>JAAALK010000085.1:3194639-3940066 GCA_019279435.1 Zizania palustris
AATGTCATTGCCAGGTTGTTTTGGACCAGAAATTAGAGTAGTGAGCATAAGGTATTTTCTTTTATGGCACAACCATGATGGAATGTTGAACAAGCATAGAAAGACTGGCCACGTACTATGTGGGTTCCTCATCTCACCGAAGGGATTCATTCCATCCGTGCTAAGTCCCATCCTGATATTTCTAGGATCGTCCGAGAAATCTGGATGGGCCAAGTCAAATGATTTCCACTGCCTAGCATCCGCAGGGTGCCGAAGTTTTCCGTCCTTCTTTCGCCCAGCGAAATGCCAGATTAATAGTTCAGCATCTAGGATTAGAGAACATACGTTTCAAGCGATCAATCACCGGTAGGTACCACATTACTAAGGCCGGAACTTTCCTCTCCATCTTTTTTCCAGGATGGTCTTCAATAACATTTTTATTCCTCTTCTGCAACCTCTTATTATTCTTCTTCTGGTGGTCATTGTAGTCCTCCACACAGTCATTGGATGTTTGTATCGACTCGCGTTGCACTGCGGACATCTCTCTAACAATCCATACTCTTTTCGATATAGGATACAGTGGTTCGGGCATGCATGAATCTTCTGAACGCCCAAAGTCAACGGACAAATCATCTTCTTTGCTTGGTACGTATCAGATGGTAAACCATTGGGTTTTGGCAAAACCTTTTTAAGAGTTGTAAAAGATCTGAAAAACTGGTGTCAGACCATCCATTGCTGGCCTTCAGTTTCATAAGCTCAAGAATTGTGTACAACACAGTATACTGCTTGTCGCATCCGTGGCGTTCCTCGTAAAGAAGGTTTTTTGATGCTTTGTCAAGTGCTTCAAAGTTATCGTAACCTTTGGTTGTAGTTCTCTGCAACAACACCTCAGGCGCAACATTTCGCATCAGTTCCTCCACATCAAAGGTGTCATCATCATCATGTTGATCAACATCATCATGTGTTATGTCGGATGTATGATCACAACCTCTTCTATGTTGATGAGCATCTTGCGGCACATCAGAATCTTCAGGAGGATTTTGGCCCATCTCACCGTGTTTCGTCCATATATAATAGTTCTTCACGAAACCATTTTTCAACAAGTGAAATCGTATGGTTTCACGATCAGAACACGGATACATCGCTTCGTTTTTACAAACTTTACAAGGACAATATATTGCCTCTTCACTCTAACGGGAAGCATATTGTGCGGCAGCTTCAGTAAATTCAGTTACTCTGTTAAAATATGCCACCACATCTCCGTCGTTGGACGAGTACATCCAGGACCTGTGCTCCATCTAAAACATATATTATTTGAAAAAATATTAATAAAATCATTATTGTTAATTTTAGTAATTTACAAATTGAAAATATATTGATTTATTATTGCTCATAACAACATTAATTAAAAATCCTCAATGCTTTAATTAAAACTACTTATTAAGCAGAAAAAATTATTAAATAAATTAACTATATTGGTTTCTCTCTCTCCAAACAACATAACTCTAGATCTATAATCATAAATCAAATTAAAAAAGAGATTAAAATGACGTAAATCAATATACAAGTGATGAATAATTGTGAGGAGGGTCATATTTGTTCATTTGGGAGAAGGTAACACCGTAAATGGAAGATTATTTGAAAATTTCTATTCACAAACCCTAAATTAGAAAAACGCTAATAACTCATTGTATACATGATTAAATACAAAATAAATGTGAGATTCGGCATGGATTTACCTCCTAGAATGAAATCCTTCAAAAGAAACGAAAACAAAGCCTCCCCCCTCTTTATCTAGATTTTTGTCGCCATTGTACGGACAAAATTAAATGCGAACTCCAGTAGAGCTCGGGGAGGAAGATGCTGCGCATTTATAGCTAGAATAGTAGTGGCGGTCGCAAGTGATGTCATCATTACTTTAGTGGCGGCCATCTTAGCAGCGGCGGGCAGCACCAGCGCCCGCCACTGCTATTGGTAAATTAGTGGCGGTCCGGGCTTACGTCATCACCGACCGCCACTACTTTACCAACAATAGTGGCGGGCGCTGGTGCTGCCGTCAGCACCAGCAACTCTAGTGGCGGGCATCTAATGGCCCGCCACTACAGTGGTTTTGCCCAACGCCACTACAGTGACAGTTTGTAGTAGTGAAAAGAGCAAACAACTTTCTGAAAATCAGCAAGTAGCTAAAACACTTTCGAGGCAACAAAAAGACAAAGTTGTTTCTCCTTCCACATCACAAGTTATTAATCTGAAAGGATGTGTCATGCATGCAACTAAAACTAACCTTGCAGTACGTAGTTTTCTTGGTCTTGCAGGTTTCTACCGGCGTTTTGTGAAAGATTTCGGCACCATAGCCGGTCCTTTACCTGAGTTGACCAAGAAGGGAGTTACTTCTACTTGGGAGCCAGCACAAGGACAAGCTTTTGCCACACCAGTGGATCGCCTTACACATGCACCTCTACTTCAGCTAACCGATTTTAGTAAGCCTTTTGAGTTAGAATGTGATGCTAGTGATTTTGGAATAGGAGATGTGCTGCTACAAGGAGGTAAACCCGTGACCTATTCTAGTGAGAAATTGCATGGTCCACAATTGAATTATTTTACCTATGATAAGGAATTCTATGCCTTAGTGCGTGTGCTTGAAACTTGGCAACATTACCTTTTGCCTAAGGAGTTTATTATACATTCTAATCATGAAGCACTAAAATATTTGAGAGGGCAAGCTAAACTGAACCGTAGACATGTTAAAGGAGTTGAATTTATTGAATCTTTCCCATACATTGTAAAATACAAGAATGGCAAAGAAAGTGTGGTTGCTGATGCATTGTCTCGTAGGATTGTTCTTTATCTCAACTTGATATTAACGTTCCAGATTTGGAAAGTTTGAAAAATTTGTATGTTGTAGATAAAGAATTTGCTGAACCATACACTAAATGTAATGATGGGAAAGGCTGGAAAAAATTTCATGTTTATGACGGGTTCTTGTTCCATGCTAACAAGCTATGTGTTCCAGATTCGTCCGTACGTTTGCTGTTGTTGTAGGCATCACCTGGCGGTGGATTATTGGAACATTTTGGGAGAGAAAAGACTTTGGCCCTGCTGTCCAATTATTTTTATTGGCTCAAGATGCGGAGAGATGTTGAACGATTTGTGCAGCGTTGTGCCACATACCATAAAGCTAAGTCCAAACTTAACCCATATGGTTTGTATACTCCACTTCCTGTTTCTAGTGCACCTTGGGAAGATATTAGCATGGACTTTATTGTGGGATTGCCTAGGACAAAGAGGGGGAGAGACTCCATATTTGTGAGAGTGGATAGGTTTTCTAAAATGACACACTTTATTCCCTTTAACAAGACCAACGATGCTTCACATATTGCTGATTTATTTTTCAGGGAAATTGTGAGATTGCATGGGATGCCTAGAACCATTGTTTCAGATCATGATGTGAAGTTTATGAGTTACTTTTGGGAGACAATGTGGGCCAAGCTTGGCACAAAATTGCTATTTGCAACAACTTGTCACCCGCAAACTGAAGGTCAAACAGAGGTGGTAAACCGTACACTCTCCATGTTGCTGCGAACAATGATTAAGAAGAACTTGAAGGAATGGGAGGACTGCCTTCCACATGTTGAATTTGCATACAATAGATCTGTTCACTCAACAACACAATTGTGCCCGTCTGAAGTGGTGTATAGTTTTAAGCCAATCACACCACTTGATTTGCTGCCACTTCCTTTTCAAGAGAGAGCAAACATGGAGGCAACTAAGCGTGCAGAGTTTGTGAAAGCTATGCATCTGAAGACCAAGGAAGTTATAGAAAAGAAGGCACGCTATTTTGCTCAAAAGACAAATAAAGGAAGAAAGAAGATGTTTTTCAAACCAGGAGATCTTGTTTGGTTGTACTTGTCGTTTTCCTGATTTGAGAAAGTTTAAATTGATGCCCCGTGCTAATGATTTAAAACCCTATTTGGGAGCTGACGATGAGCTTGAGTCGAGGACGACTCCAATTCAAGAAGGGGAGGATGATGAGGACATCACTTCACATGATACACACATGGAGCATCCACCTACAATTCAGTTACTAGGACGAATCACACGCGCCCGTGCCCGTCGCTTGAACCATGAGGTTAATTCTTTCCTTAGCAACTATGTCAATATTTGTTTGGATAGGATGCTACTGAATACTAGTGATATTTTGTTGCTTAGGAACATGGGAGATGGAATAGAAGAGTTGGAGCTGAAGACGGAGTCGCACGGATGTTTTGAAGTCAAGATTTCGCTGGTTCGGACTACATCAACCACCCTACACCAAAATGGCCATAACTTCCTCATACGAAGTCCGATTGGCACGTTCTTTGACTTTTTGGGAAGCTGAGGAGAAGACGGATCGTTTGCCATTGGTTTCACCTCATTTGGAGTCTCCAGTCATTCTGTGTGATTTAAACAGTCCTGCATTACAGAACTGGGCCATGTTGGCCCATAGTCTGAGTCTGTACGTCTTCTAGCCCACAGCCCGTGTCTGTTCGCCTTCCACAGGCTGCCGCCCTATATATTCTCACGCCAGCCGCCTCTAGGGTTAGGTTTTGCTTTGTTGCATCTACACTGTTGTGTTTAGATCCCGCCTCTTGCACCGGACCGATTGGCTGCTGCATTGGCGTTTGTGAAACCTCACCATATCTTCGTTTGTCTGTGATTTGGCATTCAATTTGTATCCTTCCTGTTCTTGCTTGTGTTCTTGGGTTCGCTTGCAGGAATTAGCCTTCGTGGCGAGGTCAATCGCGTTCTGCGTGGTTGATAACCAACGGAGACAGTGGTGTAACGATTGCAAGGTTTTGATCCGCCGGACCGGAGCCTTGGATCGCCAACGTCGAGATTCTCCACCAACCCAAGCTATCCTTTACCTAGCGGAAGATCGGGACCACTCCCCCATCATTTATAGTTGGGGGAGTTTTTGGAGCTGATTTTTCTGAATCATCTGGTTCTTCTCGTTGTCTTGTTGCACATTCTACTTCTGAGCTTTGGAAGTGGCATAGGAGACTAGGGCATATTTGCTTTGAGTTGCTCGCTCGTCTGAGTGCCATAGGTCTGATCCGAGGATTGCCCAAGCTCAAGTTTGAGAAGAATTTAGTTTGCGCTCCTTGTCGACATGGAAAAATGATTGCCGCTTCGCAATCGCCAGTCACTACAGTGATGACTGAACAACCCGAAGAACTTCTCCACATGGACACTATAGGTCCTTCTCGGGTTCTTTAGGCGGCAAGTGGTATGTGTTAGTCATTGTCGACGATTTATGTAACTACTCTTGGGTCTTCTTTCTTGCCAGCAAGGATGAAGTGTTTTCACACTTTTGGAGCTTGGCTTTGAGACTTTTCACTGAACTCCCTGGTGCATTGAAATTCATTCGAAGTGATAATGGCACTGAGTTCAAGAACAGTCTCTTTGTTGATTTTTGCATGGAGCATGGCATAGAACATCAATTCTCTGCTTCGCGGGTTCCTCAACAGAACGGTGTTGTTGAGAGAAAGAACCGCACTTTGGTTGAGATGGCTAGGACAATGCTCGATGAGCACAGGACTCCTAGAAAATTCTGGGTTGAGGCCATGAACACTGCATGTTACATCTCAAACCGAATATTCTTGCGCTCAATTTTGAACTTGACATCTTATGAGCTACGTTTTGGGAGACAACCCAAAGTTACTCATCTTCGAGTTTTTGGTTTTCGTTGCTTTATCCTAAAACGTGGAAACTTAGACAAATTTGATTCGCGTTCTTCTGACGGGATCTTTTTGGGTTACACTACACATGGTCATTCTTATCGTGTTTATAATTTGGAAACTAACACTATCATCGAGTCATGTGATGTGACTTTTGATGAATCAACCTCCTCTGTTTGTTCTACCTTTGAACAAGCAAATGAACACGACATGGAGCAGACCATCTTTGAAGAAGAAGATCCCGGAGATTTCGAGGATGAACCCCTACTACCCTCAACATCAACCCCCGAAGCCGACACCGCTTCGACTACTTCGGCACAAGGTCCTGAAGAACCTACCTCGACATCGGTCATCTTGGACCACTCCATCGCACAAGTTGAGTGGGAGACTGCATCCCGCCGTGAGGCTCCACATCATGTTCAAAGGATGAACCCTCCCGAGCAGATAATTGGTGAGCTTGATCAAAGGATACCATGAGCAGGGAGTTCGAGATGTCCATGATGGGCGAACTCACATTTTTCCTTGGTTTGCAAATCAAGCAAAGCAAACAAGGTACTTTCGTCCACCAGACGAAGTACACCAAGGATCTGCTCAAGAAATTCAACATGGCTGATGTGAAACCACTCGCCACTCCAATGGTTACATCTGTAGCATTGGATCCTGACGAAGATAGAGAAGCCGTAGATCAGAAGGAGTTCCGAAGCATGATCGGCTCCCTCCTCTACTTGACTGCTACGAGGCCGGACATACACTTTGAAGTGTGTCTGTGCGCTCGTTTTCAGGCTTCACCACGAGCTTCGCACCGCGAAGCGGTAAAGCACATTCTCAGGTATCTCAAACATACCCTCAAATTTGGCATTTGGTATTCAACGTCTTCCTCTTTGTGTCTTCGAGGTTATTCCGATGCGGACTTTGCTGGGTGTAGAATTGATAGGAAAAGTACCTTTGGTACTTGTCATTTTCTAGGTACTTCACTTGTTTGTTGGTCTTCCCGCAAACAGTGTAGTGTTGCATAATCGACGACTGAGGCCAAATATATTGCTGCAGCTAGTTGTTGCTCTCAGATTTTGTGGATGGTTTCCACTTTGCGGGATTTTGGGTTAGATTATAAGAGTGTTCCAGTTTTCTGTGATAACACTAGTGCTATTTGTATTGCAAACAACGCGGTTCAGCACTCCAGAACCAAACACATTTATGTGCGATATCATTTTCTCAGAGATCATAATGAGAAGGGTGATATTGAACTTCAATATGTTGATACCCAACACCAGCTAGCCGATATTTTCACAAAACCCCTCGATGCTTCTCATTTTGCCTACTTGCGTGGGGAACTTGGTGTTTGTCACCCTTACGGCATTTTGTGAGGGGGAGCAGTTTTGATTGTCTTGCATATGCTCATTGTGTGATATTGCATTTACATCTTTTGCACTTATATGCTTGATTATAATTCATGAAATCATGTCAACTCAGCTCTATTTAATATGTCTGAAACATTATGTGCATAATTCTTCTTTCCAAAACCAAATCATGCTCACTGCTTAGTCTTGTATCTAGCATGTTTAGGCAGGACTGCTTTAGCTATCTTTTATCTGCTTGATAGCAATACTCCTTTTCTCTAGATGCTAAACATTGCAACTTAAAAAAATGTTCTACATACTCATGGATATTCATCAAGTGCTAAACAATTTGTTCACTTAATCAAAATTCCAAAAAATCCATGATTTGCATGTTTCAAAGCAAAAAGATCTAGGTGGGTTTGTTTGTCGCACTACTCTATTCTAGACTGCTTACCATTGCACATTGGTCTGAATTGGGATAGTGTAGTGTATACCAAAATCACCGCCTTAAGCTTCTGATGGCTTTCATGCCTAGGCTTGGCTTGATTGGAAAGTATAAGGCAGACAAACAAACAACCCCTGGCATTATGAAAAGAACAACAAATTAATTGATCATCAAGTTTGCTTTCAATGCTCCACTTGAACTGGACTTGTCCGTCTAGAGTAGAAATTGACTAGCTTTGCGCAGTCTCTGCTTTTACTTGTCTAGTTCCCCTGATTGAGTGGTGATGCTTTTATTTCAAAATGATAAAATTGCATGCTGTCATCATGTTTTTAGAGAATTTTAAATTGAGCTTAGCACATGAAAATTGGTATTAATGTTGGCATATTTTTGTTTTATATGTCTTTGCAATTCTGCCCATTTCGAGGATGTGCATCTTTTACATGCTCCTTGATGCTTGCATTGCCAAAGGGGGAGAAATTTTTGAGTTCTCTGCAGAAAGGGGTAAATTAACTAAGGGGGAGTTTTATCTTGCAAAAGGAAGATTTGTCGAAGGGGTTTTTACTCTGTTGAAAAAGAGGGGAGGAAAATTCTTTTATCAAGTGACATGATTTGACTCGTTTTTGAGTTTTTAGGGTCACTTGTGTGCTGAAATTTTTCAAATTTTCTTGAACTTGAATTCGGTTGTCAATGCACTCATCAAGGGGGAGATTGAGAAACCAAGGGTTGGTTTCAGAGTCTGTGATGAGTGATTGACAGATTTTACCCTCTGATTCGAAGGGGTCCCTCCGAAGGGGTTCTGAGGTTGTTTCACCAAAGGGTTCGGTGGGTCTGTTTGCTGCAGCTGTTGCAGCGGAGTGTGCCTGTCGGAGGGGTCTGACAGTACACGATGACTTGGTTCGTACCGAAGGTCTTGGTACTTTGGACGGTACACCGGAGTGTGTGCCGAAGGTTGTTAACACAGAGAGGTCTCCGGGGTACTGGATACACTTGTCTATTTGTCTGTGGTGCGCAGGTGACTTCGGAGGCGACAAACGATTCGTAGCAAGTGAACCTGGGTCAAGCGGGAGGCTTGATGCCAGGGGAGCAGGGAGCTCCATCACGAAGTCTGCAAGGTGCGCCAGGAGAAGGCAGTAAGTGCGAGCTGCGCCAGGAGAAGGCAGTAAGTGCGGAGTGTGGCTCTGGGTGAAGGTACTCCGAGATGAAGTCCTCGGAGGCGAGGCACGTCAAAGGGTACTCCGAATGGAGTGACTTCGGAGTATGGTGGATGAAGTCCTCAGCGATGAGGCAAGGCATTAGAAGTGTGCTCCGGAGGGAGACACTCGGAGGTATACCCGACGAAGATATCAGAAGTCGAGGTGCATCGAAGGCATGGTCTGGGTGAGGATCGTCGAGGAGTGTGCTCGGGGAGATCGAGACACTATGACAAAGTTCTCATGGAATGCTTCATGCGGAGGCCTTGGACGAAGGAGGGACTTCGAAGGGTGATACTCCGAAGGTGGGGCTTCGGAGTGAGGCTGGCTTCGGAGTGAAGCTGACTTCGGAGTGATGCAGGCTTCGGAGTGAGGCTGGCTCTGGAGTGAGGCTGACTTGAGGTACTTCAGCCATGCATGGCTTCAGTACACGGACTGATGGAGTTCGAGCTGGGAGAAGCTGTGAAGCCGTGGTGGTCCACTCTGAAGGTGTTGTTGCGAAGGCCCAAGGGCTTTGACGGCTTCGGCTCAAAACCGTCACTATATCGAAGGCTGACTTCAGTGAAGCAAAGGCCGTCAGGCTCAAGGCTTCTCACCGAAGCTACCGCACCCCTCGCGTGCGAAGGGGGGCTTCAGAAGGGTCCAAAACTGCAAAGGCTGACAGCGTCTGCTCTGCAAAAGCTGGTGCTGTCCCCTCTACGAAGCTGACACAAGAAGCCTCCAAATAAAGTAGACTACCAGTTGTACCCCCCTGTTCTGATGAGACAAAACTGGTGTAAACCCTAGGGGTAAAGTAGTCTATTCATAGGGCTCAATAGTGCCTATAGATAGTGGAGGCTAGCTAGTTCACATCAACACTTTGAGCAGTCATTTTTGAGCTCCTGTACTAGCCGCCACATACTCTTGTGTTCCCTGTTCAAGCATTGATGCTTTGATTCTGTGTTCATTTACTGCTTGAGCTTGTATGCGTACTTCTCTGCATGCTTCGATCTCTCTTGTCTCACTTCTTTTGAGTTGAGTTTGTGCACTGAATCTTTTTTGGAGAAGTGTGTGAGAAGCCTGTTCGAGCGAAGTGTGTGTTTTTCAGTGTCTGTTCACTCTGTGTAAACTGGAGGCTAGACCTCTCTGATTACTAGCGAAGCACTGTTTGACTTGAGTCGAAGCCCGTTTTCTTCCCGTGTTGAAGTCCTCGGTGAAGTCTGTTTAGTGTGCGTTTAGACCTTCGAAGTACGAAGCCCAGCACTAGTTGCTGTTGCTGAGTATTTGGTCGCAGTCTACAGAGGGAAGTCTGCTCTTGCGAAGGGTGAAGTGCGAAGCCTGCTCGAAGGCACCCTGAGTGCGTAGCCTGCACTGACTTAGCAGAGCTGAATTTTCGGGGTTGTGGGTGGAGCGAAGTCTTCTTGGTTTCGAACTTTTTGCTCCTTGCGAAGCCTGTTTTCGGAGCTGTAAAATACCTCCGAACCAGACCTTCGAAGGGTGTGTTTGAAGCCTGTTCCGCAAAAGACAGAATTAAAACAGAAGGCTATTTTTGGTCTGAAATTTTAAAAGCTCCCATTCACCCCCCTCTGGTCGCCATTTCCAGTCCAACAACAATACACAATCTCAAAAAGGGCATAATTTAGTAGTGGAATGCAGTGAACGATTGTAAGCAAATTCAATATGAGGCAAACATTCTTCCCACAATTTGATATTATATTTTAGAACAGCCCTAAGCATGGTAGATAAACTATGGTTTACTACTTAAGTTTGCCCATCAGTTTGAGTGTGACAAGTAGTAGAAAAGAGTAATTTAGTTCCCAACTTAGCCCATAAGGTTTTCCAAAAATGACTAAGAAATTTGGCATCCCGATCTGAAACAATAGTGTTTGGTACCCCATGCAAACGAACAACTTCACGAAAGAACAAATCAACAATATGGGTAGCATCATCGGTTTTGTGACATGGTATGAAGTGTGCCATTTTAGAAAACCTATCCACGACAACAAAAATACTATCCCTCCCTTCTTTATTCTAGGCAGTCCTAAAACAATGTCCATAGAAATATACTCCCATGGAGTAATAGGAATAGGGAGAGGCATGTACAAACCATGTGGATTAAGACAAGACTTAGCTTTTTGACAGGTGGTGCATCGAGCAACAAACCACTCCACGTCCCTTCTCATATTTGGCCAAAAGAAATGGCTTGCTAGGATGTCTTCTGTCTTCTTCACACCAAAGTGTCCCATCAACCCACCACCATGTGCTTCCTGCAATATTAACAGACGCACAGAACTAGCTGGAATGCATAATTTGTTAGCCCGGAACACGAAGCCATCAGTGAGAACAAACTTGTTCCATGTTCTTCCTTCTTTATATTACAGCAACACATCTTTGAATTCAACATCAAAAGCATATTGTTCTTTAATTGTTTCCAAGCCGAAGATCTTAAAATCAAGTTGGGATAGCATAGTATAACGGCGAGATAAGGCATCCGCAATGACATTATCTTTTCATTTCTTATGTTTGATGACATAAGGAAAGGACACAATAAATTATACCCACTTGGCATGCCTATGGTTCAGATTGGTTTGGCTCCTAATGTGCTTCAATGATTCATGATCAAAATGTATAACAAATTCTTTAGGCCATAAATAATGTTTCCATGTTTCCAAGGTTTGAACTAGAGCATATAATTCTTTATCATAAGTGGAATAGTTCAAACTAGGCCCATTCAGTTTCTCACTAAAATAAGCAATAGACTTCCCTTCTTGCAACAAGACACCTCCCAACCTAATACCACTAGCATCACATTCCAATTAATAAGTCTTATTGAAATCTGGTAATTGGAGAAGGGGTGTATGAGTTAACCTATCCTTCAAAGTTAATGGACCCGATGGGTACGGGGGAGCCCGATCTTTCGATGAGAGATGGAGGATGTGGTGAATTTGGTGGAAGTCGATGTTGGCTACCAGACTACCACAACCAAGATGGTGTGGCACCTAGCGCGATAGGTACACCGTCTCCTGATAACTATGATTTGGGGGTGGAGATCGACGTTGTGCTACCCGACTACAACAACCACAAGGATGTTGCGTCTTAGCGATAGTTACACTAACTAGGTTGTCGTTGCTCTTGCCATGCCAAGAACAACCTTGAACCTACAAGCAATCAAAGAACAAGCAAGAACAAGATGACAAGCTAACACTCACGGATGACAAGGAAGTAGAAGTAGATAACTTACATCAAACAAAAACCGAGTTTTTTGTGGCTACTGCTTGATTAAAAGGAAATACTAGAAACTCAGGATGGAGTCATGAGGGTTCTTCGGTAGTTTCTAGACGTTTCGTCAGTTCTCTACCATTGATTCTTGATCTGTGGGAAAGTAGACGAATAGACCTTTCCAACAAGTACTTATTTGCTTTAAACAACCTTGTGAGTTGAAAAATATGCCCCGTTTAATCTTGGACTTCTTTAGTTACAAGAGTCCCTTCGGGGGTAGCAATATTTATTGCATTGTTGCCTTCTCCACTCCTAGCTGGTTCAATTCCTAAGCACCTAAGCATAAATAAAGTCATCACAAGGCTTTAATCGTACCCAATTGGAAAAATAATTAACTTGAACAGCTAGGAACGAGTTCACCTGATAATTAAGTTCACGTGCGCGGGCACGTGTCATTGGTCCTTACTTAGCTGTAAGCAGTGAAGGGGTTGCCGTTGTGGTTGTATCAATGGCAGCGATGTCCTCATCATCCTCCCCTTCTTTCAGTAGTGTCATCCTCGACTCAAACGTGTCCTCCTCACGCAAGTATGGTTTCAAATCTGCAATGTTAAAAGATGGACTAACCCCAAAATCTGTAGGCAACTCAATTTTATATGTATTATAATTAATTTTTTGAAGCACTTTGAAGGGTCCAATAGCTCTTAGTAGGAATTTAGACTTTCTCAAATCTAGGAATCTATCCTTTCTCAAATAAACCCAAACTAAATCACTAGGCTCAAAAGTAACATGCTTTCTACCCTTGCTACCGGCTTGTTGATACTTAGAATTCATGGCCTCAATGTTTGCTTTAGTTTGCTCATTCATCTTATGAAATAGTTCAGCACGGTGAGTGATGAGGCCATCACTTCACATGATACACACATGGAGCCTCCTCCTACAATCCAACTACAAGGACCGATCACACGCGCCCGTGCCCGTCGCTTGAACCATGAGGTTAATTCTTTCCTTAGCAACTATGTTAATATTTGTTTGGACGGGATGCTACTGAATACTAGTGATATTTTGTTGCTTAGGAACATGTGAGATGGAATAGAAGAGTTGGAGTTGAAGACGGAGCCGCACGGATGATTTGAAGTCAAGAATTCGCTGGTTCGGACTACATCGACCACGATGCACCAAAATGGGCATAACTTCCTCATACAAAGTCCGATTGGTGCGTTCTTGGACTTTTTGGAAAGCTGAGGAGAAGACGGATCGTTTGACGTTGGTTTCACCTCATTTGGATTCTCGAGTCGTTCTGTGTGATTGAAACCGTCCTGCGTGACAGAACTGGGCCGTGTTGGCCCATAGTCCAAGTCTGTACGTCTTCTAGCCCACAGCCCAAGTCTGTTCACCTTCCACAGGATGGCCACGCCCTATATATTCACTCCAGCCGCCTCTAGGGTTAGGTTTTGCTTTGTTTGCATCTACACTTGTGTGTTTAGATCCCGCCTCTTGCACCGGACCGATTGGCTGCTGCATTGGCGTTTGTGAAACCTCACCTTATCATCGTTTGTCCGTGATTTGGCATTCGACTTGTATCCTTCCTGTTCTTGCTTGTGTTCTTGGGTTCGCTTGCAGGAATTAGCCTTCGTGACGAGGTCAACCGCGTTCTGCGTGGTTGATAACCAACGGAGACAGTGGTGTAACGATTGCAAGGTTTTGATCCGCCGGACCGGAGCCTTGGATCGCCAACGTCGAGATTCTCCACCAACCCAAGTTTATACTTTACCTAGCGGAAGATTGGGACCAATCCCCCATCAGTTGGTATCAGAGCTCAGTTTTCCCGTTAGGTAATCTCGATCTGCTTTTGTTTTTACCTAGAGTCCAGAAAGCCGCACCAAAAAAATTCCCACCGAGAACCCCTTTGTGCCTTGCGATTTTAATTTCAGTTTTAACTTTGTTGAGTTCATGTTCTTGGTCGAGTCTTGTTGCTGGTTTAGTCATCCCTCTGTGTCGTTTGAGTAGTAGTTGTTCTTGTGTCTGATGAATTTCCCCATCGAAAAACCCCCCTTCCACAACCCTATTTTGATTTCCACATCGAGTCTTTGTGACCCCCGTTCGGTAAAACAGGCATAACTTTTCGCTCGTTTGGCAGAAAAATCTGAAATTTTTTGAGCGTGTTCCTGACCCAATTTGGGTGGTACCCTAACTCGGGTTCCCCCTGTTAGCCCTCACCAAAATCGCCAAAAAAATCAGGAAGATAAAGAAAAAAATTGGACAAAGTTTTTGCTCGCCGTTCAACGAACTTGTTGAATTTCTGTGAACCACATCCCACCTCAGTTGCAGGTGCCAATTTTTGTGGTTGCATCTCTTGTCATCCTTGTTCATAAAAAATAGAGTGAAAAAAAAGAAGAGAAAAAAATTCAAAAAAAAAGAGAAGAAGCGGTAGTAACAGCATTATCGGCGGTAGTAACAGATTCTGCTTGTCCGATCTCTTGTCCGAACTCTTGTCCGGTCCGCGGTAGTAACAGAGTTATCAGCGGCAGTAACAGATCCTTTGTCCGATCGCTTGTACGATCTCTTGTCCGATCTGCAGAGAGCTAAATTTGGCCTGTGTTGCTTCCATTTGAGTTTTGGGCACATAGTTTCCCTCTATTGCTTGAATTTTCACCTTGGGAGCACTAAGGCCAGCAACTTTGACGAGTACTACGGAATACTTATTGAACTTGGTTTAACTGTTATTACTATCGCTAATCCTTGCTACTCACTTTGCCTTCCAAGCTACACCTTTCTCTTGGTCAGGACAGGTTCATTTTCTTGCAATTGTACACCACACTCCACTTGGTTCATCACCTGTAGGCCGGTGACCTCACTGCGGCGTGGTAAGAACACTTGCAAGCGTGGGTAAGGTGCTTGACAGATTGCTTCCACCACACATCCACCAACCCACCTAGCTGTTTTTCCCTAAGGATTATTCTTTGTTGTTTTGTCTTTTCACTAACATGGCAGATAACAGCGGCACCCCTCCATCTGATTTTAATGACTGTGTCTCACGACGTGCTCTACTAGAGTCTCAGCGGCAGATCCAACATTCCATCGAACGTCTCGCGCGTACTGTGGCTGACCTAGTGGACCGAATGACTGCCTTGGAAACATGATTGCCTGCTGCACGAGCCAATGATGACCATGTTGAAGAGGAAGACGATCATATTGAAGAGGAAGACGACCTATCCTATGCCGGAAACAATGCCATTGACCCTGACGAGGCTGCACGTCATCGCTTTCAGTTCAACCGTCAAGGTATGGGCGGCCACCGCAACCGCCCTCCACGAGGTAACAATGACAACCATAGGAACAATGATCCCTACTCTAAGGTAAAATTTTCAGTACCTCCTTTTGCTGGCACCTATGATCCAGATGCATATTTAGATTGGGAGATGTCAGTCGAACAAAAATTTAATGCTCACATGGTTCCTGCTATCCACCGCGTGCGCTTAGCTACTAGTGACTTCACTGGATATGCTCTTCTTTGGTGGACTGAAATAGTTCAGGTTGGCAATGAACCACAAAATTGGGATATGTTAGAACGGCAAATGCGTGGTAGATGGGTTCCTCCTTCATATAAACGTGATTTGAGAAAAAAAATTGCAGCGCCTAAACCAAGGGAATAAATCGGTAGAGGAGTATTATCAGGAGTTGCAAATAGGTTGCATGCGTGCTGAAATTGAGGAGGACAATGAGGATAAAATGGCTCGTTTCTATAGTGGTTTAAGACGTGAAATTCAGGATATCATTGATTATAAAGAATACAATACTATCACTCGTCTTTTCCACCTTGCTATGCTTGCAGAAAAAGAATTGCAGGGTCGCCAACAACCACAACGCAGCATGAGGACCAACATTGGTGGTGCCACTTCACGCTCAAGTGAGCAGCAGCAACGACCACCTCCACCACCTTCTCGACCGATGGCTACATCAGCACCTTCTACATCTACAGCCCAGGCGGAGAGCTCCAAGGCTGCAGCATCCAAGGCGCCAGCCAAGCCCACCTCCTCGGCGGCCTCTACCGCACATTCTGCAGCGATCCAGTGTCACCGATGCAAAGGATTCGGCCACGTTATGAAGGACTGCCCTAGTCAACGGGCTTATATTGCTACGGAAGACGGTGGCTACGTAAGTCCTAGTGATGTTGAAGATGAATATGCACTTGCTGCTAACATTGCAGGAGATGATGATACATCCGACAATGACGCTGTTTTTGCATCGGATACCTATGCCGACCATGAAGCACTTATTGTACAACGTGTTTTAAGCACTCACATGGAGCAGGACGACCGGGCACAACGGAACAATCTGTTTCAGACCTTCTTCCTCGTCAATGATCACCGTGTACGTGTCATCATCGACAGCGGTAGTTGCAACAATTTGGTGAGCCACGACATGGTAACGAAGCTTCAACTTCCCACAAGTGCACATCCACACCCTTACCATGTGCAATGGTTCAACAATAGCGGTAAGGTCAAGGTAACACAAACTGCTCACATCAAATTTGCCATTGGTACATACTTAGGAGTTGCTGATTTTGATGTAGTATCAATGCAAGCATGTTCTCTGTTACTTGGTAGACCTTGGGAGTATGATACTGCTGCTACACACCATGGTAGGAGCAATAAGTATACATTTATGAATAAAGGAAAGAAAGTTACATTGCTTCCTATGACTCCTGCTGAAATTGTAAAATTTGAACAAGAAAAGCGTGCTAGGGATGCACAAAAGAGCAAACAACCTTCTGAAAATCAGCATGTAGCTAAGACGCTTTTGAGGCAACAGAAAGATAAAATTGCTTCTCCTTCTTCATCACAAGTTATTAATCTGAAAGGACATGTCATGCTTGCAACTAAAACTGACCTTGCTGAAATTTGTGATGATACTCCCTTGCTATACAGCTTGATTTGCACAAACGTGTTGTTTTCACTTGCGGACATTCCTAGCTCTGTTCCTGTTGCAGTCACTGACCTTTTGCAGGAGTTTAACGATGTTTTTCCTGCTGAGATACCACCCGGGCTGCAACCGATACGCGGCATCGAGCACCAAATTGATTTAATCCCGGGGGCGTCTCTTCCTAATCGTGCAGCGTACCGTACCAATCCAGAGGAGACAAAAGAAACTGAGCGCCAAGTACAGGACCTTCTTGATCGTGGGTACATCCGTGAAAGCCTTAGTCCTTGTGCAGTACCCGTTCTTTTGGTACCTAAGAAAGATGGTAGTTGGCGCATGTGTGTTGATTGTCGTGCTATTAATAATATCACCATTCGATATCGACACCCTATTCCTAGATTGGATGACATGCTTGATGAGCTTAGTGGTGCCATTATCTTTTCTAAGATCGATCTCCGTAGTGGCTACCACCAAATTCGCATGAAACTAGGTGATGAATGGAAAACTGCTTTTAAAACAAAGTTTGGATTATATGAGTGGCTTGTCATGCCTTTTGGACTTACTAATGCACCTAGTACCTTCATGCGCTTGATGAATGAAGTCCTACGGCACTTTATAGGACGCTTTGTGGTTGTATACTTTGATGATATCTTGGTTTATAGCAAGTCTCTCACTGAACATGTTGAACACCTACGTGCTGTCTTTTCTGTCCTCCGAGAGGCTAGAATGTTTGGTAACCTTGAGAAGTGCACGTTTTGCACGGATCGAGTTGTGTTTCTTGGATATGTTTTCACTTCACAGGGTATTGAGGTCGACGCGGCGAAGGTAGAAGCAATCAACAGCTGGCCGCAACCCCAAACTATCACACAGGTACGTAGTTTTCTTGGTCTTGCAGGTTTCTACCGGCGTTTTGTGAAAGATTTCAGCATCATAGACGGTCCGTTGCATGAGTTGACCAAGAAGGGAGTCACTTTTACTTGGGAACCAGCCCAAGAACAAGCTTTTTCCACACTCAAAGATCGTCTTACACATGCGCCTCTACTTCAGCTACCCGATTTCAGTAAGCCTTTTGAGTTAGAATGCGATGCTAGTGGTTTTGGACTAGGAGGTGTGCTGCTACAAGGAGGTAAACCCGTGGCCTATTTTAGTGAGAAATTACATGGCCCACAGTTGAATTATTCTACCTACGATAAGGAATTATATGCCTTAGTGCGTGTGCTTGAAACTTGGCAACATTACCTTTTGCCTAAGGAGTTTATTATTCATTCGGATCATGAAGCATTGAAGCATATACGTAGTCAAGCAAATCTGAATAAAAGACATGCTAAATGGGTAGAATTTATTGAGACTTTTCCATATATCATTAAGCATAAGAAAGGGAAAGATAATGTTATTGCCGATGCTTTATCTAGACGTTATGCATTGCTTTCTCAACTTGATTATAAGATCTTTGGTTTAGAAACACTGAAGGACATGTATGCTACTGATTTGGACTTCAAAGATGCTTTTGCAAATTGTACAAATGATCGTGCTTGGAACAAATATGTGCTGAATAATGGATATCTTTTTCGTGCTAACAAGTTATGCGTGCCGGCTAGCTCTCTTCGCTTGTTGTTATTGCAGGAAGCACACGGTGGTGGTTTGATGGGTCATTTTGGATCAAAGAAAACCGAAGATGTGCTGTCCACACACTTCTATTGGCCTAGGATGAGACGAGATGTTGAGCGCTATGTGGCACGATGCACTACTTGCAATAAAGCTATGTCCCGTCTAAACCCACATGGTCTTTATATGCCTCTGCCCGTTCCTAGTGTACCTTGGGAAGATATTTCTATAGATTTTGTGTTAGGATTACCTAGAACTAGGAGGGGGAGAGATAGTATTTTTGTGGTGGTAGATCGGTTCTCTAAAATGGCGCATTTTATACCTTGTCGGAAGAGCGACGACGCTACAAATGTTGCTGATTTGTTTTTCAGAGAGGTCGTACGCTTGCATGGAGTTCCCAATACCATCATTTTAGATCGTGATGCTAAATTTTTAAGTCATTTTTGGAGGACGTTGTGGCATAAGTTGGGGACGAAGCTGCTGTTTTCTACTTGTCACCCCCAAACGGATGGACAAACGGAGGTCGTCAACCGTACATTGTCCACCATGTTGAGGGCTGTTTTGAAGACCAACTTGAAGCTTTGGGAAGAGTGTCTACCTCATATCGAGTTTGCATATAATAGGTCAGTACACTCCACTACTAAGGTAAGTACGTTTCAAGTGGTCTATGGCTTTAATCCGCGTGCTCCTATTGATTTGCTACCATTACCACAATCTGAAAACTTGAATTTTTATGCTACTACACGTGCTGAATTATTGCTTAAGATGCACGAAAATACTAAAGCAAACATAGAGAAAATGAATGAGAAATATCGTGCTTATGGTAGTAAGGGTAGAAAATAGATAACATTTGAACCGGGTGATCTTGTTTGGTTGCACTTGCGCAAGGATCGTTTTCCTGATTTGCGAAAGTCTAAATTGATGCCCCGTGCTGATGGCTCTTTCCGTGTGCTTGAGAAGATAAATGATAATGCATATAAACTTGAGTTGCCTGCAGCTTTTGGGGTTAGTCCCACATTTAACATTTCAGATTTAAAGCCCTATTTGGGAGATGACGATGAGCTTGAGTCGAGGACGACTCCAATTCAAGAAGGGGAGGATGATGAGGCCATCACTTCACATGATACACACATGGAGCCTCCACCTACAATTCAACTACAAGGACCGATCACACGCGCCCGTGCCCGTCGCTTGAACCATGAGGTTAATTCTTTCCTTAGCAACTATGTTAATATTTGTTTGGACGGGATGCTACTAAATACTAGTGATATTTTGTTGCTTGGGAACATGGGAGATGGAATAGAAGAGTTGGAGTTGAAGACGGAGGCGCACGGATGATTTGAAGTCAAGAATTCGCTGGTTCGGACTACATCGACCACCATGCACCAAAATGGGCATAACTTCCTCATACGAATTCCGATTGGCGCGTTCTTGGACTTTTTGGAAAACTGAGGAGACGACGGATCGTTTGCCGTTCGTTTCACCTCTTTTGGAGTCTCGAGTCGTTATGTGTGATTGAAACCGTCCTGCGTGACAGAACTGGGCCGTGTTGGCCCATAGTCCAAGTCTGTACGTCTTCTAGCCCACAGCCCAAGTCTGTTCACCTTCCACAGGCTGCCCACGCCCTATATATTCACTCTAGCCGCCTCTAGGGTTAGGTTTTGCTTTGTTTGCATCTACACTTGTGTGTTTAGATCCCGCCTCTTGCACCGGACCGATTGGCTGCTGCATTGGCGTTTGTGAAACCTCACCTTATCATCGTTTGTCTGTGATTTGGCATTCGACTTGTATCCTTCCTGTTCTTGCTTGTGTTCTTGGGTTCGCTTGCAGGAATTAGCCTTCGTGGCGAGGTCAATCGCGTTCTGCGTGATTGATAACCAACGGAGACAGTGGTGTAACGATTGCAAGGTTTTGATCCGCCGGACCGGAGCCTTGGATCGCCAACGTCGAGATTCTCCACCAACCCAAGTTTATCCTTTATCTAGCGGAAGATCGGGACCAATCCCCCATCAGTGAGACGCATCAAAATTCAATTTTTCTAAAGGTGCAATGTCCATAAGATCAATGGGAGCATGAGCGACAAAACCATACACAATCTCAAAAGGGCATAATTTAGTAGTCGAATGTACCGAACGATTGTAAGCAAATTCAATATGAGGCAAACATTCTTCCCACAATTTGATATTATGTTTTAGAACAACTCTAAGCATTGTAGATAAACTACGGTTTAGAACTTCTGTTTGTCCATCAGTTTGAGGGTGACGAGTAGTAGAAAAGAGTAATTTATTTCCCAACATAGCCCATATGGTTTCCAAAAATGACTAAGAAATTTGGCATCCCGATCTGAAACAATAGTGTTTGGTAACCCATGCAAATGAACAACTACAAAGAACAAATCGGTAATATGGGTAGCATCATTAGTTTTGTGACATGGTATGAAGTGTGCCATTTTAGAAAACCTGTCCACAAGAACAAAATACTATCCCTCCCCTTCTTTGTTCTAGGCAGTTCTAAAACAAAGTCCATAGAAATATCCTCCCATGGAGTACTAGGAACAAGGAGAGGCATGTACAAACCATGTAGATTAAGACGAGACTTAGCTTTTTGACAGGTGGTGCAGCGAGCAACAAACCGCTCCATGTCCATTCTCATCTCTGGCTAAAAGAAATGGCTTGCTACGATGTCTTCTTCACACCAAACTGTCCCATCAACCCACCACCATGTGCTTCCTGCAATAGTAACAGATGCACATAACTAGCTGGAATGCATAATTTGTTAGACCAAAACACGAAGCCATCAGTGAGAACAAACATGTTCCATGTTATCCTTTATTTACATTGCAGCAACACATCTTTCAAATCAGCATCGAAAGCATATTGTTCTTTAATTGTTTCCAAGCCAAATATCTTAAAATCAAGTTGGGATAGGATAGTATAACGGCGAGACAAGGCATCCGCAATGACATTATCTTTTCCTTTCTTATGTTTGATGACATAAGGAAAGGACTATAGGACCGAAAGTAGTGACCAGAGGGGGTGAATGGGCGCCTCAAAAATTCTTTCGAATCAATGGCCTTCTCCCAACACCCAACGCACCTCAACAAAATAACCAGTAGAAACAAAAAGACAGATCCCAGTTAATGAAATAATCTAGCCTAAAAACGACCGGTGTCCTAATCAAAAAGACACCAACAAAGTGCTTAAAGGAAGATCAACAAATCAATCAACTCACAAGCATTTAATCAGACAAAATAAATTTAGATGATAAGTTGTGCTCACAGATAATAAAAGATGCACCAATAACAATAGGTATATCAATAACTAATCATAGTGCAATCTGAAAATCACAAACATTTAGCAGATGAACAAGTTCCAGAATATTCAATAGCTACATATGTATTTCCAGTAGTAATAAACAACCAGAATATTCAAGATCAAATTTATAGCAGTGCACGAGGATCGATGCAGGAAATTACCATTCAATGTGGTCTCCTGTTCCAGCATTATGCCGAATGCCCTACCAACGTACGCTTCTCCTGGCGAAGCCGTCGATGTGCTCCCTCTACAGACTGAGCACCACGCTTCTCTCGAGACTTCACATCGCTGCCTTCCCTCTTCGTGCATTGCTCCGCGTCATATCAGCACAAAGCTACTCATTGCCGAAGCCAAGCCAACGCGCTGAAGTGGCTGTCATGTCCTCGTTCTACCTGCCCGATGCCTGCGCAAGTGTAGCGCCTGGCCTACCGTGCTGCAGCAGCCACACGCACATGCGCCTCGAGATGCGCCCATGGGAAGGAGAAACCACCGGCTGATGCTGTCTGCAGATCACGACGCTCCACGCGATGTGACAACACAGCTCTACTCAGCAGCGTGCCGCACGGCACACGATCGCTGGCCGAGTCCATCGCCCGCTGAGATCCCCAACTCGAACAGAAAAAACTGCACAGTGCCTCCTAGAAAACCAGCTCCTATTTTCAAGAGAAGGAAGGAACCAAAGAAAATCAGTTTTCCAAAGACAAAATCATTGCTCACGATGGCTGAACGATGAACAACGGCAGCTATTATTCTAGGGAGAAAGAAACATGGTGGAAGGGAAAGGCATTTTTTTGTGAACTCAGATTTTTGCATTAAGTGAGTTAACCCTAACACTAAGGGATTGGGGCCTATTTATAGGCAGCCCAATAAGAATGGAAAAGATAGATTTACCCCTAGGGTAAATTACACAAACGCTAAAATAAAAATGGAAAAGACTGAACTGCCCTTAGGATTTTTACAGACTCGATTAACACAGACTGTGGGCCTAAAAGGAAAAATAGTAAAATCCTAAATAAAGAGAACTTGTCCTAATGCGGAGCTTTCATAGCAGCTACGGCTTCACCTCAGAACGATAGAATCCAAGATCTGCAGTCGTCAGTTTTGGGCCGAAACTGACAAAGCGTCCACCGTCTTCGGATCGGGAACCCAGATTTGACCGGCCCGATTCCGCGGCTCCTTCAGCTCGACAATCGCTCGTCGCCCGTGTACCTGAGTCAATCTCGGTCAACAGACTAGTGGATCTCCTGCCGCTCCTAGCCCATGTACTCAGATTAGGTCGGCCTGACTCCGCAGCCCCTCTACCTGGTAGTTGCTCGCTGCCCATGTACCTGAGTCACACGCGGCCCAGACACGACATGTCTCATCTTCTCTTCACGTCTTCTCTTTGACTTCCGTTGACAATCACTCATCACATCTGGAGCCATGAGGCCCATGATCTTCACCATGGCTCCTCAATCCCCCCCTTGATGAGTGCATTGTCAACACCCTCTTCATCAGCTCTCCAGAACCTGCAAACACATGTGTAAACATGAAAACAAAACACAAGAAGACAGAAAGAAGAAAATAAAATAAAAAGTTTAACCCTAATGACCAAAAGCCGAACAAAAAACAGAAAATAGTCATTATGATTAAAACAAAAATAAAAACTCAAAACGAGTGCAATCTCAGAACTATCAACAAGGATATCCAAAGAGTAAGGGCAAAAGAGACTAAAACTCCCCTGAAACAAATCCGAGAGAAAGCCAAAACTCCCCCTAAACTCTTCCAAAAGATCTAGTAACCCAAAATTTCCCCCATGTTGACAATTAGACTCATCAAGTGAGACTAAATGCACTTAAAAGAGACAGAGACGCAAACTCCCCCCCTGAAATGCAGCTCTCCCTCAAAATATGCAATGAATGCAACTAGGGTGCAGGTGGAGTGAAAAAGCATGTTTCTCAGATATGATTGACTGCAAATACACCATCTAGCAAGTATAGCAAAGGACATACTGTCTAAGACACAAGGCATGATCAGTGCAACATACGATATCCAAAGAAAGTCATTAGCACACATTTTTAGATTTTAGAAAATAAAAGCATCACCACATTTTCGAGTTGATAGGCAAGGTAAAACATGAGATGCAAAGGCTAGCTGATATCTACCAGGATAAGCATTGTCCAGAACAAAGTGCTTTAGCAAACTTGTTATCTTTTTAATTCTCAGGCTTTTTCTTTTCCTTTTTCATTTTTGCCAGTGGTTATTTGCATGTCAACCTTATGCTAACCGACCAAGTCAATCCTAGGCCAGAACTGGACCATCAGAAGCTTAATACATTGGTCTTGGCATACATTACTGATGAGGAAATCAACCCCGACAATGGAATGGCTACGCCAACTAAACTAGCATAGGCGCCACCAGGACCACTCACTCGAGCTCGTGCACGTGAATTAAACTTCGTAATGATTTTCAAGAATGAAGGACTAGAAGCTTCCTAAGTGCATGTGCCATCTATGCTCATGATGAACCTGCCTAGAATAAAGTCTAGGTGTTGTGCCACCTATCTATTTTTAGTTTGTTAAGAAATAACCAGGAAGGAAAGGGGTCAGGAGATGGTGTGGCTGATTGGATGCCCACCCCATCCCCTATTTAACTAGGGGCTGCGCCCACTCTTTTGGTTTGGGGTTTTCCTTCATCGGTTTAGCCCTCGTGCAAACATCTTGTACCGTAGTTGTGCTCAACGGCCACCTTTGGACAGCCATAGTGAACCCCCAATTCGTGAGTAATAATATTCAGTTTTGCTTACATCTTGTTCTTGCTTATTTCTTCGATTGCTCGTAGGAATAGAACCTCGTGTTCAGGTTGATCTTGCCACCCGCACAGTCAATAACCATTTGGATTTGGTTCAGTGATTGCTAAGGCGCCACGACCTGTTCGTTCGTAGTCGGATCGCGAGAGTCAGCTCCTCCACCAATCGAAATTATCCACCTCACCGAAAGATCAGGCATTATAGCTCTATCAAGTGGTATCAGATTACAGGTTGATCGGTGAGTTTTATCGAGTTTTATACCTTTCGCTTGAGAGTTGCTCATCATCCTAACGTCTACCAGAAAAACTACAAAAAAAATCAGGTTAGAACCTTGTCCCCGGACCTTTTAGCCTTGCACTTTTCTTTCAGTAATCATGTGTTGTTGAGTTTGTGTGCATTTGTGTCACTTGTTGCTGGTTGCCTCGTGTTTCCACTGTTCACCACCTTCTTCTTTCGTTCATACAACTCATGTTTTTACCATCTCCATACTTGTTTTGTTTTGATAAGTTTTCATCCTTCCTACGTGGAACTTTTGGGCCGCCTCACCTGGTTCTCAAAAAAAGGAAGGCATGAAACAACAAAGGAAAGAGTAAAGGCACGGTGCAGAATCAAAAAAAAAGAGAAAAAAGAGCAAAAGAAGGAAAGTGAAAGAGGCAATCAGAAATTGGCGCCCCATATCCTTACCTAATTTTGTTGGCACAAAACACCTCCATATTTGGTGCCCCAAGCTTTCTAATTCAGCACCGTTATTTTTGGAAAGCACGATCATCCTATCTTGTGCGCCATCTAGGGATTTGGTGGCCCCTCTCCACCTTTGCGCGCCTACCTTCCACGCCCCCTGCCTTTTTTTCTCTGTTCGGTTTCACTTGGTTCCAGCAGCATTCTCTACATGTTTGCACCCTTATTCAACCTTACATTTGCTGATTGGTTGTGCTAATCCTTGCTCTAAAAGAGAAGCCTTCATACAGCTCCACAAACACCTACAGCGTGCAGGTTGTGTCCTCTGGCAATCGCTCTATCCAAGCTTTGTGGTTGCACCGCTGGTTGCAGGTCACCCCTGTTGGTGTGGTAAGAACAAGTAAGACCTTGATAACGGTTTTTAGTTTGAGCGCCCTGATCCACAACCCTTTCCACTAGCTGTAGGACATGCTATTTTGTTCCTTTTTTCTCTTGTCTTTGCACTAACTATGGTAGGACCCTTAGGGGATCAAGAGGATGAGAACATCATTCCACATTCCCCTCGTACCATGGGCATCATACAGCATTTTGAGCGACAAATGCGCGTGCAAATTGATGGTCTCACTGAAGATATTCACGTCACCAATGAGCGTCTTGGTCCGCTTGAAACAACACAAATTGAAACCAATATGGCGCTCGAGGAATTAGGAACAACCCAAGCCACCACCAACACCACCCTCGGCACCATCATGACACGACTTGATGAGTTATTCTAGCAACTTGGTGAGCTACAAGGTGACACTGATTATGATGGTGACACCGAGCATGACGCTCAGGCCCATCGTCGCCGGCACAGACATCGTCGTGCGGAACATAACCAGGATGATTTTTTCTCTAAGATTAAACTCACTATACCTGAATTCAATGGTACATATGATCCTGATGCTTATCTTGAGTGGGAACTTGCTGTTGATCAAAAATTTGCATGTCATGCTTTTCCTGCACACCATCAAGTTAAAGCTGCTACTAGTGATTTGGTGGCGCGAACATTGCAACAAACATCCCACTGAAATCCCTACCACTTGGGATGCTTTAAAAGTCCTTATGCGTCACACATTTGTTCCCTCATATTATGCTCGCGACTTGCTTAATAAACTACAACGTTTACAACAAGGTACACACACTGTTGAAGAGTACTATTAGGAGCTGCAAACTGGTATGCTTCGTTGTGGTTTAGTTGAGAACAATGACGCTGCTATGGCACATTTTTTGGGTGGGTTAAACTATGAAATTCAGGATGTGCTTGATTATAAGGTGTACAATACTATTACTCGTTTATTCCATCTTGCTTATAAAGCTGAACGTGAAGTGCAGGGACGACATGCGAGGACACAAGCTAACTCTTTTGTAGGTCGTACCACGTCATTCCACTCAGGCCCTAAGCCGGTTGCCGTGTCACCCCCAGTAGTGCCATCACCACCTAGCAGCACTCCGCATGACAAGGCAGTAGAAAAACATCCAATGCCACTTCCAGCAACAAAGGGTGCCTCCTTACGCACCAAGGATATTCAATGCCATCGCTGTAAAGGTTTTGGTCACGTGATACGGGACTGTCCCAACAAACGCACGCTTATTATCTGTGACAATGGTGAGTATTCTTCAGCTAGTGATTCCGAAGAAACCATATGTGCTATGCTTGCCACTGATGTTGCAGGAACCAAAGAAGAACATGTGGATGCCACGGATGCTGAGAAATACGAGAGTCTTATTGTGAAACGCATACTCAGCACGCAGGTTGCACAACCAGAGCAGCACCAGCGCCACACCTTGTTCCATACCAAAGGCGTTGTGCAAGATCGCTCCATTCGCATCATTATTGACGGTGGCAGATGCAACAACCTAGCAAGCACGGAGATGGTGGAGAAGTTGTCTCTTCCCACGCGGCCACACCTACACCCCTACCATATTCAATGGCTTAACCAGGGTGGTAAACTCAAAGTAACACGCTCGGTACGTGTTCATTTCTCTATGGGGTCCTACCATGATTATGCTGATTGAGATGTTGTTCCAATGGAAGTCTGTTCGCTTCTGCTTGGTAGGCCTTGGCAATATGATACGAATAGCTTACATCATGGTCGCACAAACCATTACTCTTTGATGTTTAAGGGCAAGAAAATAATTCTTCATCCAATGAGTCCTGAACAGATTGTAAAAGAAGACATCGCTAGAGCTAAACAACAACAGCAGCAACCGCACATACAAAACGAAATTAAACTAAAAGCTCCTATTTTTCTTGCCACTAAATCTGATTTTGATGACGTATGTGATGATAATCTGCCTTGCTATGCGCTTGTATGATCTCATATGTTGTTTTCCCTAGATGATGCGCCATCTTTGGACATACCCCCTGTTGTTACTAAGGTTTTGCAGGACTATGCCGATGTGTTTCCAAAGGAGTTACCACCAGGTGTTCCTCCCATTCGCGGCATTGAGCACTAGATCGACCTCATTCCAGGCACTCAACTTCCCAACCGCGCCCCGTACCGTACCAATACTGATGAAACAAAGGAGATTCAGCGCCAAGACCAAGCGTTACTTGATAAGGGCTACATTCGTGAGTCTCTTAGCCCTTGCTCTGTTCCTGTTTTATTTGTTCCAAAGAAGGAATTAACTTGGCGCATGTGCGTTGATTGTCGCGTGATTAACAATATCGCAATTCGTTATCACCATCCTATACCTCGCCTTGATGATATGCTTGATGAGATTAGCGGTGCTGTTATTTTCTCCAAGGTTGATTTGCATAGCGGGTACCACCAGATTAGAATGAAACTTGGGGATGAATGGAAAACTGCATTTAAAAAAAATTGGCTTATATGAATGGTTAGTTATGCCGTTTGGATTGACTAATGCTCCTAGCACATTTGTGCGCTTAATGAATGATGTTTTGAGGCCTTTCATAGGACTGTTTGTGGTTGTTTATTTCGACGATATTCTGATTTACAGCAAGTCTATGGAAGAGCATTTGGAACATTTAAGTGATGTTTGTGATGCTTTGCGCGCTGCCCGCTTATTTGGCAATTTGGCAAAATGCAACTTCTGCACACCACGTGTTTCGTTTCTTGGCTATGTTGTTACTCCGTAGGGAATTGAGGTGGACAGCAGCAAGATTGACGCCATCCAATCCTGGCCCACGCCGACGACAGTTACGCGGATTCAGAGTTTTCTTGGGCTTGCAGGGTTTTACCGATGGTTTGTGCGTGATTTCAGCTCCATTGCTGCCCCGTTGCATGAGCTCACCAAGAAGGGCATTCCTTTCTCTTGGGGTACGGCTCAAGAAGAGGCATTCACTATTCTAAAAGATAAGTTAACACATGCCCCCTTACTACAACTACCTGATTTCAATAAAATGTTTGAACTTGAATGCGATGCTAGTGGTATTGGGTTGGGAGGTGTTTTGCTTCAAGAGGGAAAACCAGTGGCTTACTTTAGCAAAAAATTAAGCGGTGCTCGTCTGAATTATTCAACTTATGACAAAGAACCTTACGCCTTGGTCGCACTCTACAAACTTGGCAGCATTATTTACGGCCTCACGAATTTATTATTCATTCTGATCATGAGGCTTTAAAACATATTCGTAGCCAAACCAATCTGAACCATCGGCATGCTATGTGGGTAGAATTCATAGAGTCTTTTCCTTACATCATTAAACACAAGAATGGGAAAGACAACATTATTGCTGATGCTTTGTCGCGTCGATACACCATGCTATCTCTATTAGATTTTAAAATTTTTGGCTTACAAACTGTGAAAGAACAATACATCGATGATTCTGATTTTAAGGACATTGTGATGCATTGAAAGGGTGGTAAACCATGGGGTAAATTTCACGTCAACGATGTGTTCTTGTTCCGTGCTAACAAGTTGTGTATTCCAGCAAGCTTTGTCCGTCTTTTGCTGTTACAGGAAGCGCATGGTGGCGGCCTAATGGGACACTTTGGTGTATACAAGACACATGAGATTTTGGCCGCACACTTATTTTTGCTCCAGATGCACCGCGACATGGAACGCTTTGTTGCACGCTGCAGCACGTGCCAGAAAGCTAAGTCACACCTAAACAACCACGGTTTGTATATGCCATTACCTGTTCCTACTTCTCCTTGGCTTGATATTTCTATGGATTTTGTTTTGGGCTTACCTAGAACTAAGAAGGGGAGGGATAGTATCTTTGTGGTTGTTGATCGATTCTCTAAAATGGCTCACTTCATACCATGTCACAAAACTGATGATGCTAGCAGCATTGCTGAATTGTTCTTTCGTGAGATTATTCGTTTACATGGTGTTCCACATACAATAGTCTCAGATCACGATGCTAAGTTCCTAAGTCATTTTTGGAGATCTCTTTGGAATAAACTAGGAACTAAATTTCTTTTCAGCACCACTTGTCACCCACAAATGGATGGGCAAACTGAGGTTGTGAACAGGACCGTATCTACCATGCTTAGGGCTGTGTTAGACCAGAATCTGAAACTTTGGGAGGATTGCTTGCCCCATGTAGAGTTTTCTTACAATCGTGCTACACATTTCTCCACAAAAATATGTCCTTTTCAGGTTGTCTATGGTTACATTCCACGGGTGCCAATTGACTTGCTGAACCTTGATCCTTTGGACGCCCCACATGTAGGTGTTGTTGCACGTGTTAAACACATGTTGGACATCCATGAGCAGACGCAGCAGAACATCGCGCACACTAATGCTAAAAATCGGGTTGTTGGTAGTAAAGGACATAAACTTGTTACTTTTGAACCAAGTGATTTGGTCTGGTTGCATTTGCGCAAGGATCGCTTTCCTACTTTGCGCAGGTCTAAGCTAATGCCACACACTGCTGGTCCATTCAAGGTGTTAAAGAAAATTAATGATAATGCTTATGTACTTGATCTGCCTGTAGAATATGGTGTTTCCTCTAGTTTTAATGTTGCAGATTTGAAACATATGCGGGCGAGGATGAGGAGTTGCCGTCGAGGACAACTTCGATTCAAGAAGGGGAGGATGATGAGGACATCAACCCTGACAAAGGATCGGCTACGCCAACTAAACCAACACAGGCGCCACCAGGACCACTAACTCGAGCTCGTGCACATGACTTAAACTTCGTAATGATTCTGAAGAATGAAGGACCAGAAGCTTCCTAAGTGCATGCGCCATCTATGCTCATGATGAACTTGCCCAGAATAAAGTTTAGGTGTTGCGCCACCTATCTATTTTTAGTTTGTTAAGAAATAACCACGAAGGAAAGAGATCAGGGAGATGGTGTGGCAGATTGGACGCCCACCCCCTCCCCCTATTTAGCTAAGGGCTGCACCCCCTCTTTTGGTTTTGGGTTTTCTTTGAACGGTTTAGCCCTCGTGCAAACATCGTATACCGCAGTTGTGCTCAACGGCCACCTATGGACAGCCATAGTGAACCCCCAATTCGTGAGTAATAATATTCAGTTTTGCCTACATCTTGTTTTTGCTTGTTTCTTCGATTGCTCGCAGGAATAGAACCTCATGTTCAGGTTGATCTTGCCACCCGCACCATCAATAACCATTTGGAGTTGGTTCAGCGATTGCTAAGGCGCCACGACCTGTTTGTTCATAGTCGGATCGCGAGAGTCACTTCCTCCACCAATCGAAATTATCCACCTCATCGAAAGATCGGGCATTACAGCTCTATCAATTACACTGTCCTAGTTCATACCAAAGTGCTATGTTAGGCAGTCCAGAACAATGTAATGCGACAAAGCAAACCCACCTGTATCTTTTCAATTATGCATAAAAGGCATGGATTTTTCATTTTTCTGATTTTTATCATTTTATAGCATATTTTCCATGTTAAAGCATATAGTTGTCCAAGTTGCATATATGCATCTAAGTAAGGAACTAGCTACCAGGCATGTAAAAGATAGCAAAAGCATTTAGCCTACACATGCTAGTTATCAGAAGCAATGGTGATCATTTTTCAATTTTAAAGAATAAAAGCCATGCATATGACAGATATCAGACATATCATGTGAACTGAAGCAAAGCTTGATCATCGATAGGTATTCAAAAGCATATACTAGCTAGAATATGTAAAGCAGGTCAATCATATCATAGAAGCAAGCACAAAGTGTGATATGTGAATATGCATGATATGAACTCACACAAAAAGACTCAAGAAAAGAGTAAAGAAGAAAGAAAACTGACTCAAAATATCATAAAAAGGATACACAAGTCCCAAATCCCCTTGCAAACGCTCAAAAGTAGACTGATCTAGGGGTTTGGTGAAAATTTCAGCCAACTGATGATGGGTATCAACATGAACAAGGTCAATGACACCTTTCTCATATTGATCCCTCAGATAGTGAAAACGCACATCGATATGTTTGGTTCTTGAATGAAGACATGGGTTTTTCCCTACACCAATCGCGTTGGTGCTATCACAAAACAAGGGTACTCTGGAAGGGAAGAACAACCAAAAATCTCTCAAAGTGGAAATCATCCAAACCAACTGTGAGCGGTAGCTAGCAGCAGCTACATACTCAGCCTCTGTGGTAGAAAGCGCAACTCCAGATTGCTTACGCGAAGACCAAGAGTCAAGCGAAGAACCAAGAAACTGGCAAGTACCGGAAGTCAACTTGTGATCGAGCCGACACCCACCAAAATTAGCGTCGGAAAAGCCAGATAACTCAAGAGACGATGATGCTGAAAAGTAAAGACCTAGATCAGGCACATAGGTAAGGTACCTAAAAATGCGCTTGACAGCCTGCCGATGAGATGCGCGTGGTGAAGACCAGAAGCGCGCGCACAGTCCCACGGCAAACTGAATGTCCGGTCTCATCGCCATCAGGTACAGCAGCGATCCACTCATCCCTCGATACTCTCTCTCATTGACCTTGACGCTGCTCTCGTCCTTGTCCAGTCCCCCAGATGTACCCATTGGGGTCATCTGAGGCTTTAGCTCGCCACCGAAGTCGAACTTCTTCAGCATAACCCGTGTGTACTTGCTCTGGTGGATGAAGATGTCATCCTTGGTTTGCTTGATCTAGAGCCCTAGAATGTACTTGAGCTCACCCATGAGGCTCATCTCAAACTCGCTGTGCATCTGCTCAGAAAACTTGGACACAATCTCATTAGTAGAACCACCAAAAATAATGTCGTCCACATAAATCTGAGCAATCAAGAAGTCTGAGCCAACTCAGAGCAAGAAAAGAGTCTTGTCCACATAACCCATCACAAAGCCACTCCCCAACAAAAACTACTTTAGACGATCATACAAAAAGACCTGGGAGCTTGCTTCACACCATATAAAGCTTTCTGCAACTTGGAAACATTTCGAGGAAACTTAGGTAATGGGGGATTGGTCCTGATCTTCCGCTAGGTGAGGATAACTTGGATTGGTGGAGAATCTCAACGTTGACGATCCAAGGCTCCGGTCCGGCGGATCAAAACCTTGCAATCGCTACACCACTGTCTCTGTTGGTTATCAACCACGCAGGGCACGATTGACCTCGCCACGAAGGCTAGTTCCTGCAAGCGAACCCAAGAACACAAGCAAGAACAGGCAGAACGCAAGTCGAATGCCAAATCACAAATGAACTATGATGAGGAGAGGTTTCACAAACGCTGATGCAGCAGCCAATCGGTCCGGTGCAGGAGCGGGATATAAACACACAAGTGTAGATGCAAACAAAGCAAAACCTCACCCTAAAGACGGCTGGAGTGAATATATAGGGCGGGGCAGCCTGTAGGAGGCGCACACGACTTGGGCTATGGGCCAACACGGCCCCCAACTCAGTACAAGGTCCAACTCGGCCCAATTCTGTCATGCAGGACTGTTTCAATCACACAGGATGACTTGAGACTCCAAATGAGGCGAAACCAATGGCAAAAGAGCCGTCTTCTCCTCAGCTTTCCAAAACGTCCAAGAACGCACCAATCGGACTTCGTATGAGGAAGTTACGCCCATTTTGGTGCATGGTGGTTGAAGTAGTCCGAACCAGCGAATTCTTGACTTCAAATCATCCGTGCGACTCCGTCTTCATCTCCAACTCTCCTATTCCATCTCCCATGTTCCTAAGCAACAAAATATCACTAGTATTCAGTAGCATCCCATCCAAACAAATATTAACATAGTTGCTAAGGAAAGAATTAACCTCATGGTTCAAGCGACAGGCACTAGCGCGTGTGATAGGTCCCTGTAATTGAATTGTAGGTTGATGGTGCATATGTGTATCATGCTGGTGCACCTGTGTATCATGCTGGTGCATGTGTGTATCATGCTGGTGCACCTGTGTATCATGCTGGTGCATCTGTGTATCATGCTGGTGCATGTGTGTATCATGCTGGTGCATGTGTGTATCATGTGAAGTGATGTCCTCATCATTAGGGTTCTCAAATCTGGCGGGCTGCGTAACATAGACCTCCTCCTCTATGTACCCATTCAAAAAAGCACTCTTGGCATCCATTTGAAAAAGCTTGAAACCTTTAGAAGCAGCGAATGCCAAAAGTATGCGAATAGACTCAAGACGGGCAATAGGCGCGAATGTCTCCTCAAAATCAATACCCTCTTTCTAGCAAAAACCCTGGGCAACTAATCGAGCTTTGTTGCGCACCACAACCCCATCTTCACCTTGCTTGTTCTTAAACACCCACTTGGTTCCTATGGGGTTGCATCCAGGTGGCAGCTCAACTAGTGTCCAAACCCGATTGCGAACAAAGTTCTCAAGCTCTTCTTGCATGGCGTTTATCCAATTTGCATCAGAAAGAGCATGAGAAACATCTCTAAAATCAAAAGAGGCAACAAACGCAGACTCAGAAAACACAGCAAGTGAGCCAACAAAAGAACGCAAGTATCTCGAAGTGAGATCACCGATGATGAACTCTGAGGGGTGATCACGCTAAACTGCTCGGGATCCTAGGTGATCTGAGATCACCTCACCAGAGTCAGTAGCTGGCACCTCTGGACTCGACTGAGGGGGCTTGATCGAAGTGGAAGAAGTGATCAGAGGTCCGCCCTCGTCCTCAGTCGAAGTCTCAGAAGGTGTGGGGTCTGCAGGCTATGCAGAGGGCCCACCCTCATCAACAGCTGGAGTGTCATCATCTTCCTCGAAGATGGACTCTACAAGCTCATCATCTCCAGAAATCTCAAAAGAAGGAGTGAGTGAAGGCATGGACTCATCAAAAGAAACCTCACAAGTCTCAACAAGTGACTCACCTTGGGCTGTCTGCCAAACCGCAACTCATATGATGTCTTACCTAAGTAAGCTCTAAGAAAAATGCGATTGGCCAAATAGCAAGTCGTGTTCATGGCTTCAGCCCAAAAGCTCCTAGGAGTCCTATGCTCATCGAGCATTGTCCTGGCCATCTCGACCACCGTGTGGTTCTTTCATTCCACAATGTCGTTCTGTGGGGGAGTGTAAGGAGCAGAAAACTGATGCTCAAGACCCTGATCACTACAAAATCTAACGAATTGAGAGGTCTTGAACTCAAAGCCGTTGTGAGAGCGAATTTCTAACATCTGACCATTGTTCTCATGCTTCAGCTTCAAAATCAGGTCATGAACAAACTGGAAAGCCTCATCCTTAGACTCCAAAAAGAAAACCCACGAGAATCGAGAAAAGTCATGAACTATCACAAGCGCGTACCACTTCCCACCGACAGTATCCATGTATAACATCTCTCCCGAGTACGAAGTCATCACCTGAGTCTGAGGTGCGTGAGAAGCGGCAACAATTTTCCCATGACGACAGGGATGGTAAACTAGATCCTTCTCCATCTTAAGCTTCTGCAATCCTTGGATAATGTCCATAGAGCTCAACCTAACTAGCATATCAAATCCCAAATGACCTAATCTCCTATGCCAGTTCTAGAGCTTAGAAGAGGATCCAGCAATCGAATAGCGAGAAGGGCCAAAAGAACTAGAGAAATCAATCCGAAAAACCATATCGAAGGGTAAGATATGGCAAACCAAATATCCTCTAGAATCAACAACAGAAGGCAAACCCTTCTTAAAACGAACCTCTAAACCATCCTCAAGAAGTTGCGAAACAGAGACCAAATTAAAACTAAAGTTTCGAACCAAAGCAACATTCTTCAAAGAGAAATGATCAGAGATTTGAATTGAGTGTTTAGCAAAGGAGCTAAACCAGTGTCGAGCCATCTGCTAAAAAGAAGGAAAGCAGAAGGAATCATAAGAGTCTGGACCAAAGCAAGGCTCAAAGCGCGGTCCTATGTTCTTCCTAAAGTCTCGGCCACGAGGTCCAAAGTCGTATCTAGAACGACCTGGAGCTCTGCCTGAGCGAAAACCACCCTCTAGAGCACGGGCACGAAAGCCGTCTCCTCTACCACCACCTCGATCTCTCTCTGCTCTATCAAGCTACTTCCTCCTGAAGCAAAACTCCTGATAGATAGGCTTCTTGGGATGTGGTTGAGGCTTGGGGTTTTTGGGCTTGGTGGTGTTGGGTGTAGACTCTTTGGTGTGAGAGGGTCCAGGTAGAGAGTCAAGAGAAGTGTGGAGATGCTTGGGTTTTGAAATCTAGACAGGCTTCTTGGGTGGAGCTCTAGGTTGTTCTTGGAACACTCCATCCTTGGGTTGACGGGCCTGAAAAGACTCAGTGGAGTGAGTCTTGGGATATCTCTACTCAGGAGTCATCTTACTCCACTCCACTGCCCGCCTAATGGCACTCTCAAAGTCAACCTTGGTGTAGGTGTAACCTACCCCAAACCCATCTTGCCTCTTGAACTGCTGGATCATCATGCCGAGTTGTCGCTCTCTGGCACTCACCCAACTCAGGATCTGATGGAGGTAAAAGTTCTCATTCTGAGCATCAGCTAGCTTATCTCTCAAGGAAGCTAGCACCTCCACCTGAGATAAGCAGATCTAACACTCTCTATCAATTTGGACAGACTTCTCAGCTTTTAGCTTGATTAGTTCCAATCTCAGGGACAAGCAGTTCTCACAAATAGTGGGTGGAACTGACAGTGTCTCAAGCTCAAGTTGAGTCTGCTCTGTTGGGGGAAAATACTTCATCCTCAGAACTTTAGAGATCAAAAGTCAAAGATAATTTATCAGCATCAAAGCTTGCATTCATCTCCATAGATGATGAAGTTTCTAAGCCGAAGGATGCTTCGACTTCATGATTTGAAGGCATCCTCCGAAGGCTACAAAGCTGCAGTGGAAAACAACAAGACTAATAAGACGTCTGCCTTATCTACCTTCTCCGGATGTATTTTACTATTTTAACCCTATTCGGGGTACCGAATAGTTTCCACTATATCAGTTGTAATTGAAGGGTAAATATGTCTTTTCATTAGACTTTTTGCCTATAAATACCCCCCTTCTTACCCTGTAATAAGAATCGAATACTCAGCTATTCAATACACAATTTTAGACTACTTGAGCTATTATCCTATTTGGAGGCTCGGGATAGTTCTCAGCACAAACTCTCTATTTGTTAGTTCTTAATCTTCGAGAACATGTTAGCATAATCTTTTAGGCCAACAGTTGGCGCCATCCGTGGGGAACTTAGTTCTAAAAGCTAGTTCTCCGCCGCTGACTGCACTTCGAAGAACACTTGCGGAGGGAGCTTCAGAGTCTCAGGATTCCACGCAGCCTTCGGTAAGGGGCTTCCTAGTGCATCTCGAAGGCCTTTCCTCGCCTTCCCAAACCAATTGAAGTCCTCGGTCTTCGGACCTCATCTTCGTTAGCTATGCCTCCCAAGTAGAGCCTAGCCTCTGATCCTCCCCGAAGGTCCCCTCGGACCAATGGTGCAGGACCCTCAGCTATTCCGCTAACCTAAGAAGGTGTCGCCAGACGTCGAGCACCCAGAGGCCCCGAGCCGCTCCCACGGTGCTCCAAACCGACTACACCAGTTCCCGAGACCCGGAGCTCCCCTCCGAAGGAGACGAAGACCTTCCTGAGGATGAAGCTACTCACGTAGCGCGACTTCAGGAGGAACTAGCAAGGTGGAGGCAAGATGCTGCCAATCGACTCCGCTCTTAAACTTCCACTCATGCTCTAGAAGGGCCTCACGACGGTGGTACTGGCAACCTTCCCAAAGCTATCCATGTCCCGGAGGAGGCAGAGAATGCATCCTTCTATGATGAGTCACCATTGCATCCGGACCTGCAGAAGGTGCCCTTTGATCCCAGGTTTAAAGCCTCAAAGCTGCTCAAGTACTCCATTGGGTCTAACCCCGGAGAATTCGCTTGTTCGTATGCTTTGGCAATAGAAGCCAGCGGAGGGGTGCGTAACACTATGGCAATGTGCTTCCCCTCACTCTTGAAGGTGTAGCTCTATGATGGTTCTGTTCTCTAAAGCCAGGATCGATCAAGTCTTGGGAGCAGCTGAAGAGGAAGTTTGTAAGCAACTTCCAAGGTACATTTGTGGCCCCAAAGTCGACTGGAAGTCTATTCTAGGTGAAGCAGCAAGCGGAAGAGACACTTCGGGAATACTTCACATGCTTCCCCCACTCCAAGTCTCAGATCAAAGTCTTGTCTACCTCTTCGGTAGTTGATACCGCGCGCGAAGGGGTGTTGTACCCGGATCTCCTCAGCAAGCTTCATCGGAAACCGGTGTCATCTATGGCACAGCTGATGGCATATTTTGAACAGTATGCTAAGGCAGAGGAAGGCTGCCTCCGAAGAACTGCAGCACCTTCACCAGCCCTTCGAGAAGTGAAGATGGAGCCGGAAGCCCCAACCTCTCCGCAAGCCCCCCTTGACAATCGCTTCAATGATCATAGGCGGGGAAAGAAGCACTTCCGCTCGGAGGTGTTGAACATTGCACCCTCTGCCCCGAAGGCACCTGCCAACTTTCAATAGGCGCAAGGCTTCAAGGTTTGAGCTTTGAATCCCCAAGAAAGAATAACTGGCAGGCGCCAGAGCTTCTTCTGTTGTTTGCATGGCGAGAATAAAAGCCATAACACGAAGGATTTTAAGAATGTATTAACCCTTCGGGGTGAATACCTTGGATGAAGTACAGGGCGAGGTACTTCGGATCGAGCCCCTCCAGTGGCACGTTCAGATCCCGTGCAAATCGTGGCCCGAGTCGGCATCCTCGAATCACCCATGCAGCAACCGGTGGCCAATTTTATGCAACCTCCGAAGCAGGAAGATCCCTAAGATCGTGGCAAGTGAGTAGTCCTGCCCATCTCGGAGGGGACCCTCGGTAACATGTCAAAAAGGAAGCGGCGAGAATATGTCCGTGAAGTAGGGCACATAGGGACCTTGAATTCTACAGCAGGAATGCCCGAGTGGTCTCATGTACCTATTTCCATTACTGCCAATGATGCTGCGGGGGTGAAATTTCCTCATGCTGACCCCCTAGTCATTTCAGCTGATATAGCGGGAGTCGAAGTTCGAAGGATCCTGGTAGATGGCGGAAGCTCCACAGATATACTTTTTGTCCAGGACTTTGACTAGATGTGCATTCCTTGGAGGCATTTTGTTGTAGCAATTGTGTTAGCTACAACACAAGTTTTGTATGTCTGTATATAGTGTATGAAATGAACCTCGAAGGGTTCTCTCGGAAGGAGAAAACATTTATACTGTTTCGGACCTCCCCTAAGGGATAATAGCCCTACGTCTAGTTTGTGGTGGATTTGGCATCGTATGCCTTGATGGAGTCTAATGAATCTCGGGGCTGTCATGGCTCCTAGAGAAGCTCACCTGTTACAAGGGCTTGGCCCTGCTTTTATAGGCACGCAGGCCAAAGGAAAAGGCAAAAATGCCCTCTATAAGTCATAGGCTCATAGGGACAAAAAGGGAAAAAGGAGCTAGCTACTGTACAAAGTGCTTTACAGCTTTACAGGCGTGTCAGACAAACATTACTTCTTGACTAGCTAAACGACATACTAGGGGCAGAGGTTCCCTAGGTATGAGTTCTACACTATAGTGAGGTGAGGATATTTCTGGGTTCGGAGTAGGGGCCGGAGTTCTTCAGGCGGAGGACGCAAGGAAGGCTTCGAAGTACACTCCGAAGTGGGCATCGAAGTATACTCCAAACTGAACTCTGAACTGGGTTCTTGGAGACTTAGCTTTGAAATGGCTGGAAAGGGTTCGGAGACTGCATCTGAGGAGCTCCGAACAGAGCTCGAAGGTTAACTCCGAAGCTAGCCTGAGACTTAGCTTCTGGCGAACTTTAAAGGGATCTTGGGGGTTTCGCTCTGGAGGGCTCCGAAGGGGTCCGAAGGTTGAGACTCCAAGGGCTCCGAAGAGGACCTTGAAACATAGAAATAGCTTCTCCAGATAGGAACATGCTTCGACAATGTTGGTCTCCGGGACAAAGGCTGTCGGAGGCTGATGTCATTTGGCCCCTGTTCAAGGGAAAACATATTCCCCCAATAGTAGGCCCTCACTTGCAGGCCTTCGGGATGAAGGGGTGCGTGCGCCCTTGGGACCAATGACAGTAAAAATTACAACTTCAGAGAAAACAGGCCTTCAGAGCTTGGACCGAAGGTGGCTTCGAAATGTGCAGGTAATAATTGCCTGCGTCAGCTGTCAGAATGACCTCAAGGAGATCAATTGACTTCGTAGCGGCTATAAAACTGACAGTTACAATGCGCTGGATCGCTTCAGTTTCACTAGAGGCCCACCAGTCAGTGGCTTCGGCATGCGAACCGTCGGGATTTTTACCGCCTATAAATAGGGGTTTACTGCACACAACTTCGACACATCTCTCATTTGCTTTCTTCTCAACACCTTGCATCCTTCGCTCTCTTCTCCTCCTTAGCTTCGCAAGCTTTAGCGCCCTTCGCGCCGAAGTTCCACAGAAATGCCGAAGAAAGTTGCTTCGAAGGCTTTCACCTTGGGCTTGAGCTCGAGCTCCGCCCAAGCGCAGGTAACGGCAGCAGCGGCAGTGAAGCCTGCAGCGAGGCGGTTGGGGCCGAAGGACCTCCGATCGCCATCCGACAAGTTTGAGCAGACTTTGGAGATGAGGGCCTCAATCTCGACAGAGGAGTTTGTCCAGAGGGCCTGTGCGGGGAAGATCTCGTCGAAGATTCAACTTTTAGTGCCGGAGAAGTCGGAGGCCATACCGAGGCCTCGGGCCGATGAAGTGGTGCTGTTTGAGGCCTTCTTCGAAGCCGGCCTCGGACTGCCTCGAGCTTCCTCAACTTTCGCCCAACGCCGTGGTGAGGCTTGCAGTATTTGAATGGCCATGAGGGCCGAAGGTTGCGAGGGCCGCGCTGACGTCTTCGTTGCTCTTCACAACACCAACTGCCAACCGAAGCCGAGGGAGGGTGCAGACCACGTCAAGAGGGCTTTGGCCTTCGGAAGTGCTAACTTCCAGCTTTGGAGGGAGTACCAAGATGCCTTCCCAGCGAGGGCTGCCAATAGAAAATGGTACTCGAGGTGGGATCAAGAGTGGTTCTACGCCTCCATCGGCGCGAACTCTCCCATTCGGAGTACCAATGCACTTATCTCTTATCGGCGCAAAGGGGTGGTGAAGATGAGCCCCGACACCCTTCGCTCGAGGATTCTGCTCTTTCGGAAGGTCGCCGCGAAGATGAGCATGAGGGACCTCGCGGTGGAGTTTATCACCCTCCGGCTCAACCCCCTTGTGCGCTCTTGGCCGGAGGGCCTTTTCCAACCTTCGGGCTGAGGTGGCCTAAACGAAGTGGCAACAGAACGCCTTGGTAATACTTCGAAGCCTTTCCGCTTTCATACTTCGCCAAATAACTTTATCCTGACTTGGAAACTTGATGAAGCCACTCTTGAAGTGAGGACTCCTGAGGAGGCCATCATGGCGGCGGAGCGTGTTGTCGGGGCCCCGACACCTGAGGAGAAAGCCCAACGACTTGCTCTGGTGGGGACCTGGGAGCACTGGAATAGGGTGTGGACCCTGCTCGGCTTCGAGGAGGTCCAGGCTCTGCCAGACTTCTCCCACCTTGTACCTTCGACAACCGGCTCCAAGAGGAAAAGGGGGGACGACGACGAGCCTAAAGCTTCGAGGGTTCAGTCGGAAGTACTCGTGACCGAACCCCTACTCCGGAGGAGGCAACGGTCGCGAACCCTCAAAAAGAAGCGAAGCCAGCAAGGGCTCCGGCAACAGCTACCGAGGTGGTAGCGAAGACCTCGATGGCGACAGCTTCAAAGGCAGAGGTCGAAGCGCCAACTTCACAGCAAAAGGATTGGGGGCACACATTGACCTCTCTACCTTCGAAGACATCTCCGACGAAGGTAAACACTTTAAACATACTTCTCTTTTATATGTGGATATTGACTTGAACTTTTTTGCAGAAGATGATGCCGGTGCGAGGCCCACCGCACCGAAGCCAGCGGAGGCATCCGGTAGCAGTGGCAGCAGCAATTCGGAGTCCAACAGTTCCTTGTCTGAAGAAGACGGAGGCAATGGTTGTGACGAAGGGGACCCCGGAGATGATGAACATGTCGAGGTGGTGGACCGAAGCCCAACTCCGTCGAAGCCTGTGCAGGAGGTTGAGGTGGAGGAAATTGTTTGGCCACTACTACCGAAGGGGGCCATGATGAAGGCGGCAATCCACGAATTCCGCGAGGGCTGCGCAGTTGCAGAGGCAGGAGGCTTGGTGGCTCAACTCAGCCACTCGAGCCCCATGGACCTCTTCGTCAACGCAAACGAAGCCCTCATCTAGGTGAGCGAAGTCCTAGGCAGCCTTCGAGTCGTACTTTGGTCTTCGATCAATCCTTATGATTTTCTTGAACTCTTTCAGGCCTTTGCGCTGAACGCTACAGTGTCAACCTCTGTGGATAGGCGGATGACGCGCTTGGCGGAGGAGAGGGACGACCTCCGACGTGAAGTCTCGGCAGAAGCCGAGAAGTGAAAGCGGGCCGAAGCATCAGCCGAGGCGGTGAGGGCCGAGGCCGACAGGGCAAGGGAAGCCTTGGCCACGGAGACCGACAGGCTCCGAGCGAAGCTTCGAGCTGCGAAGGATGCCTGAGCCCAACTGGCAGAGGAGAACTCCAAGCTTCGCCAAGCCGACCACTGCCTTGAAAACTTTGTCGTTGGCAATATCGACGAAGCCACTCTGAGCCTTACCAAGGTCCTATAACAAATAGGGACCGAATGTCGGGCTCCAGACTTTGGCAGTCAGGATCCAATTGGGTACCGTGTCGACTTTTTGAAGGTGGTGGCTGCGACAGCGGAGCAATCTTTGAAGGGCTTCGCCTTGTTGCCGGCCGAGTGGCGAGTCAAGGGGTGTTGCAAATGCTTCATGACGCGGGGTGCAACCACCTCGAAGCAGCAACCTCGGCGACTCCAGTGGCCTTCGGAGACCAGCACCTCGTGATGCCTCCGGCCAGCGTCCGCCGAGCATGGTGGCGACTTCAGGAGCCTTGGAAGGCTCAAGGCTGCGAAGCAGTCCTCGAAATCTAGAAGGCCATCCGCCTTCGCCGAGCCAGGGCACATGCCTCGCCAGCTCAGCCTTCGACGTCTGCACCTCCGCCTCCGAAGGTGTAGATCTCCTTAGGCTCCTTGTAATTGTTAGTTGTAGGCTTGTAAAAACTTATCAGTTTATTAATATAAATGTGGGGGTTCTTTATACCTGCCTAGGCTCAGTCTCCGAATGTTGACTTCGATGTGCTTGAGGACTCTGAAGAACTTCGCCAATTATGGGTGGTCCTCGAGGTAGCTAGGTCCGAAGGTCCCCCTCGGTTTTAACTTCTGAGGGGGCCTAACGGCGAAGCCATCCCCGAAGTAGCCCAGGAGCTGCTGTCTATCGTGAAGACGGAGCACCTTCAGTGTTCTTCATCCTCGCCAGACTTAAGCTGCTTCGCAGTAGACTTAAGTGGAAAGGGGGTATAGCCTTTGCGAACGGCCTTGGCAGGCGATGAAGCCTTAGACTTCTCTGCCTTCGACACGGCACCTCCTGCATCACAGACTTGGACAAACCTGCATAGTGGAACACGAGGTCTGCGGGCTTCGGGGCGTGGATGAACCGGACGTGGGAGAGCAGGCTCCAACGAGGCTTCATCTAGCCGAGGGGGCCCTGGTTGAAAGAAGGGCAAGCGAGGGTTGGGGCCTCGAGCTTGTTTTTCTTAGGCTTAGATACAGACTACTCGTAATTTTGTTTTCGAAGTGTATTTGTAACACACTTCTCAATTATCATTCAATGAATGAGATTTGTTGTATTTGCATACTCCATCGGCATGCTTCGCATGGGTTGATGGCTTCGAACATTTTTAGCTTGTCACGCTCGTACTGCGCATTACATTCGCACACTTCGCATACATACTTCCCCCCTTGCTCGTGGCAGCTAAGGACTTAGTCGTTGTTGGTACGGGCAATTAAAATGCGAAGGGGTGCACCTTTTGGCGGCTTTGATTGCTTATATAGCATCGAGCGAAGGCCTCTTTTGGGCTTCGAACGCGTTAATTTGGAGCGAAGCGAGGCTTCGGCGTAGCCAAATTAAGCGAAGAAAGCTTCGGCATGCTTGGATTTGAATACTGTGCGTGAGCGAGGCTCCGAAACACACTTAGATTTTAGGCAAAGCATGACTTCGAGATGCTTAATCCTTATATTAGATCACATCACGCGAAGCAAGGCTTCGGTGCGTGTTCAGATAGCGAAGCAAGGCTTCTTGATCTTGATCCTGTAGTGAATGAAAAGGATATTTGGTGTGGATTCACCGAACCTATGATAGGTTGAGCCACCTTCGACTCTGGGTCACCTACGACCCTGGGCCACCTTCGACCCGGGGATGCATCAGGCTAGAGCCTGGAATCCCGGACTTGCCGAGCCGTCACCTGGAAGTCTCAAAGCCCACTGCTACGGGCCCGGAGTCGTTGTGTAGCCTTCGGAGGGGTTCTCTGGATTTTGTAAAGCGAAGCAAGGCTTCAAATTTTAAACAAGGCGAAGCAACGCTTCAGGTTTTTGATAAGGCGAAGCAAGGCTTCGAATTTTTAAAAGGAAACAAGGCTTCGATTTCAAAACGTGAAGCATAGCTTCGATTTTAAAACGCGAAGCGAGGCTTTGACTTTTAATAAGATGGAGCGAAAGTTTGCTTTAAAGGTGAAGCAGGGCTTCGACTTTAAGGCGAAGCAGGGCTTCAACTTTATGGCGAAGCGGGGCTTTGGCTTTAAGGTGAAGCAGGGCTTCTATTTTATATTAATGTAATTGTAGATTGGTACATCAAGGGATGCTTCGGCAGTGTACATACCTCGTAAAGTGGGTGAAAACTTGCCTCATAGCCCCTGGGGCTTTGACAGCCTTCGACACGCGAAGCGGAGCCCCTTACTAGAGGGTAAGCTCCGAAATGCAAAGGATGGGGGAAGGCGAAGATGGCCTTCAAACTGTACTTGAAGCCCCTTGCCGGAGGTTGCGCGAAGCAAGAAAGCTTTGACGCTCCCCCCTCAAGTACTCTTCGAGTCGCAAACAGTGGCAGAGAACTTAGCTTTTAGGACTAAGGTCCCCACGGACGGCGCCAACTGTTGTAGCAATTGTGTTAGCTACAGCATAGGTTTTATATGTGTGTATATAGTGTATGAAATGAACCTCGAAGGGTTCTCTCAGAAGGAGAAAAGATTTATAATGGTTCGGACCTCCCCTAAGGGATAATTGCCCTACGTCCAGTTTGTGTTGGATTTGGCATGGTATGCCTTAATGGAGTCTAATGAATCTCAGGGCTCTCATGGCTCCTGGAGAAGCTCACCTGTTACAAGGGCTAGGCCCTGCTTTTATAGGCACGCAGGCCAAAGGAAAAGACCAAAATGCCCTCTATAAGTCATAGGCTCATAGGGACAAAAAGGGAAAAAGGAGCTAGCTACTATACAAAGTGCTTTACAGCTTTACAGACGTGTCATACAAACGTCACTTCTTGACCATCTAAACGACATACTAGGGGCATAGGGGCCCCAAGTATGACTTCTACACTGTAGCGAGGTGCAGATATTTCTGGGTTCGGAGTAGGGGCCAGAGCTCTTCAAGCGGAGGCCGCAAGGAAGGCTTCGAAGTACACTCGGAAGTGGGCTTCGAAGTATACTCCGAACTGAACTCCGAACTGGGTTCTCGGAGACTTAGCTTTGAAATGGCTGGAAAGGGTCCGGAGACTGGCTCCGAGGAGCTCCGAAAAGAGCTCGAAGGTTAACTCCGAACAGAGCTCGAAGGTTAACTCCAAAGCTAGCCTGAGACTTAGCTTCTGGCAAACTTTAAAGGGATCTTGGGGGCTTCGCTCCGTAGGGCTCCGAAGGGGTCTGGAGGTCTCGCTCCAAGGGCTCCGAAGAGGACCTTGAAACATAGACGTAGCTTCTCTAGATAGGAACATGCTTCGATAATGTTGGGCTCCGGGATGAAGGCTGTCGGACGCTAACGTAATTTGGCCCCTGTTCAAAGGAAAACATATTCCCCCAACACATTTGCTTCCGGCGGCCCGCCCACTTCAAGGCTTCACAGGTCCGCCTCTCGATGCCCTCGGCCAGATAGGCCTCGAGGTTGCCTTCGGAGAGGGGCCCTTAGCCAGGGTGGAAGAAGTGATCTTCGATGTTGTCGATGCCCCATATGCCTATAATGCGATTTTTGGAAGAGGGATGTTGAACTAGTTCGGGGCTATAGCACATTATAACTACTTATGTCTCAAGATGCCCACGCAAGGTGGAGTTCTCACTATCTTAGGAGACCAAGCTATAGCCCGAAGAACGGAGTATGGCCACGGTTAGCCACTTGACTCTCGGCAAGTGCATAGTGTGTCGAAGCACACAGAGGCGGCTTCGGAGTCTCCAAACTCCTCGAAGGGCCTTTCCCTAAAGCCAAGCCTGGAGGGTGATGTTGTCATGAAGATAATCCTGAAAGATGGCAAGGAGTACCCAATACAGTTCAGTAAGGGGCTACCTTCGGAGATAGCTACTTCACTGGAGGAAGTAGTCAAGCAGAATTTGGACATCTTTGCCTGGACCGACGAAGACATCACCGGGGTTGACCAGAGTTTCATCGAGCATAGTTTGCTTGTCAACCCAAAGGCTAGGCCAGTGCGCCAGGGGCTCCGAAAATTATCAGCAGAGAGGGCAGACCTCACCAAAGTAGAAGTGGAAAAATTGCTAAAGGCTAGCATCATCAGGGAATTAGTTCATACGGAGTGGCTGGCTAACCCTGTTTTTGTCAAGAAGAAGGGATCTGACAAGTGGCGCATGTGCATTGATTTCACATCATTAAATAAAGCATGCCCGCGAGACCCCTACCCTATGCCCTGAATAGAACAGTTGGTGGATTCTACGGCTGGCTCCGAATTACTGAGCTTCCTGGACGCATACTCCGGTTATCATCAAGTCTAGCTAAAGAACGAAGACGAAGCCAATATGAGTTTCATAACCTCATCCGGAGTATTTTGTTATGTAAAAATGCCTTTTGGCTTGCGGAATGCCAGAGCCACCTTCTCACGTTTGATAGCTAAGGCTCTAGGTCATCAAATAGGCTTAAATGTTGAAGCCTATATGGATGATATTGTAATAAAGAGTGTTGTAAAGCACCATCATAGCCTATACTTAGCTGAAATATTTGAGAGCCTCCGAGCATGTGGAGTTCGCCTCAACCCTGAAAAATGTATATTTGCGGTGCAAGTAGGAAAACTGCTAGGGTATTTAGTTTCGAGTAGAGGAATCGAAGCTAGCCCAACGCAGATAAGCGCATTGCAAAGAATGGCTCCACTAGAAAATTTGGAGCAGGTCCAAAAGCTAACAAGATGGCTCACAGTTCTCAGCAGATTTTTGGCTAGATCAGCCGAGCGAAGCCTTCCAATTTTTAAAGCTCTAAAGGGGTCCGAAAGTTTCAAGTGGACGCTGGAGTGCCAGAAGATCTTCGATGATATTAAAGAATACCTCGGAAGCCTGTCAACACTTACTGTGCCCCTCCCGGAAGAAACTCTCCTTCTTTATCTTGCAGCAACGGGCTCCACAGTAATTGTAGTATTGGTCAGGGAAGTTGAGCTTAAAGGAAAGCTGGTGCAAAACCCAGTTTACTTTGTCTTAGAAGCATTGTCCGGAGCAAAGACAAGATACTCCGAGCTCGAAAATTTTGCTTATGCTTTAGTAATGGCCTCGCGGAAGCTAAGACATTACTTTCTAGCACATAACCTAATCGTTCCTACCTCGTATCCCCTTGGTGATATGCTTCGGAGCAAAGATTCTACGGGTGGGATCGGAAAATGGGTTGTCGAGCTAGCCCCCTTTGGTATTTCCTTCACGGTGAGAACAGCTATCAAATCTCATATCATAGCTGACTTCGTGGCAGAATGGACTACATCTGCAGTTTGGGCTCTAGAAGAAACCTCCGAATGTCTGTGTACAATTTTTTTTGATGGAGCCTATCAGGCATCTGGTGCTGGAGTTGGAGCTGTGATAATATCGCCGTCAGGGCAAAAGGCCATGTATTCTGCGAGGCTCAACTTTAAGACCACTAATAATATTGCAGAATACAAAGGAATCATGCTAGGCCTCCGAAAGGCAAAGGCACTTGGAGCAGCAATGATTATAATTAAAACAGATTCCCAAGTCATCGCAGGGCATGTTGACAAAATCTTTCAAGCAAGGAACCCACATCTTGCGATGTATTTGGAAGAAATCCGCAAGACGGAAGCAATGTTCAAAGGATTTTCTGTTCGGAGTATCCCTCGAGCAGATAATCAACTTGCAGATATTCTAGCAAAGGTTGTAGCTGGAGCATTGGATGTCCCGGAGGGTGCTTTCTATGAAGAACTTGTCAAGCCTACAGTAAATCAATTACCCTTCGTAGAAGTCCTTTGCATCCCAACTGCAGATTGGCGGACCTCGATAATGGATGTCTTGCAAAGCAGTGCAGTCTTGTTAGAAGGTCCGGTTTTCCGAAGGTTCCAAGCAAGGTCTCGAAATTATGAGCTTGTCAATGTGATATTATACAAAGCCGGAGTTTGTTCTCCCTTACTCCGGTGCATCTCACAACCCAAAGGCCAAGATATTCTTTAGGACATTCATGTAGGTTTATGTGGAAGCCACCTGGCCACCCATGCTCTAGCAGGAAAGACACTTCGGTAGGGGCTATATTGGCCAACAATTGTAAGAGATGCAGAAGAATTAGTTCGAACCTGTCAAGGATGCCAGTGGATGGGTAGATGGAGCCACCATCCACCAGCACCACTTCAAGTTATTCCCCCGGTATGACCAATGGCACGATGGGAATGGATCTCATTGGCCCTTTTCCAATGGCAAAAGGCAGCTTGAAGTTTGCAGTGGTAGAAATTGAGTATTTTTTCTAAATGGGTCGAAGTTGAACCCCTAACTGCTATCACCTCAAGAAATATGCAAAAATTCTTCTGGCAAAATATCATATGCAGGTTCGGAGTGCCAAGGGATTTAACTGTGGATAATGGCACCCAGTTCGAAGCCGAACCCTTTAAAGAATTTTGTGAAGAACTGGGGATCAAACTATGCTTTGCAGTAGTTCGTCATCCCCAATCCAACGGAGCCGTCGAGCAAGCCAATGGAAATATTCTCTCCGGTTTGAATCAAAGGATTGTCGGGCTGGCAAAAGGACTGTGGACCGAAGAACTTCCTAAGATTCTATGGTCTATTCGGACCACTCAAGCCAGGTCCATAGGCTTCACCCCATTCAGGCTGCTATTCGGAGATGAGGCCATGACTCCTTCGAAGCTCAAAGGTGGATCCCTTCACGTAGTAGAACCTGGAAATGAAGATGAGAGAAGCACTTCGCTGGACTTCTCAGAAGAAACAAGGCTTCGAGCTGTCGCGAATCTGACGAAGTACCAACACCAAACAAAGACATGGTATGACCTGAAGATAAAAGTGAACGAGCTTAAACAAGGTCATTTGCTATTACGAAGCGTAATAGCTCTGGGAAGCTAGGAAATAAATGGGAAGGACCATGTATTATGCTACGCTCAGGACGCCCCGGCTCATTTAAATTAGCTAATTTAGAAGGGAAAGAGTTGAAGCATGCATGGCATGTGGAGCACCTTAAATGTTATTATGCTTAGGGGCTCCTTGTAATCAATTGTAAAAGTACCTTTCTAAATAAAGATCGAGGTTCGAATTTTGTTTACTCTTCAAATATCCCTTACTCCTGGTGGACGCATCAGGAGAACGGAGAAGCTTGCGGAGTCATGCATCTTTCAAAGAACCCAGACAATGGCCTTCGAACCATTGGTTCAAGGATTCCGTTGCCAGCCTATGGATTCCAGGCTTTGGCTTGTTAGGATCCGTAGAAGAGTCTAAGGACTTTAAGAACAGATTTCTAGCCTCCGGGTTTGAAGCATCTGTAAAAGAGCCATAGGTGGCCAGCCTACGGATTCCAGGCTCTGGCTTGTTAGGATCCGTAGAAGAGTCTAAGGACTTTAAAAGAATAGGTTTCTAGCCTCCGGGTTTGAAGCATCTGTAAAAGAGCCATAGGTGGCCAGCCTACGGATTCCAGGCTCCGGCTTGTTAGGATCCGTAGAAGAGTCTAAGGAATGTAAAAGAACAGATTTCTAGCCTTTGGGTTCGAAGCATCTGTAAAAGAGTGGAAGGTGATGAGAAACCAAGGGTTGGTTTCAGTGTTTGTGATGAGTGATTGACAGGTTTTTACCCTCTATTCGAAGGGGTACCTCCGAAGGGGGTTCGGAGGTTGGACCTCCGAAGGGTGTTCGGAGGTGGTTTCTTCGAAGGTTGTTCGGAGGTGGCTTCACCGAAGGGTGTTCGGTGTTTGGTTGCTGCAGCTGTTGCAGCGGAGTGTGCGTGTCGGAGGGGGTCCGACAGTACACGATGACTGGGTTTGTACCGAAGGCTTTAGTACTTTGGGCGGTACACCGGAGTGTGTGCCGGAGGTTGCTAACCCGGAGAGGTCTCCGGAGTACTGGATACACTTGTCTGCTTGTCGGTGGTGCGCAGGGACTTTGGAGGCGACGGACAAGGTTCGTAGCAGGTGAACTTGGGTCAAGCAGAAGGCTCGATGCCAGGAGAGCGGGGAGCTTCGTCACGGTGGCTGCGAAGGGGTCCGGGTCGGTCCTCGGGTCGAGGTGCGCCATGTGAAGGCAGAAAGTGCGGAGCGTGGCTCCGGGTGAAGGTACTCCGAGACAATGTCCTCGGAGGTGAGGCACTTCGAAGCTACTCCGAATGGAGTGACTCTGGAGTTGGTTGGATCAAGTCCTCTAAGGAGGCAAGGAGTTCGAAGTGTGCTCCGGAGGGAGACATTCGAAGGTACCCGACGAAGGTCTCAGAAGTTGAGGCGCATCGAAGGCATGGTCCGGGTAAGGCTCGTCGAGGAGTGTGCTCGGGGAGAGACACTGTGACGAAGTGCTCATGGAATGCTTCATGCAGAGGCCTTGGACGAAGGAGGGACTTCGAAGGGTGGTACTCCGAAGATGGGGCTTCGGAGTGAGGAAGGCTTCGGAGCGAGGCTAGCTCCGGAGCAAGGTTGACTTGAGGTGCTTCGGCCATGCATGGCTTCGGTACACGGACTGACGGAGTTCGAGCTGGGCGGAAGCTGCGAAGCCGTGGTGGTCCACTCCGGAGGTGTTGGTGCGAAGGCCCAAGGGCTTTGACGGCTTCGGCTCAAAACCGTCACTGTATCGAAGGCTGACTTCGGTGAAGCGAGGGCCATCTGGCTCAAGGCTTCTCACCGAAGCTATCGCACCCCTCGCGTGCGAAAGGGGGCTTCGGAAAGGTCAAAGGCTGCAAGTCTGACAGTGTCTGCTCTGCAAAAAGCCTGTGCTGTCCCCTCTGCAAAGGCTGACAGAGAAGCCTCCAATAAAGTTGACTACCTTTTGTACCCCTCAGTTCTGTAGAGACAAAACCATTGTAAACCCTAGGGGTAAAGTAGTCAATTTCTTTGGGTGAACTGTAGGCTATAAATATGGGGGCTCGGTAGGTAACATTTAACACTTTGAGCATTTACTGTTGAGCTCCTGTAGCCACACACCTCGCTGTATTCATCCAGAGTTCAATTTTTTTGTGTTCCTTGTTCAAGCGGCGAAGCCCTACTTCTGTGTGCTTTTTGCTTGAGCTCGCTTTACATACTTCGCTGGTTGTAGTTCACCGAAGCCTGTCTAGGCGAAGGGTGTTTTGTGCGAAGTGTGTTTTTCAGTGCGCGTTCACTCTGTGTAACTTGAGGCTAGACCTCACTGCTTACTAGCGAAGCCCTGATCGAAGCCCGTTTAGCATCTTCTCTCGAAGCCCTTAGCGAAGTCCGTTTGTGTGCGTTTAGACCTTCGTGCACGAAGCACAGCACCAGTTGCTGCTGCCAAGTACTTGGTCGAAGTCCTCAAAGGGCTGTCCACTCTTGTGAATGGTGAAGTGCGAAGCCTGCTCGAAGCACCCTGTGTGCGGACTTAGCAGAGTAGATTTTCGAGGGTTGTAAGTGGAGCAAAGTCTTCTTGGCTTCGAACTTTTGGACCTGCGAAGCCTGTGTTCGGAGTTGTCAAGGGACCTCCGAACCAGACCTCCGAAGGTGGTGTTCGAAGCCTGTTCCGCAGAAGACAGAACTAAAACCGAAGGCTAGTTTTTAGCCCGAAATTTTAAAATCTCCCATTCACCCCCCCTCTGGTCGCCGTTTCCAGTCCAACAATTGGTATCAGAGCAGGTTAAGATCACCAGTTGACCTTAACCGGTTTTGTGATCTATTGGCGACATGGATAGAGGCAGTAAAATTCCTCTGTTCGATGGGACAGATTTTGCATACTGGAAGGTGCACATGGAGGCTTACTTGTTAAGCCAAGGAAATGCAATTTGGGAGATTGTGGACTCACAATACTCCATCCCTGAGACTCGCACCTCTCAAACAGAGAAGGATCAGTATAATGCCAACTCCAAGGCAAGAAATATACTGTTCATTGGTTTGAGTAGAAGTGAGTTTGATAGGGTGCAACACCTTAGGACTGCTAGGGAGATTTGGACAACACTCACTATTTTTCATGAGGGCTCTACACAGATCAAGGCCAGGCGCCAAAGCACATACAATCAACAGTATCAGCTGTTTGTGCAGGCAACTGGTGAATCTATAGATGCCATGTTTTCTCGCTTTGACGCGATAGTGAGTAACTTGCGATCCAACGGGACGCTTGCTTACAATGATCATGATAGGGCTATCAAGCTTCTCTATGCTCTTGACCGTAGCATATGGGAAGTGAAGATATCCAGCATTGAGGAGTCTGCTGGTTATGACACATTAACCTGTGATGAGCTCTTCAGCAAGCTGAAGTCCACAGAGATTGCCAAGGCATCTCTTGCAGTGCACAGAAGCTCTTTGCCACAGCCATTGGCATTGGTTTCTAGCACTAGCCGTGGCACCGCTGCAGAACCAAGCACATCTGGTACTTGTGTTCTTGCAGATGGTTTTGCTTTGTCCTACCTGGTCTCCGTCACAAAGGAGCAGGTGGACACTCTAGATGATGATGAGCTTGCTCTCATTGCCCGGAGGTTCACCCGTTTTTACCATGAGAGACGGGATCAGAGGAGAAGTGGTTTTGGTGGTTGCTTTAAATGTGGCGACACCTCTCACATTAAGGCCAATTGCCCCAAGCTCAAGAAGAGAGATGAGAGTGAGCGCCCAAAATACCACAAGAAGGAGAGGAAACCCATTGTGAAGGGCAAGCGCGGCAGGGTGGCTAAGAAAGTAGCCAAAGCCACTTCCAGGGCTCTTGTTGCTGCTCTTAGTGACATCGACACTTCCTCAACTGAGGAGTCAAGCTCTGAGGAGGAGGAGTCCCCAAAGAAGGAGGACAAGAAGGACAAGAAGGGATGAGACTTCACCGGTCTTTGCTTCATGGCCGACAGCGATCACAGCGGCGATGAGCTTGACTCATCTGAGGTACCACTATCATCTGACCAGCTATTAATTAAGTTAGATGAGCTGAATGAAGTAGTTCTTGGTCAGGATAGATTACTTGTGCAAGCCGCTAGAGAAAGAAAAGACCTTAGACTTAGGCTAGAATCTGTTTCTACTGAATATGCCATGCTTAATTCTAAATTTAATGACGCTGAATGTGAGTCCTGTTCTGTTGTCATGGGTGAGCTTGCTCAGTTGCGTTCTGTTCATGCTCAAACTCTATCTGAGCTTGAGACTGCACAGAAGCAGCTTTTGGAGGTGGATTCTAGACCTCATGATATTATTGAATGCATGAACTGTTCTTTATTACGCGAGAGCATTAATTTACGTGATAAACATGTTCATGATTTGGAGGCTAGATTGGAGAGGGCCGGTAGTTCTAAGGATGTGCAGCCTGTGTGTGACACTTGCATCACCCTTAAGGACCAGCTAGGCACTGTTAGAGAGCGAGCTGAAAACCTCATGTCAGAAAATGAATACCTTCTTTCCGTGGTTAATAAATGCACTGAGGGAAAGGGTAGGATGGATTTGCTCTTGGCCAAGACCAAGTTGTGTGCTGACAGAGCAGGGGTAGCTCTAGGTTTGGGTTTTGAGAGGATAGCTTCAGACAGTAAGACCAAAACTGTTTTTACCTCTCCCACTACCCTAGAGAAAGAGAGAGCTCTATTAGACACCCCTTCAGCCAAAAAGCCTACCCGACCACCAAAGAAAACCGCACCTCCTGCCAAGAAAATCCCTCCCAAGAAAACCACTCAGCAGAAGCCCAAGGAGCCTGTGAGAGTTGCTCCTGTGACCCATGAGAGTGCCCCTAGGAAAGTTTTTTACTGTTCTTACTGTCAGCGGGCGGGTCATTTGATTGGTTTCTGTTTTCGTCGCATCAAGGATGAGCGACGCTCTCAGGCGATGAGTTACCAGGACATGCATTACCCATCTTTAGGTATGCATGAGTCAGAGTTATACTATCGTCCTGCTTTTGAGGCTCCTCGTGCTTCTCAGAGAGGTTTTGCTCCTCGAGGTGTTCACCATGTTCCATATGGTGGTAGACCCCGGGCGAGTAGCTTTGTACCTCGTCAGAGTAGGAGACCTCGACATGTTGTTCGATTACAGCATGTAGGTAGACCTCGCACTTTGCATCATTCCGGTTATCATGTGCGTAGACCGTCTACTTTTTCTGTGCCTACTACTCGGGTCACTCAGTGCTGGATGCCTCGTCATTATTTCACTCACCCCAGCACTGAGCGATCGAGATATTCTTATCATGTGTAGGCGACAAATCGAGGCTTGGATGGCACGTGGATCATGGACTCTGGTTGTTCGCGCCATATGACCGGAGATGCAGCTTGGTTCTCCAGCCTCACCACAACCAAGCAAAGGGAACATATCACCTTCGGAAACAATCGAAGGAGTAGAGTGAAAGGTAAAGGTGTGGTAAGAATTAACTCGAATTTCACTCTCAAAGATGTTGCTTTGGTTGAAAACCTGGGATACAATTTGTTGTCTGTATCTCAGTTGCTTGATGAGGGCTTCGAAGTGCGATTTCATCGCGATACTTCGCAAGTGCTCAATTCTGATGGCGTTGTGGTGTGTAAGATCTTTAGAGTTGGGAGAGTTTTTGGAGCTGATTTTTCAGAGTCATCTGGTTCTTCTCATTGTCTTGTTGCACATTCGACTTCTGAGCTTTGGAAGTGGCATAGGAGACTAGGGCATATGAGCTTTGAGTTTCTTGCTCGTCTGAGCGCCCTAGGTCTAATCTGAGGATTGCCCAAGCTCAAGTTTGAGAAGAATTTAGTTTGCGCTCCTTGTCGACATGGAAAAATGATTGCTGCTTCGCATTCGCCAGTCACCACAGTGATGACTGAACAACCCGGAGAACTTCTCCATATGGACACTGTAGGTCCTTCTCGGGTTAGTTCTTTAGGCGGCAAGTGGTATGTATTAGTTATTGTCGACGATTTCTCTCGCTACTCTTGGGTCTTCTTTCTTGCCAGCAAGGATGAAGTGTTTTCACACTTTCGGAGCTTGGCTTTGAGACTTTTTACTGAACTCCCTGGTGCATTGAAATTCATTCGAAGTGATAATGGCACTGAGTTCAAAAATAGTCTCTTTGTTGATTTTTGCATGGAGCATGGCATAGAACATCAATTCTCTGCTCCGCGGGTTCCTCAACAGAACGGTATTGTTGAGAGGAAGAACCGCACTTTGGTTGAGATGGCTAGGATGATGCTTGATGAGCATAGGACTCCTAGAAAATTCTGGGCTGAGGCCATGAACACTGCATGTTACATCTCAAACCGAATCTTCTTGCGCTCAATTTTAAACTTGACATCTTATGAGCTAAGTTTTGGGAGACAGCCCAAGGTTACTCATCTTCGAGTTTTTGGCTGTCGCTGCTTCATCCTAAAATGTGGAAATTTGGATAAATTTGAGTCGCGATCTTCTGACGGGATCTTTTTGGGTTACACTACACATGGTCATTCTTATTGTGTTTATAACTTGGAAACTAACACTGTCATCGAGTCATGTGATGTGACTTTTGATGAATCAACCCCCTCTGTTAGTTCTGCTCTTGAACAGGCAAATGAACACGACATGGAACAGATCATCTTCGAAGAGGAAGATCCCGGAGAATTCGAGGATGAACCCCTACTACCCTCGACATCGACCCCCGAAGCTGACCCCGCTTCGACTACTTCGGCACGAGGCCCCGAAGCGACTACCTCAACATCGGTCATCTTCGACCACTCCAATGCGCAAGTTGAGGGGGAGACTGCATCCCGTCGCGAGGCTCCACATCATGTTCAAAGGATGCACCCTCCCGAGCAGATCATTGGTGAGCTTGATCAAAGGGTAACACGTTCTCATGCTCATTTTATTGATTCCACTTTTGTTGCTTCTTTCTAGCCCTTAGATGTTAGTCATGCACTTTCTGATTCTAGTTGGATCAATGCCATGCATGAAGAGCTTGAAAATTTTGAGAGAAACCAAGTCTGGTCTTTAGTTGATCCTCCACCAAATGTTCATTTCATTGGAACAAAATGTATTTTCAAAAACAAACAAGGGGAGGGTGGGACTATAGTTAGAAACAAGGCTAGACTTGTACCTCAAGGCTTTTCTCAACTAGAAGGGATTGATTTTACTGAAACTTTTGCACCTGTTTCTCGCCTTTAGGCCATTAGGATTTTGCTTGCCTTTGCAACATCCCGGGGATTCAAACTCTATCAAATGGATGTCAAAAGTGCTTTTCTTAATGGGTTCATAGGTGAAGATGTTTATGTAAAACAACCCCCTGGTTTTGAAAACCCCAAGTACCCACATAAAGTCCTTAAACTTCATAAGGCTCTTTATGGACTCAAGCAGGCCCCTCGGGCTTGGTATGACAGACTTAAGTCTTTTCTGCTTGAGCGGGGGTATTTGATGGGCTCTGTTGATAAAACGTTGTTTACTCTCAAGCATGGCAAAGATTTCCTCCTGTTTCAGATTTATGTGGATGATATCATCTTTGGTGGCTCTTCTCATGCTTTGGTTGCCGAGTTTGCAGATATCATGAGCAGGGAATTTGAAATGTCCATGATGGGTGAACTCACCTTTTTCCTTGGCTTGCAAATCAAACAAAGCAAACAAGGTACCTTCATCCACCAGACGAAATACACCAAGGACCTGCTCAAGAAGTTTGATATGTCTGATGCGAAGCCCCTCGCCACTCCAATGGCTACATCTGTAGCATTGGACCCTGACGAAGATGGAGATGCCGTAGATCAGAAGGAGTTCCGAAGCATGATCGGCTCCCTCCTCTACTTGACTGCCACGAGGCCGGACATACACTTCGCAGTGTGTCTGTGCGCTCGTTTTCAGGCTTCACCATGAGCTTCGCACCGCCAAGCGGTAAAACGCATACTCAGGTATCTCAAACATACACTCGAATTTGGCATATGGTATTCAGCATCTTCCTCTTTATGTCTTCGAGGTTATTCCGATGCGGACTTTGCTGGGTGTAGGATTGATAGGAAGAGTACCTCTGGTACTTGTCATTTTCTGGGTACTTCTCTGGTTTGCTGGTCTTCCCGCAAACAGTCTAGTGTTGCACAATCGACGGCTGAGGCCGAATATGTTGCTGCAGCTAGCTGTTGCTCTCAGATTTTGTGGATGGTTTCCACTTTGCGGGATTTCGGGTTAGATTATAAGAGTGTTCCACTTTTCTGTGATAACACTAGCGCTATTTGTATTGCAAACAACCCGGTTCAGCACTCCAGAACCAAACACATTGATGTGCGGTATCATTTTCTCAGAGATCACAATGAGAAGGGTGATATTGAACTTCAATATGTTGATACCCAACACCAGCTGGCCGACATTTTTACAAAACCCCTCGATGCTTCTCGATTTGCTTACTTGCGTGGGGAACTTGGTATTTGTCACCCTTACGGCATTTTGTGACGGGGAGCAGTTTTAGATGGATGTGCATTTGCTAAATTGTGTGTTGAAATTGCATTTACATCTTTTGCATTTATATGCCTGCTTATAATTCATGACATCATGACAGCTCAACTCTCTTTAATTTATCTGAAACATTCATGTGCATGATGGTTTCTTTTCAAAATCAAATCGTGCTCACTGCTTAGTCTTGAATCTAGCATATTTAGGCAGGACTGCTTTAGCTATCTTTTATCTGCTTGATAGCAAGACACATTTCTTTGGATGCTAAAAATTGCAACTTGAAAAATTGTTCTACATCTTCATGGATATTCATAAAAAGCCAAACAATTGGTTCACTTAGATAAAATAAAAAATTCCATGATTTGCATGCTTCAAGTGAAAAGATTCAGGTGAGTTTGTTTGTCGCACTACCCTATTCTAGACTGCTTACCATTGCACTTTGGTCTGAACTGGAATAGTGTAGTGTATGCCAAAATCATTGCTTTAAGCTTCTAATGGCTTTCATGTCTAGGCTTGGCCTGATTGGAAAGTATAAGGCAGACAAACAAATAACCCCTGGCACTAAGAAAAGAACAACAAAAACATTTATATTGATTATAAAGTTTGCTTTTCATGCTCCATTTGAACTGGACTTGTCTGTCTAGAGTAGAATTTGACTAGCTTTACGCAGTCCCTGCTCTTACTTGTCTAATTCCCTTGACTAAGTGGTGATGCTTTTTATTTTAAAAATGATCAAATCACATGCTTCATCATGTTTTTAGAGACTGTTAATTTGAGCTGAGCCCATGATCATTGGTGTTATTATTGGCATATTTTTGCTTCATATGTCTTTGCAATTCTGCTCATTTCGAAGCTTTGCATCTTTTACATGCTCCTTGATGCTTGCATTGCCAAAGGGGGAGAAATTCCTCAAGGGGGAGAGACTTGCTAAGTTCTCTGCCGCAAGGTTCGTAGCAGGTGAACCTGGGTCAAGCAGAAGGCTTGATGCCAGGAGAGCGGGGAGCTCCGTCACGGTGGCTACGAAGGGGTCCGGGTCGGTCCTCGGGTCGAGGTGCGCCAGGTGAAGGCAGAAAGTGCAGAGCGTGGCTCCGGGTGAAGGTACTCCGAGACAATGTCCTTGGAGGTGAGGCACTTCGAAGCTACTCCGAATGGAGTGACTCCGGAGTTGGTTGGATCAAGTCCTCTAAGGAGGCAAGGAGTTCGAAGTGTGCTCCGGAGGGAGACATTCGAAGGTACCCGACGAAGGTCTCAGAAGTCGAGGCGCATCGAAGGCATTGTCCGGGTGAGGCTCGTCGAGGAGTGTGCTCGGGGAGAGACACTGCGATGAAGTGCTCATGAAATGCTTCATGCGGAGGCCTTGGACGAAGGAGGGACTTCGAAGGGTGGTACTCCGAAGGTGGGGCTTCGGAGTGAGGAAGGCTTCGGAGTGAGGCTAGCTCCGGAGCAAGGTTGACTTGAGGTGCTTCGGCCATGCATGGCTTCGGTACACGGACTGACGGAGTTCGAGCTGGGTGGAAGCTGCGAAGCCGTGGTGGTCCACTCCGGAGGTGTTGGTGCGAAGGCCCAAGGGCTTTGACGGATTCGGCTCAAAACCGTCACTGTATCGAAGGCTGACTTCAGTGAAGCGAGGGCCATCTGGCTCAAGGCTTCTCACCGAAGCTATCGCACCCCTCACGTGCGAAAGGGGGCTTCAGAAAGGTCAAAGGCTGCATGTCTGACAGTGTCTGCTCTACAAAAAGCCTGTGCTGTCCCCTCTGCAAAGGCTGACAGAGAAGCCTCCAATAAAGTTGACTACCTTTTGTACCCCTCAGTTCTGTAGAGACAAAACCATTGTAAACCCTAGGGGTAAAGTAGTCAATTTCTTTGGGTGAACTGTAGGCTATAAATATGGGGGCTCGGTAGGTAACATTTAACACTTTGAGCATTTACTGTTGAGCTCCTGTAGCCACACACCTCGCTGTATTCATCTAGAGTTCAATTTTATTGTGTTCTTTGTTCAAGCGGCGAAGCCCTGCTTCTGTGTGCTTTTTGCTTGAGCTCGCTTTACATACTTCGCTGGTTGTAGTTCACCGAAGCCTGTCTAGGCGAAGGGTGTTTTTTGCGAAGTGTGTTTTTTAGTGCGCGTTCGCTCTGTGTAACTTGAGGCTAGACCTCACTGCTTACTAGCGAAGCCCTGATCGAAGCCCGTTTAGCTTCTTGTGTCGAAGCCCTTAGCGAAGTCCGTTTGTGTGCGTTTAGACCTTCGTGTACGAAGCACAGCACCAGTTGCTGCTGCCAAGTACTTGGTCGAAGTCCTCAGAGGGCTGTCCACTCTTGCGAAGGGTGAAGTGCGAAGCCTGCTCGAAGCACCCTGTGTGCGGACTTAGCAGAGTAGATTTTCGAGGGTTGTAAGTGGAGCAAAGTCTTCTTGGCTTCGAACTTTTGGACCTGCGAAGCCTGTGTTCGGAGTTGTCAAGGGACCTCCGAACCAGACCTCCGAAGGTGGTGTTCGAAGCCTGTTCCGCAGAAGACAGAACTAAAACCGAAGGCTAGTTTTTAGCCCGAAATTTTAAAAGCTCCCATTCACCCCCCTCTGGTCGCCGTTTCCGGTCCAACAGGTGACCAAGCAACAAGGTTTCAAGGCTCTGGCCCAATGAAACACTTTTAAAGTCCTAAGCGACTGCTATGGGAGCTTACAAGTATAAATTTAGCTCCGAAACTTATAAACATCATAATACGAACATACAGTTCGAAGAACTCTATGAAAGAGTAAAGTATGATTACCAAGTGTTGTGCGAAGCATCAGATTGTTATATAAATCATTTTGTCTGATGGACCCTATCGCAACGTGCACGGTCCCCCACCCACAAGGATGGGCAGAGCAGTAAGGAACAACAAAAAGATGCTTCCAAAGCAATTCATATTAATTGGATAACCATATTATTACATCATGTGAAGTTTTGGTCTAAGCCTAGATAAAAACGGAGACCCCTCCGACCTCTAGAGCTACTTCTAAGACCACTTCAACCTTCAGAGCTCGAAGCCTTCAGGATTTTCTTCTTAGTCCAAGTGATTTTCTTCTTCAAAGCTCGCAGTTTTTTCTGCTCCTCTTGAAGTTCAGCCCAAGACAGAAGTCGATCGGTGCTAGCCTCTACTGGATCTTCAGCTTGGTACTCCGAGTCAGACCAATCTACGTATTCAGAAGACGAAGATGTTTCTTCCTTATCTTCTTCTTTGATATAAGCTAAGAACTCGCGATGAACTTTGGGTGCTATCTCCCCTTGATCCCGGCGAGGAACAGAGAAGCGCGAGCGTCGATAAGGCCTTAAGCTTTCAAGGACAGACACTGCTGATGGAGCCCTTCATTAAGTTCCAATACTTCGAAGTCAAGCTCCGAAGTGCAGGGTAAAACCTAAAAGAATAAACATCCAAACAAAGTTCCTCGTTTATAAACTTTTCATTCATTAATATAAGGGGCTTTACAAGATTTCTTGTACATGCTTAAGCGCCCTATAAGACTAAACCTGCGGGTCGGCTAGTAGAGCAGGTTGTGTCGGAGCTGGTGAAGCTGGAAGCGGAGGCCTCATTTGAGCTTGCTTTTGCCAGCGAGCTTTGTCGATCCAAGATTTGGCTGCAGCCTTGTGGTCTGTTTTCCAGATTGCCTGGAAAGCTTCCCAGGCAGAACCTACATCCTGCGAAGGACGCAACAAATCCACGTCAGCAAATCCTGCAGGCGTCGAACCCCCAACCAGAGCAACCGAAATCCCAAGAGCTTTGATGTGATGGAGGACTCCAATCCCGGCAACTTGTCCGTAGATCTCTCCGTACCAGACACCGGAGCCCATCATCAGCTTCGTTGCCACTTGAATCATTTTTAGCTTCCGGTCGAGGGGCTCTCTCGCTACATTCGAAGATGAAGGGCACATTGTGCTGAAGTATTCCAAGGTACCCTGAAGGGCATCCAAGGTATGCTCTGCTATCGCAGCATTCTTCACTTCTGCCGCCTCCAGCACAGCAGCAGCAACAGACACTTCGGCCATTTTGGATAGCATAGCGCTTTTCTGAGCCATGGCTTGTTGAAGTGAGTCTTGGAGTTCTACGAGTTTGAGGAGCCATGCTGAATAGCGTGGGCCTCATGGCTCCGGAAGTGATGAGTCATTGTCAACGATAGTCAATGAGGACAGAAGAAGAAGAGATCTGCTGTTTCATGGGCCGCGTGTGACTCAGGTACACGGGCAGCAAGCGACTGTCGGGCAGTGGAGGCTGCGAAGTCGGGCTGGCCCAATCCGGGTGCATGGGCCAGAAGTAGTAGAAGACCCACTGGGCTGTTGACCAGGACTGACTCAGGTACACGGGCGGTGAGTGATTGCCGGGCTGAGAGAGCTGCGGAGTCAGGCCGGCCCAATCCGGGTACCTGGTGCAAAGCCGGTGGAGGCTTTGTATGTTTCAGCGCAAAACTGACAACCATTGATTCTGTATCCGATTGTCCAGAAGAGAAGTCGTAGTCGCTACGAAAACTTAGCTTCCGGATAAGTCATATGTAACTCTAGGCCCACAGTCAGTCAGTCGCTACGAAAAATTCCTAAGGGCAGTAGAGTCTTTTTCTTTATTCTTGAGTTTGTAAAAATCCCTAAGGGTCTGGTAGAATATTCCTAGTGATGGGAGCCTATAAATAGGACCCCAATCCCTATGGGTTGGACAACCCCCTTTGTGCTGAAATCAAATCCACTCTTTTGGGTCACTTTTTGTCTCTTGCATTGCCTCTCTCCTCTCTTGGTTCCCTGCTTGCGCCGCCAGGAAGCATTTGCTCCTGTGTTTAATGCTTTGCTTTTATTGTTGCAGTAAATGCCCTATTTCATTGTGTGCTGCATCTGCAAAGGTTTTAAATGGCTGCATTTCATTAGCATAGCCAGTTTCCCCATGATTTTTGAGGCTTTGGAGGCTTCGGCTGGGTGTGTTCTTCACTCTAGTAGTACTATGTCTTGCTGTTGCAAGTAGTACTACTTCCCTGCAGCTACAGTGTTCTGTGCAGCTTTTCACCTTCTACTGCACAGCTTTTTGATCGAAGCTGACAGGGTCTATTACCTTTTCTAGCTGTGTCTCTGGCGAAGTCTTTCTCTGTTCGAAGTCCCTCAGCTCCATGAGACAGGCTTCGACTTAGCATCTTCGAAGGCTTCGCTCAATCTTCGATTTTCGGTGTGCGGTCTGTGTTGATAAGCTTCGAAGTATTTTTGTGAACGGACAGCATCGCATACTTCGATCAACATACTCCGAATCTAGCTGTTCGAAGTCCATACTTCGGTAGGCTTCGAAGTTGAGTTCGAAGCTTGTCATTTCTGATAGACTTCGATTTGATTTCCTTGTGGCGTGTCAACCTTCGGTTCTCCTTCCGAAGCTTTCCCTGTTCGAAGATAGAGTGTAGGCTTCGGAGTTGATTTTCTGTCGTGTGACAGACTTCGCTTCTTTGTTCGAAGATTGTCCTTTTGAGTGTTGTGTTTGAAGCTTTCTGTTCGAAGGTTTTGCTTCGAAGCTTTCGGTTCAAAATTGTGTTCGAAGTTTTGTCTTCGAAGTGCATACTTCGAACCAGGCTCCGGCATTGTCATACTTCATTCCGAAGTACACTTCGCAACTTGCCACTTCGAACTAGGCTAGACTGTGACACCTTCGGCATCTCGGACAGGGTTCAGACATATGGGACATTTGCGTTCACACCACGTTTGTCATTTTGCCAGTTACTGAGCAAGGCACTGCTGGTATCATTGCTCAGCATCTGAGCAACAGTAAGGCTGTGAACATCTTGTTTTCTGGTTTAGGTCCCACTGAGTTTGAGCGTGTGAGTCATCTCTCCACTGCGAGAGAGATCTGGGCTACCCTCAAGGCACATCATGAGGGAACAGCACAGGTCAAGGCTCGGCTCTATCAGACCTACCGGCGTGAATATGAGAACTTCACACAGAAGCCGGGTGAATCTGTTGAGGCTTTGTTTGGTCGTTTTCAGTCGATCATAAACAAGCTTCGGGACAACAAGGCTGAGGGTGCTCAGTTAGTCTCAGATCATGAGCAGGCGCTCAAGGTTCTCCATACCTTGGACCCAAAGGTCTGGGAGATCAAGGTATCCTCTATCGTTGAGAGCACTTCTTACGATACCTTGACCATTTCTGAGTTGTTTAGCAAGCTGAAGGCCACTGAGGTAGATATCCAGTTGAGATCAAATCTCACTGGTTCTGGATCAAAATCCCTGGCCCTTGCTACACCTTCTGTTGATCCCTCTGCTATGAGTTGTGCTGGGTTCTCCTTGATGTCTATCACTGAGGACCAGCTTGAGTTGTTGGGAGATGATGATTTGTGTCTTTTTAACAACCGGGTGCGTCGTGTCTATGACAATAGAATGTTCAAAAGACATGGCACAAAATCCAGATGCTTTGAATGTGGTGATCCAGGACACTTCATCGCCGACTGCCCCAAGCGCAATGGCCACAAGAAGGGCACCGGTGGTGGCTTCCACGACTCCGGCAAGCACGACAGCTCCTCCTTCAACAAGGGCAAGCCGAGGACTCGGTTCTTCAAGAAGGCCCTGAAGGACTACCGGTGAGAGAACAAGAAGCGCGACAAGGCCTTCTTCGCCGAGATGGAGAAGAGCTACTCCAAGCAGTCCACGTCTTCTTCCTCTTCATCGAGCTCAAGCGATGAGGAGATCGCCATCAGGAAGGGGAAGGACAAGGACGATCCGGCGGGCCTCTGCTTCATGGCTTTCGGAGACAAGCCGAAGAGCCACTCACACCAGCGTCGAAGATCCCGCAAGAGCTTCTGCTCAATGGCTCTTGGGGATAGAGAAGAAAAGAGCTCCTCCGACGACCCCGACGACGATGACAATAAGGTATCATCCTACGAGCGCGAAATAGTTGATTTACTTGAGAGCAATCGTCAGGAGTTGAGATATCGGGAAAAACTGCTTAGGGGGGCTAAGAAAAGGATAGACGAGTTAGAGAGTGAGCTTGCCGTAGCCAACGGTAGAATTGAAAGTCTATCTTCTTCCCCTTGCTTGGGTGATAGCAGTGAGTGCCCGAAGTGTGAGGTGCTTCTGTGTGACCTGTCGACTCTGAAGTCCAGGTACACAGAAAGGGTTGAGGAGAGGGACGCTTTGGCCACTGAGCTTGAAAGCGCTCAGCTGGAGCTGAAAGATGCTCAAGCCACTGTCGTCGCACCCTGTGTTGATTGCCCATCTCGTCTAGCTGCCTTAGCTGAGCTAAAATCCAAGGGTAATGAACATTTGGGTGACTTGGAGAGGTTGAGAGCTGAGCTTGCCCAGACTAGGCTAGAGCTAGAGACACTGTCAGTTCCACCCACTGTTTGTGAGAACTGCCTGTCTCTTAGAATGGAATTAATTAAGCTGAAAGCCGAGAAGTCTGTCCAAGTAGAGAGTGAGTGTGAGACCTGCTTGTCTCAGGTGGAGGTTCTAGCTTCCTTGAGAGAGGAGCTAGCAGTTTCTCAGAATGAGAACTTTTACCTTCGTTCTATCCTGAGTTGGATCAGTGCCAGAGAGCCACAACTTGGCATGATGATCCAGCAGTTCAAGAGAAAGGATGGGTTTGGGGTAGGTTACACCTACACCAAGGCTGACTTTGAGAGTGCCATCAGCCGGGCAGTGGAGTGGAGTAAAATGACTCCAGAGCAGAGGTATCCCAAGACTCACTCCACTGAGTCTTCCCAGGCTTGTCAGCCCAAGGATGGAGTGATCCATGAACCACCTAAAGCTCCACCCAAGAAACCTATCTGGGTTCCAAAGCCCAAAGATCTCCACACTTCTCTTGACTCTCTTCCTGGACCCTCTCAGCCCAAGAAGACAACACCAAACACCACTAAGCCCAAACATCCCAAGCCTCAACCACATCCCTTGAAGCCCACCTATCATTGTGAGTACTGTCAGAGAGACAGGCATCTTGCGGAGTTTTGCTTCAGGAGGAAGCGGGTTGAGAGAGCAGAGAGGGCTCGTAGTGATCAGGAGCAGTTCTACCAGGAGGGTGGTAGACTGCGTGTTCCTCGGCGCGGGGAGAGGCTGGAGGCCAGGCCGCGTCGTGTAGGTGGTGGTAGAGGAGACGGCTTTCTTGCCCGTGCTCCAGTTGGTGGTGTTCGTTCTGGCAGAGTTCCAGACCGTGTTGGCTACGGTTCTGGACCTCGTGGCCGCAGGGTTAGGCAGAACCGAGGACCGCGCTTTGAGCCGCGTTTTGGTCCAAACTCTTTTGATGGTTTTCGCTTTCCATCTTTTGAGAAGATGGCTCGACACTGGTTTAGCTCTTTTGCTAAACCTAGTGCCGGACCATTTGCTCCCACTTACAGACACTGACTGTGCAGGACCGGGGACTGGAGGATGTTTGGATCATGGACTCAGGATGCTCTCGCCACATGACGGGACATCGCAGATGGTTCTCCAGTCTCACTCCCCTGAGCTCCAAAGAGTACATCACATTCGGGAACAGCGGTCAAGGGAAAGTAAGTGGCATAGGCTCAATTCGCATTTCAGATCATTTCACTTTAAAGAATGTTGCTTTGGTTAAAAATTTGAACTTCAACTTGATTTCTGTGTCGCAACTTCTTGAGGATGGTCTGGAAGTGCGTTTTAAGAAGGGTAATTCTTCTGTGGTTGATTCTAGAGGGTCTTTGGTTTGTCAGATATTACCTTTCGGTAAAGTTTTTCGAATTGACTTCTCTAGTTCTTTTGGCCCTTCTCGCTGTTTGATTGCTGGATCTTCTTCTGAGCTCTGGAAGTGGCATAGGAGGTTAGGTCACTTGAGTTTTGATCTGCTAGTCAGGTTAAGCTCTATGGACCTCATCCGAGGATTGCCCAAGCTTAAGATGGAGAAGGATCTAGTTTGTCATCCCTGTCGTCATGGGAAAATGGTTGCTGCTTCTCACTCACCTGTGACTCAGGTGATGACTTCGTATCCGGGCGAGCTTTTACATTTGGACACTGTAGGTCCTGCTCGAGTACGTTCAGTCGGTGGGAAATGGTATGCACTTGTGATTGTTGACGACTTTTCTCGATTCTCGTGGGTTTTCTTTTTGGAGTCTAAGGATGAAACTTTTCAATTTGTTCATGACCTGATTTTGATGCTGAAGAATGAGAACAACGGTCGGATGCGAGCAATTCGCTCCGACAACGGCTCTGAGTTCAAGAACTCTCAGTTCGTCAGCTTCTGTAGTGATCAGGGTCTGGACCATCAGTTTTCTTCTCCTTACACTCCCCCACAGAACGGCGTTGTGGAACGAAAGAACCGCACGCTAGTTGAGATGGCCAGGACGATGCTCGATGAGCACAGGACTCCTAGGCGTTTTTGGGCTGAAGCCATGAACACGGCTTGCTATCTGGCCAACCGCATCTTTCTTAGAGCTTACCTTGGTAAGACATCATAGGAATTGCGGTTTGGCAGACAGCCCAAGGTGAGCCACTTGCGAGCGTTTGGCTGCAAGTGCTTTGTGCTCAAGAAGGGAGGGCATTTGGACAAGTTTGAGTCTCGTTGCTGGGATGGTGTTTTTCTTGGTTATGCATTGCATTCTCGAGGCTTCCGTGTTTGGAACCTCGAATCCCAGCTGCTTATCGAGACCTGTGAGGTTTCTTTTGATGAGTCCTTGCCTTCTTTGACTCCTTCTTTTGAGCTTTCTGGTGATGATGAGCTCGGAGAGTCCATCTTCGAGGAAGATGAGGATACTCCAGTTGCTGATGAGGGTGGGCCTTCTGCATCCCCCGCAGAGCCCACACCTTCTGAGACTTCGACTGATGATGAGGGCGGACCTCTGATCACTTCTTCCATTACGATCGAGCCCCCTCAGTCGAGTCCAGAGGTGCCAGCTGCTGACTCCGGTGAGGTGACTTCGGATCACCAGGGAACCCAAGCAATTCAGCGTGATCACCCCTCAGAGCTCATCATTGGTGATTTGACTGAGAGAACTTTGCGTTCTTCTGCCTCACTTGTTGTGTTTGCTGAATCTGCGTTTGTTGCATCTTTTGAGCCCAGAGACATTTCTCATGCTCTTTCTGATTCTAATTGGATTAATGTTATGCAAGAAGAGCTTTAGAATTTTGTCCGTAATCGGGTTTGGACTCTAGTTGAGCCGCCACCAGGATGCAACCCCATAGGCACCAAGTGGGTATTCAAGAACAAACAAGGTGAAGATGGGGTTGTGGTGCGCAACAAAGCTTGACTAGTTGCCCAGGGTTATTGCCAGAATGAAGGTATTGATTTTGAAGAAACCTTCGCTCTTGTGGCCCGTCTTGAGTCCATTCGTATTCTTCTAGCTTTTGCCGTTTCAAATGGTTTTAAGCTTTTTCAAATGGATGTTAAGAGTGCTTTTCTGAATGGGTACATAGAAGAGGAGGTTTATGTTAGGCAACCCCCCGGCTTTGAGAACCCTAAGTTTCCTCGACATGTTTTTAAGTTGCACAAAGCTTTATACGGTTGAAGCAAGCCCCCAGGGCTTGGTATGACCGGTTAAAGCAATTTTTGTTGGGGAAGGGCTTTGTGATGGGTTCGGTGGACAAAACTCTCTTTTTGCTCAGAGTTGCTTCAGACTTCTTAGTTGCTCAGATTTATGTGGACGATATTATTTTTGGCGGTACTACTGATTCTCTTGTGTCCAAGTTCTTTGAGCAGATGCACAGTGAGTTTGAGATTAGCCTCATGGGTGAGCTCAAGTACTTCTTAGGGCTCCAGATCAAGCAGACCAAGGACGGCACCTTCATCCACCAAGGTAAGTACACTCGTGATATGCTTAAGAAATTTGACTTTGGTGGTGAGTTGAAGCCGCAGATGACCCCGATGGGCACTTCTGGGGGTCTGGACAAGGATGAGAGCGGTGTCAAGGTCAATGAAAGGGAGTTTCGAGGGATGATCGGTTCGCTACTGTACTTGACGGCGACCAGACCAGACATTCAGTTCGCCGTGGGACTGTGCGCGCGCTTCCAGTCTTCACCACGCGCGTCTCACCGGCAAGCTGTCAAGCGTATCTTCAGGTATCTTACCTATGCGCCTGATCTTGGTCTTTATTATTCAGCATCATCATCTCTTGATTTATCTGGCTTTTCGGACGCTGACTTTGGTGGGTGCCGGTTGGATCGCAAGTCGACTTCCGGTACTTGCCAGTTTCTCGGTTCCTCTCTTGTCTCTTGGTCTTCTCGAAAGCAATCTGGAGTTGCTCTTTCGACCACAGAGGCTGAGTACGTAGCTGCTGCTAGCTGCTGCTCACAGTTGGTTTGGATGATTTCCACTCTACGAGATTTTAGGTTGTTCTTTCCTACCAGAGTTCCATTATTTTGCGACAGCACCAGTGCTATTAGTGTAGGGAAAAACCTGTGTCTCCATTCAAAAACCAAACATATTGATGTGCGCTTTCACTTCTTGCGGGATCAATATGAGAAAGGTGTCATTGACCTTGTTCATGTTGATACCCATCATCAGTTGGCTGATATTTTCACCAAACCCCTAGATCAGTCTACATTTGGGCGTTTACGAGGGGATTTGGGTGTTGTGTATCCTTTTTAGGATATTTTGCGTCAGTTTTCTTTCTTTCTTCTTTACTCTTTTCTTGAGTCTTTTTGTGTGTGTTCATACCTTGCATATTCACATATCACACTTTAGAGATGCTTCTGTTATATGATTGAACTGCTTTACTTATTCTAGCTGGTACATGCTTTTGATTACTTGTCAATGATCATGCTTTGGTTCAGTTCACTTGATATGTCTGATATCTGTCATATGCATGGATTTTATGCTTTAAACTTGAAAAATGATCACAATTGCTTCCGGTAACTAGCATGTGTAGGCTGAGTGCTTTTGTTATCTGTAACATGCCTTGTAGCTAGTTCATCACATAAATGCAGATATGCAACTTGGACATCTTTATGCTTCAACATGGAAAATGAGCTATAACAGTCAGAAATGAATGAAAATTCCATGCCTTTTTATGCTTAAAATTGAAAAGATCCAGGTGGGTTTGTCTTGTCGCATTACATTGTTCTGGACTGCGTACCATAGCACTTTGGTATGAACTAGGACACTGTAGTGTCTGCCAAGACCAATGTCTTAAGCTTCTGATGGTCCAGTTCTGGCCTAGGCTTGACTTGGTCGGTCAGCATAAGGTTTGACATGCAAATAACCCCTGGCAAAAATGAAAAAGGAAAAAGAAAAAGCTTGAAAATTGAAATAATAACAAGTTTGCTGAAGCACTTTGTTTTGGACAATGCTTATCTTGGTAGATATCAGTTAGCTTCTGCAACTCATGTTTTACCTTGCTTGTTTTACTGGAAAATGTGGTGATGCTTCTTGTTTGCGAAAACTGAAAAATGCGTGCTAATGACTTTCTTTAGATATCATCTGTTCAACTGATCATGCCATGTGTCTTAGACAGTATCTCTTTTGCTATACTTGTTAGATGCTGTAACTGCAGTCAATCATATTTGAGAAGCATGCTTTCTACACTCCTTATGCACTCCAGTTGAAATCACTGCATATTTTGAGGGGGAGTTGCATCTCAGGGGGAGTCTGTGTCTCTTTTGAGTGCTTGATGAGTTCATTTGTCAACAAGGGGGAGAAAATTTGGGATCAGAGTTTAAGGGGGAGTTCTTACTCTGTTGATATCCTTGTTATTCTGAAATCGCACTCATTTTGAGCTTTTACGTTTTGGTTAACCATAATGACCATTTCTTGCGTCTGTTTGGCTTTTGGTCATTAGGGTTAAACTTTTACCTTATTTCTCTTCTTCTTTGTTTTATTGTATTTTGTTTTCGTGTTTCCACATTTGTTCGCAGTTGCTGAAGAAGCTGAGAAAAGAGGAGTGTTGACAATGCACTCATCAAGGGGGAGATTGAGGAGCCATGCTGAATAGCGTGGGCCTCATGGCTCCAGAAGTGATGAGTCATTGTCAACGATAGTCAATGAGGACAGAAGAAGAAGAGATCTGTTGTTTCATGGGCCGCGTGTGACTCAGGTACACGGGCAGCGAGCGACTGTCGGGCAGTGGAGGCTGCGAAGTCGGGCTGGCCCAATCCGGGTGCATGGGCCAGAAGCAGTAGAAGACCCACTGGGCTGTTGACCAGGACTGACTCAGGTACACGGGCGGTGAGTGATTGCCGGGCTGAGAGAGCTGCGGAGTCAGGCCGGCCCAATCCGGGTACCTGGTGCAAAGCCGGTGGAGGCTTTGTCAGTTTCAGCGCAAAACTGACAACCATTGATTCTGTATCCGATTGTCCAAAAGAGAAGTCGTAGTCGCTACGAAAACTTAGCTTCCGGATAAGTCATCTGTAACTCTAGGCCCACAGTCAGTCAGTCGTGTCTGTAAAAATTCCTAAGGGCAGTAGAGTCTTTTTCTTTATTCTTGAGTCTGTAAAAATCCCTAAGGGGCTGGTAGAATATTCCTAGTGATGGGAGCCTATAAATAGGACCCCAATCCCTATGGTTTGGACAACCCCCTTTGTGGTGAAATCAAATCCACTCTTTTGGGTCACTTTTTGTCTCTTGCATTGCCTCTCTCCTCTCTTGGTTCCCTGCTTGCGCCGCCAGGAAGCATTTGCTCCTGTGTTTAATGCTTTGCTTTTATTGTTGCAGTAAATGCCATATTTCATTGTGTGCTGCATCTGCAAAGGTTTTAAATGGCTGCATTTCATTAGCATAGCATGTTTCCCCGTGATTTTTGAGGCTTTGGAGGCTTCGGCTGGGTGTGTTCTTCACTCTAGTAGTACTAGTTCTTGCTGTTGCAAGTAGTACTACTTCCCTGCAGCTACAGTGTTCTGTGCAGCTTTTCTCCTTCTACTGCACAGCTTTTTGATCGAAGCTGACAGGGTCTATTACCTTTTCTGGCTGTGTCTCTGGCAAAGTCTTTCTCTGTTCGAAGTCCCTCAGCTCCGTGAGACAGGCTTCTACTTAGCATCTTCGAAGGCTTCTCTCAATCTTCGATTTTCGGTGTGCGGTCTGTGTTGATAAGCTTCGAAGTATTTTTGTGAACGGACAGCATCGCATACTTCGATCAACATACTCCGAATCTAGCTGTTCGAAGTCCATACTTCGGTAGGCTTCGAAGTTGGGTTCGAAGCTTGTCATTTCTGATAGACTTCGATTTGATTTCCTTGTGGCGTGTCAACCTTCGGTTCTCCTTCCGAAGCTTTCCCTGTTCGAAGATAGAGTGTAGGCTTCGGAGTTGATTTTCTGTCGTGTGACAGACTTCGCTTCTTTGTTCGAAGATTGTCCTTTTGAGTGTTGTGTTCGAAGCTTTCTGTTCGAAGGTTTTGCTTCGAAGCTTTCGGTTCAAAATTGTGTTCGAAGTTTTGTCTTCGAAGTGCATACTTCGAACCAGGCTCCGGCATTGTCATACTTCATTCCGAAGTACACTTCGCAACTTGCCACTTCGAACTAGGCTAGACTGTGACACCTTCGGCATCTCGGACAGGGTTCAGACATATGGGACATATGCGTTCACACCACGTTTGTCATTTTGCCAGTTACTGAGCAAGGCACTGCTGGTATCATTGCTCAGCATCTGAGCAACAGTAAGGCTGTGAACATCTTGTTTTCTGGTTTAGGTCCCACTGAGTTTGAGCGTGTGAGTCATCTCTCCACTGCGAGAGAGATCTGGGCTACCCTCAAGGCACATCATGAGGGAACAGCATAGGTCAAGGCTCGGCTCTATCAGACCTACCGGCGTGAATATGAGAACTTCACACAGAAGCCGGGTGAATCTGTTGAGGCTTTGTTTGGTCGTTTTCAGTCGATCATAAACAAGCTTCGGGACAACAAGGCTGAGGGTGCTCAGTTAGTCTCAGATCATGAGCAGGCGCTCAAGGTTCTCCATACCTTGGACCCAAAGGTCTGGGAGATCAAGGTATCCTCTATCGTTGAGAGCACTTCTTACGATACCTTGACCATTTCTGAGTTGTTTAGCAAGCTGAAGGCCACTGAGGTAGATATCCAGTTGAGATCAAATCTCACTGGTTCTGGATCAAAATCCCTGGCCCTTGCTACACCTTCTGTTGATCCCTCTGCTGTGAGTTGTGCTCGGTTCAAAATTGTGTTCGAAGTTTTGTCTTCGAAGTGCATACTTCGAACCAGGCTCCGGCATTGTCATACTTCGTTCCGAAGTACACTTCACAACTTGCCACTTTGAACTAGGCTAGACTGTGACACCTTCGGCATCTCGGACAGGCTCCGTCACCAACCTCCGAAGCAGACCTCGACGTGCGAAGGGGGCTTCGCCAAGTTCCGAACAGGAGACAAATTTGGACAGTAACTTCTCCTTTCATCTTACACATACTTAGATCATTTCATTGAGAAGTTTAGGCCTGATTCACCATGTTTATCTGCCTAGTTGCACTACCTTAGTTTTACACTGTTTATCATCAGTTGCTTCTAGGTTAGAAACCTTTAGACTTAGGCCTTCTGTTTATTTCCTGCTGCATAGTCTGTTGAGGTGCATTGGGTATTGGGAGCAGGCCATTGATTCGAAAGAATTTTTTAAGGCGCCCATTCACCCCCCCCCCCCCTCTGGTCGCTACTTTCGGTCCTACAGAGTTGCGTGCTTGAAGTAGCTGCTGCTTGCTAGAGCTTCTCCACCTCTGCCCTGAGCACCACACATTCAGCCTCGGCCTCTTGGGCTGAAGTTTGGAGTGCAGTGCTGCTCTGCCGCTCGATACGGAGTGCTTCGTCGGTGGCGGCCCTAGCCCATCATTCTTCGAGGAGCTCCTCCAGTCGAAGTGTTTTGTCTTCGGAGCTTTTAAGGGCAGACTGGAGGGTAGTAACCTTCCTCTTGAGCCGATTATTTTCGACCTCATTGGAAGTCACTCTTCTCTAGCAAGGACAAATTGCTGCAAAAAGAGCAAGTAAGTACTAAGTAATTCCATTTATTTATTGAATGCAATTCTGGTATGTTGCATACCTGAAGGGCAGCCCTTTCGAGGTCTAGAATGAGCTCTGAGGCCCTGGCTTCGCTCAAGACGGAGACCAAGTCGGAGTTTACGACTTCTTGGCCCTTCACCGCCAAGGGCTCCAGAAGCACCCGGAGGCCCGTTCGCTGCTCCAAGAATGGAGCCAACAAAGGGAGCCAGGACAAAGCCTGGCGATTGTCTGCGGCTGCCTCCTCCTCCGAATTGCTTGCCAAAGGATCGTTGGAGGAATGTGTTGCCGTCAAAACAGGGAGGGGACCGAGGCTTGTCATGCTCTTACCCCTCCCCGGTACAAAAGTCGGAGCAGGGACTCCGGTAGAGGTAGATCCTCCTTCGACTGATGCCCCCTCGACCGGAGCTGCTTCGCCCGAGACGGCTCCAGTCATCGGAGTTACTGTGTCTGCCGAAGCCTCAACTTCGAGAGATGCTGAAGCTCCATCTATGATCGGAGCTATGCTACTCCTCGACGCACCTACAACATTAAAGTATTTAGTGAATATTTGTGGGTAATAGTTGTTGCAGGAATTGTAAAGGCAAAAGTTTCGAAGTATACCTTCGTCTGCGCCTTGAAGCAAAATTGTAGGGTCCTCCAAGACTTCGTACATTCGGAGGTATTCATCGAGGTCGTCGCCCGAAGTTTGCTCCAGTGTAGCCGCTACTAGCGCCTCGACCTCCAGCACTATCACCCCGGCCACGGGCGAGTTGGGAATAGTTGCCTCAAGCTCTGAGCTCGCAACGATGGGCTCAGGGGAGAATGTTGTGTCTGCCTCCACAGCCTCTCGAGAAGGAGCTTTGGCTGCATCCACGGCTTCATCTTCGCTATCATCAATAAGATAGTTCTCGAGGGCCTTCCCCATTCGGGCATCGAAATTTTTATCTCCGGAGTCTTCCGAAGATGATCTCCGAATGCCCAAGGAGGAAGGCGAGGACACCAGAGTCGGTTGAGGAGGGGGCTTCGTCATTTTCTTCCTCTTCTTGATGGGGGTATTGACGACTTTCTTCGAAGGCTCGGCAGTGGCTTTCCTCTTCTAAGGGGCCACTCCGGTCGAGTCGAAGTCTGGCAGAGGTGGGGGCTCCATTCTGATAGCCCTCCACATTCTGTTGAAGCGCTCCCAGCTTCCCACCAGCTCTGTCCTTTTCTGCCTCTCCGCCACTGTAGGGGCTCCGAGCACCTGTTTGATGGCTCTTGCTATCTGCTCCGGAGCTAAAGCCAAAGGAGCCGCTGAAAAGAGGTATCATTTTATAAGTATGTTATCTCTTTCCTAATATATTATTGCAGAAAGATCGAAGGTTTACCTAGGCTTCGAAGCTCTCCCTCCGAAGTGTTTTGAAACGCTATTGGCCAGTCGACTCCAAGAGGCGGGATCCGGAGGGCGATGAATTCCTCCATCAGATCCCACATGCTCATGTGGCTGTCTATCAAAGAAAGCAACCCAAGTCGCGTTGAGAGCAGGCTTGGGATTGGAGTGACTTTGGCCTCCTTCCGAAACCAGATCTCTTGAAGGGGCCCCATGAAGCTAGAGTCTTCTTTGACCTCAGCATAAAACCATCGGAGGATCCAGTTGGTATACCACCAGTCATTGATGGGCTTCGTAGGGAAATGTTGTGCATACTCCTTCCGAAGCTGAAAGTTGACACTCCCAAAGGCTGTCATCACCTTGGTGTCTCCGTGCCCGTCCTGTGGCTTCGGTTGGCAGGTGGCTTCGTGAGTGGCGGCAAAGATCTCCTATCATCCTTCGCATCCTTCGGCCCGAAGGGCCCATTCGAAGATCACCAGCTTTGCGAAGGCGTTGGGGGACAACTAAGGTAAGGTAATGTGAAACATTTCCAGTACCTCTGATAGAAAATCAATGGCAGGAAGTCCAAGTCCAGCTTCGAAGAACGCTTCGAAGACCACTACTTCTCCACTTCGTGGCCTCAGGGTTAACTCCGTTCCTAGGACCTGAGTCCTCATTCTGAGGCCCAGCTTCCCGGCCACCGCCTCTTCAATGGATTCTGCAGTGCTTGTGGACCGGCCGATGAGGAAGCTTTGTTTGATCTTCTTCTTGGACGGAGGGCGGAGCTCCCGAGGATTTTTGGGCCAAGAACTTCCTAGAGCCCCCGCCATGGCCACTGCTGCCGAAGCCGCCCAAGCTTGCCTTTGCGCCAAAGTGCTCGCTGCCACCGGCACGGTTGTGCTGGTCCTCACCATGAGTTAATTGCTCATAAAAGTTGGAGGGAAATTTTCGAGGTTGAAGAATTTGAGCTTTGGAAATCAGGCTCTGTAAAAATTTTTGGTGGGCATCGACCCCCCTTTTATAGCCTTTCTGCTAGCTACTACGCTTTGGTCGCGTTCACATTGCAGGTTCGACTTCTGCTGCTGACAAGTGGGACCAGGAAGTGAAAAGGTGTGAACCCATGGTAAAATTTCGACTGTTACCTTTTTTGGGAGCATAACGGCTATTTGAAGGGTAACGACTCAAAATTGACGACTCCTCACGATGCTCCACCTTCGTAACGGTTCACTTCCCTACGAAGTGTGCACACAACAGTCCAATTCGAAGCTTTCATCGGGGATACTTCGATGACAAATACCCTTCGAATAAATGTAACACCTTTAAATTTCTCTAAGTCCCCGAATATGAGATTATTCCTTGTGCATACTGCTTTCCTGCCATATAGGTTAAATCGGAGAAGCGTATTCGAGGGGCTACTGTTGGGTGAAAATACTTCATCCTCAGATCTTTAGAGATCAACAGTCAAATATAATTTATCAGCATCAACGCATGCGTTCATCTCTAGAGATGATGAAGTTTCTAAGCCGACGGATGCTTCGGCTTCATGATTCGAAGGCATCCTCCGAAGGCTACGAAGCTGCAGTGGAAAATAGCAAGATTGATAAGACGTCTGCCTTATCTACCTTCTCCGGGTGTATTTTACTATTTCAACCCTATTCTAGGTATCGAATAATTTCCACTATGTTGGTTGTAATTGACGGGTAAATAGGTATTTTCCTTAGACTTTTTGCCTATAAATACCCCCTTCTTACCATATAATAAGCATTGAATTCTCAGCTATTCAATACACAATTTCGGACTACTTGAGCTATTATCCTATTTGGAGGCTCGGGATAGTTATCAGCACAAACTCTCTGTTTGTTAGTTCTTAATCTTCGAGAACCTATTAGCGTAATCTTTTACGCCAATAGCTCTAGCTCAGCTCTGACTCTCGCTAACTCGCCCAACTGCTCATCACTCTTGGCTCTCAACTAAGCTAAACCAGCTAAATGGGATGGGCAGTCCATACAGGGCATGATGATAGTGGCATGAGCATCTTTCAGCTCCAACTGAGCGCTCTCAAGCTCAGTGGCCAAAGCGTCTCTCTCATCTACCCTCTCTGTGTACCTAGACTTCAGAGTCGTTAGGTCACACAACAACACCTCGTAGTCAGGGCACTAACTGCTACCACCCAAGCAAGGAGAATAAGATAGACTCTCAATCTTGCCATTAGCCATGACAAGCTCACTCTCAAGCTCATCTATCATCTTCTTAGCACCTCTAAGTAGTTTCTCCCGATACCTCAACTCCAGATGGTTATTTTCTAGTAAATCAATGACTTCTTGTTCATAGGAGGATACCTTTTCATCGTCGTCGTCGTTGGAGTTGTCGGGGGAGCCCTTCTCTTCCTTATCCCCAAGAGCCATTGAGCAGAAGCTCTTGTAGGATCTTCGGCTGTGGTGCGAGCGGCTCTTTGCCTTGTCCCCGAAGGCCATGAAGCAGAGGCCCACCAGATCATCCTTGTCCTTCCCCTTCTTGATCACGATCTCCTCATCGCTTGAGCTCGATGAAGAGGGAGAAGAAGACAACCTCTTGGAGTAGCTTTTCTCCATCTCAACGAAGAAGGCCTTGTCTCGCTTCTCGTTCTCATGCCTGTAGTCCTTCAGGGCCTTTCGAAAGAACCTCATCTTGGGCTTGCCCTTTGTGAAGGTGGAGCTGTCGTTCTTGCCGGAGTAGTGGGAGCCACCGCTGGTGCCCTTCTTGTGACTATTCCGCTTGGGGTAGTCGGCGATGAAGTGACCTCGATCACCTCACTCAAAGAATCCGGATTTTTTGCCGTGTCTTTTGAACATTTGTTTATCATAGACCAAACGCACCCGGTTGTTAAACTGACACAGATCATCATCTGCTAGCGAATCAAGCTGGTCCTCAGTGATAGACATCAATTAGAATGTAGCACAACTCAAAGAGGAGGAGTCAGCGGATGGTGTCACAAGGGCCAGTGTTTTTGAGCCAGAACCAGTGAGATTTGATCTCAACTGGATATCAACCTCTGTGGCCTTGAGCTTACTGAAAAGCTCTGCGATAGTCAAGGTATCATAAGAAGTGCTCTCAATGATAGAGGATACCATGATCTCCCAGATCTTAGGGTCCAAGGTATGAAGAACCTTGAGCGCTGCTCATGATTTGAGACCAGCTGAACTCCATCAACCTTGTTGGCCCTAAGCTTGTTGACGATCGATTGAAAACGACCAAACAAAGCTTCAACAGATTCACCCGACTTCTGTGTGGAATTTTCATATTCACGCCGGTAGGTCTGATAGAGCCGAGCCTTGACCTGGGCTGTCCCCTCATGGTGTGCATGGAGGGTAGCCCATATCTCTCTAGCAGTGCTGAGATGGCTCACACGCTCAAACTCAGTGAGACCTAGACCAGAAAACTAAATGTTCATAGCTTTGTTGTTGTTCAGATGCTGAGCGACTATCTCGGGGCAAGTGCGCTCGGCAATAGGAAGCACAATAAAAGTAGCATGAACACAAACATCCCAAATGTCTGAGCTCTAGATCATGAGATAGGCTCGCATTCGAGTCTTCCTGTAATTGTAGCCAAAAGCTTCAAGGGACGGGACCTTGCTAGAGGAAGTCATGATCACTATCTTGGGTTAGTACCGGTTAAGGTATGGAAAAACCATAACCAGGATCTGATACCACTTGTAGGACCGAAAGTAGCGAACAAAGAGGGGTGAATGGGCGCCTAAAAAAAATCGTTCGAATCAATGGCCTTCTCCCAACACCCAACGCACCTCAACAAAACAACCAGGAGAAGCAAAAAGACAGATCACAGTTACTGAAATAATCTATCTTAAAAATGACCGGTGTCCTAATCAAAAAGACACCAACAAAGTGCTTAAAGGCAGATCAACAAATCAATCAACTCACAAGGATTTAATCAGATAAAATAAATGTAGATGATAAGTTGTGCTCACAGATAATAAAAGATGCACAAATAACAACATGTATATCAATAAGTATTCATAGTGCAATCTGAAAATCACAAATATTTCGCAGATGAACAAGTTCCAGAATATTCAACAACTACAAATGTATTTCCAGCAGTAATAAACACACAGAATATTCATGATCAAATTTATAGCAGTGCACGAGGATCGATGCAGGAAATTACCGTTCAAAGTTGTCTCCTGTTCCAGCATTCTACCGAATGCCTTGCCTACGTGTGCTGCTCCTGGCGAAGCCGTTGATGCGCTCCCTCTACAGACCGAGTGCCACACTTCTCTCGAGACTTCTCACCGCTGCCTTCCCTCTTCGTGCAGTGCGCCATGTCAAATCAGCACAAAGCTACTCACTGACGAAGCCAAGCCAACGCGCCGAAGTGGCTCTCGTGTCCTCGTGCTCCTTGCATGATGCCTGTGCAGGTGCAGCACCTAGCCTGCCGTGCTGCAGCAGCCACACGCACACACGCCTCGAGATGCGCCCATGGGAAGGAGAAATCACCGGTTGATGCAGTCTACAGATCACGGTGCTCCAAGTGATGTGACAACACAACTCTGCTCAGCTATGTGCCACACGGCACATGACCGCTAGCCGAGTCCACCGCCCGCTGAGATCCCAAACTCGAACAACAAAAACCGCACAGTGCCTCCCAGAAAACCAGCTCAGGTTTTTAAGAGAAGGAAGGAACCAAAGAAAATCAGTTTTCCAAAGACAAAATCATTGCTCATGGTGGCTGAATGATGAACAACGGCGGTTGTGATTCCAGGGAGAAAGAAACACTGTGGAAGGGAAATGCATTTTCTTTGTGAACTCGGATTTTTGCATTAAGTGAGTTAACCCTAACACTAGGAGATTGGGGCCTATTTATAGGCAGCCCAATAAGAAGGGAAAGGATAGATTTACCCCTAGGGTAAATTACACATACACTGAAATAAAAATGGTGAAGACTGAACTGCCCTTAGGATTATTACAGACACGACTAACATAGACTGTGGCCTAAATGGCAAAATAGTAAAATCCTAAATAAAGATAACTTGTTAAATGCAACCTCTTGCGCCTTCCCCTAGGTGAACGGAACATCCTTCACAAATAGGCGATAGAATCCAGCAAGCCCGAGGAAGCTACGGACTTGCGTGACCGTAGTAGGAAACGGCCAACTGTGTATTGCCTCTACCTTGGCTTGATCAACTTAAATTCCCTATGGTGTCACAACATAGCCAAGAAAAGGGACTCTATCTGTGCAAAAGGTGCACTTGTCAATGTTACCAAATAAGCGTGCAACGCGTAAAATATTAAAAAAAGCACGTAGATGATCATGATGTTCTTCTAGAGATTTGCTATAGATCAAGATGTTATCAAAGTAAACTACCACAAATCTTCCAATGAAAGCATGTAAAACCTCATTCATTAATCTCATGAAAGTGCTAGGTGCATTAGTGAGGCCAAAATGCATGACTAACCACTCATACAAACCAAACTTGGTTTTAAATGTTGTTTTCCATTCATCTCCTAGCTTCATGCGAATTTGGTGGTATCCATTACGCAAATCAATTTTAGAGAAAATCATTGAGCCACTAAGTTCATCAAGCATATCATATAACCAAGGGATAGGCTGACGATATCTGATGGTAATGTTATTAATTGCTCGACAATCTACACACATGCGCCATGATTCATCTTTCTTTGGAACCAACAGAACTGGAACAGAGCAATGACTAAGGAACTCACACACATAACCTTTGTGGAGTAATTCCTGTACTTGTCACTGAATCTCCTTGGTCTCCTCCGGGTTGGTCCTGTATGGCGCTCGGTTTGCCAAGGAAGCCCTATAGATGAGGTCAATCTGATGCTCAAAACCTTTGATTGGTGGTAGATCGGGTGGCACTTCTTGTGGGAACACATCATCATATTCCTGCAAAAAATTAGTGACCGTAGGTGATGAGGACATCACTTCGCATTTTCCTGATTTGAGAAAGTCTAAATTGATGCCCCGTGCTGATGGTCCTTTCCGTGTGCTTGAGAAGATAAATGATAATGCATATAAACTTGAGTTGCCTGCAGCTTTTGGGGTTAGTCCCACATTTAACATTTCAGATTTAAAGCCCTATTTTGGAGATGATGATGGGCTTGAGTCAAGGACGACTTCAATTCAAGAGGGGGAGGATGATGAGGACATCACTTCGCATGATACACACACGCACCAGCATGATACACACATGCACCATCAACCTACAATTCAATTACAGGGACCAATCACACGCGGCCGCGGCCGTCACTTGAAGCATGAGGTTAATTCTTTCCTTAGCAACTATGTTAATATTTGTTTGGATGGGATGCTACTGAATACTAGTGATATTTTGTTGCTTAGGAACATGGGAGATGGAATAGAAGAGTTGGAGTTGAAGACGGAGTCGCACAGATGATTTGAAGTCAAGAATTCGCTGGTTCGGACTACATCGACCACCATGCACTAAAATGGGCATAACTTCCTCATACGAAGTCTGATTGGCGCGTTCTTGGACTTTTTGAAAAGCTAAGGAGAAGATGGATCGTTTGGCGTTGGTCTCGCCTCATTTGGAGTCCCGAGCCGTCCTGTGTCTTTGAAACAGTCCTGCGTGACAGAATTGGGCCGTGTTGGCCCATAGTCCGAGTCTATACGTCTTCTAGCCCATAGTCCGAGTCTGTACGTCTTCTACAGGCTTCCCACGCCTTATATACTCAAGCCAGCCGCCTTTAGGGTTAGGTTTTTCTTTGTTTGCATCTACACTTGTGTGTTTAGATCCCGCTCCTGCACCGGACCGATTGGCTGCTGCATCAGCATTTGTGAAACCTCTCCTCTTCATAGTTTATCTGTGATTTGGCATTCGACTTGTATCCTTCCTGTTCTTGCTTGTGTTCTTGGGTTCGCTTGCAGGAACTATCCCTCGTAGCGAGGTCAATCGCGCCCTGCGTGGTTGATAACCAACGAAGACGGTGGTGTAGCGATTGCAAGGTTTTGATCCGCCGGACCGGAGCCTTGGATCGTCAACATCGAGATTCTCCACCAATCCAAGTTATCCTTACCTAACGGAAGATCGGGACCAATCCCCCATTAGTAAGAGGCAAAGTAGATGGTATGTCGTGAAGCGAGAACAAAGCTTCTATGCAAACAAACACATAGCAGATTGTGGCATCATCATTTAATTCAAGCAAATCAGATTTTGAAGCAAGGAAACAAGCACTTTTCAATTTTATGTCATTTTCCCAACATGAGTAGATTTAGATTTGTCATTCTTAGGTTGAACTGATTCGTTCGCAACACCACGAATTATGCTAACAGGTTCTTTAAGACCAAGAACTGACAAATGAAGTGTTTGTGAATACGGACTATCTCAAGCCTTCGAATAGGATAATAGCTCAGAATAGTTCAAAGTGTGTATTGAATATCTAAATATTCGATGCCTCTTACACGGTGAGAAGGGGAGTATTTATAGGTAAAATCTCTAAGGAAAAGACCTTTTTACCCCTTAATTATTACCGACATAGTGGCTCCGACAGCACAGGCTACTTCCATTGGAGTTTCTTTAGCAGAGGGGGTCACTCCTATGGAGGGGTCCACTCCGACGGAGGGTGACACTCCGATGGAAGAGGTAGCTCCAGTGGCTCTGGCAATGGGGAGAGGTAAAGGAAAGTTTTGGTCTGGGCCTCTCCCTTCCTTAGTGATGACGCCGTCAAGGTCGACGAGCGATCCTTCGGTGGAGGCTTTGGAGAAGGATCCCGCCGAAGATGATCGGAGGGCCCTATCCTGGCTCCCGCTATTAGCTCCGTTCTTGGAGAAGCAGACAGGGCTTCAGTCTCACCTATAGCCATTGGCTAAAAGGAGCCAAGAGGTTGGCAACTCAGAGCTGGTCTCTGTGTTGAGCAAAGCCAGTGGATCGGAGCTAGACATTGCCCTTGAAAGGGCTACCCTCCAGGTATGCGAGTGATTGTGTACATTTAATTTATTGTAATTACACCATACTTACTTTTCTTTTTGCAGAAATTTGTTCTTGCTAGAGTGTCGGCGACTTCCAATGAGCTTGAATTTAATCGGCTCAAAAGGAAGGTTGGAACGCTCTAGAGGGCTCTTAAGGGCTCTTAAGATAAGTCCTGCAATTGGAGGAAAAACTCCTCGAAGAGTAGAGGGCGAAAGCCATTGCGAAGGAGATGCTTCGAACAGAGCAGCATGCTCACGTTGGCCTGGCATCTTCAATTAAGGACCTCCAAGCGGAGCGACTGGTGCTCATAGCTGAAGTCGACATGCTTCGAGCAATGGAGGTGACTTCCGGGGCCGAACTTGTGTGGCTCCAAGAAGCGCTTCAGCAAGCGATGTCTCAGAAGAATTACTTGATGACAAAGATAGCTGAGGTCTCCACCATCGCCACCGATAAGACAAAGGCCAAGGCAAAGCACAACGAAGTGGCTGATCAGACCATGGACACCATCTGGGGTCTTCTGGAATATTTTGGAACGGTCTACCCATCATCCTCAACTACGACGGACGAACCTCTTGGCCGTAAGCTCAAGATGATCTAGGCGGCAACCAAGATGATGAAGGGCTCTAGTACTCACTACGGAGAAATCTTCGGACAAGTAGCCGGGATCAGAGTCCTTCGTCACCTCGAAGCCATCGGGGTCTCAATTGCTCCGGTGAAGGGTTCGAGGCCTGCAGGCTTCGCTGGCAAAGTCATGTTGCAACCATCGTTGGACGTTGCCTTAGCTTGGGAAGCTTTCCGGGCAACCCGGAAAGCAGATAGTGAAGCTGCGGCCAAGGCATGGATCAGCGAAGCCCGTCGGCAGAGGCAAGCATAGATGAGGCCATCATTGCTACTTAGGCTTAGATACTAATTTTTCATGATTATGATATTTTGTAATGTGATTTGACCAAGCAATATAATTTGTTTGAGAAGCATCGTTTAATTGTGCCTTATTCCCCTGGCTGCAATAGGGCCGGTCATGAACAACGCTCGGTATATTAAAGCCGAGGCTTCACAAATAGTACTTGACAACCACGAACTAAACTTTTTGGTAGAGTTCTTTGAACTGTATGTTCATATCATGATATCTTACCTAGTATAGGTAGAGTAGGCGACGTATCGAACTAATGGTTCGATGCCGGTAAAGATGGTCACTGTGGACTTGGTAAGGAGCTTCGAACTTATAAATTAGAGCTCCGTAATTGGTCACTTAGGACTCTTAATAGGTTTCATTTGTCCTGGGCCTTGAAACATTATAGTTTGGTCACCTTCGACTCTTTTTCAGATGCTTCAAACCCAGAGGATCGAAATATGTTTGTTTAAAGTCCTTAGATTCTTCTAACGATGCTATCAAGCCAATGGCTTGGAATCCGTAGGTTTTGGACACCTACGGCTCTTTTTCAGATGCTTCAAATCCGGAGGACCGGAATTTGTTTGTTTAAAGTCCTTAGACTCTTTCTTTGGATGCTATCAAGCTACTGGTTCCGAATCCGTAGGTTTTGGCCACCTACGACTCTTTTTCAGATGCTTTGAATCCGGAGGATCGAAATCTATTTGTTTAAAGTCCTTAGACTCTTCTACGGATGTTATCAAGCCAGTGGCTCGGAATCCATAGGTTTTGGCAACCTTCGGCCGTTTTATGAATGCTTCGAACCAATGGTTCAAACTTCGTTATTTTATAGTCCTTAGACTCTTCTACAAATGCTATCGAACTGGTGGCTCAGAATCCGTAGGTTTTGGCCACCTTCGGCTCTTTTACGGAATCTCCGAACCAGTGGTTCGAAGACCATTTATTGGGTTCTGATGAAAGATGCCTACCTCCGCAAGCATCTTCATTCCTCTGATGCGTACATCAAGGGTAGGGAGTATTGAGGGGTAAGCATAATTCGAACCTCAAGCTTTTATTCATTTATAAAGGTACTTTACAATTCGTTACAAGGAGCCCCTAAGCGTAATAACATTTAAGGTGCTCTGCATGCCATGCATGCTTTAACTCTTCCCTTTCTAAATTTGCTAATTTATAAGATCCGGGGCGCTGTGAGTGTAGGATAATATATGGTCCATCCCATTTGTTCCCTAATTTCCTTGGAGCAATTACACTTCGTAGTACCAAATGACCCGGTCTAAGTTCATTAACTTTTACTTTCGGGTCATACCATGCCTTCGTCTGGTCTTTGTACTTTGTCAAATTGGCGATAGCTCGAAGCCTCGTTTCTTCGGACAAGTCAAGGGAAGTGTTCCTTTCATCTTTATCTTCTAGCTCCGTTGCACGGAGGGATCCACCTTTTAGTTCCGTTTGAGTCATGGCCTCATCTCTGAATAACAACTTGAATGGGGTAAAATCTTTAGACCTAGCTTGAGTGGTCCGAATGGACCATAAAATCTTAGGTAGCTCTTCGGTCCACAGCCCCTTTGCCAACCCTACAATCCTCCAATTTAAGCCAGACAAAATATTTCCATTGGCCCGCTCCACGGCTCCGTTGGATTGTGGATGACGGATGGCTGCAAAGCACATTTTAATGCCTAGGCCTTCATAGATTTCTCTAAAAGGTTCGGCATCGAATTAAGGGCCATTATCAATTGTCAACTCTCTAGGCACTCCGAACCTGCAAATAATATGTTGCCAGGAGAATTTCTGCACATTTCTCGAAGTGATAGCAGTTAAGGTTTCGGCTTCCACCCATTTAGAAAAGTATTCAATTGCTACCACCGCAAACTTCAAGCTGCCCTTTGCCATTGGGAACGAGCCAATGAGTTCCATTCTCATCGTGCCATCGGCTATACCAGAGCAATCACTTGAAGGGGTGTTGGAGGACGATGGCTTCGTCTTCCGATCCATTGGCACCCTTGATAGGTTCGAACCAATGATTTTGCATCTGCTACAATTGTTGGCCAATAAAGCCCTTAGCGAAGTGTTTTGCCTGCTAAAGCACGAGGGGCTATGTGGCTCCCACATAAGCCTTCATGGATTTCCCGAAGTATATCTTGGCCTTCGGGTTGTGAGATGCATCGAGGTAGAGGAGAACAAACTTAGGCTTTGTATAGCACTCCGTTGACAAGCTTATAATTCCGGACCTTTGACTTTATCCTTTGCAATTCTAGGCCTTCGAGTGAACTTGCTTTGTTCTACAAAAAGTATAATATTGGGCTCCGCCAATCAGTGATTGGTATGCAAAGTACTTCTGCTGAAGGTGGCTGAGGCACTGAAGGGTTGACAAGATCTTCATAAAAATCCCCTTGCGGGACATCCAATGCTCCGGCAGCAGCCTTCGCTACAATGTCTGCCTGCTGGTTATCTGCTCGAGGGATGCTCTGGACAGAAATCCCTTTGAATAATGCCTCCGTCATATGGATTTCTTCTAAGTACTCCGCAAGATGTGGACGCTGAGCCTAGAAGCTTTTGTCAACATGCCCTGCAATGACCTGAGAATCTATTTTGATTACAACTCAACTGGTGCCAAGTGCGCGTGCTTTGTGGAGACCAAGCAAGATTGCTTCGTACTCTGCAATATTGTTAGTGGACTTAAAGTTGAGCCTTGTAGAGTACATTGCTTTCTGCCCTGAAGGCGAAGTTATCACGGCTCCGGCACCAGCTCCGGATGCTTGAAATGCCTGAATATGAAGCATTATAGCACCAACGAAATTAGGAAATAAGTGGGAAGTTCCATACATTATTCTCCATTCAGGACGCCCTGGTTATTTTAAGCTAGCTAATTTAGAAGGCGAAGAGTTAAAGCATGCCTGGCATGCAGAGCACTTAACGCATATTTCGCATAGGGGATCCTTGTAATCATTTGTAAACACCTTCTGAATTAATAAAGTTCATGGTTCAGATAATGCCTACCTCTCAAACACTTCCTACTTCTAGTGGATGCACTGGAGGAACGAAGTTGGCTGTGAGGGAAGTGCCATTCATTTGAACCAATTTTGCGGACTTTGAACCACTGGTTCGAAGCTTCTGACGAAGTGGGAAAGTCACAAAAAATAGGATTCCAAGCCACCGGCTTGAAAGCATTCGTAAAAATTGTCAGAGGAGACCAAATGATACGGATTTCAGCCTCCGGCTTGAAAGCATCCGTAAAAAGAGTCCAAGGAGACCACTATGAAAATTCCGAACCACTGGTTTGATAGCATTCACAAAAAGAGCCGAAGGAGGTCAAACAAAACAGACTTTGAGCCGATAGCTTCGAACGTCTGTATAAAGAGTACAAAGCGACCAATTGTTTTGGATGCTAAGGTATCCGAAAAACTAGTCCGAAGTGACTACATTCAAACAAAAAGGTACTATGTTACCAGTTTTCAAACTCCAAGTAGTCGAAGACATTTTTTTAGATTCTAATCAATCTCTAAGTTGTTAAGGGGCTCTGATCCTCCAAAATTGTACTCCTAACTAAAGTTATTTTCGTTGCGCGTAACCACCTTTGACCAAATTTCGAAGTTGCTTACACCCAAAGAGGGGCTGGAAGTAGGGAGACAATTTTGAAACTTTAATCTTTATCATTCAAACAGATTACATTACATCATGAAAATTTTGTATCTATACCAAGAAGAAAACGAAGACCTCTTCGATCCCTAGAACTACCGCTAAAATTAGAGTGACTACTTCCGGAGCCAGGAGTTTTAATAACTTTACGTTTAACTCTTTTCTCTCCTTTCGAAGCTCGGAAATCCTTTTGTTCCTGCTGGAGTTCAGCCCAAGTTCGAAGTCACTCGGGGCATCTCTCCCAGCTTCGAAGTTGTTCGGATTTTTTCTTTGTTTGTTCTTCAGAAGTATTCTCTTCTTCGGACCATTCAACGTCTTCAGAATATGAAATTCCCAAGTTAACTTCTTTTTCTCCCTCTTTAATATAAGATAATATATCTTTGCATATTGCGGGCGCAATCACACCGGAGATTTCTCGAGGAATCAAAAATCGAGGTCATTTGTGAGCTCTTAGAATTTCGAAGGTAGCCCATAGCAAGCGAAGCTCTTCGTTAACCTCTAATACTTTGAGATCATCCATAAGAGGCCGGAAAGCCTAAAAACATTTCCAAATAAGTCTTTTCATTCATAAAAGATGAAAGCATACATTTTTACATGTTCGGAGCCCTAAACAAAACTAGAACTTCAGGTCTAGCGGAGGCTGGCTGCTCGAAGCTTGTGACCGAGCTTGTTTCTGGCGAAGTCCATCAATCCAAGCCTTGATCACTGATCGACCTTTGAGGAGCCATGCTGAATAGCGTGGGCCTCATAGTTCCAGATGTGATGAGTCATTGTCAACGATAGTCAAAGAGTACTGAGAAAAGTGAAGATCTGTTGTTTCATGGGCCGCGTGTGACTCATGTACATGGGCAGCAAGCGACTGCTGGGCAGAGGAGGCTGCGAAGTCGGGCTGGCCCAATCCGTGTACATGGGCCAGGAGCAGCAGAAGACCCACTGGGCTGTTGACCAGGATTGACTCTGGTACACGGGAGGTGAGTGATTGCCGGGCTAAGAGAGCTGTGGAATTGGGCCGGCCCAATCCATGTACCTGGTGCAAAGCCGGTGGAGGCTTTGTCAGTTTCGACGCAAAACTGACAACCGTCGATCTTGTATCGGACTGTCCAGAAGAGAAGCCGTAGTCGCTATGAAAGCTTAGCTTCCGGATAAGTCATCTGTATTTCTAGGCCCACAATTAGTCAGTCGAGTCTGTAAAAAATCCTAAGGGCAGTTGAGTCTTTTCCTTTATTTCAACGTCTGTAAAAAACCCTAAGGGGCTGGTGGAATATTCCTATTGTTGGGCAGCCTATAAATAGGGCCCCAATCCCTAGGGTTAGGTCACCCTTCTAGAAATCACTTTTTAATTATCCATTGGGTCATTTTGTGTTTCCTGCGCTTTCTCTCTCCCCGCGTGCGCCGCTAGGCAGTGTTCCTGTTCTTGCTGAGATTCAATCGGCTCTTCTTTGTTTGGAAGCTTTTATTCCTGTTGTTGCGTGTGCAACATTTCATTAATAGCACTGCAGTTTTGTTTTGCGTGCAGTCATTTTATTCCTGAGTGAAAGCTTCTCTTGCTTCTTCGCTTCTGTTCTTCACATGAATACTAGTTCTTGTTGCTGGTAGCAAGTAGTACTACTTTCCTACAGCAATAGTACGCTATTTTTCCTAGCCTTGCTTTTTCCTCATAGCCTTTTTGATTGAACAAATATTGTCTAGTTTCTTTTCTGGATGTTTCTGTCGAAGCACCTTTTCTTGTGTGAAATCCAACTCTGTGGAGCAGGCTTCGAATCAGCAGGCTTCGAATCTGCAGGCTTCGAATCAGCAGGCTTCGAATATGCAGTCTTCAGCAGGCTTCGAATCTGCAGGCTTCGAATCAGCAGGCTTCAAATCAGCCGGCTTCGAATCTGCAGGCTTCGAATCTGCGGGCTTCGAATCCGCAGGCTTCGAAGCAGGCTTCGACACTGCAGGCTTCGCCAAGTTTCGAACAGGAGACAGATTTTGATCAGTAACTTCTCATCCCATTCCATGTGTACTTAGATTATTTTACTGAGAAGTTTGATCTGCCATGTCTTGAATATTTTTAATCTGCCTATTAGCACTGTACTGGTGTTTCTCTGTTTTCGACAACGGTCTTTTCTAGGCTAGATACTTTTAGACTTAGGCAATCTGTTCTCGCTTTGTTGCTTAGCCTTTTGAGGTGCGTTGGGTATTGGGAGCAGGCCATTGATTCGAAAGAATTATTTAGGCGCCCATTCACCCCCCCTCTGGTCGCTACTTTCGGTCCTACAAGTGGTATCAGAGCCTAGTTAGGGTTTTTCCATACCTTAACCGGTTCTAAACCCCAGTAGTGATTATAACTTCTCCTGGCAAGGTCCCGTCCTTGGAGGCTTATGGCTATAACTATTTGAAGACTCGCATGCGAGCCTATCTTATGAGCCAAGGCTCGGACATCTGGGACATTTGCGTTCACGATACATTTGTTATATTGCCAGTTGCTGAGCATGGTACTCCTGATATCATTGCCCAGCATCTAAGCAATAGTAAAGCTGTGAACATTCTCTTTTCTGGTTTAGGTCCCACTGAGTTTGAGCGTGTGAGCCATCTCTCAACTGCGAGAGAGATCTGGGCTACCCTCAAGGCACATCATGAGGGAACAGCCCAGGTCAAGGCTCGGCTCTATCAGACCTACCGGCGTGAATATGAGAACTTCACACAAAAGTCAGGTGAATCTGTTGAAGCGTTGTTTGGTCGTTTTCAATCGATCATAAACAAGCTTCGGGACAACAAGGCTGAGGGTGCTCAGTTAGTCTCAGATCACGAGTAGGTGCTCAAGGTTCTCCATACCTTGGACCCAAAGATCTAGGAGATCAAGGTATCGTCTATGGTTGAGAGCACTTCGTATGGTACCTTGACCATTTCTGAGTTATTTAGCAAGCTTAAGGCCACTAAGGTAGATATCCAGCTGAGATCAAATCTCACTGGCTCTGGTTCAAAGTCCCTAGCCCTTCTAAACCTTCTGTTGATCCCTCTGCTGTGAGTTGTGCTGGTTTCTCTTTGATGTCTATCACTGAGGATCAGCTTGAGTCTTTAGGAGATGATGACCTGTGTCTCTTTAACAACCGGGTGCGTCGTGTCTATGACAAAAGGATGTTCAAAGGACATGGCACGAAATCCGGGTGCTTTGAGTGTGGTGATCCAGGACACTTCATCGCCGACTGCCCCAAGCGCAATGGGCAAAAGAAGGGCACCAGTGGTGGCTTCCACGACTCCGGCAAGCACGACAGCTCTTCCTTCAACAAGGGCAAGCCGAAGACCAGATTCTTCAAGAAGGCCCTGAAGGACTACCGGCGAGAGAACAAGAAACGCGACAAGGCCTTCTTCGCCAAGATGGAGAAGAGCTACTCCAAGCGTTCCACGTCTTCTTCCTCTTCATCGAGCTCAAACGATGAGGAAATCGTCATCAGGAAGGGGAAGGACAAGGACGATCCGGCGGGTCTCTACTTCATGGCTTTCAGGGACAGACCGAAGAGCCGCTCACACCAGCGCCGAAGATCCCGCAAGAGCTTCTGTTCAATGGCTCTTGGGGACAAGGAAGAAAAGAGCTCCTCCGATGAATCCGACGATGATGACAATGAAAAGGTATCATCTTACGAACGCGAAATCGTTGATTTACTTGAGAGCAATCGTCTGGAGTTAAAATATCGGGAAAAACTGCTTAGGGAGGCCAAGAAGAGGATAGATGAGTTAGAGAGTTAGCTTACTGTAGCCAACGGCAGAATTGAGAGTCTATCTTCTTCCCCCTGCTTGGGTGATAGCAGTGAGTGTCCAAAGTTTGAGGTGCTTCTGTGTGACCTGTCGACTCTGAAGTCCAGGTACACAGAAAGGGTTGATGAGAGGGACGCTTTGGCCACTGAGCTTGAAAGCGCTCAGCTGGAGCTGAAAGATGCTCAAGCCACTGTCGTCGCACCCTGTGCTGATTGCCCCTCTTATCTAGCTGTCTTAGCTGAGCTGAAAGCCAAGGGCAATGAGCATTTAGGGGATTTGGAGAGAGTGAGAGCTGAGCTAGCGCAGACTAGGCTACAGCTTGAGACACTGTCAGTTCCACCCACTGTCTATGCGAACTGTTTGTCTCTTAGAATGGAACAGATCAAGCTGAAAGCCGAAAAGTCTGTTCAAGTAGAGAGTGAGTGTGAGACCTGCTTGTCTCATGTGGAGGTTCTAGCTTCCTTGAGAGAGGAGCTAGCTAATTCTAAGAATGAGAACTTTTACCTCCGTTCTATCCTGAGTTGGATCAGTGCCAGAGAGCCACAGCTCGGCATGATGATCCAGTAGTTTAAAAGGCAGGATGGGTTTGGGGTAGGTTACACCTACACCAAGGCTGACTTTGAGAGTGCCATTAGCCGGGCAGTGGAGTGGAGTAAAATGACTCCTGAGCAGAGATACCCCAAGACTCACTCCACTGAGTCTTTATAGGCTTGTCAGCCCTAGGATGGAGTGATCCATGAACCACCAAAAGCTCCACCCAAGAAACCTATCTGGGTTCCAAAGCCCAAACACCTCCACACTTCTCTAGACTCTCTTCCTGGACCCTCTCAGCCCAAGAAGACAACTTCGATCACCACTAATCCCAAGAATCCTAAACCTTAACCACATCCCAAGAAGCCCACCTATCATTGTGAGTATTGTTCGAGAGAAGGGCATCTTGCGGAGTTTTGCTTCAGGTGGAAGCAGGCTGAGAAAGCTGAGAGAGCTCGAGGTGGTCAGGAGCAGTTCTACCAGCAGGGTGGTAGACTGCGTGTTCCTCGACGCGGGGAGAGGCTGGAGGCCAGGCCGCGTCGTGTAGGTGGTGGTAGAGGAGACGGCTTTCATGCCCGTGCTCCAGATGATGGTGTCCGTTCCGACAGAGCTCCAGGCCGTTTTGGCTACGGTCCTGGAGCTCGTGGCCAAGGCTTTAGGCAGAACCGAGGACCGCGCTTTGAGCCGCGTTTTGGTCCGGTCTCTCAAAATGATTTCTGCTTTCCGTCTTTTGAGCAGATGGCTCGACACTGGTTTAGCTCGTTTGCTAAACCTGGTGCCGGACCATTTGCTCCCACTTACAGCCACTGATTGTGCAGGATCGGGGACTGGAGGACGTTTGGATCATGGACTCAGGATGCTCTCGCCACATGAAGAGACATCGCAGATGGTTCTCCTGTCTCACTCCCCCAAGCTCCAAAGAATACATCACCTTCGGGAACAGTGGTCAAGGGAAAGTAAGTGGCATTGGCTCAATTCGCATTTCAGATCATTTCTCTTTGAAGAATGTTGCCTTGGTCAAGAATTTGAACTTCAATTTGATTTCTGTTTCGCAACTTCTTGAGGATGGTTTGGAAGTGCGTTTTAAGAAGGGTAATTCTTCTGTGATTGATTCTAGAGGGTCTTTTATTTGCAAGATCTTACCATTCGGTAAAGTTTTTCGAATAGACTTCTCTAGTTCTTTTGGCCCTTCTCGTTGTTTGATTGCTGGATCCTCCTCCGAGCTCTGGAAGTGGCATAGGAGGTTAGGTCATTTGAGTTTTGATGTGCTAGTCAGGTTGAGCTCTATGGACCTCATCCGAGGATTGCCCAAGCTTAAGATGGAGAAGGATTTAGTTTTCCATCCCTGTCGTCATGGGAAAATGGTTGCTGCTTCTCACTCACCTGTGAGTCAAGTGATGACTTCGTATCCGGGCGAGCTGTTACACTTGGACACTGTTGGTCCAGCTCGGGTGCGCTCAGTCAGGGGGAAGTGGTACGTGCTTGTGATTGTTGACGACTTTTCTCGATTCTCGTGGGTTTTCTTTTTGGAGTCTAAGGATGAAACATTTCAGTTTGTTCATGACCTGATTTTGAAGCTAAAGAATGAGAACAATGGTCGGATGTGAGCAATTTGCTCCGACAACGGCTCTGAGTTCAAGAACTCTCAGTTCGTCAGTTTCTGTAGTGATCAGGGTCTGAACCATCAGTTTTCTTCTCCTTACACCCCCCCACAGAACGGCGTTGTGGAATGAAAGAACCGCACGCTAGTCGAGATGGCCAGGACGATGCTCGATGAGCACAGGACTCCTAGGCGTTTTTGGGCTGAAGCCATGAACACGGCTTGCTATCTGGCCAACCACATTTTTCTTAGAGCTTACCTAGTTAAGACCTCATATGAGTTGCGGTTTGGCAGACAGCCCAAGGTGAGCCACTTGCGAGCGTTCGGCTGCAAGTGCTTTGTGTTCAAGAAGGGAGGGCATTTGGACAAGTTTGAGTCTCGTTGCTGGGACAGTGTTTTCCTTGACTACGCTTTGCATTCTCGAGGCTTCCGTGTTTGGAACCTCGAATCCCAGCTGCTTGTCGAGACTTGTGAGGTTTCATTTGATGAGTCCTTGTCTTCTTTGACTCCTTCTTTTGAGCCTTTTGATGGTGAGCTCGGAGAGTCTATCTTCGAGGAAGATGAGGATACTCCAGCCGCTAATGAGGGTGGGCCTTCTGCACCCCCTGCAGAGCCCACACCTTCTGAGACTTCCACTGAGGATGAGGGCGGACCTCTGATCACTTCTTCCACTTCGATCGAGCCCCCTCAGTCGAGTCCAGTGGTGCCTACTGCTTACTCTGGTGAGGTGACTTCAGATCACCAGGGAACCCGAGCAGTTCAGCGTGATCACCCCTCAGAGCTCATCATCGGTGATTTAACTGAGAGAACTTTGCATTCATCTGGTAACTCTCTTGTTGTGTTTGCTGAATCTGCTTTTGTAGCATCTTTTGAGCCGAGAGATGTTTCTTATGCTCTTTCTGATTCAAATTGGATTAATGCTATGCAAGAAGACCTTGAGAATTTTGTCCGTAATCGGGTTTGGACACTAGTTGAGCCGACACCAGGATGCAACCCCATAGGCACCAAGTGGGTGTTCAAGAACAAACAAGGTGAAGATGGAGTAGTGGTGCGCAACAAAGCTCGGCTAGTTGCCTAGGGTTTTTCCTAGAAGGAAGGTATTGATTTTGAAGAAACTTTCGCCCCTGTTGCCCGTCTTGAGTCCATTCGCATTCTTTTAGCTTTTGCCATTTCGAGGGGTTTTAAGCTTTTTCAAATGGACGTCAAGAGTGCTTTTCTGAACGGGTATATAGAGGAGGAAGTGTATGTTAGGCAGCCCCCCGGTTTTGAGAACCCTAAGTTTCCTCAACATGTTTTTAAATTGCAAAAAGCTTTATACGGGTTGAAACAAGCCCCTAGGGCTTGGTATGACCGGTTGAAGCAGTTTTTGTTGGGGAAAGGATTTGTGATGGGTTCTGTGGATAAAACTCTCTTCTTGCTCAGAGATGCTTCCGATTTTTTAGTCGCTCAGATTTACGTGGACGATATTATCTTTGGTGGTACTACTGATGCTCTTGTGTCCAAGTTTTCTGAGCAGATGCACAATGAGTTTGAGATGAGCCTCATGGGTGAGCTCAAGTACTTCTTAGGGCTCCAGATCAAGCAGACCAAGGACGGCACCTTCATCCACCAAGGTAAGTATACTCGTGACATGTTGAAAAAATTTGACTTTGGTGGTGAGTTGAAGCCGCAGATGACCCCGATGGGCACATCTGGGGGTCTGGACAAGGATGAGAGCGGCGTCAAGGTCAATGAAAGGGAGTTTCGAGGGATGATCGGTTCGCTGCTGTACTTGACGGCAACAAGACCGGACATACAGTTCACCGTGGGACTTTGCGCGTGTTTTCAGTCTTCACCACGCGCGTCTCATCGGCAGGCTGTCAAGTGCATCTTCAGGTATCTCACTTATGCGCCCGATCTCGGTCTTTACTATTCAGCATCATCATCTCTTGATTTATCTAGCTTTTCGGACGCCGACTTTGGTGGGTGCCGGTTGGATCGCAAGTCGACTTCCGGTACTTGCCAGTTTCTCGGTTCTTCTCTTGTTTCTTGGTCTTCTCGAAATCAATCTGGAGTTGCTCTTTTGACCACTAAGGCTGAGTATGTAGCTGCTGCTAGATGCTGCTCACAGTTAGTTTGGATGATTTCCACTCTGCGAGATTTTGGGTTATTCTTTCCTACCAGAGTTCCTTTGTTTTGCGACAGCACCAGTGCAATTAGTGTAGGGAAAAACCCTTGTCTCCATTCAAAAACCAAACACATTGATGTGCGCTTTCATTTTCTGCGGGATCAATATGAGAAAGGTGTCATTGACCTTGTTCATGTTGATACCCATCATCAGTTGGCTGACATTTTCACCAAACCCCTTGATCAGTCTACCTTTGAGCGTTTACGAGGGGATTTGGGTGTTGTGTATCCTTTCTAGGATATTTTGCGTCAGTTTTCTTTCTTCTTTACTCTTTTCTTGAGTCTTTTTGTCTGTGTTCATATCTTGCATATTCACATATCAAACTTTTGAGCTGCTTCTGTTATATGATTGAACTGTTTTACTTATTCTAGCTGGTACATGCTTTTGATTACTTGTCAATGATCATGCCTTGTTTCAGTTCGCTTGATATATCTGATATCTGTCATATGCATGGCTTTTATGCTTTAAAATTTGAAAAATGATCACCATTGCTTCTGGTAACTAGCATGTCTAGGCTGAATGTTTTTGCTATCTGTTACATGCCTTGTCGCTAGTTCCTGACTTAGATGCAAACATGCAACTTGGACATCCTTCTGCTTTAAAACATGGAAATGTGCTATAAAAATGATGAAAAATCAAGAAAAATGAAAATTCCATGCCTCTTTATGCATAACTAGTGAGAGGCCCGTGCGTTGCAACGGATGCATAATTTTAACGGCAATATATAAGTATAACATGATATATTTGCCGAACACATTATATTAGTAGAGATATTGCGATGATAAGAAACAAAATAATATATTATTGTTCAAAACAATACATGATGAAATTTACCCATAATTTTCCCTACATTAAACTTAAGAGTTAGGTGCACGTAATAGTTAGGTGCACGTGCGTTGCAACGGATGCATAATTTTAAAGGCAATATATTTAGAACATGATATATTTGCCGAACACAGTTCTTTAGTAATAGTGCGATGATAAGAAACAAAGTAATATATTATTGTTCAAAACAATACATAGAGGTATCATTTCTATATAAAGTGTCATTGCATATTTATAATTACAGATCTGGTATAAAATTGTACAATATACTATACAGTGAGCACATATTCTTTTATCTACTCAGTGAGCACTTCCTTGTAGACGATATTCTTTGTTAGCGTGCTTGTTGAATTGATACCCCTATTTGTTTCCGAAGCGGCGAGTATTTTGATATTGCTACGAGAAGTTGCACGTGACAGAGCTACATATAATTGTCCAACATGTGGTATTGTTTGACCTTGTGCTTTATTAATTGTCATTGCAAAACTCACCCTAACAGGAAATTGACTCCTCTTAAACTTGAAGGGGAACATTTCATCATCGGAGGGGCACAAGGGTATGCGTGGAAGGAAGACTCTCTCACCAGCATGTTGTCCCAATACAATTTCAGCATCAATAGTATTTCTTTGAAATGATCGGACTATCAACCTAGTCCCATTACATAGACCATTGGCTGGGTCAAGATTTCTGAGCAAAATCACAGGACAATTAACCTTGAGTTTTAATATATGTGGAGGTAACCCGTTTGGCGTTAATGAATTCAGGAACTCAGATGGATAATGGTTGCATGGATCATCGACTGCTCGATCATGACTGTGATAAATCATCTCGTCACCGGGAAAACGTTCGATAAGCTTCATATTTATTGCATCAACGTTCTCATTCCTCGTTGACAAAATAGCTCGAGATGTGATATAGTCTGCATCAGTCATGTTTGCACCTAACATTGGAAATACCATATCAATAAGACTATCAATGTCTGATTCTGCACCAGTGTAGGGTACACATATCTCGTCGGGTAAATTTACATAGTCATCATCGAAGGTCTCTTCAATGCCATTACCAATCCGTAGCAGGTAGTCTGAAAACCATATATCTGATCGAGCTCTCATGTTATGGACAAGTCTCAATTGATGCATGTTATCCCATAGGTAAGATCTACGCAAGGTTGCGTTTACAATTTGAGCCCTATTCCCCTTTCGTATAACTCGGAGAACTTGTCTGAAGTCACCTCCAAAAACCATTGTTTTTCCTCCAAATGGTAGATTGGGTTTTTCCATTATGTCCCTCATGCTCTTGTCCAACGCCTCTATTGCCTGTCTTTTTGTCATGGAGACTTCATCCCATAATATAAGCGAAGCTTTTTGAAGAAGCTTCACAGTACCACTTTGTTTGGTGAAGTTACACACCGCATTATCTTGTATGCTTAGTGGTATCTTGAACCTTGAATGAGCAGTCCTACCTCCAGGCATGATCGGAGCAGCAACACCAGATGTTGCAGTAGCAATAGCTATCTTCCCCTCGCTACGGACTTTTGCTAATAAAGCTTTGTACAGAAAGGTTTTTCCTGTTCCTCCTGGGCCATCAACAAAAAACACACCTCCACTATTGTTGTCAGTGGAAGATAGTATAATGTCATAAGCATATCTCTGTTCTGCATTAGGAGAGGATGTGCTCGCTAGTAGCTCATTATCCACCTGTATAGAGGACTCTTCACAAATCTCCCTCACCTCACCCACCATGCATGGTGTCATATGATTCATCAATTTCTGGAAGAGGAAATGATGTTATCTCTTTACCCATTGACTGAAGCAATTTTCTGATATCCAATAACTCCAATTGTTCAACTGCATATGAATTCATCTGGGGTCATCGGATGTCATCAGACATTGCTTCGAAGTGTGTGTTCCAGAGTCGACGCACATCGCTAGGTTCACAATAAACCAATATTGTAGCAAACAACCTTCGGAGGGACGAAGGCATATGAAAAACTTCAGCTTCAGAGAGGCACTCATCAATGCTATTATCTGACTCAATAATACCTCTTTTCTCAGCGCTTTCTCGAAATGTAGGGTATACAATACCATCATATGTCCTCAAATCCTCAAATGAAGTAGCACCAACCACATGGTTTAATAGCACCCTCAAGTAGTATCTCTCTCCCTCTGCTGGATGTGCTGAGATGATCCTCCCAGTCTGCGTGCTTCGTTCTCTTATTTTCCAAAGCTTACGTCCAGGCAACCACACTGCATTTTGTGGGAATTCCCTATAAAGTAACGTGCGTGCCCACATAAATTGCTGATTTGCCTTGAAATACTCAGTCAACATGGTTCTTGAGGCACCCTGTTGGTCGAGAACTTCACGTACATCAGCATTCTCTCTATAGGACACAAGATGCATTCCTGGGAGGTGGAGCTGTAACTGTAGCACTGGTGGCGAAATCCCGCTAAGATCAACTCCAAATATTCTCCACAATGCCTCATGTGGTGTTACCCACCTAGCATCCCTATATTCATTTATCTCATTAATCTCGTGGTTTTCATCAGCTTCATTCACGGACACAGACGCCCTATCATGCCCCTTATAAATATACTTGTAGAGGTACTTCACAGCCTTAATGCTCGAACAAACCTCTGCATTGAAGTGGCAGTCATACATTCTTAGAAGCATAGGATTATATGGAACAACCCATCTATTGTCTAATTCATGACCTCTCACTCTTACCCTCTGATTGTCATCCCTTCTCCTGTAAATAGGGTAAGAATCTTGACCTTGGATAGTTGTGTCACTAAATTGGCGTGGATAATAGCACTTGCAACTACCATTTTTCATGCATGGACTCTTCCTATTTAGTGGGCCACATGGGCCATGCATCATATGTTTCACTACCATTTCATGTAGCTCCGGGTATATATCCTTATCTGGAAGTTCTGCTGAGATAACATTATCATACTCATCGGGACAACTCAATTTGTATGTTGACTCTATGATAAGGAGGAAATGTGCATGCGGTAGACCCCTTTTTTGGAACTCGATTACATGGACTTGTGCTGCAATGATTCCTAGGATATGTTTACGAAATAGCTGGAACTTGAGATCCTCTAGCTTGGCTTTAAATACACGCACAACAAGATCAGGACGATCTTGTGGTGTTTGGCCAGGTCCAAGCTCCCTACTTATCTCTTCCCAATTAGGATTACAAGTCATTGTGATAAATATGTCGGGTTTTCCATACTTCTGCACTAAGGCCATAGCATCCATATATCTTCGTCTCATATCTCTCCCGCCACCGATAAACAATGCAGGTATGACCCATCTTTTTCCCAATCTGCTGGCTCTATGTTCTCCAACAGATACACTATCCATCAAGCCCTGGTAAAGATCTGCACGAATTTTCTTCTAATTGTATAAGAAGTAATTCAGGCGAGACGTCTCAATTTTTATGTAGGTATCAACTACAAACTGTTGGAATAGACGTCTCCCATACAAGACCGTGTTGAAGATTCCACTACGCATCTGGAATTTATAGCAATAATATTCTCGCATCGAAACAAAAAACTTGCTGGTAGTATCTACAAAGAAAAGAGAAATCAGTTAGGTGATTAGCGTATGGATTAATATATCGTAATAACATGAATATGAGTCACTTAGCTAACCTGAGTTGTCAGCATTTCTTTGTCGGGTTGTACTTATTTGACTAATGTCGATACCTTCTCTTGGTATATCAGAATGCCAACCGAGCTCTGCTCTTGGAAAAAATAGGGGGTATGACAAAGGGTCGTAGCACCCATCACTCGGTCTAATTGAATAGTAGTTGTTGTTATTGCCAAACAAGGTGATGCTACGATCAAAATGTTTATTAATATCATTCCCCTCAACCCACACAGCAGCAACCTCTGATGTTAACGGTCTGTTATAAGTTCTCTGGTCTAGCTTATAATCCATATTTAGCACAATACGATATTCATCAACGTCTTCAACCTGTCCTAGGCTTCTGAATGTTTCAGAGTAGGGATTATCTCTCAAAATATGTACCAAACATCTAATAATAGATATGTCCCTTTCTCTATATATCTCATCTCGAGCACGACGGAAACGATGTGATAAGCTAGGATCATCATCATAGAAGTACAACTGCAAGTGGCTTGGTTCATTGTCTCCATTCCCAAAAGAATGTATGTTATGGTACATTTGCCCATGCGCTTTAAATGTGTAAACTCCATCCCTTGCACTTGGGAGGTTCTTGTCATAATCACAGTACATTGTGGTGAAGGAAAAATGACTGTTAAAATATCTAATATTCTCTATAAAATGTTGTGATTGAACGTCTTCACCTGTGTACAACCGTCGAAGCTCCTCAGGTGGCTCAGGCATTTCAAGTTTGACCTTGCCATTCATACAACAAAATCCTGGTGGCTCATATTCAAACCTCTTCGCACCACAATGACGACAGTCTGGCTGATTCTTTAAAAAGTGAGCGCTACCAGGTAGGTTCTGGTAGACAACGTTGGTTGTATCGAGGTTGTTAGAGCCAATCTCAGAGGTATGTGGTGTATTACGAACAACACAGTTTGGACCAAGAGTTCTTCTTCTTGCTCGATATCGTTGGTTACGTTTTTCTCGCATAACCTGACTTCGCTCATCTGTCATACTTACTGAATATCGTTGGTTCTCTCGCCTCACTTGCCTCTGTTCATCCGTCATACTTGCATATCGGGCTTTATCACGTGCACGTCTGTTGTTTCGTTGCTCTGATGTCAAGCTTGCATAGCGTGCTCTTTCACGTGCACGCCTTATTTCAGCACGATCTATCGATCGGTCAAGTTGGTTTTGTTGAACAGATGGAATTGCTTCTTGCTCTTGTGATTCGATAGTTGGAGATGCGACTATAGCAGAATTTGCACCTGCGCAAAGTTTATGTATTCACATGAGACATAATTTTTGCTATTAGTAATTGCACAACCCACATTGCAGTAGTTCATACCATTACAGGTTTGTCCTTGAAATAATCCCGCGGATGTAAGGGTACTTTGCGCAGGAACAACAAATGAGGACGGTGGTCGATATGACACATTTTCACCGTCCGATGAACTTTCCGATGGAGTTTGTGATGGTTGTCGAATACAAATTCCAGAAGGGCCCTGAGGCAAATTGTTACAGCGATTTCTCTTTTGTCTATGACGACCATCGATAACTAAAAATTAAAAATGAGTACACATTTTCAGACAATAATTTGAGTGTAATGTTGTAGCACAAATATCTGAATAGACAAATAAACAGGATAAATTAGGCACATAAAATAAAATAACCTTCTTTCCCCTCTCTCCTCGCTATATTTTCTGACATGGTTGATAGATTTGTTATCGCAACGTCGAGCGACCTGTTGATTGCATAATTGGTTAACCACCAAACAAACGATTATTGAGTGGAAACATTAGAGATGGAACATGAATTTAATTCAGACAAGTGTTTGAGTTTTTAATTTATTTTTCTTGGTACCAAAGAGTAATTTAGAATACTATGTTTTGGATAAAAGGGTTATTTTAAGGGTTAGGATTACAAATTTGTTGTTTTAAACAGGGCATTGGATGATTATTAATCAAGATTGGATCTCGAGATTGTGTTAGAGGAAAGAAAATATTCTTCAAGGTTAGGAATGAGAGTATTACAGTGAATGATGTTTTTAGTTTGTAAATAAGCGTATTTGAATTTGAGACATGTATTCCAATAGAAATATTACATTGAAATAACTTCAAAGGGAATACACAATAGATTCAACGAATGATCACAAAACCAAATACCACATTCAAATAACTTCAAAGGGAGTACACAATAGATTCAATGAAATGAACACAAAAACCAACTATTACATTCACAAACTTCAAAGGGAGTACACAATAGAAATAAACACAAAACATCTGAATATGGGGAAGTACATAAACAACGCACATCACAGTACACACAAAAGACTGTAACACTATGGACAGTCAGATCCAAAAATCGTTGCAAAATATCTCCATCTAGCTTCCATGAACCTATTCACAAATCTTAGATCCATAGTTCCTGAACTCACTCGTTGTCGTAAGTCTGCATTTATATTTCGAAGAAAAATAATTAACAATATCTATAATATTATGTGATGTATTGACATTATAATTATACTGTGTTTGTATTGTTGGAACTACTTACTTTGCAAAGGTAGTGTGGCTGGATGAATCAGATTAAACTTGATTGTAGTGTGTTCTGAAGTCTCTAAACATCCTATCGCCGAGTAGAACAAATATTAGTGTAATTCATCACTATATCTTTATGAATGATAAAATGGGTTAGGACTGAATTACTATGCTTCTTGTGAAGTCGAAGCATGGTTCCTAAAACAATGTGATTGTTACGATGAGCTTCTGTCCATTCAGACATGTGATTAGTGAGGGAGTCACCCCAAATTCCAACAACCATCATGTTCAAGCTAAAAAGATTAAATGCTCATTGGCTTTCGATTTGCAAAAACAATGTGATTGTTTATGACGATATAAGTGGTTGTATCTAACTTATGAATTACCTAGTGTCTATCAGTGTTATCTCCCTATATAGACCTCCAAGTCGCTCCAATTTCCCCCAATAGACAACCACTCCAGCTATGTCTATGCAAATAATCATATCATACTATAAGTAAGACAACTATTTTTTTTGAAACTATGCATCGCCGTTTCAATTTACGTACGTACCCACAAACGTTTTATTCGGACGAATCCACGCATCATGAAACGTCAATAGATATTTTGGATAGGGAGGGAATTGGATTGGAAGAATGTATGGCTCAACTGTTGTATTTCTTCGAAGAGAACCTTCATAGGCATGGGCAATGCTCCGATAGTACAATGCCTCTTCAAGATTGAGTTGAAAATATAGACAATGAATAGTATAACATTGTCCTTCATTTAGGAGAATGTTAAACCTATGAACTTCCTCCTGCTCCCATGCAATGACTTCTATTTTAGCACCCTACGTATACTATTAGGGTTTAGAATAGTTCATATGTTCACTACTATGTAAAATTTACTCCAACTTGTGTGCAACTTACAGTAATATCCATTAAAATAAATCGTTGTTTTTCTCCATATTCATCAGGGAGAAACTTAACATCTACTCTGGCAACGGCACTCCATGGATAGTTTATGTGCTCGAACTATATCTCGTCAAATTTCATAAACCTTAACAAAAAAATGAAATTTAAAACATCTTTCATCGTTGCAGGAAAGTTGGTTTTAGTAATATAGGCTCACCTAGGTACCACCGCATTATGAGTTGGACGGTCGGCGTAAGTTCTCTTTCGCATGCCAACCATTTAATATATCTAAGAAATTCAACTATATTATAATGTTTTATCTAGCGGAATTATTTGACAAATCAGATATAAAGACATTATTTGACAAATAGAATAGAAACACATGTAAGAATAAAAATAGGGGAAAATCTTTACAGAATAAAAAGGGGGAAATACTAAAGAAATAAACAGGATAATTCATCGAAAAAATGCCAAAATTTCAAAAAATAAAGAAACACAATTATGAAATATATAGAAAAATATAAAAAAATCATGAAAATGCTGAAAAAAAATAAGAACAGTGGTATTGAACATGATGAATAATAAAAATTAAGAAAAATTAAGTAGCTCACACAGTACAGTGAACAGGCCAAAGTAACTTGGGCCCAAGATGGGATTTTGTACTCTGTTGTGTTTATATTGGGTGATGTTTTTATTGGTTGATGTTTTTATTCAATATATGTTTTGTGTTTCTCATGTAATAATTGGAGAATGTCATGATAATTAGGTTTGTAATGATGGTATTATTACTCATAGGAAATGAACATCTCATAAGCAGATAAGCTAGAGATAAAGCAGGTTTAAACCATGCACATAGAAATTATTAAAAAAACAGCTCACAAGAGTACAGTGAACAGGCCAAAGTAACTTGGGCCCAAGATCACAGACCCAAGATCACAAACAACCAATATAATTTGTAATGGAACGTTACATTTTATGAAACAACTGTGCCTAAATGCTACGGCATAAAAGGGGGAAATATTAAAGAAATAAACAGGATAATTCATCGAAAAATGAAAAAAATTCAAAAAATATAGAAAACACAATTATGAAATATAGGAAATTATAAAAATCATGAAAATGCTTAAAAATTAAGAATAGTGGTAATGAACTGAACATGATGAAGTATACAAATGTTTTCAACATATAATTTGATTTATCTTAATTATGGGAATTTTTCTTATTTTAAGGCAATAATAAATAAAATAGTAAATGCTATTACAAAATTCTAGAAATTAGAGAATACTCATGGAAATTCTCAAAACTTTCAGAGTAGTGGTAATGAATATGATGAATTATACAAAAATTATACAACAGCTAAAATTGCTTTATCTTAATTCTGGGAATTTTTATATGTTCAAGGGAATAATAAAATAGAAAATGCTATTATCAAATTCTAACAATTAGAAATACTCATAGAAATGCTCAAAAAATTAAGAGTAATTGTACTGGACATGATGAATCATGTTAAAATTCTCTACATCCCTAAAGTTGTTTTATCTTAATTTTGGTGATTTTCTAATTTTCTAGGGAACAATTAAATAGTAAAAAAGGCAATTATTAAATTCTGTAAAATGGAAAATACTAATAGAAATGCTGAAAAAATTAGAAGTAATTGTACTGAACATGATGAATCATACAAAATTCTCTAAATACCTAAATATTTTTTATCTCGGTTTTGGTAAATTTTCTAATTGTCCAGGAATAAATAAAACAGAAAACAAATATTTTAAATCTGGAAAATAGGAAAAGGTATTCAGCCCAAACAGTGCGACGCTCTGGCCCAAAAGGCGAATGAAAGCAGGCCGAGACAACCTAGGCCCAGGCCAGGAAATCGGCGCGCGCGCGCGCCCGCAACCTGGGCCTAGGCCGCAAATCTCATTCCCGCATGGGCCGTTTTAAGTCCAATTATTCCTGGCCGTCGGATCTGATCCGACGGCCAGGCGTTGTTTTCGCACGAAGATAACCCCCGCTCCACCGTAAACCCTAACCCTAAAGCCATTTCACCCCTTCGGCCCGAGAGCGAGAGCGGCGGTGCGGTCGAGCGAGAGCGGCGGAGCGGCCGAGCGAGCGTGCATTGGAGTGCGGCGGCGGCGAGCCCTGCCCGCCAGCTTCCTCGCCGGAGTCCTCCGCTCACCCGAGGGTGAGCGAGGGTCCGTCGATGTAGCCCACGGCGGAGCGAGCGCGCGGCGGAGAGAGCAGGAGCGAGAGCGGCGGCGGCGAGACCGGCCCGCTGGCTTCCTCGCCGGAGTCCTCCGCTCACCCGAGGGTGAGCGAGGGTCCGTCGAAGTAGCCCGCGGCTGAGCGAGCGCTCGGTCGAGCGGGCGAGCGGCGGTGAGCGGCAGTGAGCGGATGTTAGGGTTAGGGTTTAACCCTACTCCTCGGTTTTTTTGATCTGTGATTTTATTTATTTGATCTGATTTGTTGTGATTTCATTTGATCTAATGCTTGAACATGGGGGCGTAGGGAACATACCAAACTCTAGGGTTTGTCTGAGCAGTGGGTTGTCGGAGCAGAGGGAGAGAGCAGTAGGGAGAGAGCAGAGAGCAGAGAGCAGAGAGCAGAGAGCAGTGGAGAGAGAGCAGAGAGCAGTGGGTTGTCTGAACGAAGGGGATGGTTCTGGTTTATTAAGAGGGGCGCACGGGACTGAGCTCGGTCAAGACGGCGGTTTGAGGGTTCGGGCTGGTAGGCTTAGGGTGGACTGAGCTGGGGTGAGCGCTACGCGTGGGAGACGGATTCCCGATAGACTCTCTAGCGCGCACGCCGACGACTTGGTCTAGGCGGTTGCGTTGCGCGCGGGTGCGTGCGCGGGGAGGGAGGCCTGCGCGCGGACTGCTGGCGCATTGCGCGTGGTCGAGGCGGGGAGGGAGGCGCGCTGCACGGTGCGGACGGGCGGACGGACGACCACTTCATGCTTTATATTAGTAGAGACTTGCAAAGATCCAGGTGGGTTTGCTTTGTCGCATTGCATTGTTCTGGACTGCGTACCATAGCACTTTGGTATGAACTAGGACAATGTAGTGTATGCCAAGACCAATGTCTTAAGCTTCTGATGGTCCAGATCTGGCCTAGGCTTGACTTGGTCGGTCAGCATAAGGTTTGACATGCAAATAACCCCTGGCATAAATGAAAAAGAGAAAAGAAAAAGCCTGAAAATTGAAATAATAACAAGTTTGCTGAAGCACTTTGTTTTGGACAATGCTTATCTTGGTAGATATCAATTAGCTTTTACATCTCATGCTTTACCTTGCTTGCTAATTGGAAAATATGGTGATGCTTTTGTTTGCAAAATTGAACATGCGTGTTAATGACTTTCTTTAGATATCATCTGTTGCACTGATCATGCCATGTATCGTTAACAGTATGTCTTTTGCTGTATCTGTTAGATGTTGTAATTGCAGTCAATCATATCTGAGAAGCATGCTTTATTCACTCCTCATGCACCCCAGTTGCATTCATTTCATATTTTGAGGGGGAGTTGCGTTTCAGGGGGAGTCTGTGTCTCTTTTGAGTGCTTGATGAGTTCACTTGTCAACAAGGGGGAGAAATTTTGGGATAAGAGTTCGAGGGGGAGTTTTTTTGTCTCACTTACTCTTTTGACATCCTTGTTGATGTTTCTGAAATCGCACTCATTCTGAGCTTTTACCTTTGGTTAACCATAATGACCGCTTCTTGCTTTTGTTTGGCTTTTGGTCATTAGGGTTAAACTTTTACCTTATTTTCTTCTTCTTTGTTTTCGTGTTTCCACAATTGTCTGCAGGTACTGAAGAGCTGAAGAAATGAAGTGTTGACAATGCACTCATCAACGGGGAGATTGAGGAGCCATGCTTAATAGCGTGGGCCTCATGGCTCCAGATGTGATGAGTCATTGTCAACGATAGTCAAAGAGTACTGAGAAAAGTGAAGATCTGCTGTGTCATGGGCCGCGTGTGACTCATGTACATGGGCAGCAAGCGACTGTCGGGCAGAGGAGGCTGCGAAGTCGGGCTGGCCCAATCCGTGTACATGGGCCAGAAGCAGTAGAAGACCCATTGGGTTGTTGACCAGGATTGACTCAGGTACACGGGCGGTGAGTGATTGCTGGGCTGAGAGAGCTGCAGAATCGGGCCGACCCAATCCGGGTACCTGGTGCAAAGCCGGTGGAGGCTTTGTCAGTTTCGGTGGAAAACTGACAACCGTCGATCTTGTATCGGACTGTCCAGAAGAGAAGCCGTAGTCGCTATGAAAGCTTAGCTTCCGGATAAAGTCATCTGTATTTCTAGGCCCACAATCAGTCAGTCGAGTCTGTAAAAAATCCTAAGGGCAGTTGAGTCTTTTCCTTTATTTCAGCGTCTATAAAAAACACTAAGGGGCTGGTGGAATATTCCTAGTGTTGGGAAGCCTATAAATAGGGCCCCAATCCCTAGGGTTAGGTCACCCTTCCAGAAATCACTTTTTAATCATCCATTGGGTCATTTTGTGTTTCCTGCGCTTTCTCTCTCCCTGTGTGCGCCGCCAGGCAGTGTTCCTGTTCTTCCTGAGATTCAATCGGCTCTTCACTGTTTGGAAGCTTTTATTCCTGTTGTTGCGTGTGCAACATTTCATTAATAGCACTGCAGTTTCGTTTTGCGTGCAGTAATTTTATTACTGAGTGAAAGCTTCTCTTGCTGCTTCGCTTCTATTCTTCACATGAATACTAGTTCTTGTGGCTGGTAGCAAGTAGTACTACTTTCCTGTAGCAACAGTACGCTATTTTTCCTAGCCTTGTTTTTTCCTCATAGCCTTTTTGATCGAACAAATAGTGTCTAGTTTCTTTTCTGGTTGTTTCTGTCGAAGCCCCTTTTCTTGTGTGAAATCCAACTCTGTGGAGCAGGCTTCAAATCTGTAGGCTTCGAATCCGCAGGCTTCGAATCTGCAGGCTTCGAATCTGCAGGCTTCGAATCTGCAGGCTTCAAATCAGCAGGCTTCGAATCAGCAGTCTTCGAATCTGTAGGCTTCGAATCTGCAGGCTTCGAATCAGTAGGCTTCGAATATGTAGGCTTGGAATCAGCAGGCTTCGAATCTGCAGGCTTCGAATCTGCAGGCTTCGAATCCGCAGGCTTCGAAGCAGGCTTCGACACTGCAGGCTTCGAAGCAGGCTTCGACACTGCAGGCTTCGAAGCAGGCTTCGACACTACAGGCTTCGCCAAGTTTCGAACAGGAGACAGATTTTGATCAGTAACTTCTCATCCCATTCCATGTGTACTTAGATTATTTTACTGAGAAGTTTGATCTGCCATGTCTTGAATATTTTGTTAATCTGCCTATTAGCACTGTACTGGTGTTTCTCTATTTTCGACACAGATCTTTTCTAGGCTGGATACTTTTAGACTTAGGCAATCTGTTCTCGCTTTGTTGCTTAGTATTTTGAGGTGCGTTGGGTCTTGGGAGCAGGCCATTGATTCGAAAGAATTATTTAGGCGCCCATTCACCCCCCCTCTAGTCGCTACTTTTGGTCCTACAACCTTCGGCTCTCCAAGATGCTTGGAAGGCTTGCCAAGATGCGGCCACGTCTTCGGAAGGGTTCAATAGCCGGTTGTCGTCAAAGGTAATGGGAGCCACCACCGAGTCTGGTGCTACGGATAGCCCTAGATCTTCGTAGTAGCGAAGTATTCCGACAGCGAATACTTGGCCGGAGATTTCTCCATACCGAATGCCCGTAGTCTTCATCATCTTCGCCGTTGCTTGGATCATCTTCAACCTTCATAGTAGGGGGACGTCGCCAGTCAAAGGTAAAGTCCAAGAAGTACTAAAGTAGTCCAAGATACCCCGAAGGCTGTCCATGGTCTCTGTAGCTACCTTCTCGGACATCACCTTGTCTTCAGCCAAAATATCCCTTACGAAGACAGCTCGTGTATCAAAGAAGATAGCCTAGCTTCCTCCGTAACCAAGGAGTTCTTTTGACCGAGCAAGTTGTTAGCTTCTTCCATTGACTTCGCCTGCTCTTCCTGGAGCTTGACTAGCTCGGCCCCTGTGGTCACTTGCTCCATCCGCATTCTCTCTATATCAGCCCAAAGCATGATTTGTTCGGCTTCGAGCTTCCGATTAGCAGCTTCCAAACAAAGTCTGGCTTTTCTCTCCGCTCCTACCATCTCGTCCAAGCTGGAAGTTCGAATTTCAGAGCTGTCAAGACTCCCTTGGAGGGCAGTTATCTTATCCTTAAGACGATTACATTCCCGCTCGTTCGATACAACCGCAGCTCGAGCCAAGACTATTTGCTACGAAGGAAAAACAATGTGAGTAAACTATTTATAAGTTGAAACTAACCTTGTTATTGCAGATACTTCGTACCTGGTATGTTGCTCGCTCCAAGGCTGCATCCAACTCCGACCCTTCAGCTTCCCCGAGTATAGCCACCAATTCAGTCTCCCCGACTTCGTGATTGGCTCGAGCCAAAGGCTCTAACAGAGTATGAAGCCCGGTCCTCCGCTCGAGGAAAGGAACTAAGAGGGGGAGCATTGACAAGGCTCATTGATCGTCTTCGTTGGGTGAAGGGCCGTAGCACAGCACCGCATCCCCAGAGGCATCGGTGGATTGGTCTCCTTCCACGGACTGGCCCCCGTCTGTAGATTTCGACGGAGTCAATCTAGAGTTTGGAGCAGGAAAAGGATCCATTTTCCCTTTATGTTTTCTAGGCCCTATTTTTGTAACCTCCTTCGGAATTGACTTCGGAGATATTGAGGTTTCAGGTGCAGTCTTCGCAGCAGGGGTCGTCTCCATGGGGGTAATCCCTACAAATTCAAAGGTATTATATATTGCATATTTTTGGAGGATATGAAGAAAAAGGTGTTTTAATGAATCTTACCTTCAAAACCCTGCCGACGAATGAGTATGGGGCTACTTGGATGGTCGAATGCCCCCTCAAAATCTTCATCAGATTCGGAGTCATGAACCGAAGGAGTAGCTATTGGAACCTCTATTGGAGCAACAGTCACCACTTCATCCAGAATCGAAGCTTGATTAGTTGCTACTTCGACTACGCCTTCAGCAGTAGGGGCTTCTTGGCTTGGCAGGCTTGGCAGGATATTCGAAGTCCCGGCCTCTTTGACGTTGTCTTGTGCAGTCGGCACAGCCGCTGCATCACCAGTAGCCGGGACTTCGACATCTGCCTGCACTTCTTCGTCACCAGTAACAAGATTTGTAAAGTCCCTTTGCATTTCTGTCTCCTTCATCCTTAGATGAATCTGAAGATGAATCAACGGACTTGGAAGGGGCCACGTTCTTGGGTTTACGGGTCAACTTCTTCACGGGAGTCTTGGCTGGTGCCGAAGTCCTGGCCTCGGCTTTCCTCTTCTTCGGACCAGTCTCGGAAGGAACCTAGTCTGGAAGAGGAGGGGTGATGACTCCAAGTACGCCCCATACCCGCTTAAATCGCTCCCAGCTGCCTACATGCTTCACCATCCATTCTTTTTCAGCGGGGGTAGGAGCTCCGAGAATCTTTTCCGAAGTCCAAATGACTTGTTCCGAAGTCAATGAGGCTTGTGGAGCTGAAAGATAAGTTTTTATTTGTCATGTAATTTTTTATGAAATTATTATACATGAAACATTTGGTAGTTTTCGAAGTTACCTGCAGAGCTCGAACTCGAAGAAATTTTTCGGAGTCCACCCTCCGGATCCTCTTCAAAGTTAACAGGCAGTTGGCTATTAGAGGCAGAATCTGGAGCCGATGAACTCCTCCGCTAAGTCCCGCATGCTCATGTGGCGACTAATTCTTTGAAGCAAATTGAGACGAGCTTCGAGATGGCCGGGGTTTGGATGAACTTTGGCTTCCCTTCGAAAGTAAATATCTTGCAGAGGCCCAACCAAACTGTTGTCTGCTCCCACTTTAGCATAGAACCACCAAAGAATCTAATCTGTGTACCATCTGGCATTGATGGCCTTCGCTAGAAATCACAGTCGGTACTCATCCCGTAGTCTAAAGTTAATGCTACCAAAGTCAACTACAATATTTTCTCCTCTGGAGCCCTGGTAAGTCTTCGGCTCGCAGAAGGCTTTGTGAAGTGCTGCGAATATTTCTTCTCTCCCTTCGCAGCCTTCGGCTCGCAGTGCCCACTCGAAGATAGCAAGACACGCTATCGCATTCAGAGAAAGTTGAGGTAGAGTAACGTGGAAAAGATTCAATACCTCCGACAAAAAGTCCACCGCTAGAAGCCCCAACCCCGCCTCAAAGAAGGCTTCGAAAACGACTACATCTCCGGGCCGAGGCGAAGGGATGGCCTCCTTTCTAGGCTTGCAGACATTAACCCCTGGGCTAATTTTCCCCACAACTACTACTGCAATCGTATTCTTCTTGCAGGTTGACGGCCCCAGCTTGTAGGATTGGTCCGAGTACTTCGAGGAGGCCGGGAGAAGGTCGTGGGGGCTGACTTGTGGGGGATTCCCCATAGGTGATGCCGCCGCTGCCGCCACCATGGCTTGCTGCCTGGCTAAGGCCGAGGTCACCCTAGGAGCATTGATGCTTGTCTTCGCCATCAAGCAGAACATCAAGTTTGGAGTTAGAGCTTGGAGGCTAAGCAATGGATTGCGCGATAACGGTGAGAAAGGTATCCTGAATGTCTTTGGGTTCTCTATTTATAGCCCAGACTCCTGATTTTTTACCATTCAGACTTGGCGTTCCATCTTCTTGACCGTTACTACTTACGAAATTAAAGCAACATTATTCCTTCTTCTGAAAGGAAAAAAATAACGACTATTTTTTCTGAGTCTAAAGGTCTTTTCGATAAAGGTATTTTTTCAGAGTTGTTCGAGTAAGAATCTCTTAGAAATCGATTTGAAGTTCTAAATTTTTGGATATTTCGAAGGTTGATAAATTTTATTAACCCCTACGCATGATTATTTTTCTTGCGTATACTGCTCTCCTAACCTTACAGATCATTCGGAGAAGCGTATTCGAGGGGCTACTGTTGGGGGAAAATACTTCATCCTCAGGGTCTCTACGGTAATAAGACAAAGGCAATCTACTAAACCGAAATTCCAGTATTAACTCCAGTTTAGTACATGATTAAGTTTGAAGAATCAATGCATACTTCTGTTTCGGAGTATAACTTCAAAGGTCGAATCTTCAGAGAGCTTATCTGCCAACAAGGATGTAAGACTTATCTTCTTTCTGATTAGATTAGTCTTTTAACCTTATTAGGGGTACCGAATAGTCTCCACTATGTCGGTTGTAATTGAGGGGTAAAAATGTCTTTTCCTTAATATTTTTACCTATAAATACCCCCCATCTTACCCTGTAATAGGCATCGAATACTCAGTTATTCAATACACAACTTCGAACTGCTTTGAGCTATTATCCAATTCGGAGGCTTGAAATAGTTCACTTCACAAACACTTCGTTTTTTAGTTTCTAATCTCTGAAAACCTGTTAGCGTAATCTTTTACGCCAACAGATGGTAACCGAAGTATGCATCAAGGAAACTTAGAAGCTCGGAGCCAGCCATAGAGTCAATAAGCTGATCAATCCAGGGCATGGGGTATGGGTCTCGTGGGCATGCTTTATTCAAAGATGTGATGCAATGCACATGCGCCACTTGCAGGTGGCCTTTTTCTTGACAAAGACGGAGTTAGCCAACCACTCTGTGTGGGCCACCTCCCTAATGACTCTGACTCTTAACAACTTTTCCACCTGCGCTTTAGCGAGGTCTGCTCTCTGGCGAACAGGTCGAACTTTAGGGTTGAAAAGTAAGTTATGCTCGATAATGTTGTGGTCAACTCCGGGGATGTCTTTGTCTGACCAGGCGAAGACATCCAAATTTTGTCAAACAACTTGTTCTAGTGAGGTGGCGATCTCTGAAGGAAACCCCTTCCCAAACTGAATGGGGTATTCCCTGCCTTCTTTGACAATGATCCTTGTGACTACATCACCTCTTGGGCTTGGCTTTAGGGAAGGGTTCTTCGGAGGGTCCAGGGACCCCAAAGCCTCCTCCGAGTGCTCTTGCACACTGTTTACCTACCGAGGATCGAGAGGTGGGTCGTGGCCATGTTCTGCTCTCCTTGCTGCTGCTTGATCTCCTAGGACCGTAAGAACTCCACCTTGCATGGGCATTTTGAGACACAAATAATTATGGTGCGCCATAGCTCCAAATTGATTCAGCATCCCTCTTCCAAAGATTGCGTTGTAGGCATACAGGGCGTCAACAACATCAAAGATAACCTCTTCGACTTTGGCCAGGGGCCCCTCACCGAAAGCAACCTCGAGGCCTATTTGGCCGAGGGCATCAAGAGGAGGGCATGCGAAGCCTTGGAGTTGGCGAGCTGCTAGAAGTAGATGCCTTTGGGGGACACACATTTGATCAAAGGCTTGAACGAAGAGTATGTCGGTGGAGCTTCCACCGTCGACCAGCACCCTTCGAACTTCCACCCCTACAATGTCAGCTGAAATGAAAAGGGGGTCAGCATGGGGGAATTTCACCCCTGTAGCATCATTGGTAGAGAATGATATGGGCACAGGAGACCACTCGGGCATTTCTGCAGTCGAGTTTGAAGTCCCTATATGTCCTACTTCACGAACGTAATCCCTCCGTCGATGCTTCGACATATTGCCGAGTGTCCCCCCTCCAGAGATGGGTAGTACCACTCTCTTGCCATGATCTTGAAGATCATCTTGCTTCGGTGGTGTCATACCTGGGGGAGGGTTGGTGTGGATGAAGTAGTCCTCCAAAGAAACTCTTCCTATGATTTGGCATACTGCTCAATGTATGACATCAACTGTGCCACTGAAGACACCGGCTTCTGATGAAGTTTGGTGAGGAGGCCGGGATTCATTACAACTTCGCGCGCCGCATCCACAATAGATGACATGGACAGCCCCTTGATCCGGGACTTGGTGTGGGCAAAGCGCGTGAAGTATTCCCAAAGAGTTTCTCCCGCCTGCTGTTTCACCTGAAAAAGGCTTCCAGTAGACATTGGGGCTACGAAGATCCCCTAGAAGCTACTCATAGATTTCTTCTTTAACTTCTCCCACGACTTAATTTATCCTGGTTTTAGAGACCAGAACCAACAAAGGGCTATGCCTTCTAACGCAAGGGGGAAACACTTTACATGGTATTTCGAACCCCTCCAATAGTTTCTATTGAAGAGCGTAAGAGCGAGAGAATTCCCCGGGGTCAGTTCCTCTAGAGTATTTGTGCGGCTTCAAGGCTCGGAACCTTGGATCGAAGTGCACCTTTTGCAAGTCCGGATGTAGTGGAGATTTGTCGTCGAAGGAGGTGTTCTCGGCGCTCTCTTGGACTTGGGGCACTTCAGGATAATAATCAGGGTTGTCGTCTTGATGCGTCTCCGAAATGGCAGGGTTGACCTGAGGACGAAGCCTGTCTGCGGCCTCTTGCCTCCATCTTTCCACCTCCACCTGAAGTCGGGTCATCTGAATGGCCACGTCTTTGGGGAGGTTCTCACTTTCTCCAGAGGGGTCCTCCGGCTCTCGGGAACTGACATAATCAGTTCGAAGCACAGACAGATCTGTACGAGGGGCTCCGGTTGCTCGGGGGTTATTGACTACTTCAGGAGTTTGGGGGATGTCTGAAGGTCCTGCTCCGGAGGTCCGAGAGGACCTTCGGAGGGGGCCGGTGGCCATACTCCGCTTCGGAGGCGTGGCTTATGAAGCTAAGCAGCGTCCAGAGACCGAGAGCTTCGAATGGTGGTGGAAGGCGAGAAAGGCCTTCGAACTATACTTGAAGTCCCTTGCCGAAGGGTGCGCGGAATCCTGGGGCTCCAAAGCTCCCTTCGCAAACGTACTTCGAAGTACAGGTAGTGGTAGAAAACTAGCTTTTTTTACTAAGCTCCCCACAGACGGCGCCAACTGTTGGCGCAACGGATTACGCGAACAGGTTCTATAAGACCAAGAACTAACAAACGAAGTGTTTGTGAATGCGGACTATCTCATGCCTCCGAATAGGATAATAGCTCGGAATAGTTCAAAGTGTGTATTGAATATTTGAATATTCGATACCTCTTATAGGGCGAGAAGGGGGGTATTTATAGGTAAAATCTCTAAGGAAAAGACCTTTTTACCCCTTAATTACAACTGACATAGTGGATACTATTTTGGTATCCCTTATATGGTTAATATGGTAAAACATGTTCGAAGGATGTTGAGAAAGTAAACGTCACATCCTTCTTGTTGTTTTCCACTTCGGAGAGGAAGCCTTTCAGAGGGTCTCTTCGGACCGGAGCCTGGACGGACCCTTCGGTTTCGAGCCCATCAATTCAGAGGGGGTCTTGGGTTCCAAAATTAAGGCATGCCGTTATCTTCGTTGAATAATGTATTGGCTTGGAATCTTGGGGGATAATGAGGATGAAGTATTTTCCCCCAACAGTCGTGAAGCGAGAACGAAGCTTCTTTGCAGACAAACACCTAGCAGATCGTGGCATCATCATTTAATTCAAGAAAGTCAGATTTTGAAGGAAGGAAACAAGACTCTCGTAGTGTTCAGCATGTTTAGCCCCAATGTGTTCTTCATCATCATTCTTCTTTCCTGCATCTTGGGCAGCAAGCATGGCATATGCTTCATCATCTAAATCACTAGCTGATGAATACTCACCATTTTCTCATACGATCAGCACATGCTTTCTTGGACAGTCCCTTTGTATGTGCCCAAATCCTTTGCATCGGAGGCACTGGATGTCCTTCATTCTCTAGGTGGAAGCGACGGTAGAAGAAGTGTTGGCTGCAGCTTGGGTGGATCCTTTTGCTATCTCGGTAGTATGGAAAGGTGCTGATTTTGATATATTTGTGGACAGCTGATTGGAAGCATCTCTCTGAAAATCATGTTTAGGGCCAATAGCACTTGTGCGGGGCTGCCATGAGGTATTCCGACCTGCAGGAGTGTTAGTTATTGTGCGGCATCCCTGCACTTCTCTTTTAGCCTTACAAGCAAGATGAAATAATCGAGTGACCTCTTCATTTTCAACTAGACCACATATCATCATGCCTATTTGTAGTTCTTGATAGTACTCCTCAATTGATTTGTTGCCTTGCCTAAGATGTTGAAATTTATGCAGCAAGTCACGAGCATTATTGGAAGGAACAAAATGACTACGCATCATTCTTCTTAAAGCATTCCAAGTTTGTGGTACAATAGCTGGATTTTTAGTTTGATACTCATGCCACCAAATAGAAGCAAAGTCAGTGAATTCACTAGTGGCAGCTCTAACCTTTTTATCATCAGGAAATTCATGGCATTCAAATTTTTGATCTACCGATAGCTCCCATGTCAAATATGCATCAGGATCATATTTCCCATCAAAAGATGGTATGGAGAATTTAATCCTACATAGGGAATCATCGTTGTCACATACCTCATGTCGTGGAGCTCGGCCAACCATACCATGATAGTTGTGACGTGGTTGCCATCGATACCTAAAACATCCATCATCAAGCTCAGTATCCGCCGAATACTCTAGCTCGTCATATCTTGCGGCGCTGCCAATGGAGGTATGGTTGTCATCATCACGTTGTTCCCTCTCTTCGAGCCCAGCTTGTTCCATCATCTCTAATCACTCATTGATTGCTACAAGAGAGGTGTTAATAGCCCTAGATGTTCTGTCCAATGTGGTCAACTTGTTCTTTTCCTTAAGATTTTGACCTATAAATACCCCCCATCTTACCCTGTAATAGGCATCGAATACTCAGTTATTCAATACACGACTTCAAACTGCTTCGAGCTATTATTCAATTCGGAAGCTTGAAATAGTTCACTTCGCAAACACTTCCTTTGTTAGTTTCTAATCTCTGAAAACCTGTTAGCGTAATCTTTTACGCCAACAGATGGTAATCGGAGTATGCATCAAGGAAACTTAGAAGCTCGGAGCCAGCCATAGAGTCAATAAGCTGATCAATGCAGGGCATGGGGTATGTTTCTCATGGGCATGCTTTATTCAGAGATGTGAAGTCAATGCACATGCGCCACTTCCCGGAGCCCTTTTTCTTGACAAAGACGGAGTTAGCTAACCACTCCATGTGGGCCACCTCCCTAATGACTCTAGCTCTTAACAACTTTTCCACCTGCGCTTTAGCGAGGTCTGCTCTCTCAGTTGACATCTTGCGGAGCCCCTAGTGAACAGGTCAAACTTTAGGGTTGACGAGTAAGTTATGCTCGATAATGTTGCGGTCAACTCCGAGGATGTCTTTGTTTGACCAGGCGAAGACATCCAAATTTTGTCAAACCACTTCTTCTAGTGAGGTGGCGATCTCCGAAGGAAACCCCTTGCCAAACTGAATGGGGTATTCACTGCCTTCTTTGACAATGATCCTAGTGACTATATTACCTCCTGGGCTTGGCTTTAGGGAAGGGTTCTTCGGAGGGTCCAGGGACCCCAAAGCCTTCTCCGAGTGCTCTTGCACACTGTTTACCTGCCGAGGATGGAGAGGTGGGTCGTGGCCATGTTCTGCTCTCCTAGCTGCAGCTTGATCTCCTAGGACCGTAAGGACTCCACCTTGCGTGGCCATTTTGAGACACAAATAATTGTGGTGCGCCACAGCTCCAAATTGGTTCAGCATCCCTCTTCCAAAGATTGCGTTGTAGGCGTACGGGGTGTCAAGAACATCAAAGATAACCTCTTCGACTCTGGCCAGGGGCCCCTCACCGAAAGCAACCTCGAGGCCTATTTCGCCGAGGCATCGAGAGGAGGGCCTGTGAAGCCTTGGAGTGGGCAAGCTGTTGGAAGTAGATGCCTTTAGGGGATGCATATTTGATCAAAGGATTGAACGAAGTGTATGTCGGTGGAGCTTCAACCGTCGACCAGCACCATTCGAACTTCCACCCCTGCAACGTCAGCTGAAATGACAAGGGGGTCAGCATGGGGGAATTTCACCCCTGTAGCATCATTGGTAGAGAATGATATGGGCACATGAGACCACACGGGAATTTCTGCAGCCGAGTTTGAAGTCCCTACATGTCCTACTTCACCAACGTAATCCCTCCATCGATGCTTCGACATATTGCCGAATGTCCCCCCTCCAGAGATGGGTAGTACCACTCTCTTGCCATGATCTTGAAGATCTTCTTGCTTCGGTGGTGGCATAATGTTGACCATCAGAGGTTGCATAGGGGCTTCAAGATTGCTTGTACGTTTGACAGCTTGTATGGGCTCTGGCCGTGCTGCTGGAGGTGCTCGGTATGAAGTGCTTCGACCTAAGTTTCTCCCAAGATACTCGCTCCGGAGATTCAATACGGACTTGCAATCCTTGGTGGCATGGCTTTTTTTTCGCCATGCACACAACAAAAGAAAGTCTGGCTTTGGCCAGCTGACTTCCCGGGTGGCCTCGAGCCACTAGCTTTATTGCCCTGAGCCTGTTGATAGTTGGAAGGCATCTTTGGAGCGGAGAGGGCAATATTCAATACTTCGGAGCGAGGGTGCTTCCTTACTCTTCTCTGATCGTGAGATCGATTATCGAAGAGGGCCTACGGAGGACTCGGAGTCCTTGGCTCTATCTTGACTTCTTGGGGGAGGGTTGGTGTGTGAGGAGCCATGCTGAAGAGTATGGGCCTCATGGCTCCAGATGTGATGAGTGATTGTCAACGGAAGTCAAGAGGACACAAAGAGAGGAGAAGACCTACTGTGTGTGGGCCGCATGTGACTCAGGAACACGGGCAACAAGCGATTGTCGGGGAGAGGGGCCGTGAAGTCGGGCTGGCCCAATCCGGGTACATGGGCTAGGAGCAGCACAGGATCCACTGGGCTGTTGACCAGGATGGACTCAGGTACACGGGCGGCGAGCGATTGCCGGGCTGAGAGAGCTGTGGAATCGAGCTGGCCCAATCCGGGTACCTAGTGCAAAGTCGGTGGACGCTTTGTCAGTTTCAGTGCAAAACTGACAACCGCTGACCTCGGATTTGACCGTTCTGAGGCGAAGTCGTAGCCGCTACGAAAGCTCCGCTTTAGGATAAGTCATATGTAATTAGGATTTTACTATTTTGCCTTTAGGCCCACAATTTGTCAGTCGAGTCTGTAAAAATATCCTAAGGGCATTTTGGTCTTTTCCATTTTATTTCAGCGTCTGTAAAAACCCTAAGGTTCTTTTGGTATTTTCCTAGGCTATTGGGCTGCCTATAAATAGGGCCCCAATCCCTAGGGTTAGGGTTAACTCACTTAATGACAAATCTGAGTTCACCTCCATTTGTTTGTTTTTTCCTGCGCCGCCAGTGGTGATTTGGACGTTCTTCATCACTACGGTGTTTTCCAAGTCATCTGTTGATAAAAATTGATCGACAGGTTCTATCTGTTCTTTTACTAGCTTTATCTTTGGAACTTGAAATCAACTTCTCTGTTCTTGTGGTAAAATTGTTGTTTACTGGGTTACGAGTTGTTTTTATTCCGTCGTTTTCCTGTTCGTTTCTATCCTCCTGAGTGTCTTGCTTCCTGTTTTCTAGCACCTACTGCTCGTGATAGCACTAGAGTTGCAGTAGCTATGCACCTACGTGAGTTTCCATAGGCGTGCAGTGCTTGGCAGCATTGCCCACGGTAGGGGCTTCTGTGTGGAACATCGCTTAATAAGTTTTGTTTTGGTGGAATGTGTTCATTCATCTAGCGCTTGGATTTCTCTCTTCATGATCACTACTGAGGTCTAGGCTGTAGGAGCTAGAAGTATTTTTCTTATCCATTGCTGCGCAGGAGCTTGCTTGCATCAGTCCTCAGCCGTGTTGTCCCGAGAGATTTATGTAGCCTAGCAGTCCTAGCTACCAGTTTTTGTTAGTAGGCTTTGTAGCAGTAGGTGCAACTAGTCTAAGCAGTAGCTTGGTTTTTTGGTGCACGGGGCGGAGAGGCCAAGGTATAGGTTACAGATCTCTCTTTGGTAGTTCTTCGGTAAAGCTATCATGGACTGATGTCCTGACACGGCTGCAATGGCAGCATTCGCAGCTCGAGGACACAGGTTTTGGGGCTTCGTTCTGTGCGAAGTTGCAGCGCTATAGGCTTAGTGTTTTAGCTCCGGTTTCCTGGCGAAGCCCGTGCGATAGCTTCGATCAGATTTTTTTCGAAGTACTTTTCTGTGTTCGAAGCCTTTCGAGCATGGACCCCACGGAGTGCAGTGCTACACTTCGGTCCCTAGCTCGTTCGAAGTAGTCCAGTTTTTAACCTCTGCATTTGTGGACTTCGGTTCCAAGTTGGTATTTCGAAGGTACTTCGATAGATCCGGAGTGTACACTGTCTCGGAGGTCTTCTCTTCGAAAGCTGCACTCCGAATGGACAAGCTTCGACGCTTTTCGAGGTAGGCTTCGGTAAAACATTTTTCAAGCTACGAACCGAAGTCAGTCTTCACTGAAAGCTGCAGACTTTGAATGAGAACTTCGAACTGGCTTCGACAAGTACCGAAATGGAGACAACTATGACCAGAACGATTTCTCGTTTCACGTGCACATAAGATTAAATGATTGTGATGATTTACTTTTGTGAAGATTGAAATGTCCATTTTTTAAATGCTTTATTAATCTACCTTTAAGCACTGTGTTGGTATCTCTTTGTTTACGACACCGGTCATTTTTAGGCTAGATCTTTTTAGGCTTTGTTGATCTGTTTTACTTTTCCCTGCTATGTTTGTTGAGGTGCGTTGGGTGTTGGGAGCAGGCCATTGATTCGAAAGAATTTTTTAGGCGCCCATTCACTCCCCCCCTCTGGTCGCTACTTTCGGTCCTACAAGTGGTATCAGAGCTTGGTTACGGTTTTTCCATACCTTAACCGGTTCTAAACCCAGGTAGTGATCATGACTTCTCCTGGAAAGGTCTTGTCCTTTGAAGCTTAAGGCTATAATTATTGGAAGAGTCGCATGCGAGCCGATCTCCTGAGCCAAAGCTCGGACATTTTGGACATTTGTGTTCACGCTACTTTCACCATATTGCCTGTTGTTGAGCGTGATTCTCCTAATATTATCGCCCAGCATCAGAACAAAAACAAAGCGGTGAACATAAACAAGCTACCCTCCAAACACACCATGAGGGGACAACCCAGGTCAAGGCTCGGCTCTATCAGACCTACCAGCGTGAATACGAAAATTTCACACAGAAGCCGGGTGAATCTGTTGAAGCTTTGTTTGGTCATTTTCAATCAATCATCAACAAGCTTCCGGCCAACAAGGACGAGGGATTTCAACTGGTCTTAGATCATGAGAAGGCGCTCAAGGTTCTCCATACCTTGGACCCCAAGATCTGGGAGATCAAGGTATCCTCTATCATTGAGAGCACCTCTTATGATACCTTGAAAATTTCTGAGTTGTTCAGCGAGCTGAAGGCCACTGAGGTTGATACCCAGTTGAGATCAAATCTCACTAGCTCTGGATCAAAAACTTTGGCCCTTGCTACACCTTCTACTGACCCCTTTTCTGTGAGCTGTGCTGGGTTCTCCTTGATGTCTATCACTGAGGACCAGCTTGAGTCATTAGGAGACGATGACTTGTGTCTGTTTAACAACCGGGTGCGTCGTGTCTATGATAAGCAAATGTTCAAAAGACACGGCACAAAATCCAGATGCTTTGAGTGTGGTGATCCAGGTCACTTCATCGCCGACTGCCCCAAGCGCAATGGTCACAAGAAGGGTACTGGTGGTGGCTTCTATGACTCCAGCAAGCACGACAGCTCCTCCTTCACAAAGGGCAAGCCAAAGACCAGATTCTTCAGAAAGTCCCTAAAGGACTACCGACGTGAGAACAAGAAGCGGGACAAGGCCTTCTTCGCCGAGATGGAGAAAAGTTACTCCAAGCGGTCTTCGTCTTCTTCTTCTTCATCAAGCTCAAGCGATGAGGAGATTGTGACAAGGAAGGGGAAGGAGAAGGATGATCCGGCGGGCCTCTGTTTCATGGCCTTCGGGGACAGGCCGAAGAGCCGCTCACATCAACGCCAAAGATCCTGCAAGAGCTTCTCCTCAATGGCTCTTGGGGATAAGGAAGAAAAGGGCTCCTCTGACGACTCCGACGACGACGACAATGAAAAGGTATCCTCTTATGAACGTGAAATTGTTGATTTACTTGAAGAGAATCGTTAGGAGTTGAGATATCGGGAAAAACTTCTTAGAGGGGCTAAGAAGAGGATAGATGAACATGAGACTGAGCTTGTCGTTGCCAACGGCAGAATTGAGAGTCTATCTTCTTCCCCTTGCTTGGGTGATAGCAGTGAGTGCCAAAAAGTGTGAGGTGTTACTGTGTGACCTGACGACTCTGAAGTCTAGGTACACAGAGAGGGTTGATGAGAGGGACGCTTTGGCCACTGAGCTTGAGAGCGCTCAGCTGCAGCTGAAAGATGCTCATGCCACAGTCGTCGTGCCCTGTGTTGATTGCCCATCTCATCTAGATAGTTTAGCTGAGCTGAAAGCCAAGGGTGATGAGCAATTGGGCGAGTTGGAGAGAGTCAGAGCTGAGCTGGAGCAGACTAGGCTAGAGCTTGAGACACTGTCAGTTCCACCCATTATCTGTGAGATCTGCTTGTCTGTTAGATTGGAGTTGATCAAATTGAAAGTCGAGAAGTCTGTCCAAGTTGATAGAGAGTGTGAGACCTTCTTGTCTCAGGTGGAGGTTCTAGCTTCCTTGAGAGAGGAGCTACCTGATGTTCAGAATGTGAATTTTTACCTCTGTCAAATCCTGAGTTGGGTGAATGCCACAGAGCCACAGCTCGGCATGATGATCCAATAGTTTAAGAGGCAGGATGGGTTTGGGGTAGGCTACACCTACACCAAAGCTGATTTTGAGAGTGCTATTAGCCGGGCAGTGGAGTGGAGTAAAATGACTCCTGAATAGAGATACCCAAAGAGTCACTCCACTGAGTCTTTCCAAGCTAGTCAGCCCAAGGATGAAGTGTTCCAAGAACAGTCTAAAGCTCCACCCAATAAGCCCATCTTTGTTCCAAAGCCCAAACATCTCCGCACTTCTCTAGACTCTCTACCTAGACCCTCTTACACCAAAGAGTCTACACCCAACACCACTAAGCCCAAGAACTCCAAGCCTCAACCACATCCCAAGAAGCCCACCTATCACTGTGAGTACTGTCAGAGAGACGGGCATCTTGAGGAGTTTTGCTTCAGGAGGAAGCGGGTTGAGAGAGCAGAGAGAGCTCATGGAGGGCATGAGCAGTTCTACCAGCAGGGTGGTAGACTGAGAGTTCCTCGACGCGGGGAGAGGCTAGAGGCCAGGCCGCGTCGTGTAGGTGGTGGTAGAGGAGACGATTTTCATGCCCGTGCTCCGGAGGGTGGTGTTCGCTCCGGCAGAGCTCCAGGTCATTTTGGATACAGCTCTGTACCTCGTGGTTGAGGTTTTAGGCAGAACCGAGGACCGTGCTTTGAGCCGCGTTTTGGTCCAGACTCTTATGATGCTTTCTGCTTTCTGTCTTTTGAGCAGATGGCTCGACACTGGTTTAGTTCTTTTCCTAAACCTGGTGCCGAACCAATTCCTCCCACTTACGACCACTGATTGTGCAGGATCGGGGACGGGAGGACGTATGGATCATGGACTCAGGATGCTCTCGCCACATGACGGGACATCACAGATGGTTATCCAGTCTCTCTCCCCTGAGCTCCAAGGAATACATAACCTTCGGGAACAGTGGTCAAGGGAAGGTACACGGCATTGGCTCAATTCACATCTCTGACCATTTCTCTTTGAAGAACATTGCTTTGGTTGGAAATTTGAACTTCAATTTGATTTCTGTTTTGCAACTTCTTGAGGATGGTTTGGAGGTTTGTTTTAAGAAGGGCAGTTCTTCTGTGGTTGATTCTAGAGGGTCTTTGATTTGCTAGATCTTACCCTTCGGTAAGGTTTTTTGGATTGACTTCTCTAGTTCCTTTGTCCCTTCTCGATGTTTTATTGTTGGATCCTCCTCTGATCTCTGGATGTGGCATAGGAGGTTAGGCCATTTGAGTTTTGATCTGCTAGTCACATTGAGCTCTTTGGACCTCATCTGAGGATTGCCCAAGCTTAAGATGGAGAAGGATCTAGTTTGCCATCCCTGTCGTCACGGGAAAATGGTTACCGCTTCTCACTCACCTGTGACTCACGTGATGACTTCGTACCTAGGAGAGCATTTACACATGGACACTGTTGGTCCAGCTCGGGTACGCTCAGTCGGAGGGAAGTGGTACGCGCTTGTGATCGTTGACGATTTTTCTCGATTCTCATCGGTTTTCTTCTTGGAGTCTAAGGATGAGACTTTTCGTTTTGTTCATGACCTGATTTTGAAGCTGAAGAATGAGAACAATGGTCGAATGCGAGCAATTCACTATGACAATGGCTCTGAGTTCAAGAACTCTTAGTTCGTCAGCCTCTATAGTGATCAGGGTCTTGATCATCAGTTTTCTGCTCCTTACACTGCCCCACAGAACGGTGTTGTGGAACAAAAGAACCGCATGCTAGTCGAGATGGCCAGGATGATGCTCGATGAGAACAAGACTCCTAGACGCTTTTGGGCTGAAGCCATGAACACGGCTTGCTATCTGGCCAACCGCATTTTTCTTAGAGCTTACTTAGGTAAGACATCATATGAGTTGCGGTTTGGCAGACAGCCCAAGGTGAGCCTCTTGCGAGCATTTGGCTGCAAGTGCTTTGTTCTCAAGATGGGAGGGCATTTGGACAAATTTGAGTCGCGTTGCTGGGATGGAGTCTTTCTTGGTTATGCTTTGCATACTCGAGGCTTCCGTGTTTGGAACCTCGACTCCCAGTAGCTTGTCGAGACTTGTGATGTTTCTTTTGATGAGTCCTTGCCTTCTTTGACTCCTTCTTTTGAGATGTCTGGAGATGGTGAGCTCGGAGATTCCATCTTCGAGGAATATGATGACGCTCCAGCTGTTGATGAGGGTGGGCCTTTTGCACAGCCTACAGACCCCACACCTTCTGAGACTTCGACTAAGGATGAGGGCGGACCTCTGATCACTTCTTCCACTTCGATCAAGCCCCCTCAGTCGAGTCTATAGGTGCCAGCTGCTGACTCTGGTGAGGTGACTTCAGATCACCAGGGATCCCGAGAAGTTCAGCGTGATCACCCCTCAGAGCTCATCATCGGTGATCTGTTTGAGAGGACTTTGCGTTCTTTTGTTGACTGGCTTGATGTGTTTGTTGAGTCTGCGTTTGTTGCATCTTTTGAGCCTAGAAACGTTTCTCATGCTCTTTCTGACTCGAATTGGATTAATGCCATGCAAGAAGAGCTTGAGAATTTTGTCCGCAATCGGGTTTGGACACTAGTTGAGCTGCCACCCGGATGCAACCCCATAGGCACTAGGTGGGTGTTCAAGAACAAGCAAGGTGAAGATGGGGTTGTGGTGCACAACAAAGCTCGACTAGTTGCCCAGGGTTTTTGCCAGAAGGAGGGTATTTACATTGAAGAGACTTTCGCCCCTGTTGCCCGTCTTGAGTCCATTCGCATTCTCTTAGCTTTTCAAATGGATGTCAAGAGTGCTTTTCTGAACGGGTACATAGAGGAGGAGGTCTATGTTAGGCAGCCCCCTAGTTTTGAGAACCCAAAGTTTCCTCGACATGTTTTTAAGCTGCAAAAAGCCTTATACGGTCTGAAGCAAGCCCCCACGGCTTGGTATGACCAATTAAAGAAGTTTTGTTGGGGAAGGGCTTTGTGATGGGTTTTGTGGATAAAACTCTTTTCTTGCTCAGAGATGCATTAGATTTCTTAGTTGTTCAAATATACGTGGATGATATCATTTTTGGTGGTACTACTGATGCTCTTGTGGCCAAGTTTTCTGAGCAGATACACAGTGTGTTTGAGATGAGCCTCATGGGTGAGCTCAAGTATTTCCTAGGGCTCCAGATCAAGCAGACCAAGGACAGCACCTTCATCCACCAGAGTAAGTATACTCGGGACATGTTGAAGAAGTTCGACTTTGGTGGAGAGCTGAAGCCTTAGATGACCCCAATGGGTACATCTGGGGGCCTGGATAAGGATGAGAGCGGCTTCAAGGTCAACGAGAGAGAGTTTCAAGGGATGATCGGTTCACTGCTGTACTTGATAGCGATGAGGCTAGACATACAGTTTGCCGTAGGACTGTGCGCACGCTTCCAGTCTTCATCACGTGCGTCTCATTGGCAGGCTGTCAAGCGCATTTTTAGATATCTTACCTATGCGCCCGATCTAGGTCTCTTTTATTCAGCATCACCATCTCTTGATTTATCTGGCGTTTTGGACACTGACTTTGGTGGGTGCCAGTTGGATCGCAAGTCGACTTCCGGTACTTGCCAGTTTCTTTGTTCTTCTCTTGTCTATTGGTCTTCTCCTAAGCAGTCTGGAATTGCACTTTGGACCACTGAGGCTGAGTATGTAGCTGCTGCTAGCTGCTGCTCACAGTTGGTTTGGATGATTTCCACTTTGCGAGACTTTGGGTTGTTCTTTCCTACGAGAGTTCCTATATTTTGTGACAGCACCAGTGCGATTAGCATAGGGAAAAACCGTTGTCTCCATTCAAAAACCAAACACATTGATGTGCGCTTTCACTTTCTGAGGGATCAATATGAGAAAGGTGTCATTGACCTTGTTCATGTTGATACTTATCATCAGTTGGCTAACATTTTCACCAAACCCCTAGATCAGTCTACTTTTGAGCGTTTACGAGGGGATTTGGGTGTTGTGTATCCTTTTTAGGATATTTGAGTCAGTTTTCTTTCTTCTTTACTCTTTTCTTGAGTCGTTTTGTGTGTGTTAATATCATGCATATTCACATATCACACTTTGAGCTTGCTTCTGTTATATGATTGAACTGCTTTACTTATTCTAGCTAGTACATGCTTTTGATTACTTGTCGATGATCATGCTTTGCTTTAGTTCACATGATATGTCTGATATCTGTCATATGCATGGCTTTTATGCTTTAAAATTGAAAAATGATTACCATTGCTTCTGGTAACTAGCGTGTGTAGGCTGAATGCTTTTGCTATCTGTTACATGCCTTGTAGCTAGTTACTCACTTGGATGCAGATATGCAACTTGGATATCTATATGCTTTAACATGGAAAATGTGCTATAAAAATGATAAAAATAAAAAATGAATGAAAATTCCATGCCTTTTTATGATTAAGTTGAAAAGATCCAGGTGGGTTTGCTTTGTCGAATTGCATTGTTCTAGACTGCTTACCATAGCACTTGTGTATGAACTAGGATAGTGTAGTGTATGTCAAGACCAATGTCTTAAGCTTCTGATGGTCCAGTTCTGGCCTAGGCTTGACTTGGTCGGTCAGCATAAGGTTTGACATGCAAATAACCCCTGGCAAAAATGAAAAAGGAAAAAGAAAAAGCCTGAAAATTAAAAAGATAACAAGTTTGCTGAAGCACTTTGTTTTGGAGAATGCTTATCTTGGTAGATATCAGTTAGCTTTTGTATCTCATTCTTTACCTTGCTTGTCAACTAGAAAATGTTGTGAGATGCTTTTGTTTGCGAAAATTGAAAAATGCGTGCTAATGACTTTCTTTAGATATCATATGTTGCACTGATCATGTCATGTGTCTTAGACAATATGTCTTTTGCTATACCTGTTAGATGTTGTAATTGTAGTCAATCATATCTGAGAAGCATGCTTTCTACACTCTACCTGCACCCCAGTTGCATTCATTGCATATTTTGAGGGGGAGCTGCGTTTCAGGGGGAGTTTGTGTCTATGTATCTTTAGAGTACATTTAGTCTCGCTTGATGAGTCCAATTAATACACAAGGGGGAGAAATTTTGGGAGAAGAGTTTAAAGGGGAGTTTTGGATTTCTCTGGGATTTGTTTCAGGGGGAGTTTTTGTCCCATTTTTCCTTACTCTTTGGATATCCTTGTTGATAATTCTGAGATTGCACTCGTTTTGAGCTTTTACTTTTGGTTAACCGTAATGACCGCTTTCTTGCTTTTGTTCGGTTTTTGGTCATTAGGGTAAAACTTTTATTTTATTTTCTTCTTCTCTGTTTTCTTGTGTTTTGTTTTCGTGTTTCCACATATGCTTACAGGTACTAGAGAGCTAATGAAGAGAAGTGTTGACAATGCACTCATCAAGGGGGAGACCGAGGAGCCATGCTGAATAGTATGGGCCTCATGGCTCCAAATGTGATGAGTCATTGTCAACGGAAGTCAAGAGGACACAAAGAGAGGAGAAGACCTGCTGTGTCTAGGCCGCATGTGACTCAGGTACATGGGAAGTGAGCGACTATCGGGCAGAGGGGCCGCGAAGTCGGGCTGGCCCAATCCAGGTACATGGGCTAGGAGCAGCAGAGGATCCACTGGGCTGTTGACCAGGATTGACTCAGGTACACGGGCGGTGAGCTATTGCCGGGCTGAGAGAGCTGCGGAATCGGGCCGGCCCAATCCGGGTACCTGGTGCAAAGTCGGTGGACGCTTTGTCAGTTTCGGCGCAAAACTGACAATCGCTGATCTCGGATCTGACCGTTCTGAGGCGAAGTCGTAGACACTACAAAAGCTCCGCTTCAGGATAAGTCATCTGTAATTAGGAGTTTACTATTTTGCCTTTAGGCCCACAGTTTGTCAGTCGAGTCTGTAAAAATATCCTAAGGGCATTTTGGTCTTTTCCATTTTATTTCAGCGTCTGTAAAACCCTAAGTGTCTTTTTGTATTTTCCTATGCTATTGGGCTACCAATAAATACGGCCCCAATCCCTAGGGTTAGGGTTAACTCACATAATGACAAATCTGAGTTCACCTCCATTCGTCTGTTTTTTCCTGCGCCGCCAGTGCTGATTTGGACGTTCTTCATCCCTACGGTGTTTACTAGGTTACGAGTTGTTTTTATTCCGCCGTTTTCCTGTTCATTTTTATTCTCCCGAGTGTCTTGCTTACTGTTTTCTAGCACCTACCGCTGGGGCTAGCACTAGAGTTGCAGTAGCTATGCACCTACGTGAGTTTCCCTAGGCGTGCAGTGCTTGGCAGCATCGCCCACGGCAGGGGCTTCTACGTGGAACAACACTTAACAAGTTTTGTTTTGGTGGACTGTGTTCATTCATCTGGCGCTTGGATTTCTCTCTTAAGGATCACTACTGAGGTCTAGGCTATAGGAGCTAGAAGTATTTTTCTTATCCATTGCTGCGCAGGAGCTTGCTTGCATCAGTCCTCAGCCGTGTTGTCCCGAGAGATTTCTGTAGCCTAGCAGTCCTAGATGCTAGTTTTTGTTAGTAGGCGTTGCAGCAGCAGGTGCAGCTAGTCTAAGCAGCAGCTTGGTTTTTTGGTGCACGGAGCGGAGAGGCCAAGGTATAGGCTACGGAGCTTGCTTTGGTTGTTCTTCGGTAAAGCTATCATGGACCGCTGTCCTGACATGGCTGTAACGACAGCATTCACAGCTCGAGGACACATGTTTTGGGGCTTCATTCCATGTGAAGTTGCAGCGCTACAGGCTTAGTGTGTTAGCTCCGGTTTCCTGGTGAATCCCGTGCGATATCTTCGATCGGATTTTTTTGAAGTACTTTTCTATGTCTGAAGCCTTTCGAGCGTGGACCCCATGGAGTGCAGTGCTACACTTCGGTCCCTAGCTCGTTCGAAGTAGTCCAGTTTTTAACTTCTGCATTTGTGGACTTCGGTTCCAAGTTGGTATTTCGAAGGTACTTCGACAGATCCGGAGTGTACACTGTCTCGGAGGTCTTCTCTTCAAAATCTGCACTCCGAATGGACAAGCTTCAACGCTTTTCGTGGTAGGCTTCGGTAAAACATTTTTCAAGCTTCGAACCGAAGTCAGTCTTCACTAAAAAGCTATGGACTTCGAATGAGAACTTCGAACTGGCTTCGACAAGTACCGAACTAGAGACAACTGTGACCAGTAAGATTTCTCGTTTCACGTGCACATAAGATTAATTGGCTGTGATGATTTACTTTTGTGAAGATTGAAATGTCCATGTTTTAAATGATTTATTAATCTGCCTTTAAGCACTGTGTTGGTGTCTCTTTGTTTAGGACACCGGTCGTTTTTAGGCTAGATCTTTTTAGGCTTTATTGACCTGTTTTACTTTTCCCTGATAAGTTTGTTGAGGTGTGTTGGGTGTTGGAAGCAGGCCATTGATTCGAAAGAATTTTTTAGGCACCCATTCACCCCCTCTGGTCGCTACTTTCGGTCCTACAGTGTGGACGAAGTAGTCCTCCAAAGAAACTCTTCCTATGATTTGCCATATTGCTCGAAGTATGACATCAACTGTGCCACTAAAGACATCAGCTTCCAATGAAGTTTGGTGAGGAGGTCGGGATTCATTACACCTTCACGCACCGCATCCACAATAGATGACGTGGATAGCCTCTTGATCCAGGACTTGGTGTGGGCAAAGCGCGTGAAGTATTCCCGAAGAGTTTCTCCCGCCTGCTGTTTCACCTGAAAAAGGCTTCCAGTAGACATTGGGGCTACGAAGGTCCCCTGAAGCTACTCACAAATTTCTTCTTTAACTTCTCTCATGACTTAATTGATCCTGGTTTTACAGACCAGAACCAACAAAGGGCTATGCCTTCTAACGCAAGGGGGAAACACTTTGCCATCGTATTTCGAACCCCTCCACTAGCTTCTATTGCAAGAGCGTAAGAGCGATAGAATTCCCTGGGGTCTGTTCCTAAAGAGTATTTGTGCAGCTTCGATGCTCGGAACCTTGGATCGAAGCGCACCTTTGGCAAGTCCTGATGCAGTGGAGATTTGTCGTCGAAGGAGGCATTATCGGTGCTCTCTTGGACGTGGGGGGCTTCAGGATAATAATCGGGGTTGTCGTCTTGATGCGTCTACAAAATGGCAGGGTTGACCTGAGGACAAAGACTGTCTGTGGCCTCTTGACTAAATCTTTCCACCTCCGCCTGAAGTCGGGTCATCTGAATGGCCACGTCTTCGGGGAGGTTCTCACTTCCTCTGGAGGGGTCCTCCGGGTATCGGGAACTGACATAATCAATTCGGAGCACGGACAGAGCTGTCCGAGGGGCTCCGGTTGCTCGGGGGTTATTGACTACTTCAGGAGTTTGGGGGATGTCTGAAGGTCCTGCTCCGGAGGTCCGAGAGGACCTTCGGAGGGGGCCGGTGGCCATACTCCGCTCTAGAGGCATGACTTACGAAGCTAAGCAGCGTCCGGAGACCGAGAGCTTTGAATGGTGGTGGAAGGTGAGAAAGGCCTTCGAACTATACTCGAAATCCCTTGCCGAAGGGTGCGCGGAATCCTGGGGCTCAAAAGCTCCCTCCGCAAATGTACTTCGAAGTACAGGTAGTGGTAGAGAACTAGCTTTTTTTACTAAGCTACCCACGGACGGCGCCAATTGTTGGCAAAACGGATTATACTAACAGGTTCTATAAGACCACGAACTAACAAACGAAGTGTTTGTGAATGTGGACTATCTCAATCCTCCGAATAGGATAATAGCTCGGAATAGTTCGAATTGTGTATTGAATATCTGAATATTCGATGCCTCTTATAGGGTGAGAAGGGGGGTATTTATAGGTAAAATCTCTAAGGAAAAGACCTTTTTACCCCTTAATTACAACCGACATAGTGGATAATATTTCGGTATCCCTTATATGGTTAATATGGTAAAACATGTTCGAAGGATGTTGAGAAAGTAAACGTCCCATCCTTCTGGTTGTTTTCGACTTCGGAGAGGAAGCCTTTCATAGGGGGTCTTGGGTTCCAAAATTAAGGCTTGTCGTTATCTTTGTTGAATAATGTATTGGCTTGGAATCTTGTGGGATCATGAGGATGAAGTATTTTCCCCAACAGTCGTGAAGCGAGAACGAAGCTTCTTTGCAAACAAACACCTAGTAGATCGTGGTATCATCATTTAATTCAAGCAAATCAGATTTTGAATCAAGGAAACAAGCACTTTTCAATTTTATGTCATTTTTCCAAACATGAGAAGATTTAGATTTGTCATTCTTAGGTTGAACCAATCCGTTCGCAACACCACTGTCATTTTGAGCAGATTTCTTGTTTTTCTTCTTGCAAGCTCTAGCAACTTCATCCCTCAAATTGCATCGGGGGATATAGGGTGCAAAACAAGCTTCTTCTCATTATGCATGAAAGACTATTGATTTGATTTACCATGATGCAAGGTATCCTTATAAAATTGCCAAGGTCTACCAAATAACATAGAGCAAGCTTGCATAGGTACCACATCACAATCAATGTAATCATGGCATGAACCAATTGTAAATTCCACTCGGACCATATGTGTTACCTTAAGCTTACCACTGTCATTGAACCATTGGATGTAGTAGGGATGTGGATGTGGAAGTGTTTTCATCCCAAGTTTTGCTACCATGGTGGCACTCGCCGATTTGTTGTAGGTTCCTCCATCAATAATAATGTGACACGATCGTTCCACAACTACACACTTTGTTTTAAACAAATTGTGTTGCTGGTTCTGTTCAACTTGAATCATTTGGGCACTCAAGATACGCCTCACAACAAGACTCTCATAGTGTTCAGCATGTTCATCCCCAATGTGTTCTTCATCATCATTCTTCTTTCCAGCATCTTGGGTAGCAAGCATGGCATATGCTTCATCATCTAAATCACTAGATGATGAATACTCACCATTTTCTCGTACGATCAACACATGCTTTCTTGGATAGTCCCTTTGTATGTGCCCAAATCCTTTGCATCGGAGGCACTGGATGTCCTTCATTCTCCAGGTGGAAGCGACGGAAGAAGAAGTGTTGGCTGCAGCTTGGGTGGATCCTTTTGTTGTCTCGGTAGTATGGAAAGGTGTTGATTTTGATGTATTTGTGGACAGCTGATTGGAAGCATCTCTCTGAAAATCATGTTTAGGGCCAACGACACTTGTGCGGGGCTGCCATGAGGTAGTCTGACCTACAGGAGTGTTAGTTATTGTGCGACATCCCTGCACTTCTCTTTCAGCCTTACAAGCAAGATGAAATAATCGAGTGACATTAGTGTACTCCTTGTAAGCCAATATATCCTGAATTTCTCTAGTTAAACCACCCATGAACCGAGCCATAGCAGCCTCTTCATTTTCAACTAGACTACATATCATTATGCCTATTTGTAGTTCTTGATAGTACTCCTCAACCGATTTGTTGCCTAGCCTAAGATGTTGTAATTTATGCAGCAAGTCATGAGCTTGATAGGAAGGAACAAAATTACTACGCATCATTCTTTTTAAAGCATTCCAAGTTTGTGGTATAATAGCTGGATTTTTAGTTTGATACTCATGCCACCAAACAGAAGCAAAGTCAGTGAATTCACTAGTGGCAGCTCTAACCTTTTTATCATCAGGAAATTCATGGCATTCAAATTTTTGATCTACCGATAGCTCCCAAGTCAGATATGCATCTGGATCATATTTCCCATCAAAATATGGTATGGAGAATTTAATCCTATGTAGGGAATCATCGTTGTCACATACCTCACATCGTGGAGCTCGTCCAACCATACCATGATAGTTTTGACATGGTTGTCGTCAATACCTGAAAGATCCATCATCAAGTTCGGTATCCGCTGAATATTCTAGCTCGTCATATCTTGCGGCGCTGCCAATGGAGGTATGGCCGTCATCATCACGTTGTTCCCTCTCTTCGAGCCCAGCTTGTTCCATCCTCTCTTGCAAGTTCTTACCACACAATGCAGGAGGCGCCAGCAAACAAAAGAACAATAACAAACGGTGACTTGAAGCACAACCTGGTGGTGTTGTAGATAATTTTGTGGAGTTGTAGGTGGCTGCTAAAACAATTACACAAAGGAACAGCTAGCACCACGTTAGTCACAACAAGATGAATAAACGTTCCACGATAGTACTGTGTTGGTCCTAGTCCAAACCGTGATAGAGACATGAGCCGTTACCCAAACGTAAGCACCAAAATGCTCAAAACATCAAGCTGAATTTCAAAACTGTGAAGCAAAGGTCACACAAACTGTCTTTCTTTTTTTATTTGGAATCTTTTTATAGCAAATTGAATTAGTATGGCTTTTTTTTCTTTTGGCCCATTTCTTGTTTCTTGGTGATCTGTGCAGCTTTTGTTTTGCACTTGCCTTTTTCTCTAGAGAAACTTCAGCTAGAGAACGAAAATGGAGATAGAACAAGGTACACGAACTCAAAACTCTAGCGGTAAAAACTTAGGACCAGCAACAATACACAAAGAAGTAACCGTGAATTCAACAAGCCAAGAGCTAAGTAGCAAAACAAAGGCACAAAATGTTTTTGAGATTTTCAGATCGAAACTTATCTTTGGGCAAAGGTGGACTATAGGTAAACAAAGAACAAAGGAGAAGGAGATCTCTCACTAATCAAGTTGAAATTGGATACCACTTAATGGACCCGACGGTACGGGGGAGCCCGATCTTTTGATGAGAGATGGAGGATGTGGTGAATTTGGTGGAGGCCGACGTTGGCTGCCCGACTACCACAACCAAGATGGTGTGGCGCCTTGAGCGACAGGTACATCGTCTCCTGATAACTACGATTTGGGGGTGGAGATCGACGTTGTGCTACATGACAACAACAACCACAAGGATGTTGCATCTTAGCGATAGTTACACCGACTCCGGTTGTTGCTGCTCCTACTGTGCCAAGAACAGCCTTGAAGCTGCAAGCAATCGAAGAACAAGCAAGAACAAGATGACAAGCAAACACTCACGGATCTGATAGAAGTTGGAGTTTTAATTCAAGTAATCGGGCGGTCTAGCCGAGACGCGCGTTTACAAGGAAGTAGCAGCAGCTAACTTACATCAAACAAAACTAGAGTTCTTTTTGTGGCTACTACTTGCTTAAAAGGAAATAATAGAAACTCAGGATGGAGTCACGAGGGTTCTTCGGTAGTTTCTGGACGTTTCGTCTATTCTCTGGCATTGGGAGTTGAAAGATATGCTCCATTTAATCTTGGACTTCTGCAGTTACAAGTCTCTTCGGGAGTAGCAATATTTATTGCATTGTTGCCTTCTCCACTCCTAGCTGGTTCATTTCCTAAGCACCTAAGGATAATAAAGTCATCACAAGGCTTTAATAGTACTCCATTGGAAAAAGAATTAACTTGAACAGCTAGGAACAAGTTCACCTGATAATTAAGTTCATGTGCACGGGCGCGTGTCATCAGTCCTTGCTTAGATGTAAGCGGTGAAGGGGCTGCCATTGTGGTTGTACCAATGGCAGTGATGTCCTCAACATCTAGGCACCGCTATTGATCAGTGAGCTAGAAAAAGTTTCCAGTGAACGATCATTTGTGTATGAACCTATCGGGTCACACACTTAAGGGGATGGATTACGAAACTTGCGAATAATTGGTTCTTGTGCCAGTCGGAGATTGAAGGAATTGTACCCAAGAAGTTCCGATTATTTTCTGGATTAGAAATAGAGAGCTTAAATCGTAAGTTCTGATATGGTATTGGAATTTCCGATAATTTATGGTTTGAAAAACCGAGAGCTCAAATCGGAAGTTCCAATTTGGAATCAGAAGTTCCAATTATTTCTGAGTTAGAGACAGAGAGTTAGAACCGGAAGTTCCCCATTTAGAATTGGAAATTGGGCTGATCGGAAGGTCCGATTTGGAATCGGAAGTTTCGATAATATTGCACACATCGGAAGTTCTGATAAGGTATGAGAAGTTCTAACATGACTTAATCTAGGACGGTTTTCTGTTTTCTGAACGGGTCAAAAGTTCTGATGGTGGATCGGAAGTTCCGATATTCTGGGATTGATCAGAAGTTCTGATAGTTTCTAGAATTTAAACAGAGAGTCTAGATCGGATGTTCCGATCTAGGATCGAAAGTTCCAAGGCGTACGAAATAGATTAGATCTGTGTTGGGCTTTTATGTGGATTTGGGCCTAGGTGAGGAGCCATATTGAAGATAATGGGCCTCTTGGCTCCAGATGTGATGAGTGATTGTCAACAAAAGTCAAGGAGAGGAGATGAAGAGGAGAAGACACATGTCGTGTCTTGACCGTGTCTGATTTAGGTACACGGGCGACGAACGACTGCCAGGCAGAGGGGTCGTGGAGTCGATCCAGCCCAATCCGGGTACATGTGCTAGGAATGGAAGGGGATCCATTGGTCTGTTGACCAGGTTTGAATCAGGTAAATGGGTAGCGAACGATTTCGGGGCTAAGGGAGCTGTAGAATCAGGCAGGCCCAATCAGGGTACCCGGTACGAAGATAGAAGACACTTTATCAGTTTCGGTGCAAGACCGATGCCCCAATTTAGAACATCAACTGGAGATCCGACAGTCCTGAAGTGAAGTCGTAGCTACTACGGAAGCTCCGCGTCAGGACAAGTTATGTTTAGATAAGATTTTACTATTTTGTTCGTTGGGTCCGCAGTTTTATTTTTCCGTATGTGTGTAATTTACCCTAGGGGTAAATGTGCCTTTTCTAATTTTTGAACTGCCTATAAAAGATCATGTATATCCTAGGATTTCACAAACTCATTCACTTTGAAAATCTGAGTTCAGTTTATCTTGTGTCTCCTCCTACCTTTGTTTTCTCACCGGAGATTTTATAGCGCCGTCGGTTCAGTTTTCACGATTTTCTCTACCTTGATTCGTTGCAGGCCTCTATTTTGGGTGTCTCGGGTTTGTAGCAAATCCCTGACTACTCTCAGTCGTCGAGTGTTTGTACTCGTTTGTATCGAGGCGGCCATCGCTGGTTCTTGGGCTTGAAGCCGACGCTCGCCGCGCTTGGCCCAACGTAACGCCTAGAGAACACATCGCCAGGGACGCATTTTCATTGCCTGTCTCTATTTTTGCTCATGCATCGCTGCTAGTAATACACTGTTCATGGATTTCCGTGCTGAATTTTATATCTGGTGATTTTGGAGACAACCACCTACCACTGTTTGTGCGAGGACCGTGTTGTGAATCTCTGATTTTCTTTTTCTTGGAAAAACCGGCAGCGCTGCATGGACGCTACTGCTTCTAATTTCCTTCTACGTGCAGCTGCACAACATCTTCTCGAGTGGCACACTTCATCCCTGCTAGTGATAGCTCATGTGATTCTCCTTCATTGGGTTGCATGCTGAACTAGTACATTGCCAACACGTTTTGTTCCAGGAAGTCTTCTCGGTAAGTACATGTAGAAAGTATTTTCTCTGTTTTTGTTTTTAAAATGCTCATGAATATTTTGCTATTTTCATTTGATTGATATTGTTCATGAATATGCATGTGGAGTACTTGTTGAATTTACTATGAGTTTTTTATTGCCTTCCATATGTTTGATGAAATGCCTGTGAGTTAAATGATCTTTTAATCTGCCTTTAAACACTGTGGTGGTGTCTTTTCGTTTAGGATACCAGTTGTTTTTAGGCTAGATTATTTTTAGTGCTTATGATCTTTTAGACTATCATCTCATACCATATCTGACAGGAAAGTGATAGCGCTGGTTTTATCTATGGAAATTCTTGGAGAATTTATTTGTTTCTGATGTTTATCTTTTTAGGAGCATTAGGTGTTAAGGGTAGGCCATCGATTCGAAAGAATTTATTGAGAGGCCCATTCACCCCCCCTCCCTCTGGTCATTACTCTCAGTCCAAAAATGGTATCAAAGCAAGGTTAGGGTTTTTCCATACTTTAACCAGTTCTAACCCAAGATAGCCATCATGACATCTTCTGGGAAGGTTCCATCTCTTGAGGTCTTTGGCTATAATTATTGGAAGACTCATAGGTGATCCTATCTATTGAGCTTGAGCTCAAGAATATGGGACATGTGTGTTCATGCCACTTTTACTGTGCTTCCGGCTGCTAAGCGTATTACCCCTAAGATAGTGAACATTCTGTTTTTTGGTTTAGGTCCCAATGAGTTTGAGCGTGTTAGCCATCTCAACACTGCTCGAGAGATCAGACCTACTAGTGAGAATATGAAATTTTCTCACAGAAGCCGGGTGAGACTATCGAGGCTCTGTTTGGTCGTTTTCAGTCGATAATTAAAAAGCTTCGGACCAACAAGGCCGATAGAGATTAGCTAGTCTCAGATCATGAACAGGCGCTCAAGGTTCTTCATACCTTGGACCCTAAGATTTTTGAGATCAAGGTATCATGCATTATTGAGAGTGCTTCATATGATACCTTGTGATGAAAACTTGGAACTTGGGTGGCCCGATCTTTCAGTGAGAAGAGGAGATAATTTTGATTGGAAGAAGCTGACATTGATGACCCGACTACAACCGTACAAAATGTTTGTGTTGCACCTTAGCGATCGATTCACCAACTCCAAGGTTGTTGATCTAGCCGGTGATCAACCTTGTTCTTGCAAGCAATCGAAGAACGAGCAAGAACAAGATAAAGGAGCAACTATAATTGCTGGATATGAAAGACACAAAGGGTAGTTGGGGTTATGAAACGTAAAACTAGCAATCTAACTGATCACGGGTTTACACGGACAAATAGCATTTGATGAACTTTTATCTAATCAAAACACAAATTACAAGTGAAGTCTCTAGGGTTATTTATAGCCCCAGGGACATTCCTAAAGTTTGGAAACTTATTACATATGGAAACTACTAATTATTTCCTAAACAGATTGACTAGAGAAAAAACATGCATTGATTTAGTGATTGTGATCGCCTCCAAGGGAATCTGGATATGTAGCTAGATCCGTTGGAAAGAGAACGTCTCAAGCTTTCCAAAAAGTTGAAGATCATCCAAATCGGAGTTTCCATTTAAAAGTTATGCACATTTGAATTTGGTGCTATCCCTGCGGTCCGAATCCGAGTCCAGTAATCTCAATCGTGTAGGACTTTATTTCCATTTTCTCTTAGAACAAAAGTAATGTCCCAAACTTGTATATTATGTTTGGATGGCCTTGACTTGGTCTCCAATCAACTTGCATGATGTTCCATTCCCTTGATGTGCTCTCAACATGTCGCTTGGTCTATGTAAGAATTTCTGTAATTGAAAACAAAGCCAGTTCATGGTGTAGCATCTTTGGCTCAAATATATAAAATGAAAATCTAATATAGAATACATGCACCTCGGGTTGTTTATTATAAAGTATAAACATGGTTATATTTGTGCCATTGATGTCCTCATCATTCTCTCCTTCTTGGCTACAAACCGTCCTCGGTTTGTTCTTGTGTTCATGATCAATGCAACTCCTAGCAAAATAACCATTATTGTGCAGTATCTCTTCTTCTGTAAACATGCAAGGAATTGGAGAAAACCAACTCACCAAATCCTTTGCTTAAACAAATGACATCGAATCTGTACTTTTAAACATTAGAGTAGGAATTGTGGCATTGCTAAGCACCCCACGAGACTCTCCTTCTTAAAAATAAACCTGTGTATTTAAATCAAAACAAGAAACTCTTGAGATAATAGGATTAGTTAAAACACCTTGGTCGAGATTATTATTTTCAGACTTTACATGCAGTTTCAAATCTGAACTTATGTAAACTCTATGTGCAAAGTATACTCCTTGATCATTGTATTTGCCAATTACGTGAAAACTCATTTGAGAAGGACATGGCAAGTCAGGTCTAGTGAGTAATTTCTCATTTAAAGCATTAAGTTCACAAAGATCATCAAGTTCAATATAACCCCAAGTATTTAAAGAAGATAACAATTTTTGTTCTTCCTTTTCACTAGCAATGTGAACAACATGTATCAAATCACTTAAAGGTTCGACAACAAAGTCAACATGTTCATTAACTAGTTGTGGCATGTATATAAGTGAAGTATTAACACACAACTCTTCTTTATTAAAAGGAGTGTCAAGCAAATCATATGGTAATAAAGCAATTTCAGGAAAAGATTCTACTAACGGTGGCTCTATAATAGCATGAATAGTGGACAATTGTGTTTTATTAGGAGTCCACTCACCATGATTAATTTCAACATAGATATTACCTTGCAAAACATTTTTCGATGATGTAAGTGCATTTTTATTCTCTTTTTCCTGTTCAAGTTTAGTAGTACTAGCAGACACACCAAATGGTGTTTCCTCTAAATCAATAGCAATGTGAATCTCAACTTGACATGCAAGTTCAAACAATTGAGAGAGAGAATTTGTAGCGCCCCGATTTAACAAATCGAGACATTATTGAATTTCATAAGAAAAACAATAATACAAGAGGTTCATCATGCGACAACCGTACATACGACATTGTTCATGGTACGCAGACCATATTTATTACATCATTGTTTTAACAAAAACGGCAAAGTCAAATAATTGGAAAACGGCATGACGAACTTCTTCTTCAGGATCTTTCTTCTCGACTGGGTTGCTACTCCAGACCGTCTTCAAAGCAAGCATCCTCTGTGGGGTCCAACGGGTATGAGTACAAAAAGTACTCAACAAGCCACCGCAAATGCAAATAATAATGCAGGATAATAAACAAGGAAGAATAATGGCTAACATTGCAGTATAATGCAGTTACAGTTATGGCATTTAGTGTAATCATATTTTAATCATGCGGAAAGTAAACATGAGCATCATCAACATCAACTAACTCGAGGGGTACAGTCAGCCCCACCTCGCTCAACGGTCCTTACATGTCAATCCATCATGCACATACATATTCCAGGTAAACTAACTGGGGGATGTCACGCAACCCGCCCTTGACCGTGGGCTCGGCTTTTCGAAAAGATTTAAGACTCTGATCAGAGATGTAGTACTGTACCCACAAGGCACGCACTCATCCCAAACGAGATGACCCATTTCACGGGAACTCGTGCCAAAACCTCAATATGAGATATTCCAAGCGATAACCACCCGCTCTAGGTTTCGCCGGCGCGCCGGGCCGCATCCCGGCTAACGTCACACCCCCTTTTGCGCCACATTGGTACAAGTCACCCGCAGGTGCAACTTGACCCATCTCCAAATGGTGGCCTCGGTTTGGAACAACCCATACCTTAGTTAGGACTTACCCACTAGACTTGTGGTTAGTACGTAAGTGTATTGCAACGGATCCCTCAGACCGGTCCTTATAGTGCCCCGGGTGCTACTGACCAATGCCCTAGCTTGCACCCGGAACCCACCATGCATACACTCACAACCATGACTCATCACCAACAGAATCTCCAAGGATAAGAAATGACGGGATCATATAATAGAACCATTTTTCTACGACTCATTTTTATCCTATAGCGGCCGTGTCAGTACATTGGACACTAGCTAATATCATTGATCATATGGTGACAAGGAGGTTAGGCGAGATAGCATGGCTTGGGTTGCACATCAAGGTCGAGGGATCCTAAATAAATATAATGTAAGGGTTCATTTGACTAATGCATATATAACCTATGTGTTTTAGCGATAGTCAATTCAAACATGGGTTCAATATGTTCAAAAGAATTGTTTGGTGACTTGCCTTGTTCAGCAAAGGGAGAGGGAGGGACTTCGGGGAAGTATTCCGGCTCCTCGGCGACGTCGTAGTCTTTTAATATAAAGTAAAATAAAAAGAACACATTCAATCAAACAATATAACATTACATTATGAACACATAAGTTAAAGTTGGTTGGATTATAAATAAAATAATTTCAATTGTTAAGGTCCTGTGGTTTATCTCCTAAAGAAATTTTAAATGAATTTAAAAAGTAGTCCTTTTTAGAGAGGGGTTCTAAAAGGGGTTATTCTAAATTTTAAGTCCTTTAATAAATTTAAAATTGAAGGTCCCATAAGAAACCCAGTGATTTATTCATATCAACAGGAAATAAATAAATATAAACTTTACTGGAATTTAAATAATTAAATTTTACATTTTTAACCTAAGGGTATTTAAACATTCATTTAAATAATCATGAAATGTCCAATGTAAACCTACTGTTTTTATTGCATAAACATGTAGAGAATAATTTTATGAATTTTCTGAAATTGGAATGGTAATTTTTAGAGTTCAAATGCATTAGATATGAATTTTACAAGTTTAACAGTATTTCTGAAATTCATTTTCAATTTTTAAACTCCTCGGGTCCACGGTGAGCCAGGACCACGGTGAACCCGCGCACTGTGCGCGTGCGCCGGGTCGATCTGGACCGTCGGATCTAGATCCGACGCGCGAGGGCGAGGCGGGGTGCGTTAAAGTGACGTGGACGGCCAGGATTAAAACGTTTGAACCGGTACGCGATGGACGGCTTGGATGCGATGCGGGGTATTAAAACTAACGGACGCACGGGATTAAAACGTACCCCTTCGCCGAGATCTAACGGATCAGATTAAACCGCACGCGGGGATTAATCGTCACCGTCGGATCCAGATCGCACGGTCGTGCGTGAATCCGACACGGCACGGGTACTCGACCCGTGCCGGTCGTCTTCTCCGACGACGGCGAGCGGGCCAGCGGCCACGGCGAGCGACGGCGATCGAATCTAAGACCTAAAACGGAACGAGGGTGGCATGGGGATCATGGGGGTACCTCGGCGGTGAGAAAAGGTCGACGGGGTGAGGCCGGCGACGAGCGGAGGCGGTGGAGGCGTTCGGGTTCTTGGCGGCGACGGCGATCCGGCGAGGTTCGTCGTCGACGGAGTGGTGGCCGGCGTTGGGGAGGTCCTTGCGGTTGTAGAGGTGCGGTCGGCGAGGGCGGAGGGGGACTCCGGCGACGGCGATCGACGGCTGGGGCGAGGGCGACGGTGGTGCGCTAAAATGCGGAGTGTACTGGCTCTGTCGGTTCTCGCAGCGTGTGAGCATGGGGGTGAAATGCGGGTGGCCAGGGTGTTTAAATAGGACCATCGGCGGGGACAGAGAGGGCGTAGTCTACGGTGGCCGGGAATAAAACGCGTTTAAGCGCCGGCGAGGTCGGGTTGAGCTTGGTTCACCGAACCTGGACGCGAATCGGTCGGGTTTAATGGGGGGGAACGGTCGGCGCGACGCGGGGGTTTGATTGCCGGGCTTAATTCGGGGGGAGGGGGTCGGGGCAAGGGATCCGAGGCGAGTAATGGCGTCGGCCGGCGAGGGGGGGGATTTTGGGGGTGGATCTCGCGGGGACGACGAATCCGACAGGTGGGCCAAGGTGGTCAGTGGGAGCGAGTGCGCGAGAGAGGGGGCTGACGGGTGGGGTCGAGGCGTCGGGTTCGCGCGCGAGGGGAGGAATTCGGCGCCGACAGGTGGGGTCGGCTTGTCAGCCAGAGGCACGCGGGGTAACAGGCTGGGCCGGCCGGGAGAGAGAGAAGGGAGGGAGGGGAGCCCAATACTGTTACTAAGGTTTTCAGTTTTAAAATAATTGCAGAAAATGGATTAAATATTTTGGGGTATTTCCAGAGTGGATAAAAATTCTCAAAAACATTTCTTGGCTTTAGGATCATATACAAAAATTTTCACCTCCTAGTTTGGCCATCTACTCTATGTTGTAGTTAAAAAGGGTATAAATGAGTATTAAAAGTATTTTCAGAAATAATAATTCCAAGAAAGTGAATTTAATAATATTTTTATTGCTTTGAAAATTTGGGGTGTTACAAACCTATCCCCCTTACAAGAATCTCGTCCTCGAGATTGGAACGTTACTCGAATAATTCGGGATATTGGGCTTTCAGTTCGTCTTCCTTTTCCCAAGTGGCTTCTTCGGCGGGATGGTTGTTCCATTGGACTTTGCAGAAGCGAACAATGCGACTTCTGGTTACTCTCTCCTTGGTTTCCAAGATCTTGATGGGTCTTTCTATGTAGGTCAAGTCTTCTTGGACATTAAGCTGCTGAAGGTCGGCTTGTTCGGTAGGTACACGGAGGCACTTCTTCAGCTGAGAGACATGAAACACATCGTGAACGCCTGCCAAGGATGGGGGCAGTTCGAGTTGATATGCCACTTCTCCCTGTCGTCGGAGGATCTGGAAAGGTTCGACGTAGCGGGGTGCTAGTTTGCCTTTCATGTTGAACCTTTGAGTGCCACGGAGGGGAGTGACTCGGAGGTAGACATAATCGCCCTCCTCAAAGGCTAGGTCTCTTCGACGGTTGTCGGCATAGCTCTTTTGCCTGGATTGGGCTGCCTTCAATCGGTCTCTTATGATCTTAACCTTCTCTTCAGCTTCTCTTAATAAATCAGTCCCAAACAGTTGTGACTCTCCGGTTTGATCCCAGAGCTACGGCGTTCTGCACTTACGTCCATAGAGTGCTTCGAACGGGGACATTTGCAGGCTGGCTTGATAGCTGTTGTTGTAGGAGAACTCTGCATATGGTAAGTTCTTGTCACACATTCCGCCAAAGTCTAGAGCGCAAGCTCTAAGCATATCCTCCAATATCTGGTTGACCCTTTCGGTTTGACCGTCGGTCTGTGGATGATAGGCGGTGCTAAAGTTCAGCCGGGTGCCGAGTTCCTCTTGAAGGTTCTTCCAAAACTTGGAGGTAAACTGACTCCCGCGGTCATATACAATCTTCTTAGGAACTCCGTGAAGGCATACGATCCGGGTCATATACAACTCAGCCAACTTGGCGACGGTGTAAGTTGTCTTGACCGGAACGAAGTGAGCTACCTTGGTGAGTCGGTCGACGATCACCCAGATAGAATCATGACCAGCTTGGGTCCTGGGCAGTCCCGTGATGAAGTCCATTCCTATCTCTTCCCACTTCCATTCAGGGACCTTGAGAGGTTGAAGAAGTCCGGCAGGTCTTTGATGCTTTGCCTTGACTCGCCGGCATGTGTCGCACTTGGCCACATACTCAGCTATTTCTCTCTTCATGCTGACCCACCAATATTTTTCCTTTAGGTCTTTGTACATCTTTGTACTCCCGGGATGGATGGAGTATAGAGTATCATGGGCTTCTTGAAGGATGAGGGTCTTCAACTCAGGTTTGTCGGGTACGTAGATCCGGTTTCCGAACCAGATGGTACCATGCTCATCCTCGGAGAATCCGGGGGCTTTACCCTTCTTCATGTTCTGTTGGATTTCCAGGATGTCCGGATCTTCCTTCTACTTTCCTCGGATCTGGTCTATCAAGATAGGCCGAGATTCCAAGGCAGCGAGGTACGCTCGAGTGGTGATCCCTAGGTTTAGCCTTTCCATCTCCTTATAAAGTAAAGGAGCTTGGTCTTGAATCATGATGGCATTGCAGTACCCTTTTCGACTAAGGGCGTCTGCCACCATGTTCGCTTTGCCCGGATGATAATGGATGCCCAAGTCGTAGTCCTTGATCAGTTCCAACCATCTCCTTTGCCTGAGATTCAGATCTGGTTGGGTGAATATGTACTTGAGGCTCTTGTGGTCGGTGAAGACCTCACACCGATTTCCCACAAGGTAATGTCTCCATATCTTCAAGGCATGAACCACGGCTTCTAGTTCCAGGTCGTGGGTTGGGTAGTTCAGCTCATGCGGTCTCAGTTGCCGGGAGGCGTAGGATATCACTTTCCCTTCTTGCATTAAGACGCATCCCAATCCTTGACGAGAGGCATCACAGTAGACATGGAAGTCTTTCCGGATGTCTGGCAGAGTCAGAATGGGAGCTGATACTAGCTTCTTCTTGAGGGTCTGGAAGCTTTCTTCGCAGTCGGGGGTCCATTCAAACTTCACTTCCTTCTGCAGAAGTCTGGTCATGGGCTTGGCGATCTTGGAAAAATTCTCGATGAACCGGCGGTAGTATCCGGCCAATCCGAGGAAACTCTGGATCTCGGTCACGGTCGTGGGCTGCAGCCAGTTGGTTACCGCTTCAACGGTGGTTGGGTCCACTGCTATTCCTCCGGCAGATATGACATGGCCGAGGAACTTCACCTCAGACGACCAAAATTCGCATTTGCTGTATTTGGCGTACAGTTGCTGCTCCCTTAGCTTTCCGAGGGTCAGACGGAGGTGAGTCTCGTGTTCTTCCTTGGTCTTGGAGTAAACGAGGATATCGTCGATGAATACCACGATGAACTTGTCCAAGAACTCCTTGAATACATTGTTCATCATGTTCATGAAAAAGGCCGGGGCATTCGTGAGTCCGAACGACATCACGGTGTACTCGTAGAGTCCATAGCGGGAGGTGAAGGCGGTCTTGGGTATGTCTTCTTCCCTAATCCTCAATTGGTGATAACCTGACCTGAGGTCAATCTTGGAAAACACCGAGGATCCTTTCAGCTGATCGAACAGGTCGTCGATCCGAGGCAGTGGGTATTTGTTCTTGATGGTCACGTCGTTCAGGGCTCTATAGTCCACGCACATCCTCTTGGTCTTGTCCTTCTTCATGGCAAAGATAACCGGTGCACCCCAGGGGGAGGTACTCGGTCGGATATAACCTTTCTGTTCTAGGTCTTCGATGTTGCTCTTGACTTCGGCTAGCTCATTGGCGGCCATTCGGTACGGGCGCTTGGAGATTGGAGTGGTCCCGGGGACAAGTTCGATTCTGAATTCGATGTCCCGCTTGGGAGGCATTCTAGGTAGATCTTCAGGGAAGACATCCGCAAACTCCTTGACTATAGGCACCTCTTCAAGAGCTATTGAGCGAAGGGATGCTCCGAGTGGTTTGCGACTGGTCATCCGAAAGGTGACGGCTGCGCCTTCAGAGTTGGTCACCGTGACGGACTTATTGGCACAGTCGATCACTCCCTTGTGCTTCATCAACCAATCCATCCCTAGGATGAGGTCAAGTCCGGTGCATTGGATGAGGACTGGCTCGGCCCTAAACAGTACTCCTTGGATGTCAATTTGAACCTTAGGGCTGTATAAGCGGGCTGAGGTCCTATTGCCGGGGGTGGCAATCACCATGGGAATGGGTAGAGGGAGCACGTCCAGTTCGTTTGTTTTCACAAAATTTTCCGAGATGAAGGAGTGGGTTGCTCCAGAGTCGAATAATATGACGGCCGGTACGGAATTCACAGTAAACGTACCGAGCACGACTTCAGGAGCCTCCTGAGATTCCTCCGCGCTGATGTGGTTGACGCGGGCACGAACCGCCTGGTTGGGTGCCGTGCCCTGAGCTGGCTTGGGGTGAGGACACTGGTGTGCATAGTGCCCTTCCTTGCGGCAGTTGAAGCAGACGACCGGCCTTCCTTGGCGATCCATCAAGACCGGGGCCTTGGTAGCTGGTGTCGGCTGAGCGGCTGGAGCTGGTGGAGCGGGGCGAGGATGCCCGGCGTTGGGTCCACCGGCGGCGTGAGGTGGCCTGTAGGCGGGCCGAGGATGGTAGGCGGGCGCTGGCGGCGGAGGGACGAAGCGGGGCCTCTGAGAGTTCGCCTGCTGATGCTTGAAGGCGATCATTTTCCTCTTCTTGAGGTCCAGCTTGTTCTGCTCAGTCTCTTGGATGAGCGCTTTGTTGACCAGCCGTTGGAAGTCGGCGAAGTCGGCGGCGACGAGCTGGATGGACAGCTCATCCTTAAGTCCCCTGAGGAACTTGGCTTGGCGGAGGGCGTCGGTGCGCACTTCCTCCGGTGCGTAGCGGGCGAGGCGGTTGAACTCATGGAGGTACTCCATGACGGTCCTGTTGCCTTGTTGCAGGTCGCGGAACTCCTGCTGTTTCACCGCGATGACACCGGCGGGGACGTGGGCAGCGCGAAAAGCGATGGTGAACTCCGCCCAAGTCACCACGTGGCCCTTTGGCTGGGACTCACGGTAGTTGTCCCACCATTCCGCGGCGGGACCCTGGAGCTGGTGAGTGGCGAAGGCCACTCGCTCCCGGTCGGTGCAGGGGAGGAGGTCGAGCTTCTTTCCGATGGTGCGAAGCCAATCTCCGGCCTCCATCGGGTTGGTGGTGCTCGAGAAGATGGGCGGACGCACGCGCAAAAACTCGGAGAGTTGCGGGGCGGGTGCGGGTGCTGGTGCGCGAGGGGCGGGCTCCCCATTCTGCAGACGGTCCAACTGAGCCTGTTGGTTCTGCATTTGGGTGAGGAGGGCGGTGATCAGGTGGTTCTGATTCGCCATCATCTCCGCCAAGGTGGGGTGGTTGGCGGAAGGCGACCCAGACTGACGTGGGCCCGTTGCACCCCAGTTGGGTACAACACCCTCGGGCGCATCCCGGCTTCCTCCTGCTCCGTTGTTGGAACCGGTGTTCTGGTGGTCGGCCATCTTCTGAATATACATAGTGATAAGGCAAAAGATGACGAAACAATAATACAACCAAAAAGATTCAAGCACATAAGTGGTAGAAATTGTTCATTACAATCAAGTTTTTATTCCATCTACAACCCAACTTGTTGCAGACGGCACCACATACAAAATTATGATTTTTATTTAAATTCGCGTCTCCTAACGCCTACTCGCCACCAGAGGCGGTCTCCGTTCTCTCGGAACCACGAGTGCGCGGCTCCAGAGAGATGGTGGGCTCGAGAAAATTCTCGATGATGGAGTCGGAGATGAGGCCGGGGCGTGGTGTAGGGGCGCTGGTGGAGGGCCTGGCGGGGGAGGGTCGTGGCGGGATCCTCTTGGGGCGAGGGAGGGGCTCACGGATGGGCTTCTTCTTCCTTGGAAGAAGAGGAACCATCTCCGCGATATCCTTCTGCAGCTGCATAATTTTGCGCTGCAACTCGCCATTCTGTTGGATCAAGTTATTCGTCTCTTCACGAAGGAACTCAACCGCCTCATGGTGCTCGTCGGCGTCGAGCACCGCCTCGGTGTGGAGATCGTCCATGGCCTGTAGAAGACGCGACTGCCGGGCCATGACCGGATCACGCACGGAGTGAACTCCGAGGTAGATGCTACGGTGGGCTCCGGGAGTGCGCTTCAGCACGAGCCGGAAGGATGAGTTCTGAAGACGATCGTCGTAGATCATCCTCAGCTCCATGAGGGCCTGGAGGGCGACTCGTTGGCACGCGACGTCGAAAGTCGGGCCTCCAAGTGCGGTGGTGTAGGGCGGCAGGTGTTCTCCGGAGCCGTGGACGGTGAGGGAGACGTCACAAGGCCCGGCGAACTCGTCGGGATACACTCCTTGAAATTCGGGCTCGAAGAGGAACCCGAGGAAGGTGAGCATCATACGGAGCTCTCGGACGAAGCCCTCGTAGTGGCGGCAGAAACTGTGGACTTGGTAGACCGGCATCTACAAAACAACAAGTTGAATAAATGTGAGGAGAGGAACAAAGTTTATGAAGTAGATTTTCGAGAAATAATTTCCTGTGGCTAATGGCTAGGCGGTTCTGTTTGGCTTCCTACAGTCGAGTCGGCTCTGATACCATCTTGTAGCGCCCCGATTTAACAAATCGAGACATTATTGAATTTCATAAGAAAAACAATAATACAAGAGGTTCATCATGCGACAACCGTACATACGACATTGTTCATGGTACGCAGACCATATTTATTACATCATTGTTTTAACAAAAACGGCAAAGTGAAATAATTGGAAAACGGCATGACGAACTTCTTCTTCAGGATCTTTCTTCTCGATTGGGTTGCTACTCCAGACCGTCTTCAAAGTAAGCATCCTTTGTGGGGTCCAACGGGTATGAGTACAAAAAGTACTCAACAAGCCACCGCAAATGCAAATAATAATGCAGGATAATAAACAAGGAAGAATAATGGCTAACATTGCAGAATAATGCAGTTACAGTTATGGCATTTAGTGTAATCATATTTTAATCATGCGGAAAGTAAACATGAGCATCATCAACATCAACTAACTCGAGGGGTACAGTCAGCCCCACCTCGCTCAACGGTCCTTACATGTCAATCCATCATGCACATACATATTCCAGGTAAACTAACTTGGGGATGTCACGCAACCCGCCCTTGACCGTGGGCTCGGCTTTTCGAAAAGATTTAAGACTCTGATCAGAGATGTACTACTGTACCCACAAGGCACGCACTCATCCCAAACGAGATGACCCATTTCACGGGAACTCGTGCCAAAACCTCAATATGAGATGTTCCAAGCGATAACCACCCGCTCTAGGTTTCGCCGGCGCGCCAGGCCGCATCCCGGCTAACGTCGCACCCCCTTTTGCGCCACATTGGTACAAGTCACCCGCAGGTGCAACTTGACCCATCTCCAAATGGTGGCCTCGGTTTGGAACAACCCATACCTTAGTTAGGACTTACCCACTAGACTTGTGGTTAGTACGTAAGTGTATTGCAATGGATCCCTCAGACCGGTCCTTATAGTGCCCCGGGTGCTACTGACCAATGCCCTAGCTTGCACCCGGAACCCACCATGCATACACTCACAACCATGACTCATCACCAACAGAATCTCCAAGGATAAGAAATGACGGGGATCATATAATAGAACCATTTTGCTACGACTCATTTTATCCTATAGCGGCCGTGTCAATACATTGGACACTAGCTAATATCATTGATCATATGGTGACAAGGAGGTTAGGCGAGATAGCATGGCTTGGGTTGCACATCAAGGTCGGGGGATCCTAAATAAATATAATGTAAGGGTTCATTTGACTAATGCATATATAACCTATGTGTTTTAGCGATAGTCAATTCAAACATGGGTTCAATATGTTCAAAAGAATTGTTTGGTGACTTGCCTTGTTCAGCAAAGGGAGAGGGAGGGACTTCGGGGAAGTATTCCGGCTCCTCGGCGACGTCGTAGTCTTTTTAATATAAAGTAAAATAAAAAGAACACATTCAATCAAACAATATAACATTACATTATGAACACATAAGTTAAAGTTGGTTGGATTATAAATAAAATAATTTCAATTGTTAAGGTCCTGTGGTTTATCTCCTAAAGAAATTTTAAATGAATTTAAAAAGTAGTCCTTTTTAGAGAGGGGTTCTAAAAGGGGTTATTCTAAATTTTAAGTCCTTTAATAAATTTAAAATTGAAGGTCCCATAAGAAACCCAGTGATTTATTCATATCAACAGGAAATAAATAAATATAAACTTTACTGGAATTTAAATAATTAAATTTTACATTTTTAACCTAAGGGTATTTAAACATTCATTTAAATAATCATGAAATGTCCAATGTAAACCTATTGTTTTTATTGCATAAACATGTAGAGAATAATTTTATGAATTTTCTGAAATTGGAATGGTAATTTTTAGAGTTCAAATGCATTAGATATGAATTTTACAAGTTTAACAGTATTTCTGAAATTCATTTTCAATTTTTAAACTCCTCGGGTCCACGGTGAGCCAGGCCCACGGTGAACCCGCGCACTGTGCGCGTGCGCCGGGTCGATCTGGACCGTCGGATCCAGATCCGACGCGCGAGGGCGAGGCGGGGTGCGTTAAAGTGACGTGGACGGCCAGGATTAAAACGTTTGAACCGGTACGCGATGGACGGCTTGGATGCGATGCGGGGTATTAAAACTAACGGACGCACGGGATTAAAATGTACCCCTTCGCCGAGATCTAACGGATCAGATTAAACCGCACGCGGGGATTAATCGTCACCGTCGGATCCAGATCGCACGGTCGTGCGTGAATCCGACACGGCACGGGTACTCGACCCGTGCCGGTCGTCTTCTCCGACGACGGCGAGCGGGCCAGCGGCCACGGCGAGCGACGGCGATCGAATCTAAGACCTAAAACGGAACGAGGGTGGCATGGGGATCATGGGGGTACCTCGGCGGTGAGAAAAGGTCGACGGGGTGAGGCCGGCGACGAGCGGAGGCGGTGGAGGCGTTCGGGTTCTTGGCGGTGACGGCGATCCAGCGAGGTTCGTCGTCGACAGAGTGGTGGCCGGCGTTGGGGAGGTCCTTGCGGTTGCAGAGGTGCGGTCGGCGAGGGCGGAGGGGGACTCCGGCGATGGCGATCGACGGCTGGGGCGAGGGCGACGGTGGTGCGCTAAAATGCGGAGTGTACTGGCTCTGTCGGTTCTCGCAACGTGTGAGCGTGGGGGTGAAATGCGGGTGGCCAGGGGGTTTAAATAGGACCATCGGCGGGGACAGAGAGGGCGTAGTCTACGGTGGCCGGGAATAAAACGCGTTTAAGCGCCGGCGAGGTCGGGTTGTGCTCGGTTCACCGAACCTGGACGCGAATCGGTCGGGTTTAATGGGGGGAAACGGTCGGCGCGACGCGGGGGTTTGATTGCCGGGCTTAATTCGGGGGGAGGGGGTCGGGGCAAGGGATCCGAGGCGAGTAATGGCGTCGGCCGGCGAGGGGGGGGGGGGGGGTTTTGGGGGCGGATCTCGCGGGGACGACGAATCCGACAGGTGGGCCAAGGTGGTCAGCGGGAGCGAGTGCGCGAGAGAGGGGGCTGACGGGTGGGGTCGAGGCGTCGGGTTCGCGCGCAAGGGGAGGAATTCGGCGCCGACAGGTGGGGTCGCCTTGTCAGCCAGAGGCGCGCGGGGTAACGGGCTAGCCAGCCGGGAGAGAGAGAAGGGAGGGAGGGGAGCCCAATACTGTTACTAAGGTTTTCAGATTTAAAATAATTGCAGAAAATGGATTAAATATTTTGGGGTATTTCCAGAGTGGATAAAAATTTATAAAAATTCTCAAAAACATTTCTTGGCTTTAGGATCATATACAAAAATTTTCACCTCCTAGTTTGGCCATCTACTCTATGTTGTAGTTAAAAAGGGTATAAAGGAGTATTAAAAGTATTTTCAGAAATAATAATTCCAAGAAAGTGAATTTAATAATATTTTTATTGCTTTAAAAATTTGGGGTGTTACAGAATTATATGTTTCATGAATAAGAATTTCCTGAATTTCCTTTTTAAGCCCACGTAAAAATCTTTGTTCTATATCTTCTTCGCATTTATCTATAGCACAACGTAATAAACAAGCATGCATATCATGATAGTATGAGGCAACACTTCTGCTATCTTTTTTTAAACATTGATGTTTCTTTAGTTGAATGTCATCATAATATGGAGGAATAAAAGCATATCTAAAATATTGTTTTAAGTCTTTCTAAGATTGAGGTATTTTATCATGTCTACAAAGATGTTTCCAATGATATGCAACATCTTTAACTAGCACATTAGAGATAGTCATAACCTTTTCTCTTTCAGACAAGTTATACTTTTTAAATTTATTATCTACAGCTAACTCCCATTGAATATATGCATGAGGATCATAGTTCCCTTCAAAATAAGGTATTATACATTTGAACCTAGCTAGAACATCATTACTTACCTTATATTTATCGTGTTGATCCCTCGTGTCAGTGAAGATATTGATATTGAGCTTCACTATATCCTATCTCCTTGTGTATCACTGCCATGATCAGTAGTAGACAAGAAACATATAAATAATATGTACACTCCTGTTAAGTACAAGGTTGTGGGGCACAAAAGTCACACTCACTCAATCCTATATCAAGCTCTTACAAGTTCTTACCAATGCAAGCTCTTACAAGTTCTTACCAATGCAAGTAGGAGATGTTGTACACCAACTTAACCACAAACACCACGGAGATTAGATGTATCGATGCCTTGACAAACACTTGGTTATACAAGCTGTAGTCAAATCTGTGGAGATCTGGGTAGGCTGAAATATGTAGCAAGAAAAACTAGAACCACGTTAGCATAAGAAAATTGAGTAATTGTTCAACATCAATATTGTGCTGATACTAGGCTTGAATGTACTAGAGACACGAGCCTAGAAATAAACGATACCACCAAACCGATAAAGGTAGAATTAGCTTTCCTCCTCTTTTGTCACAGGTTTTCTTTCTTCACTTTTTTGCTCTTTTTTAATCTTTTTTTGGTGCGGCTTTTTTTATTTTGTAGCACCCTTCTGCCTTTTCTTTTCTTTTTCATTTTTTAAAGAACAGCGAATGACAAGGTAAGGTATACACAATTTCCTACTACAAGACTCCCGAGCTTTGTAGTATCTAAAACAGAAAGCAAACGACTGAATCTGAATATGACTATAAAATGAACATTAAAGATCTTGTTGTAAGCTTTCCAAAAAGTATCAAAACTCTCCAATCTGAGTTAGCATGTGCAAGATATGACAGTTTTAGTACCACCTACGTAGCCTTCCCGAATTATACTTGAATTCCAACAAACAAACCAACTCCAATTTGATTTGAACTCGAAAACTAAGGGATAAAAAAAACCTAAACACTTGATAAATAGACTAATACACGGTGGTAAAAACATGACAAGAACTCAAAACTCTAAACGAACCAAACACTAAGACCAACAACTTCACAAGACGATGCAACCAAAAACTCAAAAAGTCGATACCAAGCAGAACTAGTAAAAGGCTCAAAGAGGCTTGGTTCTCGGGTAAACTATTTTTTGAGTGGCTTTTTCTGGACTATAGAAAAATAATGATGTTGGGAGAATAATTTTTCCCTTGAACAGGGGCCAAATGACTCCAGCCTCCGACAGCCCAACATTGTCGAAGCCTGTTCCTTTCTGAAGAAGCTATTTCTAAGTCCGAAGGTTCACTTCGAAGCCCTCTGGAGCGAGGCCTCCAAACCCCTTCGGAGCCCTCTAGAGCGAAGCCCACAAGGTCCCTTAAAGTTTGCCAGAAGCTAAGTCTCAGGCTAACTTCGAAGTTAGCCTTCGAGCCTTGTTCGGAGTTAGCCTTCGAGCCTTGTTCGGAGTTAGCCTTCGAGCCTTGTTCGGAGTATACTTCGGAACCCAGTTCGGAGCCCAGTTCGGAGTATACTTCGAAGCCCACTTCGGAGTGTACTTTGAAGCCTCCCTTGCCGCCTCCGCTCGAAGAGCTCTGACCCCTACTCCGAATCCAGCAGATATTTACACCTCGCTACAGTGAGGAAGCCATAACAGGGGCCCTCTACCCCTAGTATGTCGTTTAGCTGGTCAAAGAAGTGACGTTGTCTGACACGTCTTTAAAGCTGTAAAGCACTTTGTACAGTAGCTAGGTCCTTTTTCCCTTTTTGCCCCTTTGAGCCTATGACTTATAGAGGGTATTTTGGTCTTTTCCTTTGGCCTACGTGCCTATAAAAGCTGGGCCAAGCCCTTGTAACATGTTAACGGCTGCCAGGGCCATGAAACCCTGGAACTCGCTACACTACACCGAGGCATACTATGCCAAATCAACCACAAACTGGATGTAGGACTATTATCCCTTAGGGGAGGTCCGAACCAGTATAAACCTTTTCTCTCTCTGAGAGAACCCTTCGAGGTTCATTTTACACACCATATACACACATACAAAACCTGTGTTGTAGCTAACACAATTGCTACAACAGTTGGTGCCGTCCGTGGGGAACCTAGTCCTAAAAGCTAGGTTCTCTGGCACTGTCTGCAATTCGAAGTGCGCTTGAGGGGGGAGCTTCGAAGCTTTCTTGCTTCGCGCACCCTCCGGCAAGGGGCTTCGGATGCAGTTCGAAGGCCTTCTTCGCCTTCCTCCATCCTTCGCGTTTCGGAGCTCACCCCCTCCCAGCAAGGGGCTCCGCTTCATTTGTGGAAGGCCATCAAAGCCCCAGGGGTTACGAGGTATGTACATTTCCGAAGCATCCCTTCGATGTACCAATCTGCAATTACATTAATATAAAATTGAATCCTTGCTTCGCCTTAAAACCGAAGCCCTGCTTAGCCTTTAAAGCAAACTTTTGCTCCATCTCGTTAAAAGTCGAAGCCTCGCTTCACGTTTTAAAACTGAAGCTATGCTTCGCGTTTTGAAATCAAAGCCTTATTTTCTTTTAAAAATTTGAAGCCTTGCTTCACCTTATCAAAAACCTGAAGCCTTGCTTCGCCTTATTTAAAATTGGAAGCCTGGCTTCGCTTTACAAAATCTGGAGCATCCCTCCGAAGGCTACACAGCGCCTCCGGGCCCGTAGCAGTGGGCTTTGAGACTTCCGGGCGATGGCTCGACAAGTCCGAGATTCCAGGCTCCGGCCTGATGGATCACCAGGTCGAAGGTGGCCCAGGGTCGTAGGTGACCCAGAGTCGAAGGTGGCTCAACTTATCGCAGGTTCGGTGAATCCACACCAAATATCCTTTTCACTACAGGACCAAGCTCAAGAAGCCTTGCTTCACTATCGGAACACGCACCGAGGCCTCGCTTCGCTTGACGTGATCTAATCTAAAAATTAAGCATCTCGAAGTCATGCTTCGCTTAAAATCTAAGTGCGTTTCGGAGCCTTGCTCACGCACAACATCCAAATCCAAGCATGCCGAAGCATGCTTCGCTTAATTTAGCTACGCTGAAGCCTTGCTTCGCTCCAAATTAACGCGTTCAAAGCCCAAAAGAGGCCTTCACTCGATGTGTTATAAGCATCCAAAGCCGCAAAAAGGCGCACCCCTTCACATTTTAATTGCCCGCACCAGCAACGACTAAGTCCCTAGCTGCCACGAGCAAGGGGGGAAGTATGTATGCGAAGTGTGCGAATGTAATGTGCGGTACGAGCGTGACAAGCTAAAAACGTTCGAAGCCATCAAACAATGTGAAGCATGCAGACGAAGTATGCAAATACAACAAATCTCATTCATTTAATGATAATTGAGAAGTGTGTTACAAATACAACTCGAAAACAAAATTATGAGTAGTTTGTGTCTAAGCCTAAGAAAAAGCGAGCTCGAGGCCCCAACCCTCGCTTGCCCTTCTTTCGGCCAGGGCCCCCTCGGCTGGACGAAGCCTCATCAGAGCCTGCTCTCCCACATCCGGTTCGTCCATGACTTGAAGCCCGCAGACCTCATCTTCCACTTTGCAGGTCACTCCTAGTCTGCGAGGCAGGCGGTGCCATGTCAAAGGCAGAGAAGTCTAAGGCTTCATCGCCTGCCAAGACCGTTCGTGAAGGCTGTACCCCCTTGCTACGTGAGTTTACTGCGAAGCAACTTAAGTCTGGCAAGGATGAAGAACTCCGAAGGGACTCCGTCTTCACAATAGCCAGCAGATCCTGGACTACTTCGGGGATGGCTTCACCGTTAGGCCCCCTCGAAAGTTTAAACTAAGGGGGCCTTCGGACCTAGCTACCTCGAGGACCGCCCACAATTGGTGAAGTTCTTCAGAGTCCTCAAGTACTTCGAAGTCAACATTTGGAGACTGAGCCTGGGCAGGTATAAAGCACCCCCGCATTTATATTAATAAACTGATAAGTTTTTACAAGCCTACATCTAAGAATTACAAGGAGCCTAAGGAGATCTACACCTTCGGAGGCGGAGGTGCCGACGTCGAAGGCTGAGCTGGCGAGGCATGCGCCCTGGCTCAGCGAAAGCGGAGGGCTTTCTGAAGCTCGAGGACTGCTTCACAGCCTTGGTCCTTCCAAGGCTCCTGAAGACGCCGCTAGGCTCCGCGGACGCCGGCCGGAGGCGTCACCAAGTGCTGGCCTCCGAAGGCCACTGGAGTCGCCGAGGTTGATGCTTCGAGGTGGTTGCACCCCACGTCATGAAGCATTTGCAACACCCCTTGACCCGCCACTCGGCCGGCCATCAAGGCGAAGCCCTTCAAAGATTGCTCTGCCGTCGCAGCCACCACCTTCAAAAATGCGACGCGGTCCACAATTGGATCCTGGCTGCCAAAGTCAGGAGCCCGACACTCGGTCCCTATTTGTTGTAGGACCTCGGTTAGGCTCAGCGTGGCTTCGTCGATGTTGCCAATGACAAAGTTTTCAAGGCAGTGAGCTCCTTGGCAAAGCTCGGAGTTCTCCTTCGCCAGCTAGGCTCTGGCATCCTTCACAGCTTGAAGCTCTGCTCGGAGTCTGTCGGTCTCCGAGGCCAAGGCTTCCCTAGCCTTGTCGGCCTCGGCCCTCGCCGCCTTGGCTGAGGCTTCGACCCGCATTCGCTTCTCGGCTTCCACCGAGACTTCACGTCGGAGGGCCTCCTTCTCCTCCGCCAGGCACGTCATCCGCATATCCACAGAGGTTGATGCTGCTGTGTTCAGTGCGAAGGCCTGAAAGAATTCAAGAAAATCATAAGTGTTGATCGAAGACCAAAGTATAGTTCAAAGGCTGCGTGGGACTTCGCTCACCTGGATGAGGGCTTCATTTGCGTTGATGAAGAGGTCCATGGGGTTCAAATGGCTAAGTTGAGCCACCAAGCCTCCTGCCTCTGCAGCTGCGCAGCCCTCGCGGAAGTCGTGGATGGCCGTCTCTGTCATAGCCCCCTTCGGCAGTAGAGGCCGGAAATATTTCCTCCGCCGCAACCGCCTGCACTGGCTTCGGCAGAGCTGGGCTTCGATCAACCAACTCGACTTCCTCATCGCCTCGAGGGTCCCCTTCGTCGTGACCATTGCCTCCATCTTCTTCAGACGAGGAATTGTCGGAATTCGAGCTATCGCTGCTGCTGGTGCTGGAGACATCCGTTGGCTTCGGAACGGTGAGCCTCGCACCGGCATCATCTTCTGCAAAAAAGTTCAAGTCAAAATCCACATATAAAAGAGAAGTATGTTTAAAGTGTTTTCCTTTGTCGGAAATTTCTTCGAAGGTAGAGGGGGCAATGTGTGCCCCCCAATCCTTCTGCTGCGAAGCTGGCGCTTCAACCTCCACGCCTGAAGCCGTCGCTGTCGAGGTCTTCGCTACCACCTCGGTAGCTGTTGCCGGAGACCTTTTTGGCTCTACTTCTGTTTGAGGGTCCGTGGCCGTTGCCTCCTCCGGAGTAGAGGCTTTAGTCACGAGGACCTCCGGTCGAGCCCTCGAAGTTTTGGGCTCGTCGTCGTCCCTCCTTTTCCTCTTGGAGCTCGTTGTCGAAGGCACAAGGTGGGAGAAGTCTGGCAGAGCCTGGACCTCCTCGAAGCCGAGCAGGGTCCACACCCTGCTCTAGTGCTCCCAGGTCCTCACCAGAGTAAGCTGTTGGGCTTGATCGTTAGGTGTCGGGGCCCCGACAACACGCTCCGCCGGCGCGATGGCCTCCACCGGAGTCCTCACTTCAATAGTGGCTTCATCAAGATTCCAAGTCAGAGTAAAGTATTTGGCGAAGTATGAAAGGGAAAGGCTTCAAGTCTTACAGAGGCGTTCTATTGCCACTTCGTTTAGGCCCCCTCGGCCCGAAGGTGTGAAGAGCCCCTCCGGCCAAGAGCGCGCAAGGGGGCTGAGCCGGAGGGTGATGAACTCCTCCGCGAGGTCCCTCGTGCTCATCTTCACGGCCACCCTCCAAAGGAGCGAGATCCTCGAGTGAAGGGTGTCGGAGCTGGTCTTCACAATGCCTTCGCACCGGTAAGAGATAAGTGCATTGGTACTCCGAAGGGGAGAGTTCGCGCCGACGGAGGCGTAGAACCACTCTTGATCCCACTTTGAGTACCATTTGCTGTTGGCGGCCCTCGCCAGGAAGACATCTTGGTACACCTTCTGAAGCTGGAAGTTGGCGCTTCCGAAGGCCAAAGCCCTCTTGACGCGGTCTGCACCCAACCTCGGCTTCTGTTGGCAGTTGGTGTCGTGGAGGGCGACAAAGATATCGGTGTGGCCCTCGCAACCTTCAGCCCTTATGGCCCATTCAAACACAGCAAGCCTCGCCACAGTGTTGGGCGAAAGTTGAGGAAGCTCGAGGTTGTAAGCCTTCAGGACTTCGCTCAACATCCCCACCACCGGCAGTCCGAGGCCGGCTTCGAAGAAGGCTTTGAACAGCACCACTTCGTCAGCCTGAGGCCTCGGTATGGCCTCCGACTTCTCCGACACTCTAAGTTGAATCTTCGAAGCAATCTTCCCCGCACAGGCCCTCCGGACAGACTCCTCTGTCGAGATCGAGGCCCTCATCTCCAGTGTCTGCTCGAACTTGTCGGATGGCGACCGAAGATCCTTTGGCCCTAACCGCCTCGGTGCAGGCTTCACTACCGCAGCTGCCGCTGCCTGTGCTTGGGTGGAGCTCGAGCTCGAGCCCAAGGCCAAAGCCTTCGAAGCAACCTTCTTCGGCATTTCTGTGGAGCATCGGAGCGAAGTATGCTAAAGCTTGCGAAGGGCTCTAAAGCTTCCGAAGGGTGCTTCGCGCGAAGCTAAGGACGAGAAGAGAGCGAAGGATGCAAGGTGCTGAGAAGAAAGCAAATGAGAAGTGTGCTGAAGCCGTGTGCGGTAAACCCCTATTTATAGGCGGTAAAAATCCCGACGGTTCGCGTGCCGAAGCCACTGATAGGTGGGCCTCTAGCGAAGCTGAAACGACCTGGCACACCGCCACGGTCGATTTTTTAGCCATTGTGGAGTGAATTTATCTCCTCGAGGTCATTCTGACAGCTGACGCAGACAATTATTAATTGCGCATTTCGAAGCCACCTTCGGTCCATGCTCCGAAGGCCTATTTTCCCTGAAGTTGTAATTTTCTGTCATTTGTCCCAAGGGCGCACGCACCCCTTCATCCCGAAGGCCTGCAAGCGAGGGGCTACTATTTGGGGAATACGTTTTCCCTTGAACAAGAGAAAAATGACGTCAGTCTCCGACAGCCTTCGGCCCGGAGACCAACACTATTGAAGCCTGTTCCTTTCTGAAGAAGCTATTTCTAAGTCCCAAGGTTCACTTCGAAGCCCTCTGGAGCGAGGCCTCCGAACCCCTTCGGAGCCCTCCGGAGCGAAGCCCGCAAGGCCCCTTAAAGTTTGCTAGAAGCTAAGCCTCAAGCTAACTTCGAAGTTAGCTTTCGAGCCTTGTTCGGAGTTAGCCTTCGAGCCTTGTTCGGAGTTAGCCTTCGAGCCTTGTTCGGAGTTAGCCTTCGGGCTCTGTTCGGAGTTAACCTTTGGGCTCCCTTCGGAACCCAGTTCGGAGCCCAGTTCGGAGTATACTTCGAAGCCCACTACGGGGTGTACTTCGAAGCCTCCCTTGCAGCCTCCGCCTGAAGAGCTCCGGCCCCTACTTTGAATCCAGCAGATATTTACACCTCGCTACAGTGTAGAAGCCATACCAGGGGCCCTCTTCCCCTAGTATGTCATTTAGCTGGTCAAAGAAGTGATGTTGTCTGACACGTCTGTAAAGCTGTAAAGCACATTGTACAGTAGCTAGCTCCTTTTTCCCTTTTTGCCCCTTTGAGCCTATGACTTATAGAGGGTATTTTGGTATTTTCCTTTGGCCTGCGTGCCTATAAAAGCTGGGCCAAGCCCTTGTAATAGGTTAACGGCTCCCAGGGCCATGAAACCCTAGAACTCACTACACTACACTGAGGCATACTATGCCAAATCAACCACAAACTGGACGTAGGGCTATTATCCCTTAGGGGAGGTCCGAACCAGTATAAATTTTTCTCTCTCTGAGAGAACCCTTTGAGGTTCATTTTACACACCATATACACACATACAAAACCTGTGCTGTAGCTAACACAATTGCTACAACAAATGATAACTTAAAATCTCTCATCGATCAACTGTAGCTATGATACCACTTGATGAAAACTTGGAACTTGGGTGGCCCGTTCTTTCGTTGATAAGAGGAGATAATTTCGATTGGAAGAAGCTGACGTTGACGACCAAACCACAACCGTACGAGATGTTTGTGTTGTGCCTTAGCGATCGATACACCGACTCCAAGGGTTGTTGATCTAGCCGGTGATCAACCTTGTTCCTGCAACCAATCGAAGAACAAGCAAGAACAAGATAAAGGAGCAAATATAATTGCTGGATATGAAAGACGCACAAAGGGTAGTTGGGGTTATGAAACATGAAACCGGCGATCTAACCGATCACGGGTTTACACGGACAAGTAGCATTGGCTAAAATTTTATCTAATCAAAACCCAAATTAAAACTGAAGTCTCTAGGGTTATTTATAGCCCTAGGGACATTCCCAAAGTTTGGAAACTTATTACATATGGAAACTACTAATTATTTCCTAAATAGATTTACTAAAAATCACGCATTGATTTAGTGATTGCGATCTCCTGCAATGGAATCTGGATATGTAGATAGATCCATTGGAAAGAGGATGTCGCATGCTTTCCAAAAAGTTCAAGATCATCCAAATTGGAGTTTACATTTAAAAGTTATACATATTTGAATTCGGTGATGTCCCTGCGATCCGAATCCGAGTCTAATATTCTCAATCGTGTAGGATTTTATTTCCACATTCTCCTGGAACAAAAGTAATGTCCCAAACTTGTATATTATGTTTGAGTGGCCTTGACTTGGTCCCAAATCAACTTCCATGATGTTCCATGCCCTTGATGTGCTCTCAACATGTCGCTTGATCCATGTAAGAATTTCTATAATTGAAAACAAAGCCAGTTTATGGTGTAGCATCCTTGGCTCAAATATATAAAATGTAAATCTAATATAGAATACATGAACTTTGGGTTGTTTATTGTAAATCATAAATATGGTTATATCTGAGCCATTGATGTCCTCATGACCTTGACTATCGCGGAGCTTTTTAGTAAGCTCAAGGCCTTAGAGGTTGATATCTAGTTGAGATTAAATCTCACAAGTTCTAGCTCAAAAACCCTAGCCATTGCGACACCTTCTGCTGATGCTTCTTTGAGTTGTGCCTTGTCCTCTTTGATGTCTATCACTGAGGACCAGTTGGATCTTTTATGAGATGATAACCTATGTTTGTTCAATAGTTGGTTTCATCGTGTCTATTATAAAAGAATGTTCAAATGACATGGCACAAAACATGGCTATTTTGAGTGTGGTGATCCAAGTCATTTCATCATCGATTGCCCCAAGCAGAACAATCACAAGAAGGGCACCGGCGATGGCTCCTATGACTCCAACAAGCACGATAGCTCCGACAAGTACACCTTCACTATGGGTAAGACCAAGGCGAAGTTCTTTCGAAAGGCCATGAAGGATTACCTGTGCGAGAACAACAAGCAGGACAAAGCTTTCTTCGCCAAGATAGAGAGGAGCTACTCCAAGCGATCATCCTCTTCTTCCTCTTCATCCAGCTCAAGCGATGAGGAGATCATGATCAAGAATGGGAAGGAGAAGGACAAGGATATTCCGGCTAGCCTTTGCTTCATGGCTTTTAGGGACAAGCTGAAGACTCACCTGCGTCGCAGCTGAAGATCCCGTAAGAGCTACTGCTCAATGGTTGTTGGGGATAAAGAAGATAAGAGCTCCTCCAACAACTCTGACGATGATGATCAGAAGGTTTCTTCTTATGAGCTTGGAGTAGTTGAATGACTTGAAGAAAATCGTCAGGAGTTAAAGTATTGGGAGAAACTGCTTAGGAGGATTAAGAAGAGGGTAGATGAGCTAGAGAGTGAGCTTGCTATGGCCAATAGCAAGATTGATAGTCTATCTTCTTTCCCTTGCTTGGGTGAGAGCACTAAGTGCCCCAACTGTGAGGTGTTCCTATGTGACCTGACTTCTCTGAAGTCAAGATACATCGAGAGGGTCAATGAGAGAGACGCTTTGGCCACTAAGCTTGAAAGCACTCAGATGAAGTTGAAAGATGCTCATGCCTCAGTCGTCGTGCCCTATAGAGACTGCCCATCCTATTTAGCTAACCTAGCTGAGCTGAGACCCAAGGGTGAAGAACAGTCGGGCGAGTTTGAGAGAGTTAGAGATGAGTTGGAGCAGACCAAGCTTGAGTTTGAGACCTTGTAAGTTCCACCCACTGTCTGTAAGAACTTCTTGTCTTTGAGGATGGAGTTGATTAAGATGAAAGTTGAGAAGTCTGTTCAGATTGATGGAGAGTGTGAGATCTTCTTATCTCAGGTGGAGGTGCTAGCTTGCTTGAGAGAGGAGCTAGCTTATGCTCAGAATGATAATTCTTACCTCCGTCAGATCCTAAGTTCGGTGAGTGCCAGAGACCCTTAGCTCGGCATGATGATCCAGTAGTTCAAGACGCAGGATGGGTTTGGAGTAGGTTACACCTGCACCAAGGCTAACATTGAGAGTGCCTTGAAACATGCAGTGGAGTTTAGTAAGATGACTCCAGAGCGGAGATATCCCAAGGCTCACTCCACTAACCCTTTTCAGGCCAGTCAGCCCAAGGATGGAGTGTTTCAAGAATAACCTAAAGCTTCACCCAAGAATCATGTCTGGATCCCTAATCCCAAGAGCCTTCACACTTCTCTTGACTCTATACCTGGGCCCTCTCACACCAAAAAGCCAACACCCAACACCACTAAGCTCAAGAAATCCAAGACTCAACCACATCCCAAGAAGCCTACCTATCACGGTGAGGAAGCATGTTGAGAGAGCTAAGAGAGAAACCTAACTATCACAAGACTCAACCACATCCCAAGAAGCCTACCTATCGCAAGAAACCCAAGGGCATCTTGTGGAGTTTTGCTTCGAGGGGAAGCGGGTTTAGAGAGCTGACAGAGCTCAAGGTGGGCAGGAGCAGTTCTACCAACAGGGTGGTAGATAGAGAGTCCCTTGATGTAGAGAGAGGCTAGATGCCAGGGCATGTCATGTAGGTGGTGGTAGAGGAGACGACTTTTGTGCCCATGATCTGGAGGGTGGTTTTCGCTCTGGCAGAGCTCCAGGTCATTCTGGATACGACTTTGGACCTTGTGGCCATGACTTTAGGCAGATCATAGGACCGCACTTTGAGTCGTGTTTTGGTCCATACTCTTACACGTCTTTCTGAGGAGCCATGCTAAATAGCGTGGGCCTCATGGCTCCAGAAGTGATGAGTCATTGTCAACGATAGTCAAAGAGAACTGAGAAGAATGAAGATCTGTTGTTTCATGGGCCGCGTGTGACTCAGGTACAGGGGCAGCAAGCGACTGTCGGGCAGAGAAGGCTGCGAAGTCGGGTTGGCCCAATCTGGGTACATGGGCCAGGAGCAGCAGAAGACCCACTGAGTTATTGACCAGGATTGACTCAGGTACACGGGCGGTGAGTGATTGTCGGGCTGAGAGAGCTACGGAATTGGGCCAGCCCAATCCGGGTACCTGGTGCAAAGCCAATGGAGGCTTTGTCAGTTTCGGCGCAAAACTGACAACCGTTGATCTTGTATCGGACTGTCCAGAAGAGAAGTCGTAGTCGCTATGAAAGCTTAGCTTCTGGATAAGTCATCTGTATCTCTAGGCCCACAGTCAGTCAGTCAGTCGTGTCTGTAAAAATTCCTAAGGGCAGTAGAGTCATTTTCTTTATTTTAGCGTCTGTAAAACCCTAAGGGGCTGGTGGAATATTCTAGGCCATTGGGCAGCCTATAAATAGGGCCCCAATCCCTAGGGTTGGACTACCCTTCCAGAATTCACTTTTCAATCTATTGGGTCACTTTTGCTTCCTGAGGTTTCTCTCTCCTGTGTGTGCACCGCCAAGCTGCTTGCTGATGTTCATCCTGTTTGTTCCCTGTTTTGGATGATTCTATTCCTTCTGCTTCATGTGTAGCATCTCATTATTAGCTCCGCTGTTTCATTTTGTTGCTCACAACAAATTTATTTCTGAGTTTTGGTGCTTCTCTTGCCTCTGTTCTTCACGCAAGTAGTACTAGTTCTTGCTGTTGCAAGTAGCACTACTTCTCTGTAGCAACAGTACACTGGTACTATAGCTTGCTTTTTACTGCGTAGCTTTTTGATCGAGTTGACAGGGCCAAAGTCCCTTTTCTTGTGTGAAGTCCAACTCTGTGAAGCAGGCTTCGAATCTGTAGACTTCGAATCAGCAGACTTCGAATCAGCAGACTTCAAATCTGCAGACTTCAAATCAGTAGACTTCGAATCTGCAGGCTTCGAATCTGTATACTTCGAATCTGCATACTTCGAATCTGCATACTTCGAATCTGCAGGCTTCGAATCTGCATACTTTGAATCTGCAGGCTTCGAATCTGCATACTTCGAATCTGCATACTTCGAATCTGCATACTTCGAATCTGCATACTTCGAATCTGCATACTTCGAATCTGCATACTTTGAATCTGCATACTTCAAATCAGGATACTCCGAATCTGTAGGCTTCGAATTAGCAGACTTCGAATCTGCAGGCTTAGAATCCGCAGGTTTCGAATCCGCAGACTTTGAAGCAGGCTTCGACACTATAGGCATCTTTTGAGGTGCGTTGGGTTTTGGGAGCAGGCCATTGATTCAAAAGAATTTTTTTAGGCGCCCATTCACTCCCCCTCTGGTCGCTACTTTCGGTCCTACAAGTGGTATCAGAGCCTCGTTAGGGTTTTTCCGTACCTTAACCGGTTCTAAACCCCAGTAGTGATCATGACTTCTCCTGGCAAGGTCCCGTCCTTGGAAGCCTATGGCTATAATTATTGGAAGACTCGCATGCGAGCCTATCTTATGAGCCAAGGCTCGGACATCTGGGACATTTGTGTTCACGATACGTTTGTTATATTGCCGGTTGCTGAGCATGGTACTCTTGGTATCATTGCCCAGCATCTAAGCAATAGTAAAGCTGTGAACATTCTGTTTTCTGGTTTAGGTCCCACTGAGTTTGAGCGTGTGAGCCATCTCTCCACTACAAGAGAGATCTGGGCTACCCTCAAGGCACACCATGACGGAACAGCCCAGGTCAAAGCTCGGCTCTATCAGACCTACCGGCGTGAATATGAAAACTTCACACAAAAGCCGAGCAAATCTGTTGAAGCGTTGTTTGGTCGTTTTCAATCGATCATAAACAAGCTTCGGGACAACAAGGCTGAGGGTGCTCAGTTAGTCTCAGATCATGAGAAGGCGCTCAAGGTTCTCCATACCTTGGACCCAATGATCTGGGAGATCAAGGTATCCTCCATCGTTGATATCACCTCTTATGATACCTTGACCATTTCTGAGTTATTTAGCAAGCTGAAGGCCACTGAGGTAGATATCCAGTTGAGATCAAATCTCACTAGTTCTGGATCAAAGTCCTTGGCCCTTGCTACACCTTCTGTTGATCCCTCTTCTGTGAGCTGTGCTGGGTTCTCTTTGATGTCTATCACTGAGGACCAGCTTGATTCTTTGGGAGATGATGATTTGTGTCTCTTTAACAACTGGGTGCGTCGTGTCTATGACAAGAGAATGTTCAAAAGACATGACACAAAATCCGGGTGCTTTGAGTGTGGTGATCCAGGACACTTCATCGCCGACTGCCCCAAGTGTAATGGTCACAAGAAGGGCACCGGTGGTGGCTTCCACGACTTCGGCAAGCACGAGAGCTCATCCTTCAACAAGGGCAAGCCGAAGACCAGATTCTTCAAGAAGGCCCTGAAGGACTACCGGTGAGAGAACAAGAAGCGCGACAAGGCCTTCTTCGCCGAGATGGAGAAGAGCTACTCCAAGCAGTCCACATCTTCTTCCTCTTCATCGAGCTCAAGGATGATCCGACAGGCCTCTACTTCATGTCTTTCGGGGACAGACCGAAGAGCCACTCACACCAGCGCCGAAGATCCCGCAAGAGCTTCTGCTCAATGGCTCTTGGGGATAAGGAAGAAAAGAGCTCCTCCGACGACTCTGACGACGAAAACGAAAAGGTATCATCCTATGAACGCGAAATCGTTGATTTACTTGAAAGCAATCGTCAGGAGTTGAAATATCGGGAAAAACTGCTTAGGGGGCCAAGAAGAGGATAGATGAGTTAGAGAGTGAGCTTTCCATAGCTAATGGCAGAATTGAGAGTCTATCTTCTTCCCCTTGCTTGGGTGATAGCAGTGAGTGCCCGAAGTGTGAGGTGCTTCTGTGTGACTTGTCGACTCTGAAGTCCAAGTACACAGAAACGGTTGATGAGAGGGACGCTTTGGCCACTGAGCTTGAAAGCGCTCAGTTGGAGCTGAAAGATGCTCAAGCCACTATCGTCGTACCCTACGTTGATTGCCCATCTCATTTAGCTGTCTTAGCTGAGCAAAAAGCCAAGGGCGATGAGCGTTTGGGTGATTTGGAGAGAGTGAAAGCTGAGCTGGCGCAGACTAGGCTAGAGCTTGAGACACTGTCAGTTCCACCCACTGTCTGTGAGAACTGTTTGTCTCTTAGAATGGAGTTGATCAAGCTGAAAGCCGAAAAGTCTGTCCAAGAAGAGAGTGAGTGTGAGACCTGCTTGTCTCAGGTGGAGGTTCTAGCTTCCTTGAGAGAGGAGCTAGCTGATTCTCAGAATAAGAACTTTTACCTCCGTTCTATCCTGAGTTGGATCAGTGCCCGAGAGCCACAACTCGGCATGATGATCCAGCAGTTCAAGAGGCAGGATGGGTTTGGGGTAGGTTACACCTACACCAAGGCTGACTTTGAGAGTGCCATTAGCCGGGCAGTGGAGTGGAGTAAAATGACTCCTGAGCAGAGATAGCCCAAGACTCACTCCACTGAGACTTCCCTAGCCAGTCAGCCCAAGGATGGAGTGATCCATGAACCACCAAAAGCTCCACTCAAGAAACCTATCTGGGTTCCAAAGCCCAAACACCTCCACACTTCTCTAGACTCTCTCCCAGGACCCTCTCAACCCAAGAAGACTACACCAAACACCACTAAGCCCAAGAACCCTAAGCCTCAACCACATCCCACGAAGCCCACCTATCATTGTGAGTATTGTAAGAGAGAAGGGCATCATGCGGAGTTTTGCTTCAGGCGAAAGCGGGTTGAGAGAGCAGAGAGAGCTCGTGGTGGTCAGGAGCAGTTCTACCAGCAGGGTGGTAGGCTGCGTGTTCCTCGACGTGGGGAGAGGCTAGAGGCCAGGCCGCGTCGTGTAGGTGGTAGTAGAGGAGACGACTTTCTTGCCCGTACTCCAGTTGGTGGTGGTCGTTCCGGCAGAGCTCTAGGCCGTTTTGGCTACGGTCCTGGACCTCGTGGCCGAGGCTTTAGGCAGAACCGAGGACCGTGCTTTGAGCCGTGTTTTGGTCCGGTCTCTCATAATGATTTCTGCTTTCCGTCTTTTGAGCAGATGGCTTGACACTGGTTTAGATCTTTTGCTAAACCTGGTGCCGGACCATTTGCTCCCACTTACAGCCACTGATTGTGCAGGATCGGGGACTGGAGGACGTTTGGATCATGGACTCAGGATGCTCTCGCCACATGACGGGACATCGCAGATGGTTCTCCAATCTCACTCCCCCGAGCTCCAAAGAGTACATCACATTCGGGAACAGTGGTCATGGGAAAGTAAGTGGCATTGGCTCAATTCACATTTCAGACCATTTTTCTTTAAAGAACGTTGCCTTGGTTAGAAACTTGAACTTCAATTTGATTTCTGTTTCGCAACTTCTTGAGGATGGTTTGGAGGTGCGTTTTAAGAACGGTAATTCTTCTGTAATTGATTCTAGAGGGTCTTTGATTTGCCAGATCTTACCATTTGGTAAAGTTTTTCGAATTGACTTCTCTAGTTCTTTTGGCCCTTCTCGCTGTTTGATTGCTGGATCCTCCTCTGAACTCTGGAAGTGGCATAGGAGGTTAGGTCATTTGAGTTTTGATTTGCTAGTCAGGTTGAGCTCTATGGACCTCATCCGAGGATTTACCAAGATTAAGATGGAGAAGTATTTAGTTTGCCATCCCTGTCGTCATGGGAAAATGGTTGCTGCTTCTCACTCACCTGTGACTCAGGTGATGACTTCGTATCCGGGCGAGCTATTACACTTGGACACTGTTGGTCCAGCTTGGGTACGTTCAGTCGGTGGGAAGTGGTATGCACTTGTCATTGTTGACAATTTTTCTCGATTCTCGTGGGTTTTCTTTTTGGAGTCTAAGGATGAAATGTTTCAGTTTGTTCATGACCTGATTTTGAAGCTGAAGAATGAGAACAATGATCGGATGCGAGCAATTCGCTCCGACAACAGCTCTGAGTTCAAGAACTCTCAGTTCGTCAGCTTCTGTAGTGATCAGGGTCTGGACCACCAGTTTTGTTCTCCTTACACTCCCCCACAGAATGACGTTGTGGAACGAAAGAACTGCACGTGTTGGCGTAAAAGATTATGCTAACAGGTTTCTGAAGATTAGAAAGTAACAAACGAAGTGTTTGCGAAGTGAACTGTTCCAAGCCTCCGAAAGGATAATAACTTAGAATAGTTCGAATGCGTGTATTGAATAACTTGTATTCTGTCCCTATTACAGGGTAAAACAGGGGGTATTTATAGGCCCAAACATTAAGGAAAAGACCTATTTACCCCTCTATTACAACCGACATAGTGGAAACTATTCGGTACCCTTAATAGGGCTAAAATGGTAAAAGACTAATCTAATGAGAAAGAAGATAAGTCTTCCATCTTAGCTGGCAGAAAAGATCTCAGAAGAGTCCATGTTCGAGGATATACTCCAAACTAAGGTCCATCTTCATACTTCGAGCTTGACTCAAGGCATCTCCGAAGATGCATGTTGGAAACCTTTGAATCCATTATCTGCCTTTGTCTTGTTACTGTAATAACCCTGAGGATGGAATATTTTCCCCCAAGAGTAGCCCCTCGAATACTCTTCTCCGTTAAACCTGTAATGTTAGGAGAGCAGTATACGGAAGAAAAATAACCATGCATAGGGGTTATTAGATTTTAATTTATCTTCGAAATGTATGGAGATATAAAACTTCGAATCAGTTTTAAGACAATTACTTTCGAACCATCTTAGAACTAACTCAGGAAGCCCGAAAGCCTTTTTAGACTTAGAAGAAATAGCCGTTGTCTTCTTTCTTCTAACGGAAGTTACTCAATGCGTTAATTTCGGAAAAAAGTAACGGGCAAGAATGCAAAACGGCATGGCCAAACGGTAAAAAATGTAAAGTATGGGCTATAAATAGAGGGCCTAGACCTTTCCTGAGTACCTTTCCACCGCTTTCTTGCAAACAAGCCATTCTTTGAGCCCTAGCCTCCATTCTTCTTCCAAAGCAACCCATTAGTTTCAATGGTGAAAACCAAAAGTTCTGGAGCACCTTCAGCCCTGGCTCGACAGCAGGCTGCTGCTGCAGTAGCGGCTGCCTCATTGGCGACGGCAGCTCCAACTCCCGCAGCGACAACCATGGCGGCGGGAGGAGGAAATCCCCAAAATGTTGGTGATCAAGGCCTCTTCCCGGCATCAACAAAATACATGGATCAATCCTTCCAACTGGGGCCTTCAACCTGCAAAAGAGAATCACTGGCGGCCGCAGTAGAGGGCAAAATTAGTTCGGGAGTTATGATCCGCAAACCTGGAAAGGAAGTTATCCCGTCACCAAGACCCGGAGAAGTAGTCGTCTTCGAAGCCTTCTTCGAAGCTGGCTTAGGTCTTCCGGCAGTGGATTTCTTGGCTGAGGTATTGGATCTGTTCCACGTCACTCTCCCCCAACTTTCTCCGAATGCTGTAGCTCGTCTCGCCATCTTCGAATGGGAACTACGAGCAGAGGGTTGTGAAGGGAGGGTAGAGATCTTCGCAGCACTGCATAGAGCTTCGTGCCAGTCAAAAACCTTCGTAGGCCCCGGAGGTGAAAAAATAGTAGTAGCCTTCGGAAGCATTAACTTCAGGCTTCGGGACGAGTATGCCCTCCGATTTCCTACCAAAGCTATCAATGCCAGATGGTATACAGACTGGATCCTGAAATGGTTTTATGCCGAAGTTGGGGCGAGCAACCGTCTGGCTGGACCTCTACAAGACATCAACTTCCGAAAGGAAGCCCTTGTACACCCGGATCCGGGCCATCTCGAAGCTCGCCTCAGCTTGCTTCAAAAGATCGGTCGAAGGTTAAGCATGCGAGACTTAGCCGAAGAGTTCCTCGGGCTCCAAATCCCTCCGTTGATGGCCAAATGGCCAATCACTTTCGAAGAGGACTCGGAAGGCGGTCTTCGCAAGATTACTTCGACTTCGAGCCCTGCAGGTATCTTCGAAAACAACATATATTATGCATATTTATTCGAAGGAGCAACTAACTTAACTTGTTTTTCAGCCTCTTCAGTCCCTATAACTTCGGAGCAGATTGTAAGAGCTTCAGAAAAGATTATGGGCGTCCCAACTCCAACCGAAAAGGAATGGAGAATCAAGTTGGTTGGTAGTTGGGAGCGATCCAACCGAGTATGGGGGCTGCTCGAAGTGGTTCCGCCTCCTTTGGTGGATTGGGTACCTTCGGAGAAAGGGCCCAAGAAGAGGAAAGATGAAGCTGGGACTTCGAGCTCTGCCAAGACTCCGGTCAAGAAGGTGGCTCGAAAGCCAAAAAACCCTGCACCTTTGAGACCAAGAGCTTCAGTCTCTGATTCCTAGGAAGACGAAGGAAGGTTACTTGTGAATCTGATTGACGAAGATGCAGCTCAAGGAACTGCACAAGTTGAAGAACCTGCGAACGTGCCGGAGTCTCAAGAGAACCTTGAGCAAACGAGGACTTTGGCAGTTCAAGAAGATTTACCTCAGGACGAAGTTCCTGTGGATGAGAGTGGAGTTGAAGTCACTGTGACTTCAATTCCGGATGAAGCAACAAGGACTGTTCAGGAAAATGTTCCTGCAGTCGAAGATTTGATGCTTGACTCGGACGAAGATCTCGCCTTCGATCCGCCAAGCAGTCCAATGCTTACCCGCCGCCAGAATGTCGAAGGTAAACTTCGAATAATTATTTTATATTTATTTTGTGTATTTATACGATGTATAATACTTTTGTTTTTACAGAGTCCACTTCCATAGAAGAGGTCCGTCCGGAAGATACAATCCCTGGACCTTCGACAACTTCGGAGCCAATCCTAGGAGCCACTCAGATGGGGCCTGGAAAAGGCAAAGGAAAGATGGACTCCCTCCCTGCTGCGAGCTCCGGATCAACTCCGTCTGAGTCAACAGACGAGAGCCAATCTACCGAGGGGGGGCCAGTCTCCGGGGGCTCCGAAGACTACAACTCAACACTCCGGGCCTTCGTCACACGAAGATGACCAACAAGCTTTAAGCATGCTCCCCCTTCTAGCTCCTTTCCTAGAGCGAAGAACTGGGCTTCGGACTATACTCGAACCTTTGGATCGAGCTAGTCGCGAAGTTCGGGAGACGGAGTTGGTGGCCATCCTGAGTGAGGCGGAGAGCTCGGAGCTTAACGCTGCCATGGAACATGCAGCCTACCAGGTACGAAGCATCTGTGAAATAACATCAAATTTACATACAAATAATTTCGTACCTTGGTTTTTTCTTTTCGCAGCAAACAGTCTTGGCTCGAGCTGCAATATATCAAATGAATGAGAAATCGCTCGCCTTCGAGAGGAAAACGCAACTCTTCAACGGAATCTCACTATCTCCGAAGGCCGAGTGACTCATATGGACATCATGGTGTCAACGGAGCGCAGAGCCAGACAAGGATTGGAGGCTACGAACAAGGAGCTCGAAGCAGAAAGAATAGTGCTTCCAGCAGAAGTTGAAAAGATGCGGGTGAAGCACGCTAATGCGGGGACCGAGCTTGTCAGGCTCCGAGAGGAAGCTAGCCAACTTTTGAATCAAAAGAATTCCTTGACTACAGAGGCTGCTAGACTCTCCGGAGTTCTGGAAGAACAAACTTCAGCGAAGGATGCGCTAATTGAAGATAAGCTGAAGTCCGAGAAGGTAGCTGCGGAGGTTATGGATCAACTGCTAGGTGTTTTGGAGTACTTTGGTACTACTGGAATGCTTCCTTCAGATGACAACATTTCCTTGCTGCGTCGGCTGAAAAGGATTCAAGGAGTAGCGAAGCAGATGAAGACAACAGGCATTCGTTATGGAGAACTCTCCGGACAAGTGGCTACCGTTGGACTACTTCGTTACTACGAGGATCTAGGTCGATCGATAGCTCCGAGCGCAGGAGAGGGCCTAATTACCTTCGACGACGATCAGCTTCTCACTCCTTTCGAAGGTGTGGCCGCTGCTTGGCAAGCCTTCCAAACATCATGGAGAGCCGAAGGTCGTTCTGCGATCAAGGCCTGGATTGACGAAGGACAGCGCCAGAAGCAGGCTCGGACACAAGCTTTGAGCAGTCAGCCTCCTCCGAACCCGCAGGTTTAGATATGTCTTCGGATCTTTGAATATGTAAAGCTTTACGCTTATGTACATTTATGAATGAAATTTTGTTTATCATGTTTTTAGGCTATGCCTCATATGGAAGATGTCGAAGTGTTATATATTAACGACGAACTTCACTTATTATGGGCTACCTTTGATCTTTTAAAAGTTTACAAGCGCCCTTGATTTTTAGTTCCTCGAGATAGCTACGGTGCAATTATGCCCGAAGTAAACAAAGATATATTATCTTATATTAAAGAGGAAGAAAAAGAGGTTAACTTGGAAACTTCATCTTCTGAAGACATTATATGGTCTGAAGACGAAGATGAAACTCAAGGTAAAAAGCCTGAAGAACTTGGAAGCTGGGAAAGAAGCCCCGAACGACTTCGAACATGGGCCGAGCTTCAACAAGAACAGAAGGACTTTAGAGCTTCGAAGGGAGGCATGAGAGTTAAACGTAAAGTTGTTAGAACTCCCGGTACTAGAACTAGTCGTTCCAACCCTAGCTCTAGAGATCGAAGAGGCCTTCGATTCCTTCTTGGTATAGATACCAATTTTTCATGATGTAATCATATTTGCAGATGTAATCATATTTGCTTGAATAATAAATGTCGATTCAAAATTGTCTCCCTATTTATTAGCCCCCCTTTGGGTGTGAGCAACTTCAAATTGTATTCAAAGATGGTTAGACACAAAGAAAAACTTCGGAGTACAATTTTGGGAGTTCGGAGCCCCTCTGTAATTTAAAGATCTTTTAAAATCTTATAAAATGTCTTCGACTATTTGTAGTCTGAAGAATGGCAACTTAGTACCCTTTGTTTTTGAAAGAAATCACTTGAGATAACTTTCCGGACATTTTAGTGTCTTAGATAATTTGTCACTTTGGACTATCTTAACAGACATTCGAAGCTCATGGCTCAAACTCTGTTTTGTTTTGGCCACCTTCGGCTCTTTTTTGCGAATTCTGTCAAACCAGTGGTTCGGAGTTCGCAGTGGTCTCTTTGGACTCTTTTTACGGATGTCTACAAGCTAGTGGCTTGGACTCCGCATAGTTTGGTGACCTTCGACTCTTTTTACGGATACCTACAAGCCAGTGGCTTGGGCTCCGCATATTTTGGTCACCTTCGACTCTTTTTACGGATGTCTACCAGCCGATGGCTTGGACTCCATATGATTTGGTTTTGGGCTCTTTTACGGATGCCTACAAGCCGGTGGCTTGGACTCTAGATTATGTCAGCCCCCACGTCGGAAACTTTGAACCAATGGTTCGAAGTCCGAAAATATGATTCAGCTTTATGACACTTCCCTCTCGGCCAACCCCGCGGTTCCAGTGCGTCCACTCGGAAGCTGGGAGTTTATGAGGGGAAGGCACTATCTAAACCATATGCTTTATTAATTCAAAAGGTGATTACAAGTGATTTACAAGGAGGCCTTATGCGAAGTATCGCTTTAGGTGCTCCGCATGCCAAGTATGCGCTAACTCTTCACCTTCTAAATTAGCTAGTTTAAAAGGCCAGGACGTCCTGAACGAAAAATTAGGTACGGACCTTCCCATTTATTTCCTAATTTTCTTGGCGCTATAATGCTTCGCAGAACAAGATGACCTGGTCTAAGCACATTGATCTTAACCTTCGGGTCAAACCAAGCCTTCGTCTGCTGGTGATACTTTGATAAATTGGCCACAGCTCGATGTCTTGTTTCTTCTGATAAATCTAGCGAAGCTTGTCTTTCTTCTTCAATCTCCGGTTCGGTGCTGCGAAGTGATCCTCCTTTGAGCTCCGTTGGAGTCATAGCTTCATCTCCGAATAGTAATCTGAATGGAGTAAGACATGTGGACCTTGTTTGCGTAGTCCGAATGGACCACAAAATCTTCGGAAGTTCTTCGGTCCACAGTCCTTTTGCTAATCCTACTATCCTTCAATTTATCCCTGACAAAATATTTCCATTGGCTCTTTCTACAGCTCCATTAGACTGAGGATGCCTCACTACAGCAAAACATAACTGGATGCCTATATCTTCGCAAAACTTCCTGAAAGGTTCTGCATCGAACTATGTTCCATTATCAACTATAAGTTGTCTAGGCACTCCGAACCGGCAAATGATACTTTTCCAAAAGAATTTCTGTACATTGTTCGAAGTGATAGCTGTTAAGGACTCTACTTCTACCCACTTAGAAAAATGTTCAATAGCTACCACTGCGAACTTTAAATTTCCCTTAGCTACTGGAAAGGGACCAATTAAATCCATACCCCATCTGGTCATAGGCCATACCGGAGCAATAACTTGAAGAGATGTTGGTGGGCGATGACTCCGTCGACCCATCCACCGACATCCTTGACAAGTGCGGACCAAGCTCTCCGCATCAGCTGTTATTGTTGGCCAATAAAGCCCCTGGCGAAGTGTTTTTCCTACCAAAGCTCGAGGGGCTAAATGGCTACCGCAAAGTCCTTCATGGATTTCTCGAAGAATTTCTTGACCTTCGGCCTGAGATATACATCGGAGTAGAGGGGAACATACTCCGGCCTTGTATAAAATACCGTTGATTATTTGATAATTTCTAGCGCTGAGTTTTAATCTTGAAAACTGTGGCTCTTCAAATGAATTTACTCCTCCTTGAAAAAGTTCCATGATCGAATTTCTCCAGTCTGTACTTGGAATGCAAAGAATTTCTGCGGAGGGAATTTGTGGCACCGAAGGTGTACTGAGCTCCTCATAAAAAGCTTCTTTTGGTATATCCATAGCTCCGGCTGCAGCTTTTGCTAAGATGTCCGCTTGCACATTTTCTGTTCTCGGTATACTTCGAATTGAAATACCCTTGAATTGTGCTTCGATCTTACGGATTTCTTCTAAGTATTTTGCAAGCTGTGGATGCCGAACTTGAAATCTTTTATCTACGTGCCCTGCTACTATTTGAGAATCTGTCTTTATAAGAATTCTTGTAGCCCCTAAAGCACATGCTTTTCGGAGTCCCAATAAAATCCCTTCATACTCCGCTATATTATTGGTAGACTTAAAGTTGAGTCTTGCGGAGTACATTGCTCTTTGCCCTGAAGGCGAAATCAAAACTGCTCCAACACCTGCTCCGGATGCTTGGAAAGCCCCATCAGAAAAAACAGTCCAAATTCCTTCGCTTGACTTCTCCGGAGTCAAGATTGCAGGGGGAGTCCATTCTGTTGCAAAATCTGCTAAGACTTGCGATTTGATTGCTGTCCATGCCAGAAAGGATATGCCGAAGGGTTCTAGTTCAACTGCCCACTTTCCCATTCTTCCAGTGGAGTCTTTACTTCGGAGCATATCTCCCAAAGGATACGAAGTTGGTACAATTACATTATGAGCCAAAAAATAATGTCTTAATTTCCTCGAAGCCATTATCAGAGCATAAACAAACTTTTCGAGTTCGGAATACCTTGTCTTCGCTCCTGATAATGCTTCGGAGACAAAATAAACAGGATTTTGGACCAACTTCCCATTGAAATCCATTTCTCTGACAAGGACTGCACTGACAGCAAAGCCTGTAGCAGCAAGGTAAAGGAGTAGGGTTTCGTCCGCAGTAGGCATCGTGAGTGTAGCAAGATTACTGAGATACTCTTTAATATCTTCGAAGCTTTTCTGACACTCCGGTGTCCATGCAAAATCTTCGGACCCTTTCAATGCTTTAAATATGGGCAAGCTTCTCTCCGCAGACCTTGCCAAAAACCTGCTAAGTGCTGCCAAACGACCAGTCAGCTTTTGCACTTGCTTTAAATTTTCCAAAGGAGCCATCCTTTGTAGCGCAGTTATTTGAGTAGGGCTAGCTTCAATCCCTCTACTTGAAACTAAATACCCTAACAGCTTCCCAGCCTTAGCTCCGAAGATACATTTCTCGGGGTTAAGACAGATCCCACATGCCCGAAGGCTATTAAATGTCTCTGCTAAGTCTAGGCTATGTTGGTGCTTTAAAGCACTCTTTATTACAATATCATCCATATAGGCCTCCACATTGCGACCTAATTGATGACCTAGAGCCTTAGCAACTAACCTCGAAAAAGTAGCCCCGGCATTTCTTAAGCCAAAAGGCATTCTTACATAACAGAAGACTCCGGAGGGAGTTACGAAGCTTGTCTTGATCTCATCTTCGTGTTTCAACCATATTTGATGATAACCGGAATACGCGTCAAGGAAGCTTAATAACTCCGAACCTGCAGTGGAGTCGACCAGTTGATCAATTCGGGGCATGGGGTAGGGGTCACGAGGGTATGCTTTATTCAAGGATGTGAAGTCAATGCACATGCGCCACTTTCCGGAGGATTTCTTCTTGACGAAGACTGGGTTGGCTAACCATTCTGTGTGAGCCACTTCTCTGATAATCCCAGCCTTCAACAATTTTTCAACTTCATCTTTTGCCAGAACAGCTCTTTCTGCAGACATTTTTCGGAGTCCTTGACGAACAGGCCGGGCCTTCGGGTTTATAAGTAAACTATGTTCAATGATATCCCGATTGACTCCGGTGATGTCTTCGTCAGACCAAGCAAAGACATCTAAATTCTCTTCCACCACTTTTTCCAAGGAGGTTGCAACTTCTGGAGGTAAATCTTTACCAAATTGAAATGCATATTCTTTACCATCTTTAACAATAATCTTCGTTGCGATATCTCCTTCAGGACTTGGTTTTGGGAAGGATTTCTTCGAAGACTCGGAAGGAGCTGAAAAATTTTCTTGATCATCTTGCACACTATTTACTTGTCTTGGATCAAGAGGGGGGCCATGACCATATTCCACTCTTCGGGCGGTAGCTTGATCTCCAAAGACAGTAAGGACTCCTGCTTGCGTGGGCATCTTCATACACAAATAATTGTGATGTGCCACAGCTCCGAACTGGTTTAACATGCCTCTTCCGAAGATGACGTTGTAGGCATATGGAGCATCTACAACGTCGAAGATTACTTCCTCTGTCCTGGCTAACAATCCTTCTCCGAATGTAATTTCAAGACCAATTTGGCCAAGTGCATCAAGCAGAGGTCCTGCGAAGCCTTGCAAGGGATGAGCCGCTGGAAGGAGGTGCTTTCTGGAGATGCACAATTGATCGAAGGCTTGAACAAAAATAATGTCTGCCGAACTGCCTCCGTCAATTAACACTCTTCGAACCTCAGTTCCTGCAATGTCAGCAGTAATGACAAGTGGGTCTGCATGTGGAAATTTAATGACGTCTGCATCCTCTGCCGAAAAAGATATTGGCACATGAGACCATTCAGGCATGGCAACTGCAGACGATGAAGTTCCAATGTGCCCCAATTCTTGAACATACTCTCTCCTCTGCCTTTTTGACATGCTTCCGAGAGTGCCTCCTCCGGAGATGGGGAGAACTACTCTTTTTCCTCGGTCTTGACCTTCTTCTTGCTTCGGAGGTGGCATAATATTGACCACCGGAGGGCGTCTTGCAGCTTCGAAAGTTTCTATCCGCGCCACAGCCTGGACAGGCTCCGGGTGAACTTCAGCTGGAACTCGGTCAGTAGTACCTCGACCCGAAGTTCTTTCTAGATATTCTCCTCTCAGAGTAAGTATAGCCTTGCAAGTATCAGTTGCGTGGCTTCGGTTTTCACCATGAATGCAGCAGAAAAGGGTCTGGCCTTTGCCAGCTGGTTTCCCTGGCGGCCTCCAGCCGCTGGCCTTGTTTCCCGAAAGTTGTGGAGCTCTTTGAACGAACTTTTGCGGGGGTGCAATGTTCAGGACTTCTGAACGAGGATGCTTTTGCCCCCTTCTTCTGTCATGCTGAACTTCGAAGACTGGTTCCTGCGGCTGTGCCGAAGTTTTTACTTCCACTTTTACTTCCTGTAGTACGGACGAAGTAGCTGCAGTTCTTCGAAGCCAGCCTTCTTCCGACCTCGCATATTCTTCGAAGTATGACATCAACTGAGAAACAGAAGATATGCTTTTCCGGTGAAGTTTATCAAGGAGGCCTGGATGAATGACTCCCTCTCGAGCTGCGTCAACTACCGAAGACGTAGTCAACCCTCGGATCTGCGATTTCGTATGAGCGAAGCGCTTGAAATATTGCCTCAATGTCTCTCCAGGGAGTTGCTTCACCTGGAAAAGACTTCCCGTCGACGTTGGAGGCACGAAGGTGCCTTGGAAATTGCTTACGAACTTCTTCTTCAGCTGCCCCCATGAATTAATTGGTCCTGGCTTCAAGGACCAGAACCACCGCAATGCCACTCCTTGAAGAGCTAAAGGGAAGCATTTTGCCATGGTGTCCCAAACTCCTCCACTAGCTTCAATTGCTAGAGCATAAGAACGGACAAATTCTCCAGGATCCTCATCTTCGGCATACTTGCAAAGCTTCGAAGTCTTAAACTTCGGATCAAAGCGAACTTTTTGCAGTTCAGGATGTAGCGGAGATTCAGTATCAAAGGAGGAGTTCTCTGGGGCTTCAGGATAGATGGGTTCGTCGTCTTCAGGCACTTCTGGAATAACTGGGATGGCTTGAGAACGAAGCCTATTTGCAGCTTCTTGCCGCCATCTCGCTATTTCGGCTTAGAGACTGGCCATTTGAGCGGCCATATCACCAAGATTGTCTTCATCTCCTCCGGAAGGATCTTCCGTGTCTTGAGAACTGTAAGGATCAGTTCGGAGTGGAACTTGAGGTGGAAGGGGAACTTCGGGCGACCGAAGTATAGATGGAGTTGGCGGAGGAACTCCGTATGCTCGAGGTATGGGAACTCCCTCCGGAGTTTGAGGTGGAGGAAACGTCGAAGGTCCTCCGGCCTCAACAGTGTCCGGAGGTGCCTCTCCAGAGGTCCGAGGGGACCTACAAACAGGGTTACGAGTTGCGCTCCGCTTAGGAGGCATAATGTAAGAAGTTGGTAGAGAACGAAGTTTCTTGGACTAGGTTCTCCACGGACGGCGCCAACTCTTGGCGTAATAGATTACGCTAACATGTTTCTGAAGATTAGAAACTAACAAACGAAGTGTTTGCGAAGTGAACTGTTCCAAGCCTCCGAAAGGATAATAACTTAGAATAGTTCGAATGTGTGTATTGAATAACTTGTATTCGGTCCCTATTACAGGGTAAAACGGGGGGTATTTATAGGCCCAAACATTAAGGAAAAGACCTATTTACCCCTCTATTACAACCGACATAGTGGAAACTATTCGGTACCCTTAATAGGGCTAAAATGGTAAAAGACTAATCTAATGAGAAAGAAGATAAGTCTTCCATCTTAGCTGGCAGAAAAGATCTCAGAAGAGTCCATGTTCGAGGATATACTCCGAACTAAGGTCCATCTTCATACTTCGAGCTTGACTCAAGGCATCTCCGAAGATGCATGTTGGAAACCTTTGAATCCATTATCTGCCTTTGTGTTGTTACTGTAATAACCCTGAGGATGGAATATTTTCCCCCAACAGCACGCTAGTCGAGATGGCCAGGACAATGCTCGATGAGCACAGGACTCCTAGGCATTTTTGGGCTGAAGCCATGAACACGGCTTGCTATCTGGCCAACCGCATTTTTCTTAGAGCTTACCTAGGTAAGACCTCGTACGAGTTGCGGTTTGGCAGACAGCCCAAGGTGAGCCACTTGCGAGCGTTTGGATGCAAGTGCTTTGTGCTCAAAAAGGGAGGGCATTTGGACATGTTTGAGTCTCGTTGCTGGGACGGTGTTTTTCTTGGCTACGCTTTACATTCTCGAGGCTTCCGTGTTTGGAACCTAGAATCCCAACTGCTTGTCGAGACTTGTGAGGTTTCATTTGAGGAGTCCTTGCCTTCTTTGACTCCTTCTTTTGAGCCATCAGATGGTGAGCTCGAAGAGTCCATCTTCGAGGAAGATGATGATACTCCGGCCGCTAATGAGGGTGGGCCTTCTGCACCCCCTGCAGAGCCCACACCTTCTGAGACTTCGACTGAAGATGAGGGCGGACCTCTGATCACTTCTTCCAATTCAATCGTGCCCCCTCAGTCGAGTCCAGAGGTGCCAGCTGCTGACTCCGGTGAGGTGACTTCAGATCACCAGGGAACCCGAGCAGTTCACCGTGACCATCCCTCAGAGCTCATCATAGGTGATTTGACTGAGAGAACTTTGCGTTCATCTAATGCCTCTCTTGCTATGTTTGCTGAATCTGCTTTGTTGCATCTTTTGAGCCCAGAGATGTTTCTCATGCTCTTTCCGATTCAAATTGGATTAATGCTATGCAAGAAGAGCTTGAGAATTTTGTCCGCAATCGGGTTTGGACATTAGTTGAGCCGCCACCAGGATGCAACCCCATAGGCACCAAGTGGGTATTTAAGAACAAACAAGGTGAAGATGGGGTTGTGGTGCGCAACAAAGCTCGATTAGTTGCCCAGGGTTTTTGCCAAAAAGAGGGTATTGATTTTGAAGAAACTTTCGCCCTTGTAGCCCGTCTTGAGTCCATTCGCATTCTCTTAGCTTTTGCCGCTTCAAAGGGTTTTAAGCTTTTTCAAATGGACGTTAAGAGTGCTTTTCTGAACGGGTTCATAGAGGAGGAAGTTTATGTTAGGCAGCCCCCCGGCTTTGAGAACCCTAAGTTTCCTCGACATGTTTTTAAGCTGCAAAAGGCTTTATACGGGTTGAAGCAAGCCCAGGGCTTGGTATGACCGGTTGAAGCAGTTTTTGTTGGGGAAGGGCTTTGTGATGGGTTCAGTGGATAAAACTCTCTTCTTGCTCAGAGTTGATTCAGATTGTTTAGTAGCTCAGATTTACGTGGTTTTGAATACTTGTCATTGATCATGCTTTGGTTCAGTTCACTTAATATATCTGATATCTGTCATATGCATGGCTTTTATGCTTTAAAACTTGAAAAATTATCACCATTGCTTCTGGTAACTAGCATGCGTAGACTGAATGTTCTTGCTATCTGTTACATGCCTTGTAGTTAGTTCCTGACTTAGATGCAAATATGCAACTTGGACATCTGTATGCTTTAAACATGGAAATGTGCTATAAAAATGATGAAAAATCGAGAAAAATGAAAATTCCATGCCTTTTTATGCATAACTTGAAAAGATCCAGGTGGGTTTGCTTTGTCGCATTACATTTGTTCTGGACTGCATACCATAGCACTTTGGTATGAACTAGGACAGTGTAGTGTATGCCAAGACCAATGTCTTAAGCTTCTGCTGGTCCAGATCTGGCCTAGGCTTGACTTGGTCGGTCAGCATAAGGTTTGACACGCAAATAACCCCTGGCATAAATGAAAAAGAGAAAAGAAAAAGCTTGAAAATGTGGTGATGCTTTTGTTTGCAAAAACTGAAAAATGCGTGCTAATGACTTTCTTTAGATATCATCTATTGCACTGATCATGCCATGTGTCTTAGACAGTATGTCTTTTGCTCTACTTGTTAGATGTTGTAATTGCAGTCAATCATATCTGAGAAGCATGCTTTCTACACTCCACATGCACCCCAGTTGCATTCATTACATAATTTGAGGGGGAGTTGCATTTCAGGGGCAGTCTGTGTCTCTTTTGAGTGCTTGATGAGTTCACTTGTCAACAAGGGGGAGAAATTTTGGGATACGAGTTCAAGGGGGAGTTTTGGCTTTCTCTTGGATTTGTTTCTTACTCTTTTGATATCCTAGTTGTTGTTTCTGAGATCGCACTCATTTTGAGATTTTACCTTTGGTTAACCATAATGACCGTTTCTTGTGTTTGTTTGGCTTTTGGTCATTAGGGTTAAACTTTTACTTCATTTTCTTCTTTGGTTTTCTTGTGTTTTTGTTTTTTCTTGTTTCCACAGTTGTTCGCAGGTACTGAAGAGCTAAAAAAAAGAGGAGTGTTGACAATGCATTCATCAAGGGGGAGATTGAGGAGCCATGCTAAATAGCGTGGGCCTCATGGCTCCAGAAGTGATGAGTCATTGTCAACGATAGTCAAAGAGGACTGAGAAGAATGAAGATCTTCTGTTTCATGGGCCGCGTGTGACTCAGGTACACGGGCAGCAAGCGACTATCGGGCAGAGGAGGCTGCGAAGTCGGGTTGGCCCAATCCGGGTACATGGGTCAGGAGCAGTAGAAGACCCACTGGGCTGTTGACCAGGATTGACTCAGGTACACGGGCGGTGAGTGATTGCCGGGCTGAGAGAGCTGCGGAATTGGGCCGGCCCAATCCGGGTACCTGGTGCAAAGCTAGTGGAGGCTTTGTCAGTTTCGGCGCAAAACTGACAACCGTTGATCTTGTATCGGACTTTCCAGAAGAGAAGCCGTAGTCGCTACGAAAACTTAGCTTCCGGATAAGTCATATGTATCTCTAGGCCTATAGTCAGTCAGTCGTGTCTGTAAAAATTCCTAAGGGCAGTAGAGTCATTTTCTTTATTTTAGCGTCTGTAAAAACCCTAAGGGGCTGGTGGAATATTCTAGGCCATTGGGCATCCTATAAATAGGGCCCCAATCCCTAGGGTTGGACTACCCTTCCAGAATTCACTTTTCAATCTATTGGGTCACTTTTGCTTCCTGAGGTTTCTCTCTCATGTGTGTGCGCCGCCAAGCTGCTTGCTCATGTTCATCCTGTTTGTTCCCTGTTTTGGATGATTCTATTCCTTTTGCTTCATGTGTAGCATCTCATTATTAGCTCTGCTGTTTCATTTTGTTGCTCACAACAAATTTATTTCTGAGTTTTGATGCTTCTGTTGCCTCTGTTCTTCACGCAAGTAGTACTAGTTCTTGCTGTTGGAAGTAGTACTACTTCTCTGTAGCAACAGTACACTGGTACTATAGCTTGCTTTTTACTGCGTAGCTTTTTGATCGAGTTGACAGGGCCAAAGTCCCTTTTCTTGTGTGAAGTCCAACTCTGTGAAGCAGGCTTCGAATCTGCAGACTTCGAATCAGCAGACTTCGAATCAGCAGACTTCGAATCTGCAGACTTCAAATCAGCAGACTTCGAATCTACAGGCTTCGAATCTGCATACTTCGAATTTGCATACTTCGAATCTGCATACATCGAATCTACAGGCTTCGAATCTGCATACTTCGAATCTGCAGGCATCGAATTTGCATACTTCGAATCTCCATACTTCGAATCTGCATACTTCGAATCTGCATACTTCGAATCTGCATACTCTGAATCTGCAGACTTCAAATTAGCAGACTTCGAATCTGCAGGCTTAGAATCCACAGGTTTCAAATTCGCAGACTTTGAAGCAGGCTTCGACACTATAGGCATCTTTTGAGTTGCGTTGGGTTTTGGGAGCAGGCCATTGATTCGAAAGAATTTTATTAGGCGCTCATTCACCCCCCCTCTGGTCGCTACTTTCGGTCCTACACTTTCTTCTTTCCTACTTTTGAGCAGATGGCTTGACACTGGTGTTGGCGTAAAAGATTACGCTAACAGGTTTAAGAAACTAACTATGTAACAAACGAAGTGCTTGCTTGATTAAACAATTCCAAGCCTCCGAATATGGATAATAGCCTAAGATAGTTCGAAGTGTGTATTGAATATTTGAGTATTCGATGCCTATTACAGGGCGAGAAGGGGAGTATTTATAGGTAAAACCTCTGAGGAAAAGATCTTTTTACCCCTCAAGTACAACCGACATAGTTGAATCTATTTCAGTGTCCCAAATAGGGTTAATATGGTAAAATACATTCGAAGGATATCGACAAGGTAGACGTCCCATTCTTCTGGTTGTTTCCCATTCTGGAGGGGAAGCCCTTCGGAGGATCCCTTCGGATCGGAGCTTGGATGGACCCTCCGACTTCAAGTCCTTCAGCCCAGAGACAAGTCTTGGGCTCTGAGAATATGATTTGTTGTTATCTTGGAATCTTGAGGATCATGAGGATGAAGTATTTTCCCCCAACAGTAGCCTCTCAAATACGCTTCTCTGAATAGCCTGTACAGCAAGGAGAGCAGTATACGCAATAAATATTTTCATTCTAAGGGACTTAGAAAAAATTCAAGGAATTATAACCATTTGAAGCGTCGTCAACATCGAAGATGTATCTACACTTTGAGCTTGAACCTTCGCATGATGACTCCGAAAAAGAGTGAACCGTTACTATTGCACTTCATTGCAAAGAGCCATTACTTTTGTGTTGTTACTCCTCAAATAGCCGTTAGGCCTTTCGAGAAAGCAACAAACGCAAATATTCACCACGGGTTCACACTTTTTCACCTTCTGGTCACACCTGTTAGTGACAAGGGTTTGATCTACAAGTGTGAAAACATATGTGAATCGTGCTAAATGAAAACGGAGCGGTTATAAAAGGGGAAAGTGACTAGCGACAGAAAGCTTTTACAGAGCTCTGGTGTTCAAACCTTTCCACACTTCCATCTTCAACCTTTCTCTCCAATTCTCTTGAGCAGTCCTCCTAATGATGAGGACCAGCGCAAAAGTGCCGATGGCGGTGGGGACCTTGGCGCTGAGGCAAGCCTAGGCCGCATCTGCAGCAAACATTCATTCTTGGAAGATGAACCTGCTCGGCGGAATCCATCGAGGAATGAGAAGGAAATTGGGTCCGGGAATGAGGACTCGGGTTCCCGGAGAAGAAGTGACCCTGACACCAAGGAGCGGAGAAGTCGCCGTCTTCGAAGCTTTCTTTGAAGTGGGACTAGGGCTTCCTTCAATAGAATTCTTGGCAGAAGTGTTAGAGATGTTCCACATTACCTTGCCACAGCTGTCTCCGAACACCACAGTCAGGTTAGCTATCTTCGAATGGGCCCTCCGAGCTGAAGGATGCAAGTGGAGGTCCAAAGTGTTCGCGGCCACCCATGAAGCTTCGTGCCAACCAAAGCCGCAAGTTGGGCCTAGGGACTCCAAGTGGTTGGTGGCCTTCGGGAGCGTCAACTTTTAGCTTCAGAAAGAGCACCTGAAGAATTTCCCGATGAAGGCAATCAATGACTGATGGTATTCTGACTGGATACTTTGTTGGTTTTATGCCAATGTCGGAGAAGACTCCAGGCTCGCCGGTCCCCTACAAGAAATATGGTACCGGAGGGAGGCAGAAGTGACTCCGGACCCAAGCCTGCTTTCAACGCGGCTTGGGTTATTGTCTTCGGTGGCTAAGCGCATGAGTATGCGGGACTTGGCCAAAGAGTTCATCGTCCTCCGGATACCTCCTCTTGGGGCCGACTAGCCTATTGTCTTTCAAAGCGCTTCGGAGGGGGACTTTCGAAACCTAGGTAAAACCTCTGTACCTCCTGCATTGAGATTAGTCATAGAGAATAACTAGTATTGTTAATAGATTGTTACCTTATTTCAGTGGCTCCATTGGCATTAGCTCCGGAGCAGATAGCTAGGGCTGCAGAATGGGTGCTCAGAGCCCCTAATGTTTTGGAGAAGCAACAGATGATTGAGCTGGTTGGGAGTTGGGAACGCTCCAACCGAGGGTGGAGTGCGCTCAGGATGGAGGCTCCTCCTCTGCCCAACTTCGACTCAGTGAGAGCAGTCTCTCGGAAGAGGAAGGTTGCCACTAGGACCTCCAAGGCTGGAAAGACTCCCCTGAAGACGGCGGTGCGGAAGGCCAAGCTCCCTTCACCTCCATCTTTTTGGCTTCACTCGACATTCGGAGCTCTTCTCATGAGGAGTTTGAAGAAGAAGATACTTCAGAGGCTCGCATGGGAAAAGAGCTCGAAGATCTTTTGTTGCACGGTGACGAGGTGGATTCTCGAGTGGCGACCGAGGATCCCCTTCGGGAAGTAGTTGAAGTAACTCCAACTGCTAAAGACGTGGCGGTGATCCACCCTGAACCTACCACGGTCCAAGGAACGGAGCCAGAAAATCCCAGCTCCCCAGTGATCGGAGTAGTAGCAACAGAGGCCAAGGCTTCGACATCTGCTACTCCAGCAAAAACCTCGGGGGAGGAGCTCGAAGAATATCTCCGAATGTATGAATTTCTGGGGGACCCCGAAATCATCCCTTAGAATCAAAACGAAGGTAGGTCTCAGGTCTTTATTCTTTGAAGTTCCTGAGATAATTACCCTGCACCAACAATATCTTAATGGATAATTGACGAATACCTTGCATTTTGCAGATGCTTCAAGGAGCAGCATAGCTCCAACTAGAGATGGAGCTTCAGCTCCCACCAGAGACAAGGCTCCGGTCGCAGTGGTAGCTCCGGCGATAGGAGTTATCTCGAATGGGGAAGTTCCATCTAGGGGAGCCACTCTCGAAGGGCGATCTACCTCGGTCGAAGTGGTGGCTCCGGTTTTTGTGTCAGGGAGAGGTAAGGGCAAAACTTGTCTTGGGCCTCTTCCCTCTTTAACGACAACACCATCAACGAATGACCCTTCGATACGCGCTTCGGAAGAAGATCCTGCTGAAGATGACCAAAGAGCCCTATCCTGGCTCCCGCTACTGGCTCCATTCTTGGAGCAGTGGACAGGGCTCCGAACCCTCCTGGAACCTTTGGCTAAAAAGAGCCAAGAGGTTGGGAACTCTGAGCTGGTCTCCGATTTGAGCGAGGCTAGCGGATCGGAGCTCGACTTAGCCCTCGAAATGGCTACCCTCTAGGTATGCAACAAACATAAAGAGTATTTACTTAATGGAAATTACATCATACTAACTTTGCTTTTTGCAGCAATTCGTCCTTGCTAGAACGGCAGCGACTTCCAATGAGCTCGAAACCAACCGGCTCAAAAGGAAGGTTACGCCGGTTCAAAGGGCCCTTAAGGGCTCTAAAGATAAATCTCTACGACTGGAGGAAGAACTCCTTGAGGAGTGGAGGGCCAAAGCTATAGTAGAGGAAGCACTCCGAACGAAGTAGTAGACCTGTGCTCAACTTGCTTCTTCGATAGAAGAAATCCATGCAGAGCGCTCGATGTTGAGGGCTGAAATCGAAAAGCTTCAGGTTGCGGAGGCGACTTCCAGGGCTGAACTCATGGAGCTTAGAGGGTCGCTTAAGCTAGCCCTGGTTTAGAAGAACTACTTAATGTTGAAGACAGCCGAAATCTCCTCCGTTGCCACTGAATTGACAAAGGCCGAGAAAAGGCATAGTTTGGCGGCTGATCAAACCATGGATACCCTTAGGGGTGTTCTAGAGTATTTTGGCACGATGTGCCCATCTTCTTCAGTTGTGGTGGACGATCCCCTCGACCGAAAGCTTGAGATGATCCAAGCAGCAGCTAAGATGATGAAAGGCTCCGGGACACACTACAGAGAGATCTCATGGCAAGTAGCTGAGATCGGAGTCCTTCGACACCTCGAAGCCATTGGGGTCTCTGTTGCTCCAGTGAAAGGTTCGACGCCGGCACTCTTCTCTGACGAAGGCTTATTGCGACCATTTTTGGACGTGGCTTTAGCTTGGGAAGCCTTCCAGGCGACCTGCAAAGCAGACAATGAAGCTGCGGCGAAGGCTTGGATCGACGAAGCTCATCGACAGAGACTAGCTCAGACGAAGCCTCCGGCTCCAACTCTGCCAACTACTCCGCCTCCTGACCCGAAGGTCTAGCCTCTAGGATGCTTAATTATGTAAAAGAGATCTTGTAATGATCTTATTTTAATGGATGGAAAGTTTATAAATGGAAAGTTTTCGCTTGAATGTTTGTTTTTGGTTCTGTTATATGCTTTGGATCCTGACCTCGAGGTATTAAAGCTCAATGAAGGACTTCGCCAACAATGGTCTATGGTCGAAAGCTTGAGGCCTTACAAGCACTCACGATTTTCGGTTCCTCAAGGAGAGAAAGGGGAAATAGCACCCGATGTTTGTAGCGAAGTTCTTTCTTATATTAAAGAAGAGGATAAGGTAGTAGTATCTTCATCCTCAAAGTATGTAGATTGGTCCGACTCGGAGTACCAAGTCGAAGACCCAATGGAGTCTAGCTCCGAACAACCTCAAACCTTGGCCGAACTTCAATAAGAACAGAAAAAGTTGAGGGCTTCGAAGAAGAAGGGCACTCGGACCAAAAGAATGGTTTTGAGAACTCCAGGCTCCGAAGACCGAACTGGTCCTGGGGGTAGCTCTAGAGGTCGGAGGGGTCTTCATTTCTATTTAGGTTTAGATAATAATTTTTCCTAATTATGATGATTGTAATATGATTACCCAATTAATACAAATTGTATGAGAAGCATCACTTTATTGTTCCTCACTCTCCTGCCCCTCTTTGTGGTTGGGGGACCATATGCAATGCGATAAGGTCCGTCAGACACAATGCTTGATATAATAAAAATCGATGCTTCACAAACTGTTGGAGGAAAATATCTCATCTTCGGGGTTATTGCCAAAGCAGCATGAAGATAGTCAACCAGTTCGAAGATTGTCCGAAGACCATCTTCGAAGATGCCCAGTACCTGGTTCGAAGCCCGAAGACAGACACTGGTTCGAAGTATGCCTTCGAACCAAAGCCCTTCAGGATCTTTTCTGCCAGCTAAGATGGAAGACTTATCTTCTATCCTATTAGATTAGTCTTTTACCATTTTAGCCCTATTAAGGAAACTGAATAGTTTCCTTAATGTCGGTTGTAATAGAGGGGTAAATAGGTCTTTTCCTTAATGTTTATGCCTATAAATACCCCCCATTTCACCCTGTAATAGGGACCGATTACAAGTGATTCAATACACACTTTCGAACTATTCTAAGCTATTATCCTTTCGGAGGCTTAGAACAGTTTGCTTCGCAAACACTTCGTTTGTTAGTCTCTTTTCTATAGAAACCTGTTAGCGTAATCTTTTACGCCAACAGTTGGCGCCGTCCGTGGGGAACCTAGTCCAAAAAACTTCATTCTCTACCAACTTCTTACATCATGCCTCCTAAGCGGAGCGCACCTCGCAATCCCACTCGGAGGTCCTCTCGGATCTCCGGAGAGATACCCTTCGACACAGTCGAAGTCGGAGGGTCTTCGACTATCCCTCCACCTCAAACTCCGCAAGGGGCTTCTATCCCTCGAGGATACGAAACCTCTCCGCCAACCCCTTCCATACTCCGACCGCCCGGAGCCACTCCGCCACCCTCTATTCCGATTCGAACTGATCATACCAGTTCTCAAGACCCGGAAGGTCCTTCTGGAGGAGATGAAGATAGCATTGGAGACATGGCCACTCAAATGGCCAATCTTCAAGCCGAGGTAGCGAGGTGGCGACAAGAGGCTGCGAACAGACTTCGTTCTCAAGCCACCCCAGCTATCCCCGAAGTGCCCGAAGATGACGATCTTGATTATCCCGAAGCCCCGGAGAACGCCTCTTACGACAATGAATCTCCATTGCATCCTGAGCTTCAGAAGATTCGTTTCAATCCGAAGTTTAAAACTTCGAAGCTCTGCAAGTATGCTGGAGACGAAGATCCCAGTGAGTTTGTGCGTTCTTATGCCCTAGCGATTGAGGCTAGCGGCGGAGACAGAGAGACTATGGCGAAGTGCTTCCCATTAGCTCTTCAAGGAGTGGCGTTGAGATGGTTCTGGTCTTTAAAGCCAGGATCAATCATTTCCTGGTCACAGTTGAAGAGGAAGTTCATAAGTAACTTTCAGGGCACCTTCGTGCCCCCCATGTCCACAGGGAGCCTTTTCCAAGTGAAGCAGCTCCCCGGAGAAACATTGAGACAGTACTTCAAGCGCTTCGCTCACACGAAGTCGCAAATCCGGGGGCTGTCTACATCCTCAGTGGTTGATGCGGCTCGGGAAGGCGTCAGTCATAAAGGCCTTCTGGATAAATTGCATCGGAAGAGCATCACCACAGTATCACAGTTGATGTCGTACTTCGAGGAGTACTCGAAGTCGGAAGAAGGTTGGCTTCGGAGGACTACCGCTACTTCGACAGTATTGACGGAAGTTAAAGCAGAGTTGAAGACTTCGGCACAGCCGCAAGAACCAGTCTTCGAAGTGCAACATGATAGAAGAAGAGGGCAAAAGCACCCTCGCTCTGAAGTCTTAAACATTGCACCCCCACAGAAGTTTGTACCAAGAGCTCCACAGTCTGCGGGGAACAAGTCCAGTGGCTGGAGGCCGCCAGGGAAAACAGCTGGCAAGGGCCAGACCCTTTTTTGCTGTATTCATGGAGAGAATCGAAGCCATGCAACTGACACATGCAAGGCTATTCTTACCCTTCGGGGAGAATACTTGGAGAGAACTTCGGGTCGAGGTAGTACCGACCGAAGTCCAGCAGCAGCAGTGCGCCCGGAGCCGGTCCAGGCTGTGGCGCGAATAGAAAATTTTGATGCTGCAAGGCACCCTCCGGTGGCCAATGTTATGCCACCTCCGAAGCAAGAGGAAGGACAAGATAGAGGGAAGAGAGTAGTTCTCCCTATCTCCGGAGGAGGTACCCTCGGAAGCATGTCCAAGAGACAGCGAAGAGAGTACGTTCGAGAAGTAGGCCACATTGGGACTTCGTCATCTGCAGCTGCAATGCCGGAGTGGTCTCATGTTCCAATATCTTTCTCTGCGGAGGATGCAGCTGGTATCAAGTTCCCGCATGCAGATCCATTGGTTATTACTGCCGATATTGGAGGGACTGAAGTCCGAAGGGTGCTAATTGACGGAGGTAGCTCGGCAGATATCATATTTGTACAAGCCTTCGATCAGTTATGCATTTCCCGGAAGCATCTCCTCCCAGCGGCTCGTCCTCTGCAAGGCTTCGCAGGACCTCCGCTCGATGCACTCGGCCAGATAGGCCTGGAAGTAACCTTCGGAGAAGGTTTACTAGCCCGAACTTAAGAAGTTATCTTTGATGTGGTAGATGCCCCGTATGCTTATAATGTCATCTTCGGACGGGGCATGTTGAATCAGTTCGGAGCTGTGGCGCATCACAACTACTTGTGCATAAAGATGCCCACACAAGCAGGGGTCCTGACAGTCTTCGGAGATCAAGCCATGGCTCGGAGGGCAGAATATGGTCATGGTCCTCCTCTTGATCCGAGGCAAGTAAACAGTGTCCAAGATAATGGAGAAATTTTTTCAGCCTCCTCCGAAGCTTCGAAAAAGTCATTTCCAAGACCAAGTCCCGAAGGAGAGATTGCAACGAAGGTCATCGTCAAAGATGGTAAAGAATACACCTTTCAATTTGGTAAAGATTTACCTCCCGAAGTTGCAACTTCCTTGGAAAAGGTCGTAGAAGAAAATTTGGATGTCTTCGCTTGGTCTGACGAAGATATCACCGGAGTCGATCGGGATATTATTGAGCACAGCTTGCTTGTAAACCCGAAGGCCCGGCCTGTTCGACAAGGGCTCCGGAAGATGTCCGCAGAGAGAGCTGCTCTAGCTAAGGACGAAGTTGAAAAACTGTTGAAGGCTGGGATTATCAGAGAAGTGGCCCATACAGAATGGTTAGCCAACCCAGTCTTCGTCAGGAAGAAGTCCTCCGGAAAGTGGCGCATGTGCATTGATTTCACATCTTTGAATAAAGTGTGCCCACGTGACCCCTACCCCATGCCCCGAATTGATCAACTAGTTGACTCCACTGCAGGTTCGGAGTTACTAAGCTTCCTCGACGCGTATTCCGGTTATCACCAAATATGGTTGAAGCGCGAAGATGAAATCAAGACGAGCTTTGTAACTCCTTCGGGAGTCTTCTGCTATGTAAGAATGCCCTTCGGCCTAAGAAATGCCGGGGCTACTTTTTCAAGATTAGTTGCTAAGGCTCTAGGTCATCAATTAGGCCGCAATGTGGAGGCCTATATGGATGATATTGTAATAAAGAGTGCTTTAAAGCACCAACATAGCCTAGACTTAGCAGAAACATTCAATAGCCTCCGGGCATGTGGGATCCGTCTTAACCCCGAAAAATGTATATTCGGAGCTAAGGCTGGAAAGTTGTTAGGGTACTTAGTTTCAAGCAGGGGAATTGAAGCTAGCCCTACTCAAATAACTGCGCTGCAGAAGATGGCTCCTCCGGAAAATTTAAAGCAAGTGCAAAAGCTGACTGGACGTCTGGCCGCACTTAGCAGGTTTTTATCAAGGTCTGCGGAGAGGAGCTTGCCAATCTTTAAAGCTTTGAAAGGGTCCGAAGATTTTGCATGGACACCGGAGTGTCAGAAAAGCTTCGAGGATATTAAAGATTATCTCAGCAATCTTGCTACACTTACGGTGCCTATTGCGGACGAAACCCTACTTCTGTATCTTGCAGCTACAGGCTCAGCTGTTAGCGCAGTCCTTGTCAGAGAAGCGGATATCAATGGGAAGTTGGTCCAAAATCCTGTCTATTTCGTATCCGAAGCATTGTCAGGAGCGAAGACAAGATACTCCGAACTTGAGAAGTTTGTTTATGCTCTGATAATGGCTTCGAGGAAGCTAAGACATTATTTTTTGGCTCATAATGTAATTGTACCAACTTCGTATCCTTTAGGAGATATGCTCCGAAGCAAAGATTCCACTGGAAGGATTGGAAAGTGGGCAGTAGAACTAGCACCCTTCGGCATATCTTTCCTGGCAAGGACAGCTATCAAATCTCAAGTCCTAGCAGACTTCGTAGCAGAGTGGACTCCACCTGCGAAGTTGACTCCGGAGAAATCAGATGACGGAGTTTGGACTATTTACTCCGATGGGGCTTTCCAAGCATCCGGAGCAGGCATTGGGGCAGTATTAATTTCACCATCAGGACAAAGAGCAATGTACTCCGCAAGACTCAACTTTAAGTCTACCAATAATATAGCGGAGTACGAAGGAATTTTATTGGGACTCCGGAAAGCACGTGCTCTAGGGGCTACAAGGATAATTATAAAAACAGATTCTCAGATAGTAGCAGGGCACGTAGACAAAAGTTTTCAAGTCCGACATCCACAGCTTGCAAAGTACTTGGAAGAAATTCGCAAGATCGAAGCACATTTCAAGGGTATTTCCATTCGGAGTATACCAAGAGCTGAAAACGTGCAAGCGGACATTTTAGCGAAGGCTGCTGCCGGAGCTGTGGATGTGCCTGACGAAGCTTTCTATGAGGAGCTCAATGTACCTTCGGTGCCACAAGTTGCTTCTGCAGAGATTCTCTGCATTCCTAGTGCAGATTGGAAAGATTCGATCATAGAACTCTTGCAAGGAGGAACAAATTTGCCCGAAGAGCCCCAATTGTCAAGATTAAAGCTCAGAGCAAGAAACTATCAGTTAATCAACGGTATATTATACAAAGCCGGAGTATGTTCCCCTCTACTCCGATGTATATCTCAAGCCGAAGGCCAAGAAATTCTTCGAGAAATTCACGAAGGCCTTTGTGGAAGTCATTTAGCCCCTAGAGCTCTGGCAGGAAAAACACTTCGCCAGGGGCTTTATTGGCCCACAATAACAGCTGATGCGGAGAGCTTGGTCCGCACTTGTCAAGGATGCCAGTGGATGGGTCGACGGAGTCATCGCCCACCAATAGCTCTTCAAGTCATTGCTCCGGTATGGCCTATGGCCAGATGGGGTATGGATCTAATTGGTCCCTTTCCGTTAGCAAAGGGAAATCTGAAGTTCGCAGTGGTAGCTATTGAATATTTTTCTAAGTGGGTAGAAGCAGAGCCCTTAACAGCTATCACTTCGAATAATGTACATAAATTCTTCTGGAAGAACATTATTTGCCGGTTCGGAGTGCCTAGATATCTCACAGTTGATAATGGAACACAGTTCGACGCAGAACCCTTCAGGAAGTTTTGCGAAGACCTAGGCATTCAACTATGTTTTGCTGCAGTAAGACATCCTCAGTCAAATGGAGCCGTTGAGCGAGCCAATGGAAATATTTTATCAGGGCTAAATCGAAGAATAGTAGGATTATCAAAGGGACTGTGGACCGAAGAGCTTCCGAAGATTCTGTGGTCCATTCGGACTACGCAAACAAGGTCCACAGGTTTTACTCCGTTCAGACTACTATTCGGAGATGAAGCTATGACTCCGACAGAGCTCAAAGGGGGGTCGTTTCGCAGCACCGAACCGGACATCAAAGAAGAAAGACAAGCTTCGTTAGATTTGTCAGAAGAAACAAGACTTCGGGCTGTAGCTAATTTATCAAAGTATCATCAGCAGACGAAGACTTGGTATGACCCGAAGGTTAAGCTCAGCGAGTTAAGGCCGGGTCATCTTGTTCTACGAAGCATTATAGCACCAGGGAAGTTAGGCAATAAATGGGAAGGTCCATATCTAATTGTCCGCTCAGGGCGCCCTGGTTCATTCAAATTAGCTAATTTAGAAGGTGAAGAGTTAGCACATACTTGGCATGCGGAGCACCTAAAGCGATACTTCGCATAAGGGCTCCTTGTAATTCGCTTGTAATCACCTCTAAATTAATAAAGCATACACCCTTCTGTTTGCCTTCCCCTTGACACTCCTAGTTTCCCGAGCGGACGCGCTGGGACGGAAGTCGATCGAGAGGGAAGTGTCATCAAGCTGGGCTGTATTTCCGGACTTCGTACTTATAAAGTCGAAGCCTCCGGTGTGGTGGCTGAAATCCATCCGGAGCCCAAGCTGATACCTTGTAGGCATCCGTAAAAGAGCCAATACCACATTCTACGGAGTCCAAGCTTCGGCTGGTAGACTTCCGTAAAAAGAGCCGAAGGTGGCCAAAATATGCGGAGTCCAAGCTGCAGCTTGCAGACATCCGTAAAAAGAGCCGAAGGTGGCCAAATTCTGCGAAGTCCAAGCTCCGGCTGGTAGACTTCTGCAAAAATAGCCGAAGGTGGCTGCAAATTCTGCGAAGTCCAAGCTCCAGCTGGTAGACTTCTGCAAAAATAGCCGAAGGTGGCTACAAATTCTGCGAAGTCCAAGCTCCGGTTGGTAGACTTCTGCAAAAATAGCCGAAGGTGGCTACAATTTCTGCGAAGTCCAAGCTCCGGCTGGTAGACTTCTGCAAAAAACAGCCGAAGGTGGCTAAAGCAAAACAACATTTAAGCCATGAGCTTCGAATGTCTATTCATATGCGTCCAAAGTGACAAATTTTTTAAGACACTAAAGTGTCCTGAAAGTTATCTAAATGATTTCTTTCATGAAACAAACAAAGGTACCAAGTTACCATTCTTCTGACTACAAAGGTCGAAGACATTTTATAAGATTTCAAAAGATCTTTAAATGACAGAGGGGCTCCGAACCCCCAAAAAATTGTACTCCGAAGTTTTTTCTTTGCGCATAACCATCTTTGAATACAGTTCGAAGTTGCTTATACCCAAAGAGGGGCTAGTAATTATGGAGACAATTTTAAATCGGCATTCATTATTGAAATAAATGTATTTACAGATTACATTATGAAAAATTGGTATCTATACCAAGAAGGAATCGGAGACCTCTTCGGTCCCGAGAGCTAGGGGTGGAACGACTAGTTCCAACATCGGAAGTTCTAAGAACTTTACGTTTAACTCTCTTCCTCCCCTTCGAAGCTCTAAAATCCTTCTGTTCTTGTTGAAGCTCGGCCCAAGTTCGAAGCCGCTCGGGGCTTCTCTCCCAGCTTCTAAGATCTTCAGATCTTTTATTTTGGGCTTCACCTTCATCTTCGGACCAATTAGTGTCTTCAGAAGACGAGGTGTTTGCGTCAATCTCTTTATCTTCCTCTTTAATATAAGACAATACGTATTTGATTACTTCGGGCGCAATAACGCCGGAGTCATCTCGAGGGATAAGGAATCGAGGACGTTTATAACTCTTTAGAAGTTCGAAGGTGTTCCACAGTGAGCGAAGTTCGCTGTTAAGCTCTAACACTTCGATATCTTCCATAAGAGGCAAAGCCTAAAAATATGACAAACAAGACTTTCATTGATAAATATTTACAAGCATCAGCTTTACGTAATCAAAAAATCCTAAATAATCCTAAACCTGCGGGTTCGGAGGAGGCTGACTGCTCGAAGCTTGACTCCGAACTTGCTTTTGACGTTGGCCTTCATCAATCCAAGCCTTGATCGCAGATCGACCTTCGGCTCTCCACGAAGTTTGGAAGGCTCGCCAAACAGTAGCCACGCCTTCGGAAGGGGTCAGAAGTCTTGCGTCGTCGAAGATGATGGAGCCCTCTGCGCTCGGAGTAATTACTCGGCCCAAATCCTCATAGTAACGAAGTAATCCAAGGGCAGACACTTGTCCGGAGAGTTCTCCATAACGCATGCCTGCCGTCTTCATTTGCTTCGCTGCTCCTTGGATCCTCTTTAACCGGCGCAGCAGAGTCACATTGTCATCCGAAGGTAGTGATCCAGTAGTACCGAAGTACTCCAAGACACCTAACATCTGTTCGATGACCTCCGAAGCCACCTTCTCAGACTTAAGCCTTTCCTCAATAAGCACATCTTTGGCCGAAGTCGTTTCAGCTAAAACTCCGGAGATTCTAGCGTTCTCCGTAGTCAAAGCATTCTTTTGAGTTCGGAGTTGGCCAGCCTCTTCTTGTAGCCTTACAAGTTCGGACCCCTTCGCAGCATCCTCCGTCCGCAGTCTTTCAATCTCCGCTCGAAGCACAATTCTTTCTGCTTCGAGCTCTTTCTTCGCAGCCTCCAAGCTTTGCCTAGCCCTTCGCTCTGCTAGTATTACATTGTCCATTTGAGCTACTCGACCTTCGGAGAAGTTAAAATTTCTTTGAAGAGTTTCGTTCTCTTCCCGAAGTTGAGCAATTTCGTTTTCGCTCGATAAAGCCGCAGCGCGGGCTAAGACTGCTTGCTAAGAAAACAGAAAAACTGGAATAAGAAATTATTCATATATAATTCATTATTTGGTTCGAAGATGCTTTATACCTGATAAGCTGCTCTTTCCACAGCAATATTAAGCTCCGAACCCTTCGCTCTGCTTAAAAGAGCTACCAGTTCTGTTTCCCCGACTTTGCGACTGGCTTCACCCAAAGGTTTAACCAAAGTCCCAAGTCCGGTTTTCTCCTCCAAAAATGGAGTTATGAGAGGAAGCATTACTGAAGCCTTCTGATCAGCTCTGCTTAGTGAAGGTCCGGAGAGTTCTTCTGAGGCCCTTGGAACTTCTGAAGATGGCCCCCCCTCAGTCGATTCACTTTCATCTGTTGACTCAGATGAAGTCGATCCTTGAGCAGGGAGAGGCTCTATGTGTCTTTTTCCTCTTCCAGGCCCCGGTAGAGTAACCTCTGGTTGTGGCTCCGAAGTTGTCGAAGGTCTTTGAATTGTATCTTCGAGGGATACTTCGACAACAGGAGGCTCTGAAAAAACAAAAATATTACACATTGTATAATTTTGCAAAAATTGATAAGAATTATGCAAAATTTACCTTCGACATTCCCTGGAATATCGAGCACCGGACTGATCGGAGGATCAAAAGTGTAGTCCTCATCCGAATCAGCCGCTAAATCTTGGACTGCAGGAGCATCGTCCTGGGGAGTCCTCGTTACTTCTTCGGGAATCGAAGCCATAGTGACTTCGACCCCACCTTCATCCACAGGAACTCCGGCCTGAGTTGTATCTTCTTGAACTACCGAAGTCATTGGTTGATCAGCATTATCTCCAGACTCCGGTACGTTCGCAGGCACTTCGGCCTCATCTACACCCATAGGGGCTTCGATTTGTTCTTCCTGGGTATCCGGAGCTCTTACTTCTTCGATGTTGGCTCGGGGCTCCGGAATACCTGCAGTATCTTCAATGTGAATACTTCGTTGAGCTGCATCTTCATCAATTAATTTTACTAATAAAATACCTTCATCCTCTTTAGAACCAGAAAGTGAGGTTCTTGAGCTTGAAGGAGCAGGATCCGAAGGTGCGAGATTCTTTGGCTTCCGAGCCACCTTCTTCACCGGAGTCTTTGCTGAACTTGAAGCTCCGGCTTCAGCTACTCTTTTCTTGGGGCCTTTCTCCTGAGGCACCCAATCCATCAGAGGGGGTGGAGTTAACTCCAGCATTCCCTATACTCTGTTAAATCGCTCCCAACTTCCTACTAATTTGATTCGCCATTCTTTTTCTGACGGAGTTGGAGCACCCAGAATCTTCTTCGAAGCCCTTACAATTTGCTCTGAAGTAATAGGGGCTGAAGAAGCTAAAAAATAATTCGAGTTAATCTTTCTTCGAAGTAAATATGTACTATGCATGTTGGTTTCGAAGTTACCTGCAGGGCTCGAAGTATAGTTAATCTTGCGAAGACCGCCTTCCGAGTCATCCTCGAAGACGATAGGCCAGTTGGCCATCAACGGAGGAATTTGCAGTCCGAGGAACTCTTCGGCTAAGTCCCGCATGCTCAACGTTCTGCTGATTTTCTGAAGCAAGTTGAGGCGAGCTTCAAGTTGGCCTTCGTCAGGTTGCACTAAGGCTTCCTTCCGGAACTGGATTTCTTTGAGGGGACCGGCCAGAGGACTGCTCACTCCAACTTCGGCATAAAACCACCTCAGAACCCAATCGGTGTACCATCTAGCATTGATGACCTTAGCAGGGAATTGCAGGGCATATTCATCACGAAGCCTAAAATTGATGCTTCCGAAGGAAACCACCACTTTCTCACCTCCGGAGCCTACGAAGGTCTTTGGCTGACAAGTTGCTCTATGAAGCGCAGCGAAGATTTCAGCCCTCCCCTCACAACCTTCGGCTCTCAGTGCCCACTCGAAGATAGCTAATCTGGCTACAGCATTCGGAGACAGCTGGGGGAGGGTTATATGAAACAAGTCAAGTACTTCGGCCAAGAAATCCACAGCCGGGAGGCCCAAGCCCGCTTCGAAAAAAGCTTCGAACACTACAACTTCTCCAGGTCTTGGTGATGGAATCGATTCTTTGCCCGGCTTCCGAATCATAACCCCATCACTAATCTTTCCCCCCGCTGTGATTGCCAAAGACTCTTTCTTGCAGGTAGACGGCCCCAACTCAAAAGATTGATCCAAGTACTTAGTCGAGGGTGGGCACATACCTTGGTCGTCGGGGATTTGGGGATTTCTCCCCCCTGCCGCCATGGATGCTGCCGCCTGCATCGAAGGTGTCACCGCCAAGGTTGCTGCTGCTGCTGCTGCGGCCGCCTGTTGCCGAGCCAAGGCCGAAGGAGGTGCAGATCCCTTAGTCTTCACCATCGCGATTGCTGGATTGATCTGAAGGAATGGAGGCTAGGGCTCAAGAACTCAGAGGCTAGGGCTCAAGAACTCAAAGGACTCAAAAGTTTTTAACTGAGAGAAAGCGGTGAAAAGGTAATCGGGTAAGTTTTGGGCTCTTTATTTATAGCCTAATCGTTCCGTTGGTTACCGTTTGGGCTCTGCCTTTTCGCATTCCCGCCCGTTATATTCCTCCGGAAATAACGCATCATATAACTTCCGTTAGAAACAGGAACTAACGGCTATTTTTTCTAAGTCTAAAAAGACTTTCGAACTTCCTGAGTCAGTTCTAAGATAGTTCGAAAAGTAATTACCTTATGATTGATTCGAAGTTCATATCTTCATGCATTTCGAAGATAAAATAAAAACCAATAACCCTTATGATTGGTTATCTTTTCTTTCCGTATACTGCTCTCCTAACGTTACAGGTCAAACGGAGAAGCGTATTCGAGGGGCTACTGTTGGAGGAAAATATCTCATCTTCGGGGTTATTGCCAAAGCAGCATGAAGGTAGTCAACCAGTTCGAAGATTGTCCGAAGACCATCTTCGAAGATGCCCAGAACCTGGTTCGAAGCCCGAAGACAGACACTGGTTCGAAGTATGCCTTCGAACCAAAGCCCTTCAGGATCTTTTCTGCCAGCTAAGATGGAAGACTTATCTTCTATCCTATTAGATTAGTCTTTTACCATTTTAGCCCTATTAAGGAAACTGAATAGTTTCCTTAATGTCGGTTGTAATAGATGGGTAAATAGGTCTTTTCCTTAATGTTTATGCCTATAAATACCCCCCATTTCACCCTGTAATAGGGACCGATTACAAGTGATTCAATACACACTTTCGAACTATTCTAAGCTATTATCTTTTCGGAGGCTTAGAACAGTTTGCTTCGCAAACACTTCGTTTGTTAGTCTCTTTTCTATAGAAACCTGTTAGCGTAATCTTTTACGCCAACACAAACAATACTTGGTAATCATGAATTCGACTCTTTCGTATAGTTCTTCGAACTGTACGTTCATATTATGATGTTTATAATCTTGGAGCTTTGAGCTTATACATGGGAGCTCCTAAATTGGTCACTTAGGACTCTTAGAGTGTTTCATTTGACCGGAGCCTTGAAACCTTATTACTTGGTTGCCTTTGACTCATTTTCAGATGTATTAGACTCCGATTATAACGGTCACTTTGGACTCTTTTTACGGATGTTTTCAAGCTAATTGCTCGAAGTCCATATTATTTGGTCTCCTTGGACTCTTTTTATGGATGGTATCAAACCGGTGGTTTGGAATCCGCTTTTTGAGGTCTCCTTGGACTCTTTTTATGGATGCTTTCAAGTCGATGGCTTGGAATCCGTTTCATGTGACATTCCCACCTTGTAGGATGCTTCGAACCGGTGGTTCGAAGTCCGTAAATTTGGTTCGAATGAATAACGCTTATCTTCGCAATCAGCTTCGTTCTCCTAGTGCGTCCACTAGAAGTAGGAATTGTTGTGAGAAGTAGGCATTACTCGAACCATGAACTTTATTCATTTAGAATGTGCTTACAAATAATTACAAGGAGCCCCTATGCGAAGTATCGCATAAGGTGCTCCGCATGCCATGCATGCTTTAATTCCTCACCTTCTAAATTAGCTAATTTAAAAGACCCAGGGTGTCTTGAACGAAGGATGATATATGGACCTTCCCATTTATTTTCTAACTTTCCTGGTGTAATAATGCTTCGAAAAACTAAATGACCCGGTTTAAGTTCATTAAGTTTAATCTTCGGATCATACCAAGTCTTCGTCTGATGTTGATACTTCATTAGGTTTGCAACGGCTTGAAGCCTTGTTTCTTTCGTTAGGTCCAGCGAAGCTTGTCTTTTATTTTCCATTTCTGGTTCGATGGTGCGAAGAGATCCTCCTTTAAGCTCTGTCGGCATCATGGCTTCATCTCTGAATAGTAATCTGAAAGGGGTAAAACCCGTGGACCTTCCTTGAGTGGTTCGAATGGACCATAAAATCTTCAGGAGCTCTTCGGTCCACAACCCTTTCGCCAATACTACTATCCTTCGATTCAGCCCCGATAAAATATTACCATTAGCTCGCTCGACAACTCCATTAGATTGAGGATGATGGACAGCTGCAAAAAACATTTCTATGCCAAGACCTTCACATAACTCTATGAAAGGTACGACATCGAATTGGGTGCCATTATCGATTGTCAACTATCGAGGTACTCCAAACCTGCATATAATATTTTGCTAGAAAAATTTTTATACATTCTTGGAAGTGATAGCTGTGAGGGGCTCTGCTTCGACCCCCTTAGAAAAATATTCAATTGCTACCACTACAAATTTAAACTTCCTTTTGTCATTGGGAAGGGGCCAATGAGATCCATACCACACCTAGCCATGGGCAACACTAGAGCAATAACTTGAAGTGGTGTTGGCAGACGATGACTTCATCTTCCCATCCATTGACAACCTTGGCAAGTGCGGACTAAGGCTTCCACATAAGATACTATTGTAGGCCAATAAAGCCCCTGGCGAAGTGTTTTCCCTGCTAAGGCTCGAGGGGCAAGATGGCTACTGCAAAGGCCTTCGTGAATTTCGCAAAGTATATCTTTGCCTTCGACATGGGAAATACATCGGAGTAAGGGAGAACATACTCCGACCTTGTATAAGATACCATTGACAATATGATAATTCTGGACTCTTAATTGCAATCTTGAAAGCTTTGGGCCTTCGGGTAAATTAGCTTCCCCTTGTAATAATCCCATAATTCAACTCCGCTAGTCGGTGCTCGGTATGCAAAGGACCTCCGCAGGAGGGAGTTGGAGCACCGAAGGAGAGGCAAGCTCTTCATAAAAAACTCCTTCTGGAATGTCTATGTCTCCGGCTGTAGCCTTTGCCAAGATATCGGCTTATGCATTGTCAGGTCTTGGGATGCTCCGAACAGAAATCCCTTTAAAGGCTGCTTCAATCTTACGGATTTCTTCTATATATTTAGCAAGTTGTGGATGCCGAACTTGGAAACTTTTATCAATGTGCCATGCTACAATTTGGGAATCTATTTTTATAACAACTCTTGTAGCACCAAGGGCACGTGCCTTGCGAAGACCTAGCAAAATTCCTTTGTACTCCGCAATATTATTGGTGGACTTAAAGTTGAGCCTTGCAGAATACATTGCTTTTCCCCGAAGGTGAAATTATCACTGCTCCGACACCTGCTCTGGATGCTTGAAAGGCTTTATCGGAGTATATGGTCCATATTCCTTCACTTGATTTTTCTGGAGCCCATACTGCAGATGGAGTCTATTCTGCTACAAAATCAACCACCACTTGTGACTTGATGGTTGTTCTTGCTACAAAGGAGATGCTGAAGGGTGCTAGCTCGACGACCCATTTTCCAATTCTTCCTGTAGAATCTTTGCTTCGAAGCATATCTCCTAGAGGATAAGAAGTTGGTACAATTACATTATGTGCTAGAAAATAATATCATACTTTCCTCGAAGCCATCACTAGAGCGTAAGTGAATTTTTCCAACTCGGAATATCTAGTTTTTGCTCCGGATAAAGCTTCTGATACAAAATATACTGGATTTTGTACCAACTTTCCATTGAAATTCATTTCTCGAATAAGGACTGCACTGACAGCTGATCCTATAGCTGAAGATAAAGAAGAAGGGTTTCATCTGCAATGGGCACAGTGAGTGTTGCAAGGTTGCTGAGATAATATTTAATATCATCAAAACTCTTTTGGCACTCCGGTGTCCATGCAAAATCTTTAGACCCTTTCAAGGCTTTGAATATTGGGAAGCTCCGCTCTACGGACCTTGCCATATATCTGCTAAGTGTTGTGAGTCGTCCAGTAAGCTTTTGAACTTGCTTAAAATTTTCCGTTGGAGCCATTCTTTGTAGTGCAGATATTTGAGTTGGGCTAGCTTCGATCCCCTTGCTCGAAACTAAATACCCTAACAGTTTCCCATCTTGAGCCCCGAAGATACATTTGTCAAGGTTGAGGCATACTCCACATGCTCAGAGGCTCTCAAATTTTTCTGCTAAGTCTAGACTATCCTGGTGCTTTAAAGCACTTTTTATTACAATATCATCCATATAGGCTTCGACATTACGCCTATTTGGTGACCTAGAGCTTTAGCAATTAACCTTGAAAAAGTTGCTTCGGTATTTCTCAAGCCGAAGGGCATTCTTACATAGAAAAAGACTCCCGAAGGAGTTACAAAACTTGTCTTGGTTTCGTCTTCGTGTTTTAACCATATTTGATGATATCCGGAATACGTGTCGGGGAAACTCATGAGCTCCAAGCCAGCAATGGAGTCGACTAATTAATCAATCGGGGCATGGGGTAGGGGTCACGTGGGCATGCTTTATTTAGGGATGTGAAATCAATGCACATGCGCCACTTTCTGGAGGCCTTTTTCTTGACGAAGACTGGCTTGGCTAACCACTCCATATGAGTGACTTCTCTAATGATCCCGGCCTTCAACAATTTTTTCACTTCTCCCTTAGCAAGGCTTGCCTTCTCTATTGATAATTTTTGGAGCCCTCGTGAATAGGTCAAACCCTTGGGTTGACAAGTAGGCTAAGCTCAAGGATACTTTTGTCAACCCCCGGAATGTCTTCATCGCACCAGGGAAAGACATCCAAATTCTCTTTAACTACTTCTAGTGAAGTAGCAATTTTCGGAGGCAATTCTTTGCCAAACTAGATGGGATAATCTTTGTCGTCCTTTACAATGACCTTCATTACAATTTCTCCTTCGGGGCTTGGCCTCGGGGAGGACATCTTCGGTAATTCACTTGATACAGGGATATCCTCCGAATGGTCTAGCACATTATTTATTTGTCTAGGATCAAGAGGTCAACCATGGCCGTATTCTGCCCTTCGTGCTATAGCTTGGTCATCGAAGACCGTAAGCACTCCACCTTGGGTGGGCATCTTTAGGCATAGATAATTATGATGTGCCACGACTCCGAGTTGATTTAACATACCCCTTCCGAAGATCACATTATAGGTATAGGGGGCATCAACTACGTCGAAAATCGCCTCTTCCATTCTGGCTAAGAGCCCCTCTCCGAAGGTAACGTCGAGACCTATTTGGCCGAGGGCATCAAGAGGAGGTCCTGCGAAGCCTTGAAGTGGATGAGCTGCTAGGAGGATATGTTTCTGCGGGATGCAAAGCTGGTCGAAGGCCCGAACAAAGATAATATCCGCAGAGCTTCCGCCATCAACCAACACTCTCCGAACTTTCGTTCCTGCACTATCAGTGGTGATAACAAGGGGTCCGCATGAGGAAATTTTATACCCACTGCATCAGCTGCGGAGAAAGATATAGGGACGTGAGACTACTCGGACATTTCAGTAGTCGACGAGGAGGTCCCAATATTCCCTACTTCATGAACCTACTCCCTCCGTTGCCTTTTTGACATGCTTCCCAGGGTTCCTCCTCCGGAGATGGGAAGAACCACTCTTTTGCCTCGGTCTTGTGTATCTTCTTGCTTCAGAGGTGGCATAACACTGACCACCGAAGGTTGTCTTGGGAGGTTCGAAGCTGTCTACACGTCCAACAGTCTGCACCGGCTCCGGACGTGCCTCAGGAGGGGCTCAGTCAGTAGTGCCTCGACTAGTGCTCCTTTCGAGGTACTCGCTCCTAAGGGCTAGTATAGACTTACATGCATCAGTAGCATGGCTTCGGTTCTCGCTGTGGATACGGCTGAAGAAGGTCAGGCCTTTGCCAGCCGTCTTCCCTGGCGGCCTCTAGCCGCTGACCTTGCTTCCCAAACCTTGTGTATTCTTGGGGGGAAATTTTGGCGAAGAGGGAGCAATGTTCAAAACTTCGGAGTGAGGATGTCCCTGCCCTCTTCGTCTGTCATATTGATTGTCGAAGTGGTACCCTTGTGAAGGTGTTGAAGTTTTCACTTCAAGTTGAACTTCTAGGATGGTTGGGAGAGATGAAGCCGTCCTTCGAAGCCATCCTTCCTTCGACCTAGCATATTTGTTGGCGTAAAAGATTACGCTAACAGGTTTCTGTAGAAAAGAAACTAACAAACGAAGTGTTTGTGAAGCAAACTGTTCTAAGCCTCCGAAAGGATAATAGCTTAGAATAGTTCGAAAGTGTGTATTGAATCACTTGAATTCGGTCCCTATTACAGGGTGAAATGGGGGGTATTTATAGGCCTAAACATTAAGGAAAAGACCTATTTACCCCTCTATTACAACCGACATTAAGGAAACTATTCGGTTTCCTTAATAGGGCTAAAATGGTAAAAGACTAATCTAATAGGATAGAAGATAAGTCTTCCATCTTAGCTGGCAGAAAAGATCATGAAGGGCTTTGGTTCGAAGACATACTTCGAACCAGTGCCTGTCTTCGGGCTTCGAACGAGGTTCTGGACATCTTCGAAGATGGTCTTCTAACAATCTTCGAACTGGTTGACTGTCTTTATGCTGCTTCGGCAATAACCCCGAAGATGAGATATTTTCCCCCAACAGTAGCCCCTCGAATACGCTTCTCCGTTGACCTGTAACGTTTTAGAAGAGCAGTATACGCAAGAAAAGTAATCATGCGTAGGGGTTAACGGATTTATTTTATCTCCGAATTACATGGAGATATATACTTCGAATTGGTTTTCGAAGAGGTTACATTCGAAGTAACTTAGAAGTATCTTTAAAAAGACTGAAATCTTTCCAGACTTAGAAGAAATAGCCGTTAGCCTGTTTCTTCTAACGGAAGTTATACAGTGCGTTATTTTCGGAAGAAAATAACGGGCGAGAATGCGAAAGGGCAGAACTAAAACGATAACAAACAGAACATTTAGGCTATAAATAGAGAGCCCAAAACTTACCCGATTACCTTTTCACCGCTTTCTCTCAGTCAAAAGCTTTGTGAGCCCCTTGAGTTCTTGAGCCCTAGCCTTTGAGTTCTTGAGCCCTAGCCTCCATTCTTCAAAGTAATCGAGCGATCGTAATGGTGAAGACCAAGGGATCTGCGCCTCCTTCGGCTTTGGCTCGGCAACAGGCAGCCACAGCGGCAGCAGCGGCGACATTGGCGGTGGCACCCTCGATGCAGACGGCAACATCCATGGCGGCAGGGGGGGGAAATCCCCAAATCCCCGATGACCAAGGTCTGTGCCCACCGTCGACTAAATACTTGGATCAGTCTTTTGAGTTGGGGCCTTCTACCTGCAAAAGAGAGTCTTTGGCAATCACAGCAGGGGGAAAGATTAGTAATGGAGTTATGATTCGGAAGCCTGGCAAAGAATCGATTCCATCACCAAGACCCAGAGAGGTTGTAGTATTCGAAGCTTTTTTCGAAGCAGGCTTGGGCCTCCCTGCTGTGGATTTCTTGGCCGAAGTACTTGACCTGTTTCATGTAACCCTCCCCCAACTATCTCCGAATGCAGTAGCTAGATTAGCTATCTTCGAGTGGGCGCTGAGAGCCGAAGGTTGTGAGGGGAGGGCAGAGATCTTCGCTGCACTTCATAGAGCGACTTGTCAGCCGAAGACCTTTGTAGGCTCCGGAGGTGAGAAAGTGGTGGTTGCCTTCGGATGAATATGCTCTGCAATTCCCTGCTAAGGCCATCAATGCTAGATGGTACACCGATTGGGTCCTGAGGTGGTTTTATGCCGAAGTCGGAGCGAGCAGTCCTCTGGCTGGGCCCCTCAAAGAAATCCAATTCCGGAAGGAAGCCTTAGTACAACCTGACGAAGGTCAGCTCGAAGCTCGCCTCAACTTGCTTCAGAAAATCAGCCGAAGGTTAAGTATGCGGGACTTAGCCGAAGAATTCCTCGGACTGCAAATTCCTCCGCTGATGGCCAACTGGCCTATCGTCTTCGAGGATGACTTGGAAGGCGGTCTTCGCAAGATCAATTATACTTCGAGCCCTGCAGGTAACTTCGAAAACAACATGCATTGTACATATTTACTTCGAAGAAAGACTAACTCGAATTATTTTTTAGCTTCTTCAGCCCCTATTACTCCAGAGCAAATTGTAAGGGCTTCGGAAAAGATTCTGGGTGCTCCAACTCCGTCGGAAAAAGAATGGCGAATCAAATTAGTCGGAAGTTGGGAGCGATTTAACAGAGTATGGGGAATGTTGGAGTTAACTCCTCCCCCTCTGATGGACTGGGTGCCTCAGGAAAAAGGACCCAAGAAAAGAGTAGCTGAAGCCGGAGCTTCTAGCTCCGCAAGGACTCCGGTGAAGAAGGTGGCTCGGAAGCCGAAGAACCTCGCACCTTTAGATCCTGTACCTTCGAGCTCAAGAGCTTCGATCTCTAGTTCTAAAGAAGATGAAGGTATATTATTAGTGAAATTGATTGATGAAGATGCAGCTCAACGAAGTATTCACATTGAAGATACTGCAGGTATACCGGAGTCCCAAACCAACATCGAAGAAGTAAGAGCTCCGGATACCCAGGAGGAACAAAACGAAGCCCCTATGGGTGGAGATGAAGCCGAAGTTCCTGCAACTTCGGTTGTGGAGGAAAGGGCTGATCACGGAGATGCTCCGACAGCGGAGAATCTAACTGCGGAGCCCCAGATGATGACTTCACTTTTGATCCTCCGATCAGTCCAGTGCTCGATCTCCCGGAGAATGTCGAAGGTAGATTTCGCACAATTCATATCAATTTATGCAAAATTATACAATGTATAATATTTTTGTTTTTTCAGAACCTCCTGTTGTCGAAGTATCTCACGTAGATACAATTCAAAGACCTTCGACAACTTCGGAGCCACACCCGGAGATTACTCAACAAGGGCCTGGAAGAGGTAAAAGACACATAGAGCCTCTCCCTACTCAAGGATCGACTTCATCTGAATCAACAGATGAAAGTGAATCAACTGAGGGGGGGCCATCTTCAGAAGTCCCAAGGGCCTCGGAAGAACTCTCCGGACCTTCGCTAAGCAGAGCTGATCAGAAGGATTCAGAAATGCTTCCTCTCATAACTCCTTTTTTGGAGGAGAAAACCGGACTTGGGACTTTGGTTAAACCTTTGGGTCAAGCTAGTCGCAAAGTCGGGGAAACAGAGCTGGTAGCCCTTTTAAGCAGAGCGAAGGGCTCGAAGCTTAATCTTGCTGTAGAAAGAGCAGCTTATCAGGTATAAAGCATCTTCGAACCAAATAGCAAATTATATATGAATAATTTCTTATTTCAGTTTTTCTTTTTTCTTAGCAAGCAGTCTTAGCCCGCGCTGCGGCTTTATCGAGCGAAAATGAAATTGATCGACTTCGAGAAGAGAACGAAGCTCTTCAAAGAAATTTTAACTTCTCCGAAGGTCGAGTAGCTCAGATGGATAATGTAATACTAGCAGAGCGAAGGGCTAGGCAAAGCTTGGAGGCTGCGAAGAAAGAGCTCGAAGCGGAAAGAATTGTGCTTCGAGCAGAAGTTGAAAAACTGCGGACGGAGGATGCTGCTAAGGGGTCCGAACTTGTAAGACTACAAGAAGAGGCTGGCCAACTCCGGACTCAAAAGAATGCTTTGACTACGGAGAATGCTAGAATCTCCGGAGTTTTAGCAGAAACAACTTCGGCCAAGGATGCGCTTATTGAGGAAAGGCTTAAGTCTGAGAAGGTGGCTTCGGAGGTCATCGAGCAGATGTTAGGTGTCTTGGAGTACTTCGGTACTACTGGATCACTACCTTCGGATGACAATGTGACTCTGCTGCGCCGGTTAAAAAGGATCCAAGGAGCAGCGAAGCAAATGAAGACGACATGCATGCGTTATGGAGAACTCTCCGGACAAGTGTCTGCCCTTGGATTACTTCGTTACTATGAGGATTTGGGCCGAGTAATTACTCCGAGCGCAGAGGGCTCCATCATCTTCGACGACGCGAGACTTTTGACTCCTTCCGAAGGCGTGGCTGCCGCCTGGCGAGCCTTTCAAACTTCATGGAGAGCCGAAGGTCGATCTGCGATCAAGGCTTGGATTGATGAAGGCCAACGCCAGAAGCAAGTTCGGAGTCAAGCTTCGAGCAGTCAGCCTCCTTCGAACCCGCAGGTTTAGGAATTACTTAGGATTTTTTGATTATGTAAAGCTCATGCTTGTAAACATTTATCAATGAAAGTCTTGTTTATCATATTTTTAGGCTTTGCCTCTTATGGAAGATATCGAAGTGTTAGAGCTTAACAGCGAACTTCGCTCACTGTGGAACACCTTCGAACTTCTAAAGAGTTATAAGCGTCCTCGATTTCTTATTCCTCGAGATGACTCCGGCGTTATTGCGCCCGAAGTAATCAAAGACGTATTGTCTTATATTAAAGAGGAAGATAAAGAGATTGACGCAAACACCTCGTCTTCTGAAGACACTAATTGGTCCGAAGACGAAGGTGAAGCCCAAAATAAAAGATCTGAAGATCTTAGAAGCTGGGAAAGAAGCCCCGAGCGGCTTCGAACTTGGGCCGAGCTTCAACAAGAGCAGAAGGATTTTAGAGCTTCGAAGGGGAGGAAGAGAGTTAAACGTAAAGTTCTTAGAACTTCCGATGTTGGAACTAGTCGTTCCACCCCTAGCTCTCGGGACCGAAGAGGTCTCCGATTCCTTCTTGGTATAGATACCAATTTTTCATAATGTAATCTGTAAACACATTTATTTCAATAATGAATGCCGATTTAAAATTGTCTCCATATTTACTAGCCCCTCTTTGGGTATAAGCAACTTCGAACTGTATTCAAAGATGGTTATGCGCAAAGAAAAAACTTCGGAGTACAATTTTTTGGGGGTTCGGAGCCCCTCTGTCATTTAAAGATCTTTTGAAATCTTATGAAATGTCTTCGACTTTTTGTAGTCGGAAGAATGGCAACTTGGTACCTTTGTTTAACGAAAGAAATCAATTAAGATAACTTTCAGGACACTTTAGTGTCTTAAGAATTTGTCACTTTGGACTATGTTAACAGACATTCGAAGCTCATGGCTCAAATGTTGTTTTGCTTTAGCCACCTTCGGCTATTTGTGTAGAAGTCTACCAGCCAATGGCTTGGACTTCGCAGAATTTGGCCACCTTCGGCTCTTTTTACGGATGTCTACCAGCCAATGGCTTGGACTCCGTATAATTGTAGCCACCTTCGGCTATTTTTGCAGAAGTCTACCAGCCAATGGCTTGGACTTCGCAGAATTTGGCCACCTTCGGCTCTTTTTACGGATGTCTGCAAGCTGCAGCTTGGACTCCGTATAATTTTGGCCACCTTCGGCTCTTTTTACGGAAGTCTACCAGCCAATGGCTTGGACTCCGTAGAATGTGGTATTGGCTCTTTTACGGATGCCTACAAGCCGTGACTTGGGCTCCGGATGGATTTCAGCCACCACACCGGAGGCTTCGACTTTATGGGTACGAAGTCCGGAAATACAGCCCAGCTTAATGACACTTCCCTCTCAGTCGACCCCACGGTTCCAGCGCGTCCGCTCGGGAAGCTGGGAGTGTATGAGGGGAAGGCCCCTATCAGGGTGTATGCTTTATTAATTTAGAGGTGATTACAAGCGAATTACAAGGAGCCCTTATGCGAAGTATCACTTTAGGTGCTCCGCATGCCAAGTATGTGCTAACTCTTCACCTTCTAAATTAGCTAATTTAAATGAACCAGGGCGCCCTGAGCGGACAATTAGATATGGACCTTCCCATTTATTGCCTAACTTCCCTGGTGCTATAATGCTTCGTAGAACAAGATGACCCGGCCTTAACTCGCTGAGCTTAACCTTCGGGTCATACCAAGTCTTCGTCTGCTGGTGATACTTTGATAAATTAGCTACAGCTCGAAGTCTTGTTTCTTCTGATAAATCTAACGAAGCTTGTCTCTCTTCTTCGATGTCTGGTTCGGTGCTGCGAAATGATCCCCCTTTGAGCTCCGTTGGAGTCATAGCTTCATCTCCGAATAGCAGTCTGAACGGAGTAAAACCTGTGGACCTTGTTTGCGTAGTCCGAATGGACCACAGAATCTTCGGAAGCTCTTCGGTCCACAGTCCCTTTGATAATCCTACTATTCTTCGATTTAGCCCTGATAAAATATTTCCATTGGCTCGCTCAACGGCTCCATTCGACTGAGGATGTCTCACTGCAGCAAAACATAGTTGAATGCCTAGGTCTTCGCAAAACTTCCTGAAGGGTTCTGCGTCGAACTGTGTTCCATTATCAACTGTGAGATATCTAGGCACTCCGAACCGGCAAATAATGTTCTTCCAGAAGAATTTCTGTACATTGTTCGAAGTGATAGCTGTTAAGGGCTCTGCTTCTACCCACTTAGAAAAATATTCAATAGCTACCACTGCGAACTTCAGATTTCCCTTTGCTAACGGAAAGGGACCAATTAGATCCATACCCCATCTGGCCATAGGCCATACCGGAGCAATGACTTGAAGAGCTGTTGGTGGGCGATGACTCCGTCGACCCATCCACTGGCATCCTTGACAAGTGCGGACCAAGCTCTCCGCATCAGCTGTTATTGTGGGCCAATAAAGCCCCTGGCGAAGTGTTTTTCCTGCCAGAGCTCTAGGGGCTAAATGGCTTCCACAAAGGCCTTCGTGAATTTCTCGAAGAATTTCTTGGCCTTCGGCTTGAGATATACATCGGAGTAGAGGGGAACATACTCCGGCCTTGTATAATATACCGTTGATTAACTGATAGTTTCTTGCTCTGAGCTTTAATCTTGACAATTGGGGCTCTTCGGGCAAATTTGTTCCTCCTTGCAAGAGTTCTATGATCGAATCTTTCCAATCTGCACTAGGAATGCAAAGAATCTCCGCAGAGGCAATTTGTGGCACCGAAGGTACATTGAGCTCCTCGTAAAAAGCTTCGTCGGGCACATCCACAGCTCCGGCTGCAGCCTTCGCTAGAATGTCCGCTTGCACGTTTTCAGCTCTTGGTATACTCCGAATGGAAATACCCTTGAAGTGTGCTTCGATCTTGCGGATTTCTTCTAAATACTTTGCAAGCTGTGGATGTCGGACTTGAAAACTTTTGTCTACGTGCCCTGCTACTATCTGAGAATCTGTTTTTATAATTATCCTAGTAGCCCCTAAAGCACGTGCTTTCCAGAGTCCCAATAAAATCCCTTCGTACTCCGCTATATTATTGGTAGACTTAAAGTTGAGTCTTGCGGAGTACATTGCTCTTTGCCCTGACGGTGAAATCAATACTGCCCCAATGCCTGCTCCGGATGCTTGGAAAGCCCCATCGGAGTAAATAATCCAAACTCCGTCATCTGATTTCTCCGGAGTTAACTTCGCAGGTGGAGTCCACTCTGCTACGAAGTCTGCTAGGACTTGGGATTTAATAGCTGTCCTTGCCAGGAAAGATATGCCGAAGGGTGCTAGCTCGACTGCCCACTTTCCAATCCTTCTAGTGGAGTCTTTGCTTCGGAGCATATCTCCTAAAGGATACGAAGTTGGTACAATTACATTATGAGCCAAAAAATAATGTCTTAGCTTCCTCGAAGCCATTATCAGAGCATAAACGAACTTCTCAAGTTCGGAGTATCTTGTCTTCGCTCCTGACAATGCTTCGGATACAAAATAGACAGGATTTTGGACCAACTTCCCATTGATATCCGCTTCTCTGACAAGGACTGCTCTGACAGCTGCACCTGTAGCTGCAAGATACAGGAGTAGGGTTTCGTCCGCAATAGGCACCGTGAGTGTAGCAAGATTGCTGAGATAATCTTTAATATCTTCGAAGCTTTTCTGACACTCCGGTGTCCATGAAAAATCTTCAGACCCTTTCAAAGCTTTAAATATTGGCAAGCTCCTCTCCGCAGATCTTGATAAAAACCTGCTAAGTGCGGCCAGACGTCCAGTCAGCTTTTGCACTTGCTTTAAATTCTCCGGAGGAGCCATCTTCTGCAGCGCAGTTATTTGAGTAGGGCTAGCTTCAATTCCCCTGCTTGAAACTAAATACCCTAACAACTTTCCAGCCTTAGCTCCGAATATACATTTTTCGGGGTTAAGACGGATCCCACATGCCCGAAGGCTATTGAATGTTTCTGCTAAGTCTAGGCTATGTTGGTGCTTTAAAGCACTCTTTATTACAATATCATCCATATAGGCCTCCATATTGCGGCCTAGTTGATGACCTAGAGCCTTAGCAACTATTCTTGAAAAAGTAGCCCCGGCATTTCTTAGGCCGAAGGGCATTCTTACATAACAGAAGACTCCCGAAGGAGTTACAAAGCTCGTCTTGATTTCATCTTCGCGCTTCAACCATATTTGATGATAACCAGAATACGCGTCAAGGAAGCTTAGTAACTCCGAACCTGCAGTGGAGTCAACTAGTTGATCAATTCGGGGCATGGGGTAGGGGTCACATGGGCATGCTTTATTCAGAGATGTGAAATCAATGCACATGCGCCACTTCCCGGAAGACTTCTTCCTGACGAAGACTGGGTTGGCTAAACATTCTGTATGGGCCACTTCTCTGATAATCCCAGCCTTCAACAGTTTTTCAACTTCGTCCTTAGCTAGAGCAGCTCTCTCTGCGGACATCTTCCGGAGCCCTTGTCGAACAGGCCGGGCCTTCGGGTTTACAAGCAAACTGTGCTCAATAATATCCCGATCGACTCCGGTGATATCTTCGTCAGACCAAGCGAAGACATCCAAATTTTCTTCCACGACTTTTTCCAAGGAGGTTGCAACTTCAGGAGGTAAATCTTTACCAAATTGAAAAGTGTATTCTTTACCATCTTTAACAATGATCTTCGTTGCAATCTCTCCTTCGGGACTTGGTCTCGGAAACGACTTCTTCGAAGCTTCGGAGGAGGCTGAAAAAATTTCTTCATTATCTTGGACACTATTTACTTGCCTCGGATCAAGAGGAGGACCGTGACCATATTCTGCCCTCCGAGCCATGGCTTGATCTCCGAAGATTGTCAGGACTCCTGCTTGCGTGGGCATCTTCATGCACAAGTAGTTGTGATGCGCCACAGCTCCGAACTGATTCAACATGCCCCGTCCGAAGATGACATTATAAGCATACAGGGCATCTACCACATCAAAGATAGCTTCTTCAGTTCGGGCTAGTAAACCTTCTCCGAAGGTTACTTCCAAGCCTATCTGGCCAAGTGCATCAAGCGGAGGTCCTGCGAAGCCTTGCAGAGGACGAGCCGCTGGGAGGAGATGCTTCCGGGAAATGCATAACTGATCGAAGGCTTGTACAAAGATAATGTCTGCCGAGCTACCTCCGTCAATTAGCACCCTTCGGACTTCAGTCCCTGCAATATCAGCAGTAATAACCAATGGATCTGCATGCGGGAACTTAATACCAGCTGCATCCTCCGCAGAGAAAGATATTGGAACATGAGACCACTCCGGCATTGCAGCTGCAGATGACGAAGTCCCAATATGGCCTACTTCCCGAACGTACTCTCTTCGTTGTCTCTTGGACATGCTTCCGAGGGTACCTCCTCCGGAGATAGGGAGAACTACTCTCTTTCCTCTATCTTGCCCTTCTTCTTGCTTCGGAGGTGGCATAACATTGGCCACCGGAGGATGCCTTGCAGCATCAAAATTTTCTATCCGCGCCACAGCCTGGACTGGGTCTGGGCGTGCTGCTGCTGTACTTCGGTCGGTACTGCCTCGACCCGAAGTTCTTTCCAAGTATTCTCCCCTTAGGGTAAGGATAGCCTTGCAGGTGTCAGTTGCATGGCTTCGATTCTCTCCATGAATACAGCAAAAAAGGGTCTAGCCCTTGCCAGCCGTTTTCCCTGGCGGCCTCCAGCCGCTGGACTTGTTCCCCGCAGACTGTGGAGCTCTTGGTGCAAACTTCTGTGGGGGTGCAAACTTTTGCCCTCTTCTTCTATCATGTTGCACTTCGAAGACTGGTTCTTGCGGTTGTGCCGAAGTCTTCACCTCTGCTTTAACCTCTTGCAATACTGTCGAAGTAGCAGCAGACCTCCGAAGCCAACCCTCTTCTGACCTTGCATACTCCTCGAAGTATGACATCAGCTGTGATACTGTGGTGATGCTGTTCCGATGCAGTTTATCCAGAAGGCCTTTATGACTGACGCCTTCCCGAGCCGCATCAACCACCGAGGATGTGGACAGCCCCCGAATTTGTGACTTCGTGTGGGCGAAGCGCTTGAAGTACTGCCTCAATGTTTCTCCGGGGAGCTGTTTCACTTGGAAAAGGCTTCCTGTTGACATGGGAGGCACGAAGGTGCCCTGAAAGTTACTTATAAACTTCCTCTTCAACTGTGACCACGAATTGATTGTTCCTGGCTTTAAAGACCAGAACCATCTCAACGCCACTCCTTGAAGAGCTAACGGGAAGCACTTCGCCATCGTGTCTCTGTCTCCGCCGCTAGCCTAAATCGCTAGGGCATAAGAACGCGCGAAGTCTCCGGGATCTTCATCTCCGGCATACTTGCAGAGCTTCGAGGTTTTAAACTTCGGATCGAAGCGAACCTTCTGCAGCTCAGGATGCAACGGAGATTCATTGTCGTAAGAGGCGTTTTCCGGGGCTTCGGGATAACCAAGATCGTCGTCTTCGGGCACTTCGGGGATAGCTGGGGTGGCTTGAGAGCGAAGCCTGTTCGCAGCCTCTTGTCGCCACCTCGCTACCTCAGCTTGAAGGTTGGCCATTTGATTGGCCATGTCTCCAAGGCTATCTTCATCTCCTCCGGAAGGACCTTCCGGGTCTTGAGAACTGGTATGATCAGTTCGAATCGGAATGGAGGGTGGTGGAATGACTCCGGACGGTCGGAGTACGTATCCTCGAGGGATAGAAGCCCCTTGCGGAGTTTGAGGTGGAGGGATAGTCGAAGACCCTCCGACTTCGACTGTGTCGAAGGGTATCTCTCCGGAGATCCGAGAGGACCTCCGAGTGGGATTACGAGGTGCGCTCCGCTTAGGAGGCATGATATAAGAAGTTGGTAGAGAACGAAGTTTTTAGGACTAGGTTCCCCACGGACGGCACCAACTGTTGGCGTAAAAGATTACGCTAACAGGTTTCTGGAGAAAAGAAACTAACAAACGAAGTGTTTGTGAAGCAAACTGTTCTAAGCCTCCGAAAGGATAATAGCTTAGAATAGTTCGAAAGTGTGTATTGAATCACTTGAATTCGGTCCCTATTACAGGGTGAAATGGGGGGTATTTATAGGCCTAAACATTAAGGAAAAGACCTATTTACCCCTCTATTACAACCGACATTAAGGAAACTATTCGGTTTCCTTAATAGGGCTAAAATGGTAAAAGACTAATCTAATAGGATAGAAGATAAGTCTTCCATCTTAGCTGGCAGAAAAGATCCTGAAGGGCTTTGGTTCGAAGACATACTTCGAACCAGTGCCTGTCTTCGGGCTTCGAACGAGGTTCTGGACATCTTCGAAGATGGTCTTCGGACAATCTTCGAACTGGTTGACTGTCTTTATGCTGCTTCGGCAATAACCCCGAAGATGAGATATTTTCCCCCAACAATATTCTTCAAAGTAAGCCATTAATTGTGCTACTGAGGAAGTATGCTTCTGGTGAAGTGATGAGGACATCGATAATAATGATAAAGACATCCAACACTCTATCAACATTGGACCAATCACTCGCTCCCGTGCACGGAAGCTTAATTATAAGGTGCGTTCGTTTCTTACTTTACATAATGATATGGATACAGATGGGATGCTACTTATGGATGATATTTTGACTTTAAGGAACATGGGAGAAGCACTTCTGATCAAACACAAGGGGGAGAGGCGGCACAACAATCCAACTCGAATTCCACTTCAAACTCTGATTTCGGTTCAGATTCAGCGGAGCATCCTTCACTAAAATGGGCATAACTTTCTCGTACGGAGGTAGATTGAGGCGTTCTTTAAGGCGTTAGAAAGATAATGAAAATATATTTCCAATGGGTCTGGTGCCAAGTCCTGGTTCATTACGAAAAGTTCTGTGTCGTCTAAACAAGTCATCTGGTGCTGCATCACCATTTTGGCCCATGTTAGGCCTTGTATCTGTTTGGGACCTTAAGCCCAACATTAGTCTCGACTTTTCCACAAACCCTAGGTATTAATACTCTGCAGCCACCAGGGATTAGGGTTGGGTTTTTCTTAGTTTCGAATCTCTTGTAGATTGAACTCTGACGTCATCAGATTGTGGAACCCCACTTGAGAAATCGATCTCTCTTCTGTTTGCGAGAATGTGTTTTCGTGTTCTTACTTGTGTTCTCGATTCGCAGGCAGGGATAAGCCTTCTTGGCGAGGTCAATTACATTCGTGCATGGTTGATAACAAATGGAGCCGTGGTGTAGCAATTGCGGGGTTCGGATCTGTGGTGATCGGAAGCCGGATCGTCAACGTCGAGTCCTCAACCAATCGAGTTTACCCCCTGACAGAAGATCGGGCACCTATGCGCATCAAGTGGTATCAGAGCCCCAAGTTTACCATCAGGTTCGTAGGTTCGTCTTCCCTTATTCGAGTCAATTTCGCATTCATCCTAGAGTCCACAGAAAAGCCAAACAAAAAAATCCCTGTCCGAGACATTGTTAGGCTTTTGCATAATTCTCTTTTAGAGTGCGTACTGTTGAATTCACGTCCAAGTTTGTGTCTCGTTGCTGGTTAATTCATGTTTTAGATCGGTTCGTGTCTCCACCACAATTCCCCTACTCCACTGCATAATTTTTCCACCCACACCGATCCCCATCCGCTTCTATTTCCGCCACAACCAACAGATCCAATTTAGGGGGAACATATCCGATTTCAAATGGTTCTCCTTGGAACGGCCATAACTTTTCACTCGTAACTCCGATTGAGATGAAATTTTTACCACAGGTAGATCTATAAAAGTCAGATTGGGTGATAATTATTTCATTAGTATCGGTGTTTTCAAAAAATTAAAAAAAATCAGGAAGGCCTTCGTTTTGGGCTCCGAAGTTTCAGCACCGGTTATTTAGGGTTTCCTGTACCGATATCATCTTCCATCGGTTTGATCTGAAACTTGGTGCTGTGCTTAATATTGGGGCATATTGTTGCTACTTAGCACTTGGTAATTGGTTGCAAAAAAAAGAGAACAAAAAAAGAAGACAAAAAACGAGAGAAAAAAAGAGGCAATACCGAAGGCCCTGCACTGTTTGTTTCATAGTGTTGCTGGTGTCGTGTTGACACTGTCCTTGCAATTCATCTTGTGAATCCTTGATTCCTTCTTGTGTCACTAATGTTCTTAGAACACGAGTAGACTAGCAATTAGGACTAATAGTTTGAACATTTATTCAGCATTACTATCTGTTATTGAATTATGTTCTATTCAAATATTTGGACGTCCTATAGCTCCACATACTTACCTTTTGAACAGTACAATTTCCTGCCGGCAATCGCTATACTCACGACTTCAACGGTATCATCCACAAGCTAACAGGTTGTGCCACCTGCTACGATTGGTAAGAACTTGGCAAGAACTTGGTGAAACGCTTGAGTGTGAGTGACTCCATATCGTAGTAGTTCATAGGAAACTAACGCATTTGTGAGCTTCTTTGTGTTTGTGTTTCCACTAACCATGACAGAACCACAACACCAAGGCGAAGGAGATGAATGTGTGTCCAAGATGGAGCTTCGACAGTTGCTGCAAGAACTCAATACAAACATCATTAAGAGCAACCAGGACAATGAGCACAGATTGGAGAGAATAGAGAGGAGCATTGCCACCCTCGTCACCAGGATGGAGAACATAGAGAGACAACCACCACCACCGAACGATAGGGCTGAAGATCTCGAGGCAAACAACATAAATCAGGATCATATGCAACCTCTTCCTCAAGAACCTCCCCGTCAACAAAATCCACATCGTCAAGGTATGGGAGGTAATAATGGAAACAACCCTCGTGCTGATAATTCGTTTGCTTAGGTTAAATTCAGCATACCCTCTTTTTCTGGCTCTTATGATGCTGAAACATATCTGAATTTGGAGATGACAGTACAACAAAAATTTAACTCTCACCAAGTTCCAGAAATACATAGAGTTAGACAAGCCAACAGTGAGTTTACCGATTTTGCTATTATTTGGTGGAATGAGATCTCATGTGTAGGCTTAGCACCTGACACATGGGATGGGCTAAAGAGAGATATGCATGGTAGATTTGTCCCTACTACTTATAAACGTGATTAGCTTCAAAAATTACAGCGTTTAAACTAGGGAAATAAATCTGTAGAGGAGTACTACCAGGAATTGCAAATAGGAATACTGCGTTGTGATGTAGTTGAGGATGAGGAGAGTAAAATGGCTAGATTTTTTGGTGGGTTAAGAAGAGAAATACAGGACATAGTATATTATAAGGAATATAATACACTCAATAGATTGTTTCACCTTTCTATGAAAGCAGAAAGAGAATTGCAGGGACGACAGCCGAAGTCGAAGGGTAACTTCACTGACACAAGACCGGCGTCTGCAACGGGAAAATCAACACTATGTTCTCCCGCAAGGTCTGCTGCCCCCTTCATATCCAGGGCGCGTTCAGCAGCACCTTCGTCTTCACTACCACCAGAGGAGAAGAGTAAGACAAACCTACCAGCTACTAGTTCCTCATTGGTTGCTTCTACAGGCCGAACTAGTGGAGTCATTTGCCACAATTGCAAAGGGAAGGGCCATTTCATGAGATATTGCCCAAGCCAGGGATGGGCATTCATTGTTACTGAGGATGGAAGGTATGTTAGTACTAGTGATATTGAAAATGGTTGTACTAACAATGCAGGTGATGATGAAGAGCCTGAAATTGATGGCGAGGAGGTTTTAGGTACTACCGCCACAGAGAAGTATCAGGCATTGATTGTACAATGTGTTTTAAACACTCAAGTGGAGCAAATGGACACACTACAGCGACATAACTTATTTCAAATTTCCTAATTGTCAATGATCGCCGTGTTCGTGTCATAATTGATGGAGGAAGTAGCAATAACTTGGTGAGCATAGAGCTGGTTAATAAGCTTGGATTGACCACACGCCCACACCCTCATCCCTACTATATTCAGTGGTTCAACAATAGTGGTAAGGTCAAGGTAACACACTCTGTGAGAGTTCACTTTTTCATTGGTATATACCATGACTTTGCTGATTTTGATGTTCTACCTATGCAAACATGTTCACTTTTATTGGGTCGGCCATGGGAATTTGATACAGATGCCACACATCACGGTAGGAGTAACAAATATACACTTATGCACAAGGGAAAGAAAATTACTTTGCTTCCTATGACTCCCACTGAAATTATGCAATGTGAAAAAGAGAGTTTTAAGAAGAGCAAGAAGGAGACTGCACCATAATTTGAAAATCAGCAAGTAGCTAAAACTATCTTCCCACCTAAGAAAGATAAGAAAGAAAATAGCTCTAAGTGCAGAACCGAAAGTAGCGACCAGAGGGGGGCGGGGGTGAATGGGCGCCTAAAAATTCTTCCGAAACAATGACCTAATCCCAACACCCAATGTCCCAAAACACAAATAACAGTAGCAAAACAGATCACACGTACTAAAAGTTGTCTAGCCTAAAAATGACCAGTGCCCTAATTGAAATGATATTAGAGATAAACTAAATAAAAGTACTTCAGTAAATAAAAACACCTAGATATATTAATAAATATTTATATTGCAGTTTAGAAATAAAATACTAATCAAATGAATAAAAACATGGATCATCCAAAAATTAATTCAAAAATAAAACTAATATATTGCGCGTAAATCTAGAATAAAAATATTATTGCGACTAATAATTTTTTTATACGAGCAGATTAAAAATATTTAAATAAATAATATGAGAGCACTAATAATTTCTAGCAGATAAAAAAATATTAACTATGAAATAACTAACAGATTTGCATGCTAATTAATTAATAGATAATTATTGATTTCTTTAACCTAACAGGAAAATAGGAGATCAAAGAAAGACTTACCTACGTGCACATCGTTCACGCCGCCGCGCTCGTGCTCCTTTCTGCCACACGCCATGCCGCCGTGTGGAACGCTGAGGACCTGCACCAAAACCAAGATCTGCTAGACCCTATCGTGCACGGGAATAAACGCACCGCTGCGCCAGCCATTCTTGAAAAAGCCAGCAGCTCCTGTCGTGCGATGAACGGGAAAAAAAGTTGCGCCAAAAACAGACGTATCGGAGCTGCCTGCATGCTAGCCCTACGCATGCGCGCTGCTGCTGCATGATGGTCAAAGTACTTGCGCCTGCACGCGCCGTAGGCTGCCAGGGCAATCAGTTTTCTCCACGGCGAGTATCAAAACGCCTGCATGCTAGCTTGTTGCCTTGGGAAGAGAAGAGGCCGGAGTAGATGGCTAGCAGCCGCGCAAGGCCAGCTACCACGCAGGCTAGCTGCCGAGGCCCTAACGCGAAGAAAAAAAACGGCACGCCGGCGAAATGTTTTCGGAGGAGAAAAATCACAGCGGTGACGAAATTTTCAGAGAGAAAGATTTTCGGTGGAAGACGAACAGCGGTCGAACAAAAAATGGATTGTAGATTGATTTCGAAAGAAACGGTCAACCCTAACCCTAGGGGGTTGGGGCCTATTTATAGGCAACCAACTAATACATGGAAAAGACTAATTTACCCCTATGGTAAATTACGCTGACTCTAAAATAAAATTCGAAATTACTAAAATACCCTTAGAAAATTCAACTGAATCGAATAACAAATATTTTGGACTTAAATCCTAAATATTAAAATCCTATATAAAAATAATCATCGGTTGTCAGTTTTGCGCTGAAACTGACAAAGCGTCCACCGTCTTCGCACCGGGTACCCGGAGTGGACCAACCCGATCCCGCAGCTTCCTCATCACGGCAATCGCTCGACGCCCGTGTACCTGAGTCAAACCCGGTCAACAGACCAGTGAATCCTCTGCCGCTCCTAGCCCATGTACTCGGATTGGGCCAGCCCGACTCCGTGGCTCCTCTGCCCGGCTGTCGCCCGCTGCTCGTGTACCTGAGTCACACGTGCCCCAGACACGGCAGGTATTCATGTCTCTTCTTTGACTTCCGTTGACAATCACTCATCATATCTGGAGCATAAGACACATGATCTTCAACATGGTTCCTCAATCTCCCCCTTGATGAGTGCGTTGTCAATACCCTTCTTCAGCAATTCTTCAGAACCTGCAAAACATGTGGAAACACGAAAACAAAACAGAAGAAAATAGAAAGGAGAAAGTAAAAGTTTAACCCTAATGACCAAAAGCCAAACAGAAGCAAGAAAATGGTCATTATGGTTAACAAAAAATAAAGACTCAAAACAAGTGCAATCTCAGAACTATTAACAAGGATATCTGAAGAGTAAAGGAAAAGGAGACTGAAAAACTCCCCTTGAAATAAATCCCAGAGAAAACCAAAAATGTCCCCTAAACTCCGAAATTTCTCCCCCTTGTTCACAATTGAACTCATCAAGTGAGACTAAATGCACTCAAAAGAGACACAGACACAAACTCCCCCTGAAATGTAGCTCCCCCTCAAAATATGCCATGAATGCAAATAGAGTGCAGGCGGAGTGTAAAAAGCATGCTTCTTAGATATGATTAACTGCAATTACAACATCTAAGATACATGACATGATCAGTGCAACAGATGATGTCAAAAGAAAGTCATTAGCACGCATTTTTCGATTTTTGCAAACAAAAGCATCACCACATTTTCTAGTTGACAAGCAAAGTAAAGCATGAGATGCAGAAGCTAACTAATATCTACCAAGATAAGCATTGTCCAGAACAAAGTGCTTCAACAAACTTGTCATCTTTTCCTTTTTCATTTCTGCCAGGGGTTATTTGCATGTCAACCTTATGCTAACAGACCAGGCCAAGCCTAGGCCAGAACTGGACCATCAGAAGCTTAAGACATTGGTCTTAGCATACATTACACCATCCTAGTTCATACCAAAGTGCTATGGTAAGCAGTCCAGAACAATGCAATGCAACAAAGCAAACCCACCTGGATCTTTTCAAATAATCATAAAAAGGCATGAATTTTTCATTTTTGTGAAGTTTTATCATTTTATAGCACATTTTTCATGTTTAAATCATATAGATGTCCAAGTTGAATATCTACATCTAAGTAAGGATCTAGCTACCAGGCATGTAAAAGATAGCGAAAGCATTCAACCTACATATGCTGGTTACCAGAAGCAATGGTGATCATTATTCAATTTTAAAGCATAAAATCCATGCATATGACAAATATCAGATATATCATGTGAACTGAAACAGAACATGATCATCGACAAATAATCAAAAGCATATACTAGCTAGAGAAAGTAAACAGATCAATCATATAATAGAAGCAAGCTCAAAAATGTGATATATGATTATGCATGATATGAACTCACACAAAACGACTCAATAAAAATAAAGAAGAAAGGAAAATTGACTCAAAGTATTCTAAAAAGGATACACAACTCCCAAATCCGCTCACAAAGGCTCAAATGTAGACTGATCTAGAGGTTTGGTAAAAATATCAGCCAACTGATGATGGGTAGCAACATGAACAAGATCAATGACCCCTTTCTCATATTGATCCCTCAAAAAGTGAAAGCGCACATCAATATGTTTGGTTTTTGAATGAAGACATGGGTTTTTTCCCTACACTAATTGCACTGGTGCTATCACAAAACAAAGGAACTCTGGAAGGGAAGAACAACCCAAAATCCCGCAAAGTAGAAATCATCCAAACCAATTGTGAGCAGCAGCTAGCAGGAGCTACATACTCAGCCTCAGTAGTAGAAAGCGCAACTCCAGATTGTTTTCGAGAAGACCAAGATACAAGTGAAGAACCAAGAAGCTGGCATGTACCGGAAGTCGACTTGCGATCCCGCCGGCACCCACCAAAATCAGCGTCCGAAAAGCCAGATAACGCGCGCACACACCCACGGCAAACTGAATGTCTGGTCTCGTCACAGTCAAGTATAGCAGTGATCCGATCATCCCTCGACACTCTCTCTCGTTGACTTTGACGCCATTCTCGTCCTTGTCCAGGCCGCTAGATGTACCCATTGGAGTCATTTGAGGCTTCAACTCTCCACCAAAATCAAATTTCTTTAGCATGTCCCGTGTGTACTTACCCTGGTGGATGAAAATGTCGTCCTTGGTCTGCTTGATCTGGAGCCCTAAGAAGTACTTGAGTTCACCCATGAGACTCATCTCAAACTCAATGTGCATCTGCTCAAAAAACTTGGACACAAGCTCATTAGTAGAACCACCAAAAATAATATCGTCCACGTAAATCTGAGTAACCAAGAAGTCTGAACCAGCTCTAAGTAAGAAAAGAGTTTTGTCCACAGAACCCATCACAAAACCGTTCCACAACAAAAACTGCTTTAGGCGATCATACAAAGCCCTGGGGGCTTGCTTCAGACCGTATAAAGCCTTCTGTAGCTTGAAAACATGTCAAGGAAACTTAGGGCTCTCAAAACCGAGGGGCTTCTTAACATAGACCTCATCCTCTATACCCGTTCAGAAAGGCACTCTTGTCATACATTTAAAAAAGCTTAAAAACTTTAGAAGCAGCAAAGGCCAAAAGAATACGAATGGACTCAAGACAGGCAACAAGGGCGAAGGTCTCCTCAAAATCAATACCTTCTTTCTAGCAAAAACCCTGTGCCACTAGTCGAGCCTTGTTGCGCACCACAACCCCATCTTCACCTAGTTTGTTCTTTAACACACACTTGGTGCCTATGGTGTTGCATCCAGGTGGCAGCTCAACCAGCGTCCAAACCCGATTGCGAACAAAATTTTCAAGCTCTTCTTGCATGGCGTTTATCCAATTTGAATCAGAAAGAGCATGAGAAACATCTCTGGCTCAAAAGTAGCAACAAAAGCAGACTCAACAAACACAACAAGAGAACCAACTGAAGAATGTAAGGATCTCTTAGTAAGATCACCGATGATGAGCTCTAAGGGGTGATCACGCTGAACTGCTCGGGATCCTAGGTGATCTGAAGTCACCTCACCGGAGTCAGCAACTGGCACCTCTAGAATCGGATGAGAATTCATCTCACCAGAGTCAGCAACTGGCACCTCTGGACTCGGCTGAGAAGTCATCTCACCGGAGTTAGCAACTAGCATGTAACGCCCTGATTTAATAAAACCGGGAATTTATTGAAATTCCATCGAAAATCAATAAATACAAGAGGTTCATCACCCGACTGCGTACAATACGCCAATCAATCATGGTTCATAGACCATATTATTACAAAAGAGTTAAATGAAAGAGAAACTAATAAAATAAATCCTCTAGATGAATGTCTTCTTCCAGTCTCATGCCTTGACTGGGTCACTACTCCAAACCTTCGCCCTCCTCGTAGTAGACTACCTCTGATGGTGTAAGTCAACGGGGTTGAGTACAATCATACTCAGCAAGCCACCGAATGCAATTATAATGCAAGGTAATAACAAGGAAGGTAGTGGCTTACTTTTGCGAAAAAGCATATTTGTAAAGCAATTAATGTAATCCAGTTATTAATGCAGAAAAGTAAACATGAGTTCATGCATCATCTTCTAACTGGAGGGGTACAGCCAGCCCACCCTCGCTCAATAGTCCTTACATGCCATGAAGAACACATACATTCACATAATAGTAAACTAACTTTGAGAAGTCACACAACCCGCCCTTGAGAGTGGGCTCGGCTTTTCGAAAAGATTTAAAACTATGATCAGAGGTGTACTACCGTACCCACAAGGCACTCATTTCCCGCACACCGCAGTGTGTTAAATGACTCCTGTCACGAGAAGCTCGTGCCAAAACCTTCAGCATGGAACACACCAATTCGATAACACCATCTTATAGGTTTCATAAGGTTTCCCAGTTACTTTGGGCCACACCATACCCCCCTTGATCCTCGTCGGTACAAGTCACCCGCAGGTTGCCCCTTGCCCCCTCCACTATGGTGTTTCAAGTTGGTACGATCCATACCTCCAGTTAGGACTTACCCACTACACTTGTGATTAGTACGAAAGTGCTATGTAACAGATCTCGCGGACCGGTCCTTATAGTGCCCCGGGCATGACCAACCAATGCCCTAGCTTGCACCCAGAACCCTCCATACTTATAACATAACCAACTCCAGCAGAATTCAGAGACAAGAATAACAAGGGGATAATCATATAGTATAATCCATCTATCTACGACTCGTTCTTTTATCCTATAGAAGTTGTGTCAATACATGGGACACTAACTAATATAATATTGTACAGTGACAAAGAGTTTAGGCTCAAAAAGAACAAAGCACTTGCATCCAAACGCTCGCAAGTGACTCACCTTAGATTGTCTACCAAACCGCAACTCATATGACGTCTTACCTAAGTAAGCTCTAAGAAAAATGTGGTTGGCTAGATAGCAAGCTATGTTCATTGCTTCAGCCCAAAAGCGCCTAGGAGTCCTATGCTCATCGAGCATCGTCCTGGCCATCTCAACTAGCGTGCGGTTCTTTCATTCCACAACACCGTTCTATGGGGGAGTGTAAGGGGCCGAGAACTGATGATCAAGACCCTGATCACTACAGAAGCTGACGAACTGAGAGTTCTTAAAATTAGAGCCGTTGTCCGAACGAATTGCTCGCATCTGACCATTGTTCTCATTCTTCAGCTTCAAAATCAGGTCATGAACATACTGAAAAGACTCATCCTTAGACACTAGAAAGTAAACCCACGAGAATCGAGAAAAATCGTCAACAATCACAAGGGCGTACCACTTCCCACCGAGGAGCCATGCTGAAGAGTATGGGCCTCATGGCTCCAGATGTGATGAGTGATTGTCAACAGAAGTCAAAGAGGACTAAAGAGAAGATTTGCTGTGTCTGGGCCGCATGTGACTCAGGTACACGGGCAGCGAGCGACTATCGGGCAGAGGGGTCGTGATGTCAGGCTGGCCCAATCCAGGTACATCGGCTAGGAGCAGTAGAGGATCCACTGGGTTGTTGACTAGGATTGACTTAGGTACACGGATGGCGAGCAATTGCTGGGCTGAGAGAGCTATAGAATCGTGCCGGCCCAATCCGGGTACCTGGTGCAAAGTCGGTGGATGCTTTGTCAGTTTCGGCGCAAAACTGACAACCGCTGATATCGGATCTGACTGTTCTGAGGTGAAGCCGTATTTGCTACGAAAGCTCCACTTCAGGATAAGTCATTTGTATTTAGGAGTTTACTATTTTGCCTTTAGGCCCACAGTCTGTCAGTCGAGTCTGTAAAAATATCCTAAGAGCATTTTGGTCTTTTCCATTTTATTTTAGCGTCTGTAAAAACCCTAAGGGTATTTTGGTATTTTCCTAGGCTATTGGGCTGCCTATAAATAGGGCCCCAATCCCTAGGGTTAGGGTTACCCTTTCTGAAATTACATTTCTAATCAAAAAGATTGGGTAACTTTTTGGCATTCTTCTTCCTGGTGCTTGTTCTTCTCCGCCGCCATTACTCATCGCACGCATGTCAGGTTCCGCATCTTAGGAACGTCGAGAAATCATTTGATCGATTTTTATTCTTCTTCTCTCTCCGATCGTGCTTTGCTGTGGATTTGTTTATTTGATGCTTCGGTATGTGTACCGGATTTTAGTCTTCTGTGAGCGAGTTCTGCGTGTCAGTTTTTGCTGGAGCCTCGTTCTGTGATTTTTCTCTGTTGTTGCATGTTGGTGTCTCGAGGCATGGCAGAATAGCTTTGTGTTGTCTAGTCGTGCGACTGCATAGGTTGCAAGCATATTTGCACAAGTCTGCACGCAAGCAAGTAGTTGGCTTGTTTTGCTAGCACATCTAGCTTGCCTGAAGTCTTTGCGCAGCTGCTCTGTCAGTGTGTAGTTTGGCCAGGCCTAGGCGCTAATTGTGCAACACTTCTCTGGTGTGAGGCATCTGAAATTTGCAAAGCTAGGGCTCGTTTTTCTAGGCACGACTGTTGCTTGGTTGTAGTTAAAGCTTGACTGTTGCTGCTCGTTTCAAGTGCACTTGCCTAGAATTTTCTTTATTTTGGCATCATTGGCCCTGCCGAAGCAGGCTTCACATTGTCTGTCATCCTTCGTTTCGTGCGAAGTCACCCTCCGAATAGGACTTCGCACAAGCATAGCCGACAGACTTCGTTTTTTTGTCTTTTGCTTGTATCGGGTCTGTGGTTGTTGTTTACGAAGTATTTTTGGCGAGTGGTTCGGAGTGTGCAACGTCACTATTTCTGCCCAAGGTACTTCACTGGCCTTGCTGTTCGAAGTGTGTCCATGGCTGTTATCTGTGAAGTGTGCTGCTGTGGTTGCACTGAAGCTTCGAATTTTAGACTTTGTCTTTTGATGTCAGATATAACTTCGGTGGGCTTCGAAGTGTGATGAAGCCGGAGTTGTCTTCGGTATCTTCAGTCAGGCTTCGACTTCAGACTTCGCACGAGGAATTCGAATTGGCTTCGACAAGTACCAAACAGGAGATGACTGTGAACAGTAAGATTTCTCGTTTTACGTGCACTAAAACTAAATCCTTGTGGTGATCTACCTTCTTGAAGCTTGAAATGACCATGTTTTAAATGCACTGTTAATCTGCCTTCGAACACTATGTTGGTGTATTCTCGCTTAGGACACTGGTTGTTTTTAGGCTAGATTATTTTCTTGGTTTAGATCTGCTAGCTTCAATTGGTTGTTATTCAAGGTACGTTGAGTGTTGGGAAAAGGCCATTGATTCGCAAGAATTTTTAAGGCGCCCATTCACCCCCCACCCACTCTGGTCGCTATTTTCGGTCCTACAAGTGGTATCAGAGCCTGGTTAGGGTGTTTTTCCATACCTCAATTGGTTCTAAACCTAGGTAGTGATCATGACTTCTTCTAGAAAGGTTCCGTCCCTGGAAGCTTATGGCTATACTTATTGGAAGACTCGCATGCGAGCCTATCTCATGACCTAGAGCGTGGACATTTGGAACATTTGTGTTCACCCTACATTCACCATAGTGCCTGTTGCAGAGGATACATCTGCGGATATTATCGCCCAGCTTCAGAACAACAACAAAGCATTGATCATTTTGTGTTCTGGTTTAGGTCTCACTGAATTTGAGTGTGTGAGCCATCTCTACACTGCTAGAGAGATCTGGGCTACCCTCTAGGCACACCACGAGAGGACAGCCTAGGTCAAGGCTCGACTCTATCATACCTACCAGCATGAATATGAAAATTTCACACAAAAGCCGGATGAATCTGTTGAAACCTTGTTTGGTCATTTTCAATCAATCATAAACAAGCTTCGGGCCAACAAGGCCGAGGGAGTTCAGCTGGTCTCAGATCATGAGCAGGCGCTCAAGGTTCTTCATACCTTGGACCCTAAGATCTAGGAGATCAAGGTATCCTCTATCATTGAGAGCACCTCTTATGATACCTTTACAATTTATGAGTTGTTCAGCAAGCTCAAGGCCACTGAGGTTGATATCCAGTTGAGATCAATCTCACTGGCTCTGGATCAAAAACCCTAGCCCTTGCTACACCTTCTGCTGACTCCTCTTCTACGAGCTATGCTGGTTTCTCCTTGATGTCTATCACTAAGGACCAGCTTGAGTCATTAGGAGATGGTGACCTATGTCTGTTTAACAACCAGGTGCATTGTGTCTATGATAAGCGAATGTTCAGAAGACACGGCACAAAATCCAGATGCTTTGAGTGTGGTGATCCAATTCACTTCATCGCCGACTACCCCAAGTGCAATGGTCACAAGAAGGGTATCGGTGGTGGCTTCTACGACTCCGGCAAGCACGACAGCTCTTCCTTCACAAAGGGCTAGTCCAAGACAAGATTCTTCAGAAAGGCCCTAAAGGACTACCGGCGTGAGAACAAGAAGCAAGACAAGGCCTTCGTCGCCGAGATGGAGAAAAGCTACTCCAAGCGGTCTTCGTCTTCTTCCTCTTCATCAAGCTCAAGCGATGAGGAGATCGTGATCAGGAAGGGGAAGGACAAGGATGATCCGGTGGGCCTCTACTTCATGGCTTTCGGGGACAGGCCGAAGAGCCACTCACATCAACGCCGAAGATCCCGCAAGAGCTTCTGCTCAATGGCTCTTGGGAATAAGGAAGAGAAGGGCTCCCCCGACGACTCTGACGACGACGATGATGAAAAGGATTGGGGACTAGAGGACGTATGGATCATGGACTCAGGATGCTCTCGCCACATGACGGGACATCGCAGATGGTTCTCCAGTCTCTCTCCCCTGAGCTCCAAGGAATACATCACATTCGGGAACAGTGGTCAAGGCAAGGTACACGGCATTGGCTCAATTCGCATCTCTGACAATTTCTCTTTGAAGAACGTTGCTTTAGTTGGAAACTTGAATTTCAATTTGATTTCTGTTTCGCAACTTCTTCAGGATGGGTTGGAGGTTCATTTTAAGAAGGGCATGTCTTCTGTGATTGATTCTAGAGGGTCTTTGGTTTGCCAGATCTTACCCTTCGCTAAGGTTTTTAGAATTGACTTCTCTAGTTCTTTTGGCCCTTCTCGATGTTTGATTGCTGGATCATCCTCTGAGCTCTAGAAGTGGCATAGGAGGTTAGGCCATTTGAGTTTTGATCTGCTTGTCAGATTGAGCTCTACGGACCTCATCCGAGGATTTCCCAAGCTTAAGATGGAGAAGGATCTAGTTTGCTATCCCTGTCGTCACGGGAAAATGGTTACCGCTTCTCACTCACCTGTGACTCAGGTGATGACTTCATATCCGGGAGAGCTGTTACACATGGACACTGTTGGTCCAGCTCGGGTATGCTCAGTCGGTGGGAAGTGGTACGCTCTTGTGATCGTTGATGATTTTTCTTGATTTTCATGGGTTTTCTTCTTGGAGTCTAAGGATGAGACTTTTCAATTTGTTCATGACCTGATTTTGAAGCTGAAGAATGAGAACAATGGTCAGATGCGATCAATTCACTCTGACAATGGCTTAGAGTTCAAGAAATCTCAGTTCGTCAGCTTCTGTAGTGATCAAGGTCTTTATCATTAGTTTTCTGCTCCTTACACTCCCTCACAGAACGGCGTTGTGGAACGAAAGAACCGCATGCTAGTCAAGATGGCCAGGACGATGCTCGTTGAGCACAGGACTCCTAGGCGCTTTTGGGCTGAAGACATGAACATGGCTTGCTATCTGGCCAACCGCGTTTTTCTTAGAGCTTACTTAGGTAAGACTACATATGAGTTGCGGTTTGGCAGACAGCCCAAGGTGAGCCACTTGCGAGCGTTTGGTTGCAAGTGCTTTGTGCTCAAGAAGGGAGGGCATTTGGACAAGTTATAGTCTCGTTGCTAGGATGGAGTCTTTTTGGTTATGCTTTGCATTCTCGAGGCTTCCGTGTTTGGAACCTCGACTCCCAGCAGCTTGTCGAGACTTGTGAGGTTTCTTTTGATGAGTCCTTACCTTCTTTTACTCCTTCTTTTGAGATTTCTAGAGATGATGAGCTCGGAGAGTCCTTCTTTGAGGAAGATTATGACGCTCCAGCTGTTGATGAGGGTGGGCCTTCTGCACAGCCTGCAGACCACACACCTTCTGAGACTTCGACTGAGGACGAGGGCGGACCTCTGATCACTTCTTCCACTTCGATCGAGCCCCCTCAGTCGAGTCCACAGGTGCCAGCTGTTGACTCTGGTGAGGTGACTTCAGATCACCAGGGATCCCAAGCAGTTCAGCGTGATCACCCCTCAGAGCTCATCATCGGTGATCTTACTGAGAGGACTTTGTGTTCTTCTATTGACTCGCTTGCTGTGTTTGCTGAGTCTGCGTTTGTTGCATCTTTTGAGCCCAAAGACGTTTCTCATGCTCTTTCTAATTCGAATTGGATTAATGCCATGCAAGAAGATCTTGAGAATTTTGTCCGCAATCGGGTTTGGACACTGGTTGAGTTGCCACCTTGATGCAACACCATAGGCACAATGTGGGTGTTCAGAAACAAGCAAGGTGAATATGGGGTTGTGGTGCACAACAAAGCTCGACTAGTTGCCCAGGGTTTTTGCCAGAAAGAGGGTACTGACTTTGAAGAGACTTTCGCTCCTGTTGCCCGTCTTGAGTCCATTCATATTCTTTTAGCTTTTGCCACTTCGAAGGGTTTTAAGCTTTTTCAAATGGATGTCAAGAGTGCTTTTCTGAATGGGTACATAGAGGAGGAGGTCTATGCTAGGCAGCCCACCATTTTTGAGAACCCAAAGTTTTCTCGACATGTTTTTAAGCTGCAAAAAGCTTTATACGGTCTGAAGCAAAGCCCTAGGGCTTGGTATGACCGGTTGAAGCAGTTTTTGTTGGGGTAGGGCTTTGAGATGGGTTCTATGGATTTCAGAATGGGTAACCCTAACCCTAAGGATTGGGGCCCTATTTATAGGCAGCCCAATAGCCTAGGAAAATACCAAAAGACCCTTAGGGTTTTACAGACGCTGAAATAAAATGGAAAAGACCAAACTGCCCTTAGGATATTTTTACAGACTCGACTGACTGACTGTGGGCCTAAGGACAAAATAGTAAACTCCTATTTACAGATGACTTATCCTGAAGCGGAGCTTTCGTAGCGACTACGGCTTCGCCTCAGAACGGTCCGATCTGAGATCAGCGGTTGTCAGTTTTGCGCCGAAACTGACAAAGCGTCCACCGACTTTGCACCAGGTACCCGGATTAGGCCGGCCCGATTCCGCAGCTCTCTCAGCCCAGCAATCGCTCGCCGCCCGTGTACCTGAGTCAATCCTGGTCAATAGCCCAATGGATCCTCTGCTGCTCCTAGCCCATATACCCGGATTGGGCCAGCCCCACTTCGCGGGCCCTCTGCCCGACAGTCGCTCGCTGCCCATGTATCTGAGTCACAAGCGGCCCAGACGCGGCAGATCTTCTCTCCTCTTCTTGTCCTCTTTGACTTCTGTTGACAATGACTCATCACATCTGGAGCCATGAGGCCCACGCTCTTCAGCATGGCTCCTCAATCTCACCCTTGATGACTGCATTGTCAACACTTCTCTTCGTCAGCTCTCCAGTACCTGCGAACACATATGGAAACACGAAAACAAAACACAAGAAAACAGAGAAGAAGAAAATAAAGTAAAAGTTTAACCCTAATGACCAAAAGCCAAACAAAAGCAAGAAAATGATCATTATGGTTAACCAAAAGTAAAGACTCAAAAAAAACGAGTGCAATCTCAGAATTATCAACAAGGATATCCAAAGAGTAAGGAAAAACAGGACAAAAACTCCCCTAAAACAAATCCCAGAGAAAGCCAAAACTCCCCCTTAAACTCTTCTCCCAAAATTTCTCCCCTTGTTGACAATTGAACTCATCAAGCGAGACTAAATGCACTCTAAAGAGACACAGACTCCCCCTGAAATGCAACTCCCCTAAAAATGTGCAATGAATGCAACTGGGGTGCAGGTGGAGTGTAGAAAGCATGCTTCTCAGATATGATTGACTGCAGTTACAACATCTAACAGGTATAGCAAAAGACATATTGTCTAAGACACATGGAATGATCAGTGCAACAGATGATATCTAAAGAAAGTCATTAGCAAGCATTTTTCAATTTTCGCAAACAAAAGCATCACCACATTTTCCAGTTGACAAGAAAGGAAAAGCATGAGATACAAAAGCTAACTGATATCTACCAAGATAAGCATTGTCCAAAACAAAGTGCTTCAGCAAACTTGTTATCTTTTTAATTTTCGGGCTTTTTCTTTTTCCTTTTTCATTTTTGCCAGGGGTTATTTGCATGTCAAACCTTATGCTAACCGACCAAGTCAAGCCTAGGCCAGAACTGGACCATCAGAAGCTTAAGACATTGGTCTTGGCATACACTACACTGTCCTAGTTCAAACCAAAGTGCTATGGTAAGCAGTCCAGAACAATGCAATGCGACTAAGCAAACCCACCTGGATCTTTTCAAATTATGCATAAAAGGAATGGAATTTTCATTTTTTTCCGATTTTTTAGCACATTTTCCATGTTAAAGCATATAGATGTCCAAGTTGTATATCTGCATCAAAGTAAGGATCTAGCTACAAGGCATGTAACAGATAGCTAAAGTATTTAGCCTACACATGCTAGTTACTAAAAGCAATGGTGATCATTTTTCAATTTTAAAGAATAAAAGCCATGCATATGACAGATATCAGACATATCATATGAACTGAAGCAAAGCATGATCATTGACAAGTAATCAAAAGCATGTACCAGCTAGAATAAGTAAAGCAGTTCAATCATATAGCAGAAGCACGCTCAAAGTGTGATATGTGAATATGCATGATATGAACACACACAAAAAGACACAAGAAAAGAATAAAGAAGAAAGAAAACTGACTCAAAATATCCTAAAAAGGATACACAACACCCAAATCCCCTCGTAAACACTCAAAGGTAGACTGATCTAGGGGTTTGGTGAAAATGTCAGTCAACTGATGATGAGTATCAACATGAACAAGGTCAATGACACCTTTCTCATATTGATCCCTTAGAAAGTGAAAGCGCACATCAATGTGTTTGGTTTTTGAATGGAGACAAGGGTTTTTCCCTACACTAATCGCACTAGTGATGTCACAAAACAGAGGAACTCTGGTAGGAAAGAACAACCCAAAATCTCGCAATGTGGAAATCATCCAAACAAACTATGAGCAGCAGCTAGCAGCAGCTACATACTTAGCCTTAGTGGTCGAAAGTGCAACTCCAGACTGCTTTCGAGAAGACTAAGAAACAAGAGACGAACCAAGAAACTGGAAAGTACCAGAAGTCGACTTGCGATCTAACCAGCACCCACCAAAGTCAGCGTCCGAAAATCCAGATAAATCAAGAGATGATGATGCTGAATAATAAAGACCGAGATCGGGCGCATAGGTGAGATACCTGAAAATGCGCTTGACAGCCTGCCGATGAGACGCGCGTGGTGAAGACTGAAAGCGCGCACACAGTCCTACGACAAACTATATGTCTAGCCTCGTCGCCGTCAAGTACAACAGCGAACCGATCATCCCTCGAAACTCTCTCTCATTGACCTTGACGCTGCTTTCGTCCTTGTCCAGGCCCCCAGATGTTCCCATTCGGGTCATTTGAGGCTTCAGCTCTCCACCAAAGTCGAACTTCTTCAACATGTCCCGTGTATACTTACCCTGGTGGATGAAGGTGCCGTCCTTGGTCTGCTTGATCTAGAGCCCTAGGAAGTACTTGAGCTCACCCATGAGGCTCATCTCAAACTCACTGTGCATCTTCTTAGAAAACTTGGACACAAGAACATCAATAGTACCACCAAAAATGATATCGTCCACATATATCTGAGCAACCAAGAAATTTGATGCATCTCAGAGCAAGAAAAGAGTTTTATCCACAGAACCCATCACAAAGCCCTTCCCCAACAAAAACTGCTTTAACCGGTCATCCAAGCCCTGGGGGCTTGCTTCAGACCGTATAAAGCTTTCTGCAACTTAAAAACATGTCGAGGAAACGTAGGGTTCTCAAAACCGGGGGGCTGCCTAACATAGACCTCCTCCTCTATGTACCCGTTCAGAAAAAGCACTCTTGACATCCATTTGAAAAAGCTTAAAACCCTTCGAAGCGGCAAAAGCTAAAAGAATGCGAATAGACTCAAGACGAGCAATAGGGGCGAAAGTCTCCTCAAAGTCAATACCCTCTTTCTGGCCAAAACCATGGGCAACCAGTCAAGCTTTGTTGCACACCACAACCCCATCATCACCTTGCTTGTTTTTGAACACCCACTTGGTGCCTATGGGGTTGCATCCGGGTGGCAGCTCAACCAGTGTCCAAACCTGATTGCGGACAAAATTCTCAAGCTCTTCTTGCATGGCATTAATCCAATTCAAATCAGAACGAGCATGAGAAATGTCTCCGGGCTCAAAAGATGCAACAAAAGAGATTCGGCAAACACAACAAGAGAGTCAACAGAAGAACGCAAAGTCCTCTCAGACAGATCACCAATGATGAGCTCTGAGGGGTGATCACCCTGAATTGCTCGGGATCCCTAGTGATCTGAAGTCACCTCACCGGAGTCAGCAGCTGGCACCTCTGGACTTGACTAAGGGGGCTCGATCGAAGTGGAAGAAGTGATCAGACGTCTGCCCTCGTCCTCAGTCGAAGTCTCAGAAGGTGTGGGTTCTGCAGGCTTTGTAGATGGCCCACCCTCATCAACAGCTGGAGTGTCTTCATCTTCTTCGAAGATGGACTCTCCGAGCTCACCATCTCTAGACAGCTCAAAAGAAGGAGTCAAAGAAGGCAAGGACTCATCAAATGAAACCTCACAAGTCTCGACAAGCTGCTGGGAGTCGAGGTTCCAAACACGGAAGCCTCGAGAATGTAAAGCGTAGCCAAGAAAAACTCCATCCCAGCAACGAGACTCAAACTTGTCCAAATGCCCTCCCTTATTAAGCACAAAGCACTTGCAGCCAAACGCTCGCAAGTGGCTTGGGTTGTTTGCCAAATCACAATTCATACAAAGTTTTACCTAGGTAAGCTCTAAGAAAAATGCGATTGGCCAGATAGCAAGCCGTGTTCATGGCTTTAGCCCAAAAGCGCCTAGGAGTCCTGTGCTCATCGAGCATCGTCCTAGCCATCTCGACTAGTGTGCGGTTCTTTCGTTCCACAACGCCATTCTGTGGGGGAGTGTAAGGAGTAGAAAACTAATGATCAAGACTCTAATCACTAAAGAAGCTGACGAACTAAGAGTTCTTGAACTCAGAGCCATTGTCAGAGCGAATCGCTCGCATCCGACCATTGTTCTCATTCTTCAGCTTCAAACTCAGGTCATGAACGAAATTGTTGTAGCAATTTTGTTAGCTACAGCACAGGTTTGTATGTGTGTATCCAGGGTGTAAAATGAACCTCGAAGGGTTCTCTCAGAGGGAGAAAGGATTTATACTGGTTTGGACCTCCCCGAGGGGATAATAGCCCTACGTCCAGTTGAGGTGGATTTGGCATGGAATGCCTCGGTATGGTGTAGTGTACTCCAGAGTTTCATGGCCCTGGAGAAGTGATCCTGTTACAAGGGCTTGGCCCTTCTTTTATAGGCACGCAGGCCAAAGGAAAAGACCAGAATGCCCTCTATAAGTCCTAGGCTCATAGGGGCAAAAAGGGGAAAAAGAGCTAGCGACGGTACAAAAGTGCTTTACAGCTTTACAGACGTGTCAGACAACGTCACATCTTGACCAGCTAAACGACATACTAGGGGCGGAGGGGCCCCCGGTATGGCCTCTACACTGTAGCAAAGTACAGATATTTCCTGTGTTCGGAGTAGGGGCCGGAGCTCTTCTGGCGGAGGCTGCGAAGGAGGCTTTGAAGTACACTTCGAATGGGGCTTCGAAGTATACTCCGAACTGGGCTCCGAGCTGGGCTCTGAACTGGGGTCTCGGAGACTTGGTTTTGAATTGACTGAAGAGGGTCCGGAGACTAGCTCTGAGGATCTTCGAAGGGAGCTCAAAGGCTAACTCCGAACAGAGCCCGAAGGATAACTCCGAACAAGGCCCGGAGGCTAACTCCGAACAAGGCCCAGAGGCTAACTTCGAAGTTAGCCTGAGACTTAGCTTCTGGCAATCTTTAAGGAATCTTGAGGGCTTCGCTCCGGAGGGCTCTAAGGGGGTTCGGGGGCTTCGCTCCAGCAGGCTCCGAAGTGCACCGTGGGACTTGGAAACAGCTTCTTTTGGAAGGAACAGGCTTTGACAGTGTTGGGCTCCGGGCCGAAGGCTGTCAGAGGTTGTCGTCATTTGGGCCCTGTTCAAGGGAAAACTATTCCCCCAACATAAATGAAAAGTCTCATCCTTAGACTCCAAGAAGAAAACCCACGAGAATCGAGAAAAATCATCAACAATCACAAGCACATACCACTTCCCACCGACTAATTGTACCCGAGCTGGACCGATAGTGTCCATGTGTAACAGCTCGCCCGGATACGAAGTCATCACCTGAGTCACAAGTGAGTGAGAAGCGGCAACCATTTTCCCGTGACGATAGGGATGGCAAACTAGATCCTTCTCCATATTAAGCTTGGGCAATTCTCGAATGAGGTCTATAGAGCTCAACCTGAGTAGCAGATCAAAACTCAAATGGCCCAACCTCCTATGCCACTTCCAGAGCTCAAAGGAGGATCCAGCAATCAAACATCGAGAAGGGCCAAAAGAACTAGAGAAGTCAATCCAAAAAACCTTACCGAAAGGTAAGATCTGGCAAATCAAAGACCCTCTAGAATCAATCACAGAAGAACTGCCCTTCTTAAAAAGAACCTCCAAACCATCCTTAAGAAGTTGCAAAACAGAAATAAAATTTAAGTTCAAATTTCCAACCAAAGCAACGTTCTTCAAAGAGAAATGGTCAGAGATACGAATTGAGCCAATTTCGTGTACCTTCCTTTGACCACTGTTCCCGAAGGTGATGTATTCCTTAGAGCTTGGGGGAGAGAGACTGGAGAACCATCTGCGATGTCCCGTCATGTGGCGAGAACATCCTGAGTCCATGATCCAAACGTCCTCCAGTCACCGATCCTACACAATCAGTGGTTGTAAGGGGGAGAAAATGGTCCGGCACCAGGTTTAGCAAAGGAACTAAACCAGTGTCGAGCCATCTGCTCAAAAGGCGGAAAGCAGAAATCATCATAAGAATCTGGACCAAAACGCGGCTCAAAGCGTGGTCCATAGTTCTGCCTAAAACCTCGGCCACGAGGTCCAGTGCTGTATCCAAAATGACCTGGAGCTCTGCCGGATCGAACACCACCCTCTGGAGCACGGGCATGAAAGTTGTCTCCTCTACCACCACCTACACGACGCAGCCTAGCCCCTAGCCTCTCCCTGCATCAAGGAACTCTCAGTCTACCACCCTGTTGGTAGAACTGCTCCTGGCCACCACGAGCTCTCTCTGCTCTCTCAACCCACTTCCTTCTAAAGAAAAACTCCACAAGATGCTCGTCTCTCTGAAAATACTCAAAGTGGTAAGTGGGCTTCTTGGGATGTGATTGAGGCTTGGGGTTCTTGGGCTTGGTGGTGTTGGGTGTAGACTCCTTGGTGTGAGAGGGTCCAGGAAGAGAGTCAAGAGAAGTGCGGAGGTGTTTGGGCTTTGGAACCCAGATGGGCTTCTTGGGTGGAGCTTTGGGCTATTCTTGGAACAGTCCATCCTTGGGCTGACTAGCCTGGAAAGACTCGGTGGAGTGAGTCTTGGGGTATCTCTGTTCAGGAGTCATTTTACTCCACTCCACTGCTCGGCTAATGGCACTCTCAAAGTCAGCCTTGGTGTAGGTGTAGCCTACCCCAAACCCATCCTGCCTCTTAAACTGCTAGATCATCATGCCGAGCTGTGGCTCTCTGGCACTCACCCAACTCAGGATTTGACGGAGGTAAAAGTTTTCATTCTAGACATCAGCTAGCTCCTCTCTCAAGGAAGCTAGTACCTCCACCTGAGACAAGCAGGTCTCACACTCTCTATCAACCTGGACAAACTTCTCGTCTTTCATCTTGATCAACTCTAATCTAAGAGACAAGCAGTTCTCACAGACAGTGTGTGGAACTGACAGTGTCTCAAGCTCTAGCCTAGTCTGCTCCAGCTCAGCTCTAACTCTCTCCAAATCACTCAAATGCTCATCACCCTTGGCTTTTAGCTCAGCTAAACTAGCTAGATGGGATGGGCAATCAGCACAGGGCACGATGACAGTGGCATCAGCATCTTTCAGCTCCATCTGAGCACTCTCAAGCTCAGTGGCCAAAGCGTCCCTCTCATCAACCCTTTCCGTGTACCTGGACTTCAGAGTCGACAGGTCACACAGAAGCACCTCACACTTTGGGCACTCACTGATATCACCCAAGCAAGGGGAAGAAGATAGACTCTCAATTCTGTCGTTGGCCATGGCAAGCTCACTCTCAAGTTCATCTATCCTCTTCTTAGCCCCTCTAAGCAGTTTTTCCCGATATTTCAACTCCTGATGATTACTTTCAAGTAAATCAACGATTTCACGTTCGTAAGATGATACCTTTTCATTGTCGTCATCGTCGGAGTCATCGGAGGAGCCCTTCTCTTCCTTATCCCCAAGAGCCATTGAGCAGAAGCTCTTATGGGATCTTAAGCATTGATGTGAGCGGCTCTTCGGCATTTCCCCGAAAGCCATGAAGCAGAGGCCCACTGAATCGTCCTTGTCCTTCCCCTTCCCGATGACAATCTCCTCATCGCTTGAGCACGATGAAGAGGAAGAAGACGTGGACCCCTTGGAGTAGCATTTCTCCATCTCGGCGAAGAAGGCCTTGTCGTGCTTCTTGTTCTCACGCCGATAGTCCTTCAGGGCATTTCTAAAGAATCTGGTCTTTGGCTTGCCCTTTGTGAAGGATGAGTTGTCGTGCTTGCCGGAGTCGTAGAAGCCACCGCCGGTGCCCTTCTTGTGACCAGTGCGCTTGGGGCAGTCAGTGATGAAGTGACCTGGATCACCACACTCAAAGCACCCGGATTTCGTGCCGTGTCTTTTGAACATTCTCTTGTCATAAACACGACGCACCCGGTTGTTAAAAAGACACAGGTCATCATCTCCAAACGACTCGAGCTGGTCCTTAGTGATAGACATCAAGGAGAACCCGGCACAGCTCATAAAAGAGGGATCAGCAGAAGGTGTAGCAAGGGCCAGGGTCTTTGATCCAGAGCTAGTGAGATTTGATCTCAACTGGGTATCAACCTCAGTGGCCTTCAGCTTGCTAAACAACTCAGAAATTGTCAAGGTGTCATATGAAGTGCTCTCAATGATAGAGGATACCTTGATCTCCCAGATCTTAGGGTCAAGGTATGGAGAACCTTGAGCGCCTGCTCATGATCTGAGACCAGCTGAACTCCCTCGGCCTTGTTGGCCCGAAGTTTGTTGATGATCGATTGAAAACGACCAAACAAAGCTTCAACAGATTCACCCGGCTTCTATGTGAAATTATCATATTCACGCTGGTAGGTCTGATAGAGGTGAGCCTTGACCTGGGCTGTCCCCTCATGGTGTGCTTGGAGGGTAGCCCACATCTCTCTCGTAGTGGTAAGATGACTCACACGCTCAAATTCAGTGGGACCTAATCAAGAAAACAAAATGTTCACCGCTTTGTTGTTGTTCTAATGCTGGGCGATAATATCAGGAGAATTACGCTTAGCAACAAGCAATACTGCGAAAGTAGCGTGAACACAAATGTCCCAGATGTCCGACTTTGGCTCATGAGATAGGCTCGCATGCGAGTCTTCCAATAATTATAGCCATAATCTTCCAAGGACGGGACCTTTCTAGGAGACGTCATGATCACTACTGGGGTTTAGAACCGGTTAAGGTATGGAAAAACCCTAACCAGGCTCTGATACCACTTGTAGGACCGAAAGTAGCGACCAGAGGGGGTGAATGGGTGCCTAAAAAATTATTTCGAATCAATGGCCTGCTCCCAATCACCCAACGCACCTCAACAGACTTAGCAAAGAAAGGTAACCAGATCAACAGAGCCTCAAAAGATCTAGCCTAAAAACAACCGGTGTCCTAATTGAAAAGACATCAACACAATGCTAATAGGCAGATTAACAAAGCATTTAAAACATGGGCAGATCAAACTTCACAGAGATAGATCATCACAAAGATTTAACATGAGTCCATGTAAAACGAGGAATCTTACTATTCAAGTTTTGTCTCCTGTTCGGAACCTGACGAAGCCTGTTCGAAGTGGACGTGTGAAGCCTAATGTTGTGGGATCCCGTGCAGTATGAAGAGCAAAGTGTGAGGCTACCGAAGCCTGCTTCGAAATGCACACTTCGAAGCTTCGAAGCTTAACACAGGAAAAATTAACTTTGAAGCTAAACAGAAAAATCGAAGCCTGTCACTGCAGGGACTTCGCACGGACGAAGTCTACCCTCGCAAGGACTTTGAAGAATTTAGAGCAATCTGACCGAAACCTGCTTCACAGCACACCTCGCTAATAAAAACCTAGACAAAAGCTTCGCCAAAGTTGTGCAGTGATGTGGGGCCCACGACAATACTCCGAATAAACATCTGACCGAAGACTCCACAACATACTTCGCTTAAACCGCAAATCCGGTACTGACCCAACACACTTCGACCAAACAAAGGGCAACACTTCGGAAGCAAACTTCGAGTCAGCGAAGTGAACCAAAAGCAGAATAAACAAACGAAGTTGTGTACAACCTTTGGATTAATGCAGAGCATGAAACATTGTGCAACAGGACTTCTGTGTCTATAATAAAAACATGTAAACTAGAAGCTAGCTGTTGAAGCTATAAGCTAGAGACCTTTTACTTCAACTGTAGAGCATTCAAAGCTGAGATGTGAATGTCACCAGTTGAGCAGGAAAATAACACACGCGCCAAAGAAGGAAGAATATAAAAATGCCTAGAAGCAATTAGTACTTCAGATAGTGTACTGTACTTCTTGGAAATGTACAGCATGACTTGAGCTTGCAACAACTAGCTAGCAATGTTGCCGCTTAGCATGCGGGCTTAGCTGCCCTCTGAACAGATAGGCACAAGGTCTATGTACTACTTGCTGCTACAAAAACTAGGCGCAGAGGATGGAAGGCAGGAGAAATAGAACAATGAAATGCAAACTTTGTTTTTAGCACACAGATAAACCAGACTAGGCACGCAAAAATGAGATGATCAAAAATCGATTCATAGCAAGACGAACAATAGTTGAGAGAGTTGTATTAGAACCTGATGCAATGATCTCTCTATCAGTCTGAGAAACAAATCTCGAAAAACTCGAGAAGAACAGTGGCGGCGCGCATACGAGAACGAACAGGAAAAAGGTGACCCAAACTTTTAGTGAGATTAAACTGGATTTCAGAATGAGTAACCCTAACCCTAGGGATTGGGGCCCTATTTATAGGTAGCCCAATAGCCTAGGAAAATACCAAAAGACCCTTAGGTTTTTTACAGACACTGAAATAAAATGGAAAAGACCAAACTGCCCTTAGGATATTTTTACAGACTCGATTGACTGACTGTGGGCCTAAGGATAAAATAGTAAACTCCTATTTACAGATGACTTATCCTGAAGCAGAGCTTTCGTAGCGACTATGGCTTTGCCTCAGAACGGTCCGATCCGAGATCAGCGGTTGTCAGTTTTGCGCCGAAACTGACAAAGCGTCCACCGACTTTGCACCAGGTACCCGGATTGGGCTGGCCCGATTCCGTAGCTCTCTCAGCCCGGCAATCGCTCGCCGCCCGTGTACCTGAGTCAATCCTGGTCAACAGCCCAGTGGATCCTCTGCTGCTCCTAGCCCATGTACCTGGATTAAGCTAGCCCGACTTCATGGCCCCTCTGCCCGACAGTCGCTCGCTGCCCGTGTACCTAAGTCACAAGGGTCCCAGACATAGCAGATCTTCTCTCCTCTTCTTGTCCTCTTTGACTTCCGTTGACAATGACTCATCACATCTGGATCCATGAGGCCCACGCTCTTCAGCATGGCTCCTCATAGTGAAGCTTCGAATTTTAGACTTTGTCTTTCGAAGTCAGATCTAACTTCGGTGGGCTTTGAAGTGTGACGAAGCCAGAGTTGTCTTCGGTATCTTCGGTCAATCTTCGACTTCAGACTTCACACGAGGACTTCGAATTGGCTTCAACAAGTACCAAACAGGAGACAACTGTGAACAGTAAGATTTCTCGTTTTACCTGCACTAAAACTAAATCCTTGTGATGATCTACCTTTGTGATGCTTGAAATGACCATGTTTTAAATGTGTTGTTAATCTGCCTTCGAACATTGTGTTGTTGTCTTCTCGCTTAGGATACTAGTTGTTTTTAGGCTAGATTATTTTCTTGGTTTAGATTTGCTAGCTTCAACTGGTTGCTAGTCAAGGTATGTTGAGTGTTGGGAAAAGGCCATTGATTCGCACGAATTTTTAAGGCGCCCATTCAACCCCCCCCCTCTCTGGTAGCTACTTTTGGTCCTACACCCACTGACTGAGCGTACTCGGGCTGGACCTACTGTATCCATGTGTAATAGCTTTCTCGGGTACGAAGTCATCACCTGAGTCACAGGTGCGTGAGAGGCGGCAACCATTTTGCCATGATGACAGGGATGGCAAACTAGATCCTTCTCCATCTTAAGCTTAGGCAATCCTCGGATAAGGTCCATAGAACTCAATCTAACAAGCAGATCAAAGCTCAAATGGTCTAACCTCCTATGCCACTTCCAAAGCTCAGAGGAAGATCCAGCCACCAGACAGCGAGAAGGGCTAGAAGAACTAGAGAAATCAATAAGAAAAACCTTACCGAAAGGTAAGATCCGACAAACTAAAGATCCTCTAGAATCAACAACAGAAGACATGCCCTTCCTAAAGCGAACCTCTAAGCCATCCTCAAGAAGTTGCGAAACAGAAATTAAATTAAAATTCAAGTTTCCGACTAAAGCAACATTCTTCAAAGAGAAATAATCAGAAATGCGAATCAACCCAATACCTTGTACCTTCCCTTGGCCACTGTTCCCAAAAGTGATGTATTCCTTGGAGCTCGGGGAGAGAGGCTCGAGAACCATCTGCGATGTCCCGTCATGTGGTGAGAACATCCTGAATCCATGATCCACACGTCCTCCAGTCCTCGATCCTGCAAGATCAATGGTCATGAGTGGGAGCAAACGGTCCAACGCCAGGTTTAGGAAAGGTGCTAAACCAGTGTCGAGCCATATGCTCGTAAGTAGGAAAGCAGAAGGAATCATATGAGTCTGGACCAAAATGCGGCTCAAAGCGCGGTCCTCTGTTCTGCCTAAAATCATGTCCATGAGGTCCAAAACTGTATCCATAACGATCTGGAGCTCTGCCGGAACGAAAACCACCCTTCGGAGCATGTTCATAAAAACCATATCCTCTACCACCACCTACACGATGTGGCCTGGTCTCTAGCCTCTCTCCACGTCGAGGAACTCTCTGTCTACCACCTTGTTGGTAGAACTGCACCTGCCCACTTCGAGCTCTCTCTGCTCTCTCAACCCGCTTCCTCCTAAAGAAAAACTCCTCAAGATGCCCGTCTCTCTGACAAAACTCACAGTGAGAGGTAGGCTTCTTGGAATGTGGTTGAGGCTTGGGATTCTTAGGCTTGGTCATGTTGGGTGTAGGATCTTTGGTGTGAGAGGGTTGAGGTAAAGAATCAAGAGAAGTGTGGAGAGGTTTAGGCTTTGGGACCAAAATTTGCTTCTTGGGTGGAGCTTTAGGTTGTTCTTGGAACACTCCATCCTTAGGCCGACTAACCTGAAAAGACTCAGTGGAGTGAGTCTTGAGATATCTCTATTAAGGAGTCATCTTACTCCACTCCACTGCTCGGCTAATAGCACTCTCAAAATCAGCCTTGGTAAAGGTGTAACCTACCCCAAACCCATCCTGCCTCTTGAACTGCTGGATCATCATGCCAAGCTGTGGCTCTCTGTCACTAATCCAACTCAGGATCTGATGAAGGTAAAAGTTCTCGTTCTGAACATCTGCTAGCTCCTCTCTCAAGAAAGGTAGTACCTCCACCTGAGACAGGTAGATCTCACACTCTCTATTAACTTCAACAAACTTCTCAACTTTTAGCTTGATCAGCTCCAATCTCAGAGACAAGCAGTTCTCAAAAAACAGTAGGTGGAACTGACAAGGTCTCAAGCTCTAGCTTAGTCTGCTCCAACTCAGCTCTCACTCTAGCTAACTCACCCAACAGCTCATCACTCTTAGCTCTCAGCTCAGCTATACTCGCTAAATGGGATGGGCAGTCTACACAGGGCACGATGACAGTGGCATGAGCATCTTTCAGCTCCAGCTGAGCGCTTTCAAGCTCAGTGGCCATAGCATCTCTCTCATCTACTCTCTCTGTGTACCTAGACTTCAGAGTCGTCAGGTCACAGAACAACACCTCATAGTTATGACACTCACTACTACCACCCAAGCAAGGGGAAGAAGACAGATTCTCAATCTTGCCATTCACCATGGCAAGCTCACTGTCAAGCTCATCTATCCTCTTTTTAGCCCCTCTAAGCAGTTTCTCCCGATACTTAGAGGGTTATATGAGTGGCTAGTCATGCCTTTTGGGTTAACTAATGCACCTAGCACTTTCATGTATTTAATGAATGAAGTATTGAGAGTTTTTATTAGCAAATTTGTGGTGGTTTACTTTGATGATATCTTGATATATAGCATGTCTATTGATGAACATTTGAATCATTTGCGTGCTGTTTTTAATGCTTTGAGAGATGCACGCTTGTTCGGTAACCTTGAAAAGTGTACTTTTTGCACGGATCGAGTCTCTTTTCTTGGCTATGTTGTTACTCCACAGGGTATTGAGGTAGATGAAGCAAAAATTGAAGCCATCAAGAGCTTGCCAACACCATAAATTGTTACACAAGTGAGAAGTTTTCATGGACTTGCTGGTTTTTATCGATGGTTTGTGTAGAATTTCAGCATCATTGCTGTACCACTCAATGAGTTGACAAACAAGGGAGCTTCATTCATATGGGGTCCAGCACAAGAACAAGTTTTTAGCATGCTTAAGGACAAACTTACACATGCCCCTCTACTCCAACTTCCTTACTTTGGTAAGACGTTTGAGCTTGAATGTGATGCTAGTGGGATTGGGATAGAAGGAGTTCTCATACAAGAAGGTAAACATGTTGCTTACTTTAGTGAAAAATTGCATCGACCTAATCTGAATTATTCTACTTATGATAAGGAGTTGTATGCTCTAGTTAGGGTGTTAGAGACTTGGCAACATTACCTTTGGCCTAAAGAGTTTGTCATTCATTTTGATCATGAATCCTTGAAACATATTAGAAGTCAGGCAAAACTCAATAAGCGACATGCAAAATGGGTTGAGTTCATAGAGTCTTTTCCATACATCATTAAACATAAACGTGGTAAAGACAATATCATTGCAGATACTTTATCTAGGTGTTTTACTATGTTATCTCAGCTTGATCATAAGATATTTGGTCTAGAAACAATAAAGGAGTTATATGCTACTGATCTAGACTTCAAGGATGGTTTTGAAAATTGTAGAGAGTGCCGAACTTGGAATAAATATGTGCTGAATGATGGCTTATTATATTGTGCTAACAAGCTATACGTCCTAGCAAGCTCCATTCACCTTTTATTTTTACAGGAAGCCCACGGGGGAGGATTGATGGGACATTTTGGAGCGAAGAAAACTGAGGACGTGCTGTCAACACACTTCTTTTGGCCAAGGATGCGGCGGGATGCCGTGCGCTATGTCTCACGTTGCACTACATGTAACAAAGCTAAGTCACGTTTGAATCCCTTTGGACTTTATATGCCCCTTCCTGTTCCTAGCGTCCCATGGGAGCATATATCAATGGATTTTGTATTACGGTTACCTAGAACAAAGAGGGGGAGGGATAGTATATTTGTGTTGGTCGATCGATTCTCAAAAATGTCACATTTTATACCTTGTCATAAGAGCGATGATGCTACAAACATTGTTGATTTATTTTTCAGGGACATCATTCGCCTACATGGAGTACCCACCACCATTGTCTTTTATCGCGATGCGAAGTTCTTGAGCCACTTTTGGAGAAGTTTGTGGTGTAAGTTGGGTACCAAGCTACTGTTCTCCACCACGTGCCACCCTCAAACTGAAGGGCAAACCGAGGTAGTTAATCGTACGTTAGGCACCATGTTGCGAGTTGTTTTGAAGAAGAATTTGAAGATGTGGGAAGAATGTTTACCTCATGTGGAGTTTGCACATAATCGAGCAGTACGTTCTACCACAAAGGTGAGTACTTTCCAAGTTGTGAATGGTTTTAATCCCCGTGCCCTATTGATCTTTTGCCATTGCCTACTTCTGAACATGTGCATTTAGATGCTAAGACACGTGCTGATTTTATTTTGAAATTACATGCCACAACTAAAGAACACATTGAGAAGATGACCGAAAGGTATAAAATTGTTGGTAGTAAGGGTAGAAGACATATAACCTTTGAAATAGGTGATCTTGTTTGGTTAAATTTGCGTAAAGATAGATTTCTAGAATTGAGAAACTCTAAATTGATGCCTCGAGCTGATGGACCTTTCAAGATAGTTAAGAAAATTAACGACAATGCATACCAGCTTGAGTTGCCTGCAGATTTTGGGGTTAGTCCCACATTTAACATTCCAGATTTGAAGCCATATTTGGGAGAAGAAGATGAGTTCGAGTCGAGGATGACTCCAATTCAAAAAGGGGAGGATGATGAGGACATCGAGAACAATGATAAAGACATCCAACACTCTATCATTCTTGGACCAATCACTCGCTCCCGTGCACGGAAGCTTAATTATGAGGTGCGTTTGTTTCTTACTTTACATAATGATAAGGATATGGATGGGATGCTACTTATGGATGATATTTTGACTCTAAGGAACATGGGATAAGCACTTCTGGATCAAACACAAGGGGGAGAGATGGCACAACAATCCAACTCGAATTCCACTTCAAACTCTTATTTCGGTTCGGATTCAGCGGAGCATCCTTCAGTAAAATTGGCATAACTTTCTTGTACAGAGGCAGATTGAGGCATTCTTTAAGGCGTTGGAAAGATAACGAAAATATCTTTCCAATGGGTCTGGTTCCAAGTCCTGGTTCGTTACGAAACGTCCTGTGTCGTCCAAACAAGTCATCTGGTGCTGCGTCACCGTTTTGGCCCATGTCGGGCCTTGTATCTGTTTGGGACCTTAAGCCCAACATTAGTCTCGACTTTTCAACAAACCCTAGGTATTAATACTCTGCAGCCGCCAGGGATTAGGGTTGAGTTTTTCTTAGTTTCGAATCTCTTGTAGATTGAACTCTGACTTCGTCAGATTGCGGAACCCCACTTGAGAAATCGATCTCTCTTCTGTTTGCGAGATTGTGCTTCCGTGTTCTTGCTTGTGTTCTCGATTCGCATACAGGGATAAGCCTTCTTGGCAAGGTCAATCGCGTTCGTGTGTGGTTGATAACCAACGGAGCTATGGTGTAGCGATTGTGGGGTTCAGATCTGTGGTGATCGGAAGCCAGATCGTCAACGTCGAGTCCTCCACCAATTGAGTTTACCCCCCCCGGACGGAAGATCAGGCACCCATGCGCATCATGAAGCTTGTTGAGGAGGCCTGCATTTGTGACTCTTTCCCGAGCCGCATCAACCATAGATGATGCAGATAGCCCTCTTATTTGCGACTTCGTATGAGCGAAGCGCTTCAAAAACTGCAGCAAAGTTTCTCCAGGTTGTTGCTTCACCTGCAAAAGACTTCCAGTGGACATAGGGGGCACAAATGAACCTTGAAAGTTTCTTATGAACTTCTTCCTTAGATGTTCCCAAGACTTAATTGATCCTGGTTTCAAAGACTAGAACCAACACAGAGCGACTCCTTCAAGCGCAAGGGGGAGCATTTCACCATTGTATCTCGAACCCCTCTACTAGCTTCGATTGCTAAAGCATATGAACGGGAAAATTCTCCTGGATCTTCATCTCCAGAGTACTTACAGGGCTTGAAGTTTTAAACTTTGGGTCGAAGCGTACCTTTTGCAAGTCGGGGTGTAGCGGAGATTCGTTATCAAAAGAAGCATTCTCAGTTCTTCTTAGAATCTCAGAGGCTTCGGGATAAAAGGAGAGGTCATCATCTTGGGGCACCTCTAGAATGACAGGGGTAGCTTGGGGACGAATCCTGTTTGTGGCTTCCTGCCTCCACCTCATCAGTTTGGCCTGAAGATGGACCATCTGTGTCGCCACATCGTCAGGATGATCTTCATTTCTTCCAGAGGGGATTTCCGGGTATTGAGAACTGAACAAGTCAGTTCGGAGCATAGCCGGAGCCATAGAAGAGGCTCCGTTGGTTTGAAGCATAGACGTAGTCCCTAGAGGGGCTTCGTATGTTCAAGGAAGAGTATTTGTTTCGGGAGTCTGTGGGGGCTACAGAAGGTCCTCCAACCTCGACGCTATTCGAAGGTCTAAACCCAGAGGTCTGAGAGGACCTCCGGAGGGGACTAGTGCCTAGGCTCCCTTTTGGAGGCATGGCTCTATAGAGAGATTGGTAGAGAACGAAGTTGTTGTACTAGGTTCCCCACGGACGGCGCCAACTGTTGGCGTAAAATATTACGCTAACAGGTTTAAGAAACTAAGTGTGTAACAAACGAAGTGCTTGCTTGATTAAACTATTCCAAGCCTCCGAATATGGATAATAGCGTGAGATAGTTCAAAGTGTGTAATGAATATCTGAGTATTCGATGCTTATTACAGGGCGAGAAGGGGTGTATTAATAGGTAAAACCTCTGAGGAAAATACCTTTTTACCCCTCAATTATAACCGACATAGTGGAAACTATTTCGGTATCCCAAATAGGGTTAATATGGTAAAATACATTCGAAGGATGTCGACAAGATAGACGTCCCATCCTTCTGGTTGTTTTCCATTCTGGAGGTGAAGCCCTTCGGAGTATCCCTTTGGATCGGAGCTTGGATGGACCCTCCGACTTCAAGTCCTTCAGCCCAGAGACAAGTCTTGGGCTCTGAGAATATGATTTTCTATTATCTTGGAATCTTGAGGATCATGAGTATGAAATATTTTCCCCAAACAAATGGTTTAGCTCTTTTGCTAAAACTGGTGTCGGACTATTTGCTCCCCTTATGACCATTGATTTTGCAGGATCAAGGCTTGGAGGACATATGGATCATGAATTCGAGTTACTCTCACCAAATGGAGGGACATCGTAGATGGTTCTCTAGCCTCACTTCCTCGAGCTCCAAGGAGTACATCACTTTCGAGAACAATGGTCAAGGGAAGGTACACGGTTTTGGCTCAATTCGGATTTATGAGCATTTCTCTTTATAGAATGTTGTCTTGGTTGGAAATTTGGGCTTTAATTTGGTTTCTATTTCGCAACTTCTTGAGGAGGGCTTAGAGGTTCGTTTTTAGAAGGGCATCTCTTCTATTATTTATTCTAGAGGATCTTTGGTTTTCCAGATCATACCCTTCGGTAAGTTTTTAGGATTGATTTCTCTAGTTCTGTTGGCCCTTCTCGCTGTTTAACTGCTGGATCCTCCTCTGAGCTCTGGAGGTGGCATAGGAGGTTAGGTCATTTGAGTTTAATGGACCTCATCCGAGGATTTCCTAAGCTTAAGATGGAGAAGGATCTAGTTTTCCATCCTTTTCATCATGGGAATATGGTTGCCGCTTCTCACGCACCTGTGACTCAGGTCATGACTTCGTACCCGGGAGAACTGTTACATATATATACTGTTGGTCTAGCTAGAGTACGTTTAGTTGGTGGGAAGTGGTACACGCTTGTGATTGTTAATGACTTCTCTCGATTTTCGTGGGTTTTCTTTTGGAGTCTAAGGATGAGGCTTTTCATTTTGTTCATGACCTAATTCTGGAGCTGGATAATGAGAACAATGGCTGGATGCAAGCAATTCGCTTTGACAATGGTTCCGAGTTGAAGAATTCTTAGTTCATTAGCTTCTATAGTGATCAGGGTCTTGAGCACCAGTTCTTTGCCCCTTGCACTCCCCCCACAGAATGGCATTGTGGAACGAAAGAACCGCATGCTGGTCGAGATGGCCAGGAAAATGCTCGATGAGCATATGACTCCTAGGTATTTTAGGGCTGATGCTATGAACACAGCTTGCTATCTAGACAACCGCATTTTTCTCAGAGCTTAGCTAAGTATGACATTTTATGAGTTGCGGTTTGGCAGACAGCCCAAGATGAGACATTTGGGAGTGTTTGGCTGCAAGTGCTTTGTGCTCAAGAAGGGAGGGCACTCGGACAAGTTTGAGTCTTGTTGCTAGGATGGAGTCTTTCTTGGTTATGCTTTACATTCTTGAGGATTTAGAGTTTGGAACCTCGACTCCCAGTAGCTTGTCGAGACATGTGAGGTTTCGTTTGATGAGTCTATGCCTTCGCTTACTCCTTCTTTTTGATCTTTCTGGTGATGATGAGCTTGGAGAGTCCATCTTCAAGGAAGATGATGACACTCCCGCTGTTGATGAGGGTGGGCCTTTTGCATAGCCTGCAGACCCCACACCTTCTTATATTTTTACTGAGGATGAGGACGGACCTCTGATCACTACTACTACTTCTATCGAGCCCCCTTAGTCAAGTCCAGAGGTGTCAGCTGCTATCTCAGGTGAGGTGACATCTGATCATCAAGGATCCTGAGCAGTTCAGCGTGATCACCCCTCAGAGCTCATCATCGGTGATCTCACTACGAGATCTTTGTGTTCTCAAACTAGTTCTCTTGCTGTGTTTGTTGAGTTTGCTTTTGTTGCCACCTTTGAGCCTAGAGATGTTGCTCACGCTTTATTTTAGGCAAATTTGATAAATGCCATGCAAAAAGAGCTTGGAAATTTTTGTTCACAATCAGGTTTGGACATTAGTTGAGCTGCCACCTAGTTGCAATCCCATAGGCACCAAGTGGGTTTTTAAAACAAGCAAGGTGAAGATGGGGTTGTGGTATGCAACAAAGTTCGATTAGTTTCCCAGGGTTTTTCCCAGAAGGAGTGTATTGATTTTGAGGAGACTTTCGCCCCAGTTGCTCGTCTTTAGTCTATTCGCATACTTTTGGCATTCGTTGCTTCTAAAGGTTTTAAGCTTTTTCAAATGGATGTCAAGAGTGCTTTTTTGAATGGGTACATAGAGGAGGATGTCTATGTTAGGTAGCCCTCGGTATTGAAAACCCTAAGTTTCCTCGACACATTTTGAAATTGCATGAAGCATTATATGATCTGAAGCAAGTCCTCAGCGCTTAGTATGATTGTTTAAACCAATTTTTGTTGGGGAACGACTTTGTGATGGGTTTTGTGGATAAAACTTTTTTCCTACTCAGAGTTGGCACTGATTTCTTGATTGCTCAGATTTACATGGATGACATTATTTTTGGGGGTTCTACTAATGAGGTTGTGTCCAACTCTTCTAAGCAGATGCACAACAAGTTCGAGATGAGCCTCATGGGTGAGCTCATGTACTTCTTAGGGCTCTAGATCAAGTAGTCCAAGGACGTCATCTTCATCTACTAGAGCAAGTACACACGGGACATGCTGAAGAAGTTCGACTTCAGTGGAGAGATGAAGCCTCAGATGACCCCCATGGGTACATCTGGGGGCCTGGACAAGGACGAGAACGGCGTCAAGGTCAACGAGAGAGAGTATCGAGTGATGATCGGATCGCTGGTGTACCTAACGGCGATGAGACCGGACATTCAATTCATCGTGGAATTGTGCGCGCACTTTCAGTCTTCACCACGCTCATCTCATCGCCTGATCTTAGTCTTTACTACTCAGCATCATCATCTCTTGAGTTATCTGGCTTTTCCAACGCTGATTTTGGTGGGTGCCTATTGGATCGCAAGTCTACTTTCGGTACTTGCCATTTTCTTGGTTCTTCGCTTGTCTCTTGGTCTTCTCGGAAACAATTTGGAGTTGTGCTTTCCACCATAGAGGATGAGTACGTAGCTGTTGCTCACAATTGGTTTGGATGATTTCCACTCTAAAAGCTTTTGGGTTGTCTTTCCCTGCCAGAGTGTCTTTATTTTGTGATAGCACCAGCGCGATTAGTGTAGGTAAAAACCCATGTCTTCATTCAAACACCAAACATATTGATATGCGCTTTCACTTTCTGAGCGATCAATATGAGAAAGGTGTCATTGACCTTGTTCATGTTGATACCCATCATCAGTTGGCAGACATTTTGACCAAACCCCTAGATCAGTCTACGTTTGAGCATTTGCAAGGGGATTTGGGAGTTGTGTATCCTTTTTAGGATATTTTGAGTATTTTCTTTCTTCTTTACTCTTTTATTTTAGTCTTTTTGTGTGAGTTCATATCATACATATCCATATATCACACTTTGAGCTTGCTTCTGTTATATGATTGATCTGCTTTACTTCTTCTTGCTAGTATGTATTAGAATACATGTCGATGATCATGCTTTGCTTCAGTTTATATGATATATCTGATATCTGTCATATGCATGGCTTTTATGCTTTTAAATTGAAAAATGATCACCATTGCTTGTGGTAACTAGCATGTGTAGGCTGAGTGTTTTTGCTATATTTTACATGCCTGGTAGCCGAATCCTTTACCTAGATGCAGATATGCAACTTGGACATATATATACTTTAACATGGAAAATATGCTATAAAATAATAAAAAAACATAAAAATGAAAAATCCATACCTTTTATGCTTAAGTGACAAGATCTAAGTGTGTTTGTTGTGTCGCATTGCATTGTTCTAGACTGCTTACCATAGCACTTTGGTATGAACTAGGACATTGTAATGTATGTTAAGAACAATGTCTTAAACTTCTGATGGTCCTATTCTAGCATAGTCTTGACTTGGTCGGTTAGCACAAGGATGACATGCAAATAACCCCTAGAAAAAATTAAAAAGGAAAAGAAAAAAGCACGAAATTAAAGATAACAAGTTTGCTAAACCTCTTAGTTCTTGACAATGCTTATCTTGGTAGATATTAGCTAGCCTTTGAATTTCATGCTTTACCTTTCTTGTCGACTAGAAAATGTGGTGATGCTTTTATTTGCAAAAATATGAAAATGTGTGCTAATGACTTTATTTTGATATCCTCTGCTTCACTGATCATATCATGTGTCTTAGACAATCTTTCTTGATATCTTTGCTAGAATTTGTAATTGCAGTCAATCATATCTAAGAAGCATGTTTTTTACACTCCACTTGCACTCCATTTGCATTCATTGCATATTTTAAGGGGGGACCTGCATTTTAGGGGGAGTTTGAGTTTTTGTCTCTTTTGAGTGCTTTTAGTCTCACTTGATGTGTCCAGTTGTCAACAAGGGTACTCGGTACAAAGACAGTAGACGCTTTGTCAGTTTTAGCGTAAAACCGATGCCCCAATCTAGAACGTCAATTGGAAGTTTGATAGTCCTAAAGCGAAGCCATAGCTGGTACGGAAGCTCCCCGTCAGGACAAGTTATTTTTGCGTATGTGTGTAATTTACCCTTTGGGTGAATGTGTCTTTTCCAGTTTTGAGTTGCTTATAAAAGGCGATGTATACCCTAGGGTTTCACTAATTCATCCACTTTGAAAAATCTGAGTTCACTTTACCTTGTTTACCTTGTGTCTCCTCCTACCTTTGTTTTCTCGCCGTAGATTTTAAAGCACCGCCAATTCAGTTTTCGTGATTTTCTCTTGCTTGATTCGCTGTAGGCCTCTATTTGGGGTCTCTCGGGTTTGTAGCAAATCCCTGACTGCTCTTAGTCGTCGAGTGCTTTTACTCGTCTACAGCGAGGCGGCCATCGCTGGTTCTTGGGCATGAATCCGACGCTCGCCGTGCATGGCCCAACTTGACGCTCGGAGTACACATCGCCAGGGACACGTTTTCATTGCCTATCTCCATTTTCTGCTCATGCATCGCTACTAGTAATACCCTATTCATTGATTTCTGGGCTGAGTTTTATATCTCGTGGTTTTGGAGTCTACCACCTACAGCTGTTCATGCGAGGGCCGTGCTGCGAATCTCTGGTTTTATTTTTCTCAGAAAAACTGGCATCGCTCCACGGATGCTACTGCTTCTGATTTCCTTCTGCGTGCACCTGCACAACATCTTCTCGATGGCACACTTCATCCCTACAAGCGATAGCTCTAGTGATTCGCCTTCATTTGGTTGCGTACTGCACTAGTACATTGCCAACGCTTTTTGTTCGAGGAAGTCTTCTTGGTAAGTACATGTAGAAAGTATTTTATCTGTTTTTGTTTTCAAAATGCTCATGAATATTTTTCTATTTTCATGTGATTGATGTTGTTTATGAATATGCATGTGGAGTACTTGTTGAATTTACTATGAGTTTTTTATTGTTTTCCATTTGCTTGATGAAATGCATGTGAGTTAAATGATCTTTTAACGTACTTTTAAGCACTATGGTGGTGTCTTTTCGTTTAGGACACTGGTTATTTTTAAGCTAGATTATTTTTAGTGCTTGTGATCTTTCACACTTTCATCTCATACCATATATAACCGAAAAGTGATAGCACCGGTTTTATCTGTGGAAATTCTTGGAGATTTTATTTGTTTCTGATGTTTATCTTTTGAGGAACGTTTGGTGTTAAGGGTAGGACATCGATTCGAAAGAATTTGTTGAGGCGCTCATTCACCCCCCTCTGGTCTCTTGTTGAGGCGCTCATTCACCCCCCTCTGGTCTCTATTATCAATCCTACACTAGGGTTCTAACTCTATATAAAGAGAGGAGGAGGAGGTCATGAACATTAAATCAATTGCAGTTTAGATTAGATATAAACCCTAGCCACCAAGAATCCCTCCTATCCCTTTCTTGATCTCAATAGTTGAGATTGAGATTTCTCCCCATTTCTCACGAGCAGTGCTACCACGCCGGCGTGGTAGCAATCCTTCCCTGTATGTGTGGACTCTATGGAGGCGTTGCTCGAACAGCGATGCCCATCATCTTCTTCACGTGGACATCACCAGTCTTCACCAGTTGGATCACCGAGTAACAGACGGAGTGAGACGAGGATAAGCGAGGACGAGCTACCCCAATATCTTCTTTCGCTGCACTAGCGCGTCTCTCGTTAGAAGGTAACGATTCTTGATCCCTCACACGCATGGTTCTTGGGTTTGGGGGCAAAATTTTTGAAATTACCGTCTAACGTAGCTTCCCCACGACCCAACATGCTTTTGGTCATTCCACTAGTTCAAGATATGAAAACTATCATCATATTGGTTCAAAGTGTCGCTATCGAGATAAGTGGACAACTCAGAACTAAGAGAAGTACCTAATGTTATGTGTGTAGCAGCAATACACTAGCAGAAGTTTTGATAGAGATAGAGTCGCCTGATCTTTCGGTGAGAAGGGATAATTCCATTTGATGGAGGTCGAAATGGGCGATCCGATGACAACGTGCAACGAACGTTACATCAATGCAATCACTAAGCCAATCTCCGATCTTACAGATGCACGATCAGCCTGACCATGAAAGTCTTAATCCCTACTTGAAATCGAGAACAAGCAAGAACTAAAACTGCAATCAAGATATTGCGAATATAGATGAAAGTTTTATTGACGAGATGTGATTCTGCAATTGTGTAGTATAGGAGGTCTAGACAACACTCGTGCCTACGGCGAAGATAGCAAAAATAGCTAAATCTAAAATTAAACAAAATCTATGTTCTATTGACACCTAAGGGTTTATATAAGGAGGAAAAAGAGGAATTTTGGTCAGCCTATGGTGGGGTGGCCAAATTTGACTCTAATTATGTTTCCCCCAAAAATAAGGACTCTAACAAAATCTAATTATTTATTTGGATGAAAATTACATGGGTCTGGTCCAAAACTGAAAGTGACCCATAACCATTTAAATATGTGGATGAAATTATGGACGGTGAATCAAGTTCTGAATTCTCCACTTGTATCTTTAGCTCCAATCCTCACACGCTGGCTGTCATCTCCATGTATGATCATGCTTCAATGCTTGTCCTTCTCATCCATGCTAGGCATTTCATTCCAAAATAGAATAAACACATTTGATTTAGACAGCATCATATTCTCATGTATATTAGGAAGAGTTCCTAGAAATGAAAGTAACTGATAATTTATTTGCCATGCACGAGCTCATGTGATAGGTCCCTATAATTGTGGCCCGTGATTATGTGTAGCTATTGGTTAAGCGGTTGTATATGTAGTAGAGATGTTCTCATCAAGTTGTCATATAGAATAGGGATGAGGAGGAGGATAGGCCTGCCATTGGGTATCCTTACCCATTATCCAAACCCATACCCATAAGGAATGGGGAGGGTATGGGTAAAAAATATTTTACCCATTTTGAGTGGGGAGGGTATGGATATTATCCAATTAGAATTGGGGAGGAGAGGGTATGGATAAATAAACCAATTATGTTTTATTTACAATACTATGTTTTACCCATTAACCAATGGATATGGGGAATTTTGGGTAATGGAGAATTGGGGAGGGTAAGATTGGGTAAGGCTTAATATGGATATGAATATGGGTAAGCATGGGTATACCCATACCCTCCCCAATGGCAGGCCTAAAGGAGGATGAAGTATCAAATCCAATAGAAATTCCACTACCAAATCCACTACTAGAGGAAGATCCAGTACTAGAAGGACCAAAGATCTCGCCCCAATCAGTTTTTCTTACCAGTAGAAGTAGGCTAATGATCAGGTCGCTGCAATCTAATTGAACCAAATTTGCTTTCATATTTCTTAAAAAAGTTAGTCTAATTAACCCTAACATCACTTAAATAAGATGGACAATTAGTACCAACCAATTGACATAAAAGAGAGAGCATATTAGTAAAACCTCTTATCTTGGCTCCTTGATCCAAAATAAATGCAAAAGAATACAACATAGGGATATTTCTCGGGTACTTAAGATACTAATATTTCATGGGGAGAACAATTTCTCTAAGCAAATCATCATTTTCATTGTTGTTAAGGTGTGCAACAAACTCAAGTATGTGATGCAACATTACTGCAGAAGTTGGTTGATAAACAGCAAAAAGAGCAGTAGTTGAATCATAAAAGTGCGCAAGAAATATACGATTTTTTTAGAAATATACCAATGTGCATTAGAAATAAGAGTCTCACCCTATGCAAAATGATACTAAGTTTGTATAAACACTGAAAATGTGCTTTTGTAAGGAATGAGGTGTTTGAGCATGAGGTACGTAGTGTTGGGGAATAGGGAAACTACGCTTGCTAGCAAATTCAAAATTTCCGCCCTAAAACTCAAGATCCATGCGCGTGTGAGATCATAGACCGGTACCTTCTAGCACTTGACGCGCTAGGTGCAGTGGAAGAAGAGGTTGATGAAGCGCGTCAAGCCTATCCTCTCTTTGTCCCAGCCGTTCCTCGGCAATCCAATCGGTGAAGAAGTCGCCTTCCTCGTGGTGGAAGCCACGAGCGTCGCTCTTGGAGCAACGCCTCCACGGAGTCCACACGTACAGAGATGGAGTTCCTCCAACGGCAGCGTGCTAGCACCGCACATGAGAAATGAGAAATCTTCGACCTCAATGATTGAGATCAAGAAAGAGAGGAGAGAAGTCTATGGTGGCTAGGTCTAATCTAGGCTTATTCCTTGTGCCAAGACCTCCACCTCCTCTCTTTATATTGCGCTGAAAACCCCCTTGGTCGTGCACATCTCAAAACCCACAAATTAGTTCTAACTAATTCGTATTCATAACAGATCCAATCTGATACCCCACATTAGAACTTCCGACATGGTATTTTAGGTCTCCCAATTTAGCACGACATGCAACAGATCCAATCTGTTTTCGCCCACCTCAAAACTTCTGATACCATATCGGAACTTCTGATCAATCACTACAACAATCCAGGCAACTTCCGTCTACCAAAGCCGACGGAAGTTAGCCCTTTCCCGACGGAAGAAGCTAACTTCCGTCGGCAAAAGGCTAACTTCCGTCGGCTTTTGGCCGACGAAAGCGGTAGACGGAAGTTAGCTAACTTCCGTCGGCGTCACATGGCCGACGGAAGTTAGCGCTGAACTCTGCCACATCAGCAGAGGGGCGCTAACTTCCGTCGGCCAGGCAGGCCGACGGAAGTTAGGGGCCCCTAACTTCCGTCGGCTTTTACCCTAGCCGACGGAAGTTAGGCTTTCTGCCCATGTGGCCGAAAGCAGCTAACTTTCGTCGGCTATGGTCAAAGCCGACGGAAGTTAGCTGGTGTTTTTTTGTTTTTTCCTGGTTCCCCTACTCACACTCACATCCAACCACAATTTCAATCACATTCACATATAACATCCAAAACACATTCAAACTTCACATATAACATCCAAAATCAATCTCACATCCAAATTCACATCCAAACTTCACACATCACATTCAAAATCACATAATATAACTGAATTCACATCCAAAGTCACAGTACACATCTGAATTCACATATAACATCCAAATTCACATACAAAGTCACATAACACAGCGAGAGCCACATACAAAGTCACATTTGTCCATATACTCACTGATCACCCACATTTGGGTCGTGGGCACCAACGCTGCCTCCCGCTTCATCCATATTTGCCCCGGAGGCTCCATCCTAACCAGACGTACGGAAACTCTGAAGAAATAGACAAAATTAGAGAACGAACTCAAGTATCATACTAAACGCTAACTTAAGTATCTAGGAGGTACCTCAGGTGATGTAGGAGATAGTGGTGGTGGCGGGGAGGTAGTGGTTGGAACATGGACATGTCAAATGCACCATTTTGCTAGGCTAGTTGCTACACATGTTGTAATGTAATCAGTTAGTTCTAAACCTATTTCTGAATACTTTTTAACGGCAACACTCTAAACTAAACTTACTTGGATCATCGCCTGCTGTTGTGCTAAGCAGGCGGTATAGTACTCTTGTTGTTTCCTGTTGTGCTCGTCGCGCCTCCTCATTTCCTTCCATGCCTCACCATCAGATGGGTGCACCATTGTAGGACCGAAAGTAGCGACCAGGGGGAGGGGTGAATGGGCGCCTAAAAAATTCTTTCGAATCAATGGCCTGCTCCCAAAACCCAACGCATTTTAAAAAAAACTAAACAGCAAAGCGAGAACAGATTGACTAAGTTTGCAGATTCGAAGTCTGCTGATTCAGAGGTTGCAGATTCGGAGGTTGCAGATTCGAAGGTTGCAGATTCGGAGGTTGCAGATTCGAAGTCTGCTGATTCGAAGTCTGTGGAATCGAAGGTTGCAGATTCGAAGGTTGCAGATTCGAAGCCTGCAGATTCGAAGTATGCAGATTCGAAGTATGCAGATTCGAAGATTGCAGATTCGAAGTCTGCTGATTCAAAGTCTGCAGATTCGAAGCCTGCTTCACAGAGTTGGACTTCACACAAGAAAAGAGACTTTGGCCCTGCCAACTCGATCAAAAAGCTATGTAGGAAAAATCTAGCCTAGAGTACTAGTGTACTGTTGCTACAGAGAAGTAGTACTACTTGCAAACAGCAAGAACTAGTACTACTCAGTGAAGAACCGAAGCAACAGAGACTCAGTTCTCAGGAATAGAAGTTGTTGCGCATCAATAAAGACCATAAAAACACTGCAAACCGAATGACAAGAGGAGGGAAGAGAATCTCACAGATTCAAGAAGAACAAATGGAATGCAGGAATTAAATCGCAGGGAACAAGAACCTGGCGGCGCACAACAGGAGAGAGAACGCAGTAGACAAAATGACCCAATAGATTAAAAAGTGAATTCTGGAAGAGGTAGTCCAAACCCTAGGGATTGGGGCCCTATTTATAGGCTGCCCAACACTAGGAATATTCTACCAGCCCCTTAGGGTTTTTACAGACGCAAGAATAAAGGAAAAGACTCTACTGCCCTTAGGTATTTTTATAGACATGACTGGCTGACTGTGGGCCTAGAGATACAGATGACTTATCCGGAAGCTAAGTTTTCGTAGCGACTACAGCTTCTCTTCTGGACAGTCGGATACAAGATCAACGGTTGTCAGTTTTGCGCCGAAACTGACAAAGCCTCCACCGGCTTTGCACCAGGTACCCGGATTGGGCCGGCCAGATTCCGCAGCTCTCTCAGCCCGGCAATCACTCACCGCCCGTGTACATGAGTCAATCCTGGTCAACAACCCAGTGGGTCTTCTGCTGCTCCTAGCCCATGTACCCGGATTGGGCCAACCTGACTTCGCAGCCTCCTCTGCCCGACAGTCGCTCGCTGCCCGTGTACTTGAGTCACACGCGGCCCATGAAACAGCAGATCTCTTCTTCTTCTGTCCTCTTTGACTATCGTTGACAATGACTCATCACTTCTGGAGCCATGAGGCCCACGCTATTCAGCATGGCTCCTCAATCTCCCCCTTGATGAGTGCATTGTCAACACTCCTCTTCTTCAGCTCTTCAGCACCTGCGAGCAACTGTGGAAACACGAAAACAAAACACAAGAAAACAAAGAAGAAGAAAAATAAGGTAAAAAGTTTAACCCTAATGACCAAAAGCCGAACAAAAGCAAGAAGCGGTCATTATGGTTAACCAAAACGTAAAAGCTCAAAATGAGTGCGATTTCAGAACAACAAGGATATCAACAGAGTAAGAACTCCCCCTTAAACTCTAATCCCAAATTTTCTCCCCCTTGTTGACAAGATGGACTCTCCGAGCTCACCATCAGAAGGCTCAAAACAAGGAGTCAAAGAAGGCAAGGACTCATCAAATGAAACCTCACAAGTCTCGACAAGCAGCTGGGATTCGAGGTTCCAAACACGGAAGCCTCGAGAAAGCAAAGCGTAGCCAAGAAAAACACTGTCCCAGCAACGAATCTCAAACTTGTCCAAATGCCCTCCCTTCTTGAGCACAAAGCACTTGCAGCCAAACACTCGCAAGTTGCTCACTTTGGGTTGTTTGCCAAACCGCAATTCATATGAAGTCTTACCAAGGTAAGCTCTAAGAAAGATGCGGTTGGCCAGATAGCAAGCCGTGTTCATGGCTTCAGCCCAAAAACGCCTAGGAGTCCTGTGCTCATCGAGCATCGTCCTGTCCATCTCGACTAGCGTGTGGTTCTTTCGTTCCACAACGCCATTCTGTGGGGGAGTGTAAGGAGAGGAAAACTGATGGTCCAGACCCTGATCACTACAGAAGCTGACGAACTGAGAGTTCTTGAACTCAGAGCCGTTGTCGGTGTGAATTGCTCGCATCCGACCATTGTTCTCATTCTTCAGCTTCAAAATCAGGTCATGAACAAACTGAAACGTTTCATCCTTAGACTCCAAAAGGAACACCCACGAGAATCGAGAAAAGTCGTCAACAATCACAAGTGCATACCACTTCCCACCAACTGAGCGTACCCGAGCAGGACCTACAGTGTCCAAATGTAAAAGCTCGCCCGGATACGAAGTCATCACCTGAGTCACAGGTGAGTGAGAAGCGGCAACCATTTTCCCATGACGACAGGGATGACAAACTAGATCCTTCTCCATCTTAAGCTTGGGCAATCCTCGGATGAGGTCCATAGAGCTTAACCTGACTAGCAGATCAAAACTCAAGTGACCTAACCTCCTATGCCACATCCAGAGCTCAAAAGAAGATCCAGCAATCAAACAGCGAGAAGGGCCAAAAGAACTAGAGAAGTCAATTCGAAAAACTTTGCCGAATGGTAAAATCTGGCAAATCAAAGACCCTCTAGAATCAACCACAGAAGAATTACCCTTCTTAAAACGCACTTCCAACCCATCCTCAAGAAGTTGCGAAACAGAAATCAAGTTGAAGTTCAAATTTTTAACCAAAGCAACATTCTTCAAAGAGAAATGATCTGAAATGCGAATTGAGCCTATGCCATTTACTTTCCCTTGACCGCTGTTCCCGAACGTGATGTATTCTTTGGAGCTCGGGGGAGTGAGACTGGAGAACCATCTGCGATGTCCCGTCATGTGGCGAGAGCATCCTGAGTCCATGATCCAAACATCCTCCAGTCCCCGGTCCTGCACAATCAGTGGCTGTAAGTGGGAGCAAATGGTCCGGCACCAGGTTTAGCAAAAGAGTTGAACCAGTGTTGAGCCATCTGCTCAAAAGATGGAAAGCGAAAACCATCAAAAGAGTTTGGACCAAAACGCGGCTCAAAGCGCGGTCCTCGGTTCTGCCTAACCCTGCGTCCACGAGGTCCAGAACCATAGCCAACACGGTCTGGAATTCTGCCAGAACGGACACCACCAACTGGAGCACGGGCAAGAAGGTCGTCTCCTCTACCACCACCTACACGACGCGGCCTGGCCTCCAGCCTCTCTCCGCACCGAGGAACACGCAGTCTACCACCCGACTGGTAGAGCTGCTCCTGACCACAATGAGCCCTCTCTGCTCTCTCAACCCGCTTCCTCCTGAAGCAAAACTCCGCAAGATGCCCGTCTTTCTGACAGTACTCACAATGATAAGTGGGCTTCTTGGGATGTGGTTGAGGCTTGGGATGTTTGGGCTTGGTAGTGTTTGGTGTGGTCTTTTTGGGTTGAGAGGGTCCAGGAAGAGAGTCTAGAGAAGAGTGGAGGTGTTTGGGCTTAGGAACCCAGATATGCTTCTTGGGTGGAGCTTTGGGTGGTTCATGAATCACTCCATCCTTGGGCTGACAAGCCTGGGAGGTCTCAGTGGAGTGAGTCTTGGGATACCTCTGCTCTGGAGTCATTTAGCTCCACTCCACTGCTTGGCTAATGGCACTCTCAATGTCAGCCTTGGTGTAGGTGTAACCTACTCCAAACCCATCCTGCCTCTTGAACTGCTGGATCATCATGCCGAGCTGAGGCTCTCTGGCACTGATCCAACTCAGGATGGAACGGAGGTAAAAGTTCTCATTCTGAGAATCTGCTAGCTCCTCTCTCAAGGAAGCTAGAACCTCCACCTGAGACAAGCAGGTCTCGCACTCACTCTCTACTTGAACAGACTTCTCGGCTTTCAGCTTAATCAATTCCATTCTAAGAGACTGGCAGTTCTCACAGACAGTGGGTGGAACTGACAATGTCTCAAGTTCTAGCCTAGTCTGCGCAAGCTCAGCTCTCAACCTCTCCAAATCACCCAACTGTTCATCGCCCTTGGATTTCAGCTCAGCTAAGACAGCTAGATGAGATGGGCAATCAACACAGGGTGCGACGACAGTGGCTTGAGCATCTTTCAGCTCCAGCTGAGCGCTTTCAAGCTCAGTGATCAAAGCGTCCCTCTCATCAACCCTTTCTGTGTACCTAGACTTCAGAGTCGACAGGTCACACAGAAGCACCGCACACTTCGGGCACTCACTGCTATCAACCAAGCAAGGAGAAGAAGATAGACTCTCAATTCTGCTGTTGGCCACGGCAAGCTCACTCTCTAACTCATCTATCCTCTTCTTAGCCCCCTAAGCAGTTTTTCCCGATATTTCAACTCCTGACGATTGCTCTCAAGTAAATCAACGATTTCGCGCTCGTAGGATGATACCTTGTTGTCGTCGTCGTCGGAGTCGTCGGAGGAGCTCTTTTCTTCCTTATCCCCAAGAGCCATTGAATAGAAGCTCTTGCGGGATCTTCGGCGCTGGTGTGAGCGGCTCTTCGGCTTGTCTCTGAAGGCCATGAAGCAGAGGTCCGTCGGATCGTCCTTGTCCTTCCCCTCCCTGATGACGATCTCCTCATCGCTTGAGCTTGATGAAGAGGAAGAAGACGTGGACTGCTTGGAGTAGCTCTTCTCCATCTCGGCGAAGAAGGCCTTGTCGCGCTTCTTGTTCTCTCGCCGGTAGTCCTTCAGGGCCTTCTTGAAGAATCGGGTCTTCGGCTTGCCCTTGTTGAAGGATGAGCTCTCATGCTTGCTGGAGTCGTGGAAGCTGCCACCGGTGCCCTTCTTGTGTCCATTGCGGTTGGGGTAGTCGGCGGTGAAGTGTTCTGGATCACCACACTCAAAGCATCCGGATTTTGTGTCGTGTCTTTTGAACATTCTCTTGTCATAGACACGACGCACCCGGTTGTTAAACAGACACAAATCATCATCTCCCAAATACTCAAGCTGGTCCTCAGTGATAGACATCAAAGAGAACCCAGCACAGCTCACAGCAGAGGGATCAACAGAAGGTGTAGCAAGGGCCAGGGATTTTGATCCAGAACCAGTGAGATTTTATCTCAACTGGATATCTACCTCAGTGGCCTTTAGCTTGCTAAATAACTCAGAAATAGTCAAGGTATCGTAAGAAGTGCTCTCAACGATAGAGGATACCTTGATCTCCCAGATCTTTGGGTCCAAGGTATGGAGAACCTTGAGCGCCTGCTCATGATCTGAGACTAACTGAGCACCCTCAGCCTTGTTGTCCCGAAGCTTGTTTATGATCGACTGAAAACAACCAAACAAAGCCTCAACAGATTCACCCGGCTTCTGTTTGAAATTCTCATATTCACGCCGGTAGGTCTGATAGAGCCGAGCCTTGACCTGTGTTGTTCCCTCATGGTGTGCCTTGAGGGTAGCCCAGATCTCTCTCGCAGTGGAGAGATGACTCACACGCTCAAACTCAGTGGGACCTAAACCAGAAAACAGAATGTTCACAGCCTTACTGTTGCTCAGATGCTGAGCAATGATACCAGCAGTACCCTGCTCAGTAACTGGCAATATGACAAACGTGGTGTGAACGCAAATATCCCAAATGTCCGAACCCTGGCTCATAAGATAGGCTCGCATGCGAGTCTTCCAATAATTATAGCCATAGGCTTCCAAGGACGGGACCTTGCCAGGAGACATCATGGTCACTACCGGGGTTTAGAACCGGTTAAGGTATGGAAAAACCCTAACCAAGCTCTGATACCACTTGTAGGACCGAAAGTAGCGACCAGAGGGGGGGTGAATGGGCGCCTAAAAAATTCTTTCGAATCAATGGCCTGCTCCCAAAACCCAACGCATTTAAAAAAAACTAAACAGCAAAGCGAGAACAGATTGACTAAGTCTGCAGATTCGAAGTCTGCTGATTCAGAGGTTGCAGATTCGGAGGTTGCAGATTCGAAGGTTGCATATTCGGAGGTTGCAGATTCGAAGTCTGCTGATTTCGAAGTCTGCTGATTCGAAGTCTGTTGAATCGAAGGTTGCAAATTCGAAGGTTGCAGATTCGAAGCCTGCAGATTCGAAGTATGCAGATTCGAAGTATGCAGATTCGAAGATTGCAGATTCGAAGTCTGCTGATTCAAAGTCTGCAGATTCGAAGCCTGCTTCACAGAGTTGGACTTCACACAAGAAAAGGGACTTTGGCCCTGCCAACTCGATCAAAAAGCTATGTAGGAAAAATCTAGCCTAGAGTACTAGTGTACTGTTGCTACAGAGAAGTAGTACTACTTGCAAACAGCAAGAACTAGTACTACTCAGTGAAGAACCGAAGCAACAGAGACTCAGTTCTCAGGAATAGAAGTTGCTGCGCATCAATAAAGACGATAAAAACACTGCAAACCGAATGACAAGAGGAGGGAAGAGAATCTCACAGATTCAAGAAGAACAAATGGAATGTAGGAATTAAATCGCAGGGAACAAGAACCTGGCGGCGCATAACAGGAGAGAGAACGCAGTAGACAAAATGACCCAATAGATTAAAAAGTGAATTCTGGAAGGGGTAGTTCAAACCCTAGGGATTGGGGCCCTATTTATAGGCTGCCCAACACTAGGAATATTCTACCTGCCCCTTAGGGTTTTTACAGACGCAAGAATAAAGGAAAAGACTCTACTGCCCTTAGGTATTTTTATAGACATGACTGACTGACTGTAGGCCTTGAGATATAGATGACTTATCCGGAAGCTAAGTTTTTGTAGCGACTACGGCTTCACTTCTGGACAGTCGAATACAAGATCAACGGTTGTCAGTTTTGCGCCGAAACTGACAAAGCCTCCACCGGCTTTGCACCAGGTACCCGGATTGGGCCGGCCCGATTCTGCAGCTCTCTCAGCCCGGCAATCACTCACCGCCCGTGTACCTGAGTCAATCCTGGTCAACAGCCCAGTGGGTCTTCTGCTGCTCCTGGCCCATGTACCCGGATTGGGCCAACCCGACTTCGCAGCCTCCTCTGCCCGACAGTCGCTCGCTGCCCGTGTACCTGAGTCACACGCGGCCCATGAAACAGCAGATCTCTTCTTCTTCTGTCCTCTTTGACTATCGTTGACAATGACTCATCACTTCTAGAGCCATGAGGCCCACGCTATTCAGCATGGCTCCTCAACCATTACTTGATTATTCTTACGTACACCTTCTTTATGCCATCGCATATGTCTAGCGGTTTTCTTTGAGAGAAACAATCGTTTCACCCGAGGTGTAAGAGGCATGTAACGAAGTTGCTTATGAGCAACCTCTGTCGTCACCTTCTCTCTGTCTTCATTTATGACCTCTACGAATCTCGGTTTACCACATTTTAAGCATTTCACCTCATTACTATGTTCTTTCCAGAACAACATACAATTATCTCGGCACACATCAATCTTCTCATACTCCATACCGAGAGCAGAAAGTATTTTCTTTGACTGGTACATGTCTTTCGTCACCTTATGGTTCTTAGGAAGGATATCGCTGATCAGATTCAAGAGCTCCTTATAACAATTGTTTGAAAATGCAAACTTTGACTTAATAGCCATAATACGAGTCACGAAAGTGAGAACGCTTACGGTGGTGTGCTCATGCAATGGCTCTTCTGAAGCTCGAAGGATGTCGAAAAACTTTTGAACCTCTAGTGTTGGAGGATCCTCAGGGTTTGATTCAAACTCCGGTCGTATAGCATCAACCATCTCATCCATCCTATCGTCAGCAACACTATCATCTTCCTCTTCCACTACTAATACCGTTTTTTCACGGCCTGTCTCACCATGAAAAGACCAAACTTCATAACCTGGCACGAAACCATATTTGCAAATATGCAATGACAACGTCCTCTTGTCTTGCCAACGAGAATTTATGCACTTCATGCATGGGCACCTCGCGCCAGTGTTTGTTGTCAAAGCGAGTGCACGATCAACAAATTTCTCAGCGTTGATTACCCACTCCCTCGTGTGAGCTCCACTTTTCATCCAACCACTATACATCAACCGTCGGTCGTCCTCAGCCATTCTATAGGCAAAACATTCATTCAATCGAGAATGCATCATAAGTACTAGACGTTTATCTACATATCATGCCCCTATGTCTATAGGAAAATATAGGTCCTAAACCCACCCAAGAGTGACCGACAGAACGTGATATTTATGACGAGCCATGAGTCTGAACAAAATTTCAGCAGCATAACCCCGTTGTTCTCCAATTGCACGCCTCATAGTGGTGCAATGGAGAACAACAAGGTTATGTCACTGAAATCTTGTTCAGACTCATGACTCATCATAAATATCACGCTCTGTCGCCCACTCTGAGGCTGTCCAAAAAGAGACAATTCCGGAACTACAGATCTCACACGCATGACACGTGTGAGACATGTTGGTCCGAAATGGGTGACGCATAGGTTTCATTACACTATTTACGTTGGTGTCAAATAAAATATTGGATACAAAAAGAATATATATAAGAAATTATACATATATATAATATAGTAATCATCGTAATGAAATCATCAATAAACCACAAATTAATACAAGAATATAATTAATAGCATATATAATAGCACATCGCATACGAAACATTTGTAAAAGCATAAAATTAATTCAGGTTAACTACTTGTGACATGTGCATAATAACAATTAATGTCATTGTGAGCAAAAATGAAACAATTATTCATTATATCACATATTACAACAAAAAATAAGTGTCTATCATACAATCAATCTTCGGCCACTACGATAAAATTATTTCAAACCTAGAGCAACCATTGTAATCCGCTATGACAAAATTCACAAATCAAAAGTGAAGAAAAATCTTAAAGAAGAAAAAATTACTTGACAGCTAGCGATGGATCAGAGGCCGGCGGGCGGTGGAGGTCGATGTGCGGCGGTTGGCTGAACATTGCATATGAAACATATTAATACATGAACAAATTTTTTAACATCACAACATATATTGCATATAAACATCGCAATATATATTCGGTGACACCTAAGTAACTTCAAATTGTTAGGAAACTACAAACATGTATCAAAAAGAAGCCTCTAAACATGTATCACAATAGATATTTGCTATAATTTGATTGTCGTGACTAGTAATCCATAAAAAAGTAAGTTTTTTTATGGAGGATATGAATAGTACCGGCGCCTTTAGAATCGGGTGGTGGGCGAACCGGGCGGTGGCCGGCAGCGGCCAGAGGCGGCTGGAGGCGTGGTGGCGCGGGCGGTGGCACGTGGGACAGGGCGGTGGCCAGCGGCGGTGGTGGCCGGAGGCGGCAGGAGGCGGTGGCACGGGCAGTGGGCGCGGGCGGCGGCGGGCGGTGGCCGCTGGCGGCGACAGGAGGCGGTGCGAGCGGCGGGAAGCCGGGGCGGCGGCCGGCGATGCCGGCAGAAGGCGAGCGTCGGGCGGCCGGGCGGCGGCGCAGGCCGAAGGATGGCAGCGGCGCGTGCGCGTGGGAGGCGGCGATGGTGGGCAGTGGCGGCACGGGCGGGAGGCGGCGCGGGCCGGAGGCGGGAGGCGGCAAGGGTGGGAGGCGGCGGCATGGGCTGGGCGTGGGAGGCGGCGGCGGGCGGTGTGCAGTGGGCGCGTACATGGAGTTAGGTCTCTCTGTACACGCGCGCGGTTGGGGAAAAACCCCCTAACTTCCGTCGGCCAGAATTAAAGCCGACGGAAGTTTAACTTAACTTCCGTCGGCCACTTGAGGCCGACGGAAGTTAATTAACTCCCGTCGGCTTTCGGAAAAGACGACGGAAATTTTATGTTTTCTTGTAGTGAATACAATTCTCTCTGATTCCAAATCGGAACTTCTAGCTCGTCGGAACTGCCGATACCATATCGGAACTTCTGAAGCAATATTTGCTCTCTGACTCGAGACAAAAAAATAATCAGAACTTCCCATACTACCTATCGGAAATTCCAATACACGGAATTTTCTTGGGCATATCCATCAATCTCCCACTTGCACAAGAACCCATTCTTTGTATGTTTCTCAATCCATGCCCTTAAGTGTGTGACTCGATAGGTTCATACACTAACGGCTATTCACCGGAAACTATTTTTGACTCACCGATCAATAGAGGTACCTAGCAGCACATATTGACCCCCGAAAGCGTACAAAATCAAATTTTCAATGAACCTTGATATACGCAAGCACTAGTCCCTTTACCACACGTCGTCAGTCAATATCAAGGCAATATATGTGCCACCCTTGCTGGTTAGCTCAACATTTCACTCAATCAAGAATTGGATTCAAATCATGACTAACTCCTTAGTCAGTGGCATGGTCATGCACTTTTCCAATCCAATACATCGAGAGGCCCAGAGACGACTCTCCTGTTATTAGGAGGGGTAAATTCCATCTTGACCGCCCACATCCCAAGACATGTTTCACAACACACCTGAAAACAACCCTTATTACTACTAGTTACGGAATAGCGTTAAGAAGCATCTGTGTGTCACTACGCATTCTGGCATCAAATGATGATCTCAGGTCTAAGGACGATGCAGGTACACCATTGAGATGACAACTGATGGCACTTTACAATAACAATCTCAGCAGTATCTCAAGTGGGTTTGTCCAATACCATGTTCACCAACATGTGTCCACATCACTGATTTGACATCTCTATGTCTATGATCTGTAAAACATGATCATCAATCAGTTGGATGTGCTAATTCATGTATCATCACTGTCGCACATGATGACAAGATTAGGGACCCTTTTGAACAACATCGTCATAAAGCAAATAGTTTCACATAACAAGTCGTACTTATTAATTAAATGCAAATGACATTTATTCAAGGAAAAAGATAACAATTATCTCCTACATTAGCATAGACATAACTAGCATCTCCCACATACACATGACTCATGCAAGTATCCCATACCCATGGAGCTCATATGCGCCTCATGCTTGGGCTGTGGAAGAGGCTTCATCAACGGATCCGCTATGTTCAAATCCGTGTGCACCTTTCGAATCTTCACATCACATCTCTCAATGATCTTGCGGATCAAGTGATATCGCCGAAGTACATGTTTGGACTTCTGGTGTTATCTAGGCTCCTTGGCTTACGCAATGGCACCACTATTACCATAATAGAGGTCCACTAGATTGTACGCACTAGGAACAACACTCAGCTCAGATACAAACATTCTGGTCCGAACAACCTCCTTCGCAGCTTCCAAAGCTACAATATATTGCAGAATCAGCCACCGCCTATTGCTTGGAACCTTTCCAACTCACTACGCCTTCGTTGATGCAGAACACAAACCTAGACCACGATTGAGATTTATCTTTTATCGGTCTGAAGGCTAGCATCGGTGCAACTCCTTACATCAAGCTCCACTTTGATAACGTGTCCTAGGAACATATCCTCAGTTCTTGTCAAGTACATGAGGATCCCTTTTACGACTGACCAGTGACTCTCACCTGGGTTTGACTAGTACCTACACATTTGGGCGCATACATGGAACATATGATTGACCCAATCACAGAGGCATACGGGATCACACTCATATTCAGCATTTTGAAATCGTTTTAAAACCTTGTCAATGTACTTTATTCTGGCCTAATCCAATTAGCCATTTCGATCTATCTCTATAGATCTTTATGACAAAAGTGTATGTTGTGTCTCCAAAGTCCTTCATTGAGAAACCATTTTTCAATATGGTCTTGACAACATTATACAAAGGAATGTCATTTCCAATCACCTATATGTCATCCACATATAGAACTAGAAATACAAGTGTGCTCCCACTAGCCCTATTGCAAACAAAAGACTCTTCTTTATTATTGATGGAGTCAAACATTTTGACTACCTCATCAAAACAAAGATTCCAACTCCAAGAAGCTTGTCATATCTCATAAACATAAAATGAGACAATTGCTACAACAATCCGAACAAACGTAAGCACAACGATGAGCGAAGACCGTTTTATCATAATCAACACTTTGAATATTTTGAAACCTTTCGCCTCCAACCGCGCCTAATAGATACAAACATTTCCATCCACATCCATTTTCTTTAAAATCCATTTTCACTCAATAGTTTTTACGCCATCGGGTGTATCCACCAAGTTCAAAACATAGTTTCCTTATAAGGACTCCAATCTGTCTGGATCGGAACTTCCGATCTAGCAATGGAAATTCCAATCTGACTCATCTGTCACAAACTTTGTCCAGCATCGGAACTTCCGATCGACATCGGAACTTTCGATCGACATCAAAACTTCCGACCAGACAAATATCGGAACTTCCGATCAATATCAGAACTTCCAAAGTTCTGCAAATAGAAAGAGATCCAATCTGTTTTAATTCAGATCTTAATGGTTCCAAACCATTTTTTAGAGTTTGGTCCCACCACTCTCTTAGATGGAACTCTATTTAAAGTGAGAGCATCGGTTTCTAGAGATCTACCTCAAAAGGATGATGAAAGATCAGTGCGTCAACTCATGGCTCAAATATTCATCTCCATGATCTGATCGTAGAAATTTAATTATCTTGCACGTATGATTTATTACTTATGAGCTCCTTTGAATTTCGAAGGACTCTCACTTACTCCTCATCAAGTAGACATATCTACTAAAATCATCGAAAAAGTGATGAAGTACTATAACCCATTCCTAGTTGTGTGACTTATTGTACCAAACACATCAACATGTACTATAGTAAATAGCTCACTCGCCTTCTCACTTAGACCTAGTGAAAAGCGTCTTTGTCATCTTGCCAAGTAAGAAAGATTCACTCGCGTCATATGATTCAAAATCAAATGACTCCAAAAGTCCATCACTATGAAGCTTCTGTGTGTGCCTCTCATTTATATGACCTAAGCGACAATGCTATACGTAGGTAGGATTCAAATCATTGAGTCATCGTTTCTTTGTACTAACATTATAAACATGCGCATTTTCAAGACTCGTAATATATAGTCCATTCACTATTGGACAAACGCCATAAAGCAAGCCATTCGGGAATATTGAACAACTCTTGTTCTTTATGGCGAATTCAAAATATCTTCTCCTAAACATAAAGAAGAGATTATGCCTTTGCCTAAGGCAGGAATGAAATAACAATTATTTAATTCCTAAACTAGTCTTGATAGTAATGGTAGTGAATAAACGCCGACGGCCAACGCTGCAACACTGCACCATTTCTAGACGTAGGTCGGATTCAAATCATTGAGTCATCATTTCTTTGTACTAACATTATAAACATCCACATTTTCAAGACTCATAATGTATAGTTCATTCACTAATGGACAAACGCCATAAAGAAAGCCATTTGAGAATATTGAACAACTCTTGTTCTTTATTATGAATTCAAAATATCTTCTCCTAAACATGAAGAAGAGATTATATCTTTGCCTAAGGAAGGAATGAAATAACAATTATTTAATTCCTAAACTAGTCTTGACAGTAGTGGCAGTGAATAAATGCCGAAGGCCAACGCTGCAACACTTGCACTATTTCCGACGCGGACATCCAACTCACCACTAGCACACTTCCTTGACCTACTCAACCCCTGCAAACATTTGCAAGTATAAATCATCAAATCGGTATCATATACCCATGAATTATTTGGACGAGTAGCGAGTTTAATCGTTAATACCTGAAGCAGAAGTCGTACTTCCCTTCTTTTTCTGCTCTTCCAAGTATACCTTGTAGTTGGGCTTCCAATGCCCAGGCTTGTGGTAATGGTGACACTCATCAGAGTTGGCAGGACCTGACTTGAACATTCCAGTCGGCTTAGTACTAGAGATCAAATCTGTAGACTTAGCCTTTTTCCTCCTTCTCTTTTTGCCCTCCTTCTGAACCATCATCACATGATTCAGAGATTTCATGATACTCTCCTTAGCAGCTTTCAGCATCCCATGCAACTCAGCTAAATTCTTCTCCAGTCCATTCATATTGTAATTCATAATGAATGACTCAAAGCTCAACGGTAGAGATTGGAGAATAACATCAATAGCTAGGTATGGATCCAATTGAGTGCCCAGTCTCTCTAGAGTCTCAATATAACCAATCATCCTGATTATGTAGGGACTCATTGGGCTACCTTCTGCCAGCCTACTCCCAAACAAGGCTTTAGACACATTGTATCTCTCAACCCTTGCCTGGTTCTGAAACATGCCCTTAAAGCCTATGATCATATCATAAGCGTCACAGTCCTCATATTGTTTTTGAAACTCAGAGGACATACAGGTAAGCATCAGATAGCTGACATCCACTGAATCATTAACATGCTTCTCATAAGCACACTTTTCTACTACAGGAGCATCCTCTGGTGGCTCATTGGGGTGAGGTACCTCTAGAACATAATCCTTTTTTTCTCTTGCTTGAGAACAATTCTCAAGTTTTTGTACCAGTCCATAAAATTTGTTCCAAACAATTTCTCTCGTTCAAGAATAGATCGCAAATTAAAAACTAGAGAGCTCTTAACAGTAGTAGGTGGTACCATGATCTACAAAAGATTAAATGCAAGGTTTAGAACTATGCAATATTTATCTTTTATCCAATAAAAGATGTCCCACTATCTAAACCAGTCACTTTCCCTCTCATGACTAAGAGTGGCTCAAGATTCATAGTCACGCTATCTTCTAGTGAGCTTTGGCATCACTGCTAGAAGCTAGTTGACATAGGTAAGCAACTCCTTGCTAATCACATCGTATGTGACTCTTGTCGTTGGAGAAGCATCCAACGCTCGACCCCAATTCCTATGCTGCAAGGCCGAAAACTATTTCGATAGCCTTAACAAGCGAACCAATACTATGTGTGCAGAAGTCCGACTTCTGCCCTAACTGGCCAAGATAAAAGATAGCACCCTGCTTTGGTAGACCCACTATTAATGATAGAAAACCTTTGTGGGTGCAGCTATTGGGAAGAGCATCAACACTTAATTTTCTGAGGGAAAACTATTCTAGCACGTTAACGCTCCTAGCGCACATGAAACATGTAAGAATAGAATAACAGGAAGATAAAAAAAGCATCGTAGGTAATCATATTAACTGTGACATAGAATGGCCTTCTTCACATGGTGATCTCCATCTCCATGGCTCCCATCATTGAGTGCGTGCTCCCGGTCTCCATGAAGAGTACTAGTCTATCTCGCATAGCCTATACTAGTTACATGGGCCGAAGCACCACGAAAACGACATGCAAGCCGTAATAAATTTTACATCAGCCTTGGGCTGTAAATAACCATGACACACATGCCATATTTTATTTACATTCATTGCATGCATCTCATATATCACAATTTATCTAAGGCCATACTAGTCACACCATTCTCTGCAAAACAAAGCTAGGCGAGTAATCTACAAGTGACTAGATTATGGATCTGAAAAACCCAGCTCAATAGGCTGAAAATTTGAAATTTGGTTAGGTCGGAACTGCCGATCTGGCATCAAAACTTTTGATCCGCTGGAACTTCCGATCAATATCGGAATCCCAGACAACACCAATTGCTTTCTGTATCGAATCATTAGTCGATATTGGAACATCCGATCACCATCAGAACTTCTGATCTGCCATCGGAACTTCCGATTTACTGTGGATAGAAACAAATCTAATCTGTTTTTCCACCATGTATCTCCGTACATGATGGATCTAGATCGAACACTACGCACGTAGGCTTTGATACCACTATTGGGGAATAGGGGAGCTACGCTAGCCGAAAAATTAAAAATTTCCGTCGTAAACCCCAAGACCCATGCGCGTGTGAGATCATAGATTGATACCTTCTAGCACTTGACGCGCTAGGTGCAACGGAAGAAGAGGTTTATGAAGCATGTCAAGCCTATCCTCGCTTTGTCCCGGCCATTCCTCGCCAATCCAATCGGTGAAGAAGTCGCCTTCCTTGTGGTGGTGGCCACGAGCGTCGCTCTTGGAGCACGCCTCCACGGACTCCACACGTATAGGGATGGAGTTCCTCCCACGGCAGCGTGCTAGCACCGCACATGAGAGATGGGAAATCCTCGACCTCAACTATTGAGATCAAGAAAGGGAGGAGAGGAGTCTATGGTGGCTAAGTCTAATCTAGGCTTATTCCTTGTGCACAACTCGGAACCCACAAATTAGTTATAACTAATTTGTATTCATAACAAATCCAATCTGATACCCCACATCAGAACTTCCGATAGTGTATTTTAGGTCTCCCAATTCAGCATGACATGCAATAGATCCAATCTATTTTCGCCTAACTCTGAACTTCCGATACCATATCAGAACTGTCGATCAGTACAATTCTCTCCGATTCCAAATCGGAACTTCTGGCTCATCGGAACTTCCGAAGCAACATTTGCTCTCTGACTTGAGACCAAAAAATAATCGGAACTTCCGATACTACCTATCGGAAATTTCGATACACGGAATTTTCTTGGGCATATCCATTAGGTAGAGTTCCACCTCACATCCATATCCAAACCAAATTTGTGGGGGCGAACACCCATGATCATGCAATAGTTTTATAAGCTGCAATGATCTAATTAGAAGAGTTAAAGAAATCTATGGAAGTTCTAAATGTTTCAAGACATGGTTTAATCTGTTTTAAGCCAACCTTGACAATAAGATTAATGATATGTAAAGCACAACGCTTATGTAAGAACATATGACCAATATAAGTAGACAATGTAGGTGATAATTTTTCCATGGCACTAGAATTGGAAGATGCATTGTCTAAAGTAATAGAGAATACCTTCTTAGACAACCCATAGTCAGCTACCATAGAATGAATATGCTCAATAATGTTTTCAACAGTATGTGATCAATCAATGAGCCTAAGAGCAATAATCTTCTTCTCTAATTGCTAGAAATTGTTAACATAATGAGTTACAACACTAAGGTAATATTCTTTAGCATTACCAGACCAAACGCCAGATGTAAGAGCAACAGATGAAACATAAGTTAAAGATTTTGTAACGTTGTCATGATGTTTAGTAAAGTACTTAGCAATGTCTCTAATAGTGGTTTGACTAGATACAACAGTAAATGTAGAATTATAAGCAAGTTTTAAGTACTCAACAAATGCATCATAATCACCAAAGAAAATATAGGAAGACCATCTCTAGAAATCAACCTACACAATTGCACATGAGTAATGATTGGACAATTGTCCCACCCACGAACATATCAATCGGGATTTAAATGAAGCATGGACTAAGACAGCCGAACAGGCATGCTTCAGTTTGCAAGCTTTTTGGTGTCGGATCAAATGTCTGGTACCACCACCAAAACTAGCAAACAATTTAGCTTTACAGTGGTGGCACTTAGTAGCGTACCTTACGTTCACACCATCTTGTATTTGGTATAGTGGCTCGAAATCAAAACACACATAAGAGGTGGACAACCTTGCTCTCTCTTTGCCGCTACAGGCTATATTGTGGAACATTTGGACTTTGTTCATCCCTAGCCTCTCCCTTATTCACAGTCACATTCAGACTCGGGTTCAAATCATTAGAGTCGACATTGTCGGTAGTACTACCGAACAGATCATCACGCCCCATGTAACCTTCTTTAGTGTCTTCCAAAAGCCTGAGATCATGGTTGATAGAGGTCGGGTCATCCCAAGGCTCCATCGCCGCCCAGTCGGCGCGACGATTCCTCGATGGCCTGCAACTCAAGCAAGCAATATTAAGTATATACCCTAAACAACGCAAATGTGTGAGGAATGCTAAACAACAAATACAGTACAAGAACAATGCAATAAACCCTAACCTGTGCAGTTGGAACCCCGCTTCTACCGGTGGCAACAATCAACTAGGAGATAGCAATGGGTAACACCACAACAACAGGAAAGGCTAGGGTTATCACATTAATGATGGATCTGCTCACTGAGCTACCAAAGGCCGAAGCTACAAAGGACTAGCCGATTAGAGGAGGATGAGAGGGGAGAGGTACATGAACCGGACAATCGCTTGGCATTGGCCGGATATGGAGAGGCTGAGACGGAGACCAAAGATAGCAGATTTGGCATACAGACCGCTAGATTTGGCTAGCGAGCAACGACCGACAAGTGTTAGCTAATGAGGGAGGCCAAACAATGCTGGATCTCACTTGTTTGTAGTCCTGTGTCACCGTCGAGTGCCGACGATGTGACGAACCGACAAGCGGAGGCTCATTGTCAACGTCCGAGTGAGGAGGTGAGGAGTGGATGATGGCAGATACTATGACTGTGAGCCTATGAGTGCGGCAGAGGTGGAGGAGTGAGGGGCGTAGGAGGCAAGGTGTGAGAGAGGGGAGCGATTAGGGTTAAGATTAGGTTTCAGGGGGTGGCGGCAGGGGGAATTTATATGGGTACGAGAAGGGTGTGGGAGGTTAACGGGCTGAACAGGCCTGGTTTTAAACGGGTCGTTTCCGTGCCGGCCCATCGTGCTGGGGTAGAAGCCCAAGCACTGCCTAGTCTTCATGTCGTGTCGTGACTAACAATCATGCTTTGGGCCGACCTAACGGGCCTGGGCTGTTTGGCCATCTATAGTTGTTGGGCCTCCCCTTGTCCTGTGTTTTGATTGCTCCAAACTTGCTCGTGCTTCCTTTCGTAACCCTGTTGTTGCCTTGTACCTGTTTTAGTTCCCTTCTCTGTTGTTGCTCTGTGTTCTTGTACATGTCTGGAATTCTTAATCCCATATCTTCTTAATACACCATAGCGGCTCTCTCGCTCGCTTTCAAAAAAAATCGCAACAAATCAGTTACAATAAGACCCATGGACACACTTATGGGTTCACGAAAGGGATCCTCGGGATATTGGGTAGCCGTTGTTAAACCCGGTAGTTAATTAGCTTATGCTTTCGGATGGAATATTGTACAGGGTTCAGAAATTTCATTTCCTGAATAATGCCGGAATTTCTTTTAACCGTGCTCTGTGTGAAATGGTGAAGTATGCAATATATCCCCTTTGGAGTGAACTGAATAATGGATGTACTTGCACACTTGGCTTTACTGATACAAGATTCCATTTGCTGTACAATGCTAGTCTACACTAAAGGACATACAGCAACAAATGCTGCCAGGCAAAAGTTGCCGGCAAATGCTGCAAAGCTCACAAAAGGTGAACAACTGAACAAATGTATTTGAAGAAAATTAAGAGTTTGATTTGCAATTACCAGCCGCATCTGAGCTATCACTGAATTCTACTGTAAAGGATACAGTGTAAAAGGCACACCAAAACGCCAGACCGCTCGGTTCAGACTTCAGAGGCGTTTGTAGCCAGCAACGGAAAGACAACGTGCATATCCAATGATCAAATGGTTCAAAGAATCAAAGTACAACGACTTTCTTTTAACAAAAGTGATATAACTTTTATTGTGTGGAACAGTTGACAGCAGCTCCATTTTAAGATGAGTTTTGTCCCAGGTGATCTGATATGTCAAAACAGAAAAAAAATCCATAAAAAACAAGAGATTGAGATAAAAAAAATACTAACAATACGTCTCCAAGATTTGTTTATTTCTTCATTAGCTGTTGGAGCAGAATTATTGCCAGACAATGGCCCTCATGAGTTCAGACATCAAGTAATTTGCCAAGTTGGTGGTGGATGCCCACTAACTAGTATACCATCTACCAATTGATCCTGATGCATGGTTTGTAAGGATGATTTAATTAATTTATCATAATCAACTGCCTTACTGGATTGCGACTCTGATGAAATGTAATTTAATAATGGGAACAAGCAAATGCACGTTGCAGAGACATCTAATATAAAAGGATTCCATTGTATTTTCTGATAAAAAATTATGCACCTTCTTAGTAGTTTCTCCGGAGTGAAGAGCATTCATACTCAAATGTGCACCAAATCCCAGTGATTATCCTGCATGTGTTTGGTTGATGATTGGTTATACCTTTTGTTATGTGCGTTTTTATTAGAGATAAAACAGAATTAATTCTGCTATTATAATTCTGCAGATTAGTTAGATATAAGATATAATTAGTTAGATTAAGATAGGATTAGTTAGGATTATTGCTGTTTTAAAGATAGAGATAAAGAAAATATATTATATTGTATCAGGATTATAAATACCCCATAAGGGTCATGGAATAAATCAAGCAGAAAGAATTATTTAGTTCCTCCCCGCCTCCTACCAATTTGGTATCAGAGCAGCCAAGTTCCGAAGATCCGAACACAATGACGACAACCGCCCTATCCATAGAATTGATGCAGGCCATCGCAGATTTGAAGCAGACTGTTGCCGACGTCGAGGCACGCCTGACAAACCTTGAGGCGTGGATGGGCCTGGCTCAGGTGGCCTCCACACTAGCCACCGCTGTGCCTGCCATGGTGCAGGTCCGGGTGCCCACCGTGCCTGACATGCCGCAAGTGCTAGCCATGGTCGTGCAGGCACCATTCCAGCGGAGGCAGCAACAACAACTCGAGGATGTGGAGGAGGTCGTGGTGGAGACTAAGGAGGTTTCGATCTATGTCTAGTGTCCCCACCTCCAGCCAGATCTGTGTCCTGATGATGGAGTCCTCACCCTGCCGCCACTAGCCGCCACGTGAGGTGCCTCTTGTTGCTGTTGTTTTTGGTCACATGTGTGGCCTGAGAGATCTTTTTAACTCCAATACAGGTCCTAAAAACTTGGGGTTCTCAGCGTGCCAATCAGTTTGACCCTCCGACTGATAAGGTATGGAAAAACGTTAGTAGCAACGCCCATCGGCTATCGAGCCGATGGCCACGACACGCATCGGGTCGCACGTATTGAGTGAGAAAATCTGTAGCATGTGATCCATATAAACCATCGGGTGTCGCGAGACAAGAGTCAGGCCATTGGCCCGATTAAGCAATTGGCCGATACAAGTACCCACACCAATCGAGTCGATGATCGGGCAAGCGATGTGCCATGCACTCGGGCCAATTGATAACCCCCGATGCCAATGAGATGTGACATGGAATTAAAGATAACCTACCGGCTAGTACTTCGATAGAAGCTAAATCTAGCATACCAAAAAATACGTCTATACTATTAAATCAACATAACAGCAAGATCGGACTTAACCAAGATAGTTGCTAAATCATGAATGATTCTTAATAACTCAACATATCGGGCATACTTTATTCATATGAACGATGCACAACAATATATCAGGTACAATAGATCAAGATATCGGACTTAACCGATGAAACCTCAAAATACGTATCTAATCTAAATTAATATAAGAGATCATAACGATACAACCTTAGACGTAGCTGATACAACGAGATAAACCAACGATTATACTGACCGAACCAATGCACTTTAGGAGATCGAAACGATGCAGCCTTGATCAACACCAATCTAGTCGATACAATCGTCGGGGTGGCAGGACTTACCCCTTCACTAGAGATCGAAGCGATGCACCCAACTTTAGGTGTTATGTCCCACTGAGATTATCTTTGAATAACAAGGGTGGCGATGCGTCGAGAGTAGTTTTTGGATATTGTAGTTGTGTTTTCTATCTACCTAATATGTACACATTTATCATACGGAGACTTTTTGTCTAATATGATCCATCTCGTAATCGATTCTAGCTCTTATCTCTATCTCTTCATCTCTATCGGTTCCTTCATATCCGGTCATGCACAACGGACAGACTTCTTTGACCAACCTTTGACCGTACCTCTTTGATTTCTATTGACCACGTCGGATCCTTACTGGACTTGGGCCTTAACTAACATTTGTCGTCAAACCGACCATTGCAGACCGCATGACGCCATCGCATCTCTACCGTACCATTTTTGCCTCCGGCTAGATCTGCGTCCTTGTTGGGCGCTAGTGCGTCGCATCTTCGTCGGGCAGCACTGGCTTTCCCCTTCCTCGAGTCACCACAATGGGACGTGGACTCTTCTCCGACATCGAAAAGAAACCCGGCGATCTGTTCACAAAGTACAAGAATACTCTCGTTGGTATTAAAATTGACACCGAACCTAATATCTCTACTACTTGGCTATGTTGGATGTCCTGCAAACAAAGGTCCATTCTGAGAAAGATACAGAGAAAAGGAGAAGATTTTCATAGCAAGTTAGGAGAAATTGATTTCTCTTCTTGGGATTTCTAGCTCGAGGATGAGTTGTTTTTCCGAAGGAGGGAGAGATTGTTATGTGCAACTGTTATTTGAGGTAAAACAAAATTAATTCTACTATTATAATTCTGCAGATTAGATAGAGATAAGATTGAATTAGTTAGATTAAGATAGGATTAGTTAGGATTATTTTTGTTTTAAAGATAGAGATAAATATAGCATATTAGATTGTATTAGGATTATAAATACCCCATAAGGGTCATGGAATAAATCAAGCAAAATGAATTGTTTAGTACCACCCTGCTCCTACCACCTTTATTATTAAAATATGTGCAATTTAAGGTGAAAATGGTCCTAATCCTCATTCACGAAAGTTCATAGAAGGTACCTGACTGTAGTTCATATCAATAAAATGGGGACCTTGAGCAGAATATCTTTGACAAGTTAAAACAAGAGGGCCTAAGTGACTTGGTATGTGAATGATATTGGGAAGGAGGGACCCAAAAAAGATTCCTTGCTTTCAAAAAACTAATCAACTGGACATGGCAATAGTTTGTATGTTGGTGTGCCACCAGACATAGTCAGATCAACACATGGCAAAATCATTAATGACAAAACAAGTAGCCATGTATACTTTCATCTTATATAATATTTGCATTGCTTGTTTTTGCAGCACAATAATAAGCAGCCAGTTAAAAATATTCTTTTCGTTTAGGCTGAAGCATTTCAGGGGAAGAGTGTATGTACCTCTCTCTGTCTCGTAAAACAAATTTCACAAATTGGGGAAAATCAATATCAGGAAGCTTAAGCTAATTCACTTTAGTCTTCTGTTCTTTTCTCTTCTTCCTGCAGCCCCTGAAGTTAATCTTACAAATAGAACTTGGGAAGCAGCCTGCCTTGGATGACTTCTTCACTTTCGCGCCATTCCTCGAAGACTTCATATACTCTTCAGCATGAACAACACCATTCTCCATCTCGCTACCAACATCAGTGACAATGTCTTCATCGTACTGCTGCTTCTCCTGGAGGAGTTCAAGGAGCCTCTGCTTCTTTTCGTTCAGAGAAGGCTCCAATCTGTCGACCGATACTCGACCTGTGAATGGTGACCCTCTCTGATGATCTGGGGTGGTGCCTTTTGATGGAGTGAAATCTTCAGGGTTCAGATAAACAGAAGGCAATAATGACTGCAATGTTAATGTTTGAGAACTAGTATTCGTGAAAAATATTTGAGAACCAACTCCAGTGATACAGCAGCATATATTTTGTTTGCGTTTTAGCATCTTTTTACCTCCTCTCACACTGTGGAAATCATCTTCAGTATCGGAGTCTAACCACGGTCTTGCCTCAAAGAACGAATCATCTTTGCTTCCTGGCACAATCAATCAATTCAACAGTGAATCAATGTTTCAGCGAAAAAAGGCCATCTCTGTTACTTTTTTTGCCATAATTAAATGGCACAGAGTACTGCCTTCATTGCTCTAGAGATAAATTAAACTGTAACTTCAGTGGTCTTCAGAAAAAAATTGTAATTCAGATCATTAAATTTTTTGCAAAGAATGAAAGAAGAATAAACGCATAAACATAGTAAAATAAAGAAACATTGAACAACAATGCCTGTCGGATTTAAACAGACAAAGGCATATTTTTTTATATATTGTATCTAGCGTGTGATTAGTCACGAGCCAGGACAAGTGAAAGGGACCAGTTTTTGTCCATCCTGCAAAGTCCTATGAATACAAACAAGTTTTTACATGTACACAAGGAAAGAAAGAAATCATTGTTGAACAGTCACCAACTCTGCATGATGTCCAAATGACATAGTCCTGTTGCTATGTCCTAAATTTCAGGTTGTCATCTTTGATGGCCTTCTTCCACCACAGAACACATTAAATCCGGAGGAAATTTAGCGCAAAGAAGGGGTTAACAGATCACTGTCCTGACACTAACATAAAGTCTGTACTCCTACTAACTCATCGAAAAGTCTGACTCGTCATGTCGCCATGTCGGAGGCGAAGAAGTACTTTCAGAAGATTGAGCTACTCTTGATTGATCGCACGCACCAAACGAAATCTGACTCAAACTAATTGTTTGACGTCAGAAGAAATTAACCAATTGCAAGCTGGCATAAACTATTATCATGTAATCCTCGCGTCGACTCCACTAACGCCACTACTGGAGGACTCGGTTTTGCCCATGTCGGCGTGCCAAGATGATGACAGAGTTGAGTTAGTTCATCTACTTGGCCACTAGTGCGGTCTCGCGAATTACCCCAATGTTTAGCAAATGAAGCAAGAAACAACATGCTACGGTGAATTCGCGACAGTGAAATTTGCCTTTTTGGTAACCGATTGATTTGTCACCGACCGAAGAACTGAAGAAATTGAAGAAATCAAGATTGTGCGATGCGGGAAACAGGAGATTGGGAGTATGTTACGAACCGTTCGGTGTGCTGTCGTGATCTGGGCTCGCGCCGGCGGCGACAAGCGCCCCGCCGTCAGCACCACCACCGGCCACTGCGTTGGTGGCATCTGCCGCGGCGGCGGCCTTCTTGGTGGAGGAGGCCTTCTTGCGGAACCTGAACCACAAGGCGGGCATGCTGCTACGCCCCGGCGAATTCCGCAGATCGGATGGAATCTACAGAGCCTCTCGTACTGGCCTAAGACAGTAAGGCCCAACGAGAAGAGGCCGTGCCACTAAGACGAAGCAGGGCGGAGATTGCAGGGGACGCGTTAACTTGTTGCTGCCTGCGGCCGGCCGCGTGCGGGGACCAGCAGCCGCAGGACGGAGAGAGGAGAGGAGAGGAGACGCGCGCGAGCGGAGGAACGGAGACGGCAATGCATGGAGAAGCAGCGGTGTCGCATGTCGCATGGGAGACGCGAATATCTATCTACTCCTGTTTGTTTACTTTTCGCTAATAATGCTCGTGATTTGTATTGTAAAGATACATATTTATTTATTTATTTTTATGCTTACTTATACTTATTTACTTTTATGAGTTAAGAATGCAATTTATAAATTCTAATTTCTATCCAACCATTCAGCCCTAAGGCTTGCACAAAATCGCAAAGCTGAAAGTTAGGAAACGCGTATACACCTTTTCTCCATGGATTTATGTGCGATCATTATTGGTTTCTACAACCTTGTTGGTTTCAATGGGAATGCCCTGAGATCAAGTCTTCTTTTTTGTTTCTGCCTCGTTGTGCCCCATTCGATGGCCACACCAACTGCTAGTCGACGGTCAAATGTGCCCTGATCTCGCTTAGTGCTACCAGTTACTGAGGGATCTTCAGCCTGTTTGTTTTGGGGTACAATGCTAATCTTGTTTTCACAGCCTGTGTGACAACAGCGAGCGTCACACTCATGTATGGCCGAACTAATGTTTCCTTCTTGTAGGCACATTGCTGCAACGCCCACAGCTTGGTTAAAATCTTCTCTCTTTGGGTAGTCATCTCTAAGAAGATGGTCTACCAGCGCATGGTACCTCCTCCTATATTTGATCATGGGTTTGTCCGGTTGATCATAGATACCATCAGCAATTAGAAATCTTACAAAAGGCATCATATTTGTATAATTTTATCTAAATATTTCATATGTCGCACGGTCAATAGAAGTCAAAGATGTTCGGTCAAAAGTGGTCAAAGAAGCCGTCATGTGGTTACAATATGACCGGACATACAGGAGCCGATGAAGGAAAGAGAAGATGAGGATGATCCAGAATCGGTTGTAATGTAGATTACTTGGACAGAAAGTCTTTGGACTATAAATATGTATCTAATTAGTTAGAAAAACAACACAACCCTACAAACAACTACTCTTCGACGCATCGGCACCCCTGGCTTCCAAAGGTTAATCCTGACGGGATGCGACACTCGGAGCTGGGCTGCATCATTTTGATATCTGGCATAGAGGTGAATCCCGCCACCCCGATGACTGTATCAACTAGGTCAGTGTTCTTTAAGGATGCATTGTATCGATCTCTTGAAGACATCGGTTGAATCAGTGTGGTCGCCTGTTTATCCCAGTTTATTGGCTAGGTCTAAGGCTGCATCAGATTGATCTCTTAGATTGACGTGATTAAGGTGTCATAGTTTGAGGCTTCATCGGTTAAGTCCGACATCTCTTTCTATTGTATCTGATTCATATTGTATACCGTTCATAAAATAAAGCATGCCCGATACTTTGAAGTATTATTAAGTTCATTGTGACTAGCTACTGTCTTGGTTAAGTGCAATCTTGTTATTGTGATGATTTTGATGATACTAATATGTTATCAGGTGGGTTTTATTTATTTCTATCTGAGTACAAGTCGATAGGTTATCTTTAATTTCATATTATATTTCATGCACCCTCGGGAGATACCCATCGGCCCTCGTCCGAGATTATCCCGTCTTATCGACCGATGGTGTTTTCAGCTCGATCGTTCTGTAGTGGTCATCGACCCCATGGCCGATCGATGTATTTGTTCATGACTATTCTATCTTTACCATAGGCATTGGCTTTGCAGCCGATTGGCTCTGCTGCTAATGCTATTTTTTCTTTGACTCCTTATCAGTTGCAGGATCAAACTGATTGGCACGCTCAAAACATTTTAAGATTGTAGTACCTACATTGGAGTTAAGAAGATCTACTAGGCCAAGCGTGTGACCAAAAACTACACCAACAACTCCTTACCATGCAGTTCCATGAGCTAGTAATCTTCACCCTTATATACCAACTTAGTGGTACTTTGCCTAGCATGTTGACAACTACGAGTGAAATATATGGAAACTCGTTGACGCCAAATAAACCCCAGGGCCCACCAGGGGTGCCGCACGATTAATAAAAGTCAAATGAGTCCGCTCAAAGATGGTCAAAGAAGCCTGTCCATGTTGTTACAATGTGACCGGATATGAAGGAGCCGATGAAGGTAAAAGAAGATAAAGATTATCCATAAATCGGTTAGGATAGATTAATTGCATGGAAAGTCTTCAAACTATAAATATGTATCCCTTAGTTAGGTCAAAAACAACACAATCCTACAAACAACTCTTCAGCGCATTGCCACCCTTGGCTTCCCAAGGTTAATCCCGGTGGTATTCGACACTGAGAGCTAGGCTGCATCGCTCCGATCTCCGGCGAAGAGGTGAGTCCCATCACTCCCAATGATCGTATCGATTAGGTCAGTGTCCTCATGACTTCATCAATTTGATCTCTTCAGGCATCGGTTGAAACCGTACGATCGCCGGTATATCTCAGTGTATTGGGTAGGTCTAAGGCTACATCAATTTTATCTCTTAGATTGATGTGATTTAGGTGTGGTAGTCAGAGGCTTCATCGGTTAAGTCCAACATCTCTTTCTATTGTATCTTTTTCATCTTGTATATAGTTCATCTAAATAAAGTATGTCCGATACTTTGGAGCATTATTAAGTTCATCGTGACTAGCTACTGTCTTGATTAAGTCTAATCTTGTTATTGTGATGATTTTGATGATACTGATATGTTATCTAGTGTGTTTTATTTATTTCTATCGGAGTACAAGCTGATAAGTTATCTTTAATTCCATGTTATATTTCATGCGCGCTCGGGAGATACCCATAGGCCCTCTCCCAGGATTATCCCGTCTTATCGGCCGATGGCGTATTCAGCCCGATTGTTCTGTAGTGGTCATCGACTCCATGGCCGATCGACGTATTTGTTCATGACTATTCTTTCTTTACTATAGTCATCGGCTTGGTAGACGATCGGCTCTGCTGCTAACGCTATTGTTTTCTTTGACTCCTTATCAGTTGCAGGGTCAAACTGATTGGCACGCTCAGAACCTTCTAAGATGGTAGTACCTGCACTGGAGTTAAGTAGGTCTCCTATGCCAAGCGTGTGACCAAAAACTACACAGCATGCAGTTCCATGAGCTAGCTATCTTCACCCTTATATACCAACTTAGTGGTACTTGTCCTGGCATGTTGACAACTACGAGTGAAATATATAGAAACTTTTTGACGCCAAATCAAGCCCAGGACCCACCAGGGGTGCCGCACGATTAATAAAAGTCAAATGAGTCTGGTCAATGATGGTCAAAGAAGCCCATCCATGTTGTTACAACGTGATCGGATATGAAGGAGCCGATGGAGGTAAAAGAAGATAAAGATTATCTAGAAATTGGTTAGGATAGATTACTTGGATGGCAAGTATCGAGACTATAAATATGTATCCCTTAGTTAGGTCAAAAACAACACAACACTACAAACAACTCTTCGGTGCATCGCCACCCTTGGCTTCTCAAGGTTAATCCCAGCAGGATTCAGCGCTCGGAGCTAGGCTACATCACTCTGATCTCCGGCGAAGAAGTGAGTCCCGTCACCCCCGATGATCATATCGATTAGGTCAGTGTCCTCACAACTACATCAATTTGATCTCTTGATGCATCGGTTGAAACAATATGATCGCCGGTTTATCTCAGTGTATTGGCTAGGTCTAAGGTTGCATCAGTTTGATCTTTTAGATTGATGTGATTTAGGTGTGGTAGTCTAAGGCTTCATCGGTTAAGTCCGACATCTCTTTCTATTATATCTTCTTCATGTTGTATATCGTTCATCTAAATAAAGTATGCCCAATATTTTCTCTATTCCCTTATCAGTTGCATGGTCAAACTGATTGACATGCCTTGAAACCTTTTTCTAAGATTGTAGGACCTGCACTAGAGTTAAGCAGATTTCTTAGGCCACACGTGTGTTAAAGTTTGACCAAAAAAGACACCAACAAAACTGATAAGGAATTTTCTAATAAAAAATATTTCATATGGTAGTTCAAGTGGTAAGTGGAACACTTTTGGAATTTCAACAAACATGTTATGGACAAAAATGGACACCAACTTGAGGTAGTCAATGAAGAACTCTGCAGAACTTGTAGATAGCACCGCCATCTTTGTCTTCAATTCTTCGCCTGCTTGTTTTCCCCCCTTCCCGAGGCCTCGGAGATCTTTGTTGGGTTTCTTTCTTGAGATCACACTATGGATGCTTCGTGGAAGCTATTGGGCTATGTATGTATAAGGGTCAATGTGTGGGTCTTGTCCCAAGAGGGTCCTGTATGACTTATATATGTAGTAGAAAGAAAGACTTATATATGTAGTAGAAAGAAAGAGTAAAGGAGGCTTCTTGGAAGTTTTCCCTTTAACAATGACATGGTATCAGAGCTTGGCGTAATGAGGTGAGGCTACGACGGGTGTGCCTGGTGGAGCTAGAGTGTGTGGGCACGAAGGCGCGTGTCGAGCTGAGAGGAGCTTGCCGGCACCCAAGGAAGCACATCGTTGGTGTGAAAAGGAGACAAGAGAGGAAGGAAGGGAGCAGACGACGACGACTGCCTTTGTCTTGGTCTACGCGGCGGTGGCCTTTGACTTGGGCTTCGTGATAGCGGCCTTCGGCTCAATGATAGTGGCCGGAGCAGTAGAGGGGAGCTTGAAGCAGTTCTTGTCCTAAGGCAGTGAAACCCTAGACGGTGGGGGAGGAGAACAATGAGCCTCTGGGCAGAGGAGCACAAAGGGATTTCAAGAGCCAAGCAACAACAGAGTGGATGCTACAGTTGCTAGTGGGGGAGGAGAACAAGGAGCCAGTGCAGGTATGTATGAGCAGAGGAGGAGCATGGGGGGATTTCAGGAGCCAATCAACAGCAAAGTGGAAGCTGAAGTTTTTCTTGTTGTCTTGTGAGGTACAATTTTGACAGCACAGAGGAAGAAATAGGAGCTATTGTGCAGGCCTATCATCACATAGAGGCTGCTTGCTGATTCCAGTATAGAGTGAATTGTGAACCTATCATGGGTGAAAATCAAGGAATCGAACAAGTGCTAGAAAAATTAGTTGAATTGCTGATAGAAAAAAGAAGTAAAACTACAAGCACAAGCAATGCAATAGTCCCCCATGTTGAACTGGTACAAAAGGTGGAGCTAATGCAAAATGACATCAAGCTAGAGGAAGTCAAGAATTATCTAAGTTAGTCAAGGAGAGATTTGTTGATCCCAAAGACAAAGTGGTTACAAGGAGTTATTACAAGAGAAATAAAAGAGCCTATGGACAAATCAAATGTAGAATAGAAGGTTTGGAGCACAACTAACTCACTAGTGGTAGCATGGTTATTTACCTCACTATCTCCATCCATTGTTGCAAATGTTGATACCATCACAAGTGCATTTGAGGTCTAGAAAACCTTGTCGAAGCTCTATTAAGAGAGGGTGATATGATGTTGATGGTGGAAACACAAGAGAGGATAAGTGATCTAAAATAGAGGGAGTGATCAATGGAAGAATATGTTGCGAAGATTAGGTGCTTGTGGTCTAACTTGTACCATTATGATCCTATCAAACTAGAGCACCCTGACTACATAACTAAAGTGAGGAAGTGGATTGAGCGTAGAATGGTTATTGAATTCCTAAAAGGCATAAATTCAAAATTTGAAGCAAGAAGAGCTGCCATGTTTCACCATCCTATTCTCCCTACTTTAGATGAGGCCATAGTAGCCATGGCACAAGATGAGCTCAGGAGGAAGGTGTTACCAAGTACCACACCATCATCACCCCATCCCACCAATGTGGTCACAAGAGGTAATCAAACTAGGGTGTGCTTCAATTGTGGTAAAGAGGGGCATCTTATTTGTGACTGTTGTGCTCCACGTAAGTTCAACTATGGAAGGGTAAGAGGTACTTATAGAGGTAGGGCAAGAGGTGGAAGAGGCTATGGAGGTCGAGGCTATGAAGATAAAGATGATCACAAGGCTAACATAGTTACCATTGAAGAAGGGTCTTCAACAATTACAAAAGGCTCAAAGAAACAAGATCAAGATAGAGTAAATACAAGTGACAATACTACAAACTTTGCTCCTAGAAGTTTATGTATATCACATCAAGCACTTTTATCTAAGAAAAACTCTCATTCAAATTGGATACTAGACTCGGGTGCATCTAAACATGTTACGAGTATGTATAGAGAATCTACATCATACACTCCAAACTCACATGAACATTAGGAAAATTTCAAACCGCCGATGGAACATCTTGTCCTATTTAAGGAGTGGGTGCAATACAGTGTACACCTTCTCTTACACTATCATCAGTCCTATATGTTCCCTCTTTTCCTGTGAACTTGATTTCAATAAGTTCTATGGTTGATGATATGGATTGTCAGATCTCCCTTGATCGTGAGAATTGTGTAATTCAGGAAACACAGACTAGGATGAGACTTGGAACTGTAATCAATCATGATGGACTTTGGTACTTAGACTAAAGGGGAAACAAGTGAAACAATGTGTTTTGCATCAACTATTATATCAAGTGAAGAAGCTAAGGTATTGCTGTTGCATTGTCAGTTAAGACATATGTCTTTTGAGACTATGATGAAGATATTTCGTAATGAAATGAGTATGGTGGATAAACTTAAATTAATATGTGATGCATGTGAGTATGGAAAGCATACGAGAACATCATATGTAAGTAGAGGACTTCGAAGTGTATCACCCTTCATTCTAATACATTCAGATGTTTGGACCTCACTAGTGGTCACCATGCGTGGAATGAAATATTTTGTTACTTTTATTGATTGTTATTCCTACATGACATGATTATATCTTATGAAACACAAAAATGAGGTCCTTAAATGTTCCCAAGATTTCTATGCATGCATTAGAAATCAATTTAATGCTCGTATCCAATTTATTCGAACTGATAATGGATCAGAGTACGTGAACAAGGAATTTGATAACATTCTCTTCGTGGAAGGAATATTGCATCAAACATCATGTCCTGATACTCCTCAAAATGGAGTGGCTGAAAGGAAAAAATGTCATATATTAGAAATAGCACGCTCACATATGTTTACTATGAATGTGCCTAAGTTTTTATGGAGTGAGGTGGTTATGACAATAACATATCTTATCAATTGCACCCCTTCAAGAATATTGGGTTGGAAAACTCCATATGAAATGATATTGGGAAAGAATGAGTTTATTGTTCCACCAAAGGTTTTTGGATGCACATGTTTTGTTAGAGATCATAGACCCTTAGTGGAGAAATTTGATCCTCGAGTAGTTAAGTGTATCTTTATAGGCTACTCATCTGGCCAAAAGCGATATAAATGTTGGAGTCCATCTAAGCGATGAACTTTTGTGAGCATGGATGTGACTTTTAGGGAATCTATTCCATTTTATTGAGAAAAGACAGACTTAAGCTCCTTGTTTATTGATATTGACAATCTAACTAATGAAGAGAGTAATCTAGATATGAAGAATGAGGCATTGGACCTCGAAGAAGGTGAACAATCAAGAAAAATGGATGTCCTGGTGGTTCTACCCCTTGTTTGATGGATAATCGTATATGTATGTAAGAATAGAGAAAGCCTCATTAGGAGGAGAATTTGCAGGTTTAAACAAGGAGAGGAATGAGACTTCCAGTAACACAACAAATTGATCAACAACAATCTCAAGATGATAATAGTAATGTTCATCTATTAGATCACTCAAGTAATATCCAAGTGTCTGTTGGGACATGGGGAAGCTACGCTAGCCGGTAATTTCAAAAATTTTGCTCCAAAACCCTAGAACCATGCGTGTGAGGGATCATGAATTGTTACCTTCTAACGCGAGACGCGCTAGTGTAATGGAAGAAGATGTTGGGGAAGCGCATCCTCGCTTATCCTGGTGATACGGGGCAGCCAGATCTTCTCACTGAGCTTGATGTAGATGGAGGATAACTTGTGAGATGTTGACGATTATTCGGCTTTTCTCCTGCTGCCAATGCAACATATCTCAACCCTATAGATATTCACATCACCACAACTTGCACACATAGTCGCTGGTCACGAAGCGGTGCTGCTATCTCCTAATTCCCAATGGAACAACAGGTAACACTTGACTTTCCTAGTAGCAAACACACCAAATCGAAACAAAGTGATGGAGATAAAATTCATGATCGAAACAAAGAGGAATTCGTGATGAATAGTAGAAGACATATTAGCACATCAATCTGAATCAATCTAATTTCGAAAATAAACAGCCAAGTTTTCTAGGGCTAGCCACCACTATATATAGGGGTATTTAAGAGGCTAGGGACGTGTGGAGGTCATCCAAAGACAATACTAGATGAATACAACTCGGTTACAAGGCCCATGGGCTTTAGACTGAATAAGTAACACATATTGTTTTGGTGATTGCAATCTGCTCGGACATAATCTGGAGGTGTATATAGATCCGTTGGAAATTCTCAGGCTTTCCAAAAAGTCCAAGATCATCCAAATTGGATCTTCCATGTAAACGTTATGCACATTTTAATATGGTGTTTTCCCCGCAGTCCGAATCCGAGTCCAAGACATGTAAAACTTTATCTCCACCTTCTCTTGGTACAAAATTAACGTCCCAAAATTGTATATTACATTTGGATGGCCCTAACTCGGTCCCCAATCAACTTATATGATGTTCCATTCACTTGATGTGCTCTCAATATGTCGCTTGATCAATGTAAGTATTTATGTAATTAAATAGCAACACATTTCATGGTGTAGCATACATGGTTCAAATAAATAAAATGTAAATCTAATATAGAATGCATGCACCTTGGGTTGTTTATTATGAAGTATAAGCATGGTCATATCTCAGCCGGTGAAGTCCTCATCATTCTTTCCTTCTTGGCTACAAAACGTCCTCGGTTGGTTCTTGTATTTGTAGTGATTGTAGTTCCTATCAAAAAAGATATCATTGTGCAATATCACTTGTTCTTTTGTTACATTGAGAGGAGGAGGAAACCAACTCACCTTAGTATTATGTTGTTCAAGTGTCAGTAGAGAATCACCCTTGATGAAAGGAGAGGAGATTGTGGTGTTGTTAAACAGTTTAGCACACTCTCCTTCTTGAAAACAAACCTGTGTATTTAAATCAAAACAAGAGACCCTTGAGATAATAGGATTAGTTAAAACACCTTACTCGAGATTATTATTTTCAGGCTTTACGTGCAGTTTTAACTCATAACATATATAAACTCTATGCACAAATTATACTGCTTTATCATTATATTTGCTAATTACATGAAAAGTGATATGAGTAGGAAATGGCAAGTCAGTTCTAGTGAATAATTTCTCATTTAAAACACTAAGTTCACAAAGATTATTAAAATCAATATAACCCCAAGTATTTAAAGAAGATAAAATTTATGTTCTTCCTTTTCACTAGCAATGTGAACAACATGTATCAAATCATTTAAATGTTCAGCAGCAAAATCAACATGTTCATTCACTAGTTGTGGAACAGATATAAGTGAAGCATTATACAACTCTTCTTTATCACAAGGAATAACATCAAAATTATCTTGTGATAAAGGAATTTCAGAAATAGGTTCCACTAATATTTTCTCTAAATTAGCATGATAAGTGGACAAATGTGGCTCAAAATAGTCATACAATTCGGTATCATAAACATGATAGTTTAGTTGTGCACCATGCAGTTTTTTAGAAAAAAATGCAATTGGTTCCCGTTCTTGCATTAACACACCGCCAATACCAATTCCACTAGCATCACACTCAATCTCAAATTGTTTAGTGACATCAAGAAGAGCAAGCAATGGTGCAGAACTTAAATGATGTTTCAATTCCTCAAATGCACGCCACACAAATTCAACACCCATCTTTGTAAGTTCTTTCAAAGGTGCAACAAAAACATAGCCTAAGAATATTACTCTATCCTTGCAGAAAGTGCATTTAGCAAGATTTCCAGAAAGTTTAGCGTCGCGCAACAGTTGCAAACCTTGTCGAATATGGTCACAATGATCAGATTCATTGTGGCTGTAAATCAGAATGTTATCAAAGTACACAACCACCAATTTCCGAATGAAATGCCTCAAAACATGGTTCATCATACGCGTGAAAGTACTAGGGACCAAAATAGTAAGAACAACACAAAGACTTAGGCTTACGCGGACATACCCTTTGTCAAGAAGCTCTTGTTCTTGTTTCTGTATTTCCTTCATTTCCTTGGGGTTGGTGCGGTATTACACTCGAACTGGCAGCGAGGCTCCTAGAATCAAATCAATTTGATGCTCTATACCTCGTAATGGCGGCAAACCAATAGGTACCTCCTCTAGAAACACGTCACAAAATTCTTCTAAAATAGTAGAAACACCAAGGGAGAGAGGGGTCATGTCATTAGTAATCAAAATTCAACTCGATTTTTTGCTGAGATTGATCCACTATTTGCTGTGTTGGCATTGGCCTCGAAGTAATCTCAAAGGCAAGAACAACATCATCACCTGTCTCATACTCTAAATCCTCATTGACCAACATTACCTTTTTATTTGGACAATCCCCCTTGAAGTGACCCTTGCAACCACATGTATAGCAACTCATATCTCAATTTATTTGCTGTAGATATTGAAGAATCAACACCACTAATAGTAGGCTGCACTGTGTTTCTTGCAATAATTTTTCACTTTCCCACAGAAGAAACACCGGAGGTAGTGCCAGAGGTAGGCGCTCCACTAGTCGGTCTAGAAGAAAAATGACCTCTAGCTGCAATGGAACGACAAGCAACCTTGATGCCTTCGACAATCTGAAGTTCAGCATTACGTGCTTGGTGTAACAAATCTGTCATGTCATCATATTTGTAATGGTGAACAATGCGCTTGATGTTGTATGTTAAACCAGAAATAAAATATTGTGTTGTTTGCCTGGGCTGTTCACGTACTCTAGCTCGCTGCATAATCAACTTCATTTCTTGATAATAATCAACGACAATCATAATACCCTATTTCAAATTCTGCAGTTTGTCATATTGATAGGGGATATAGTTGCATGGAACAAAATGCTCACGCATGACTTGCTTCATAGTTCTCCATGTACGATGGCTGGTGTTGTAGCAATTGTGTTAGCTACAACACAGGTTTTGTATGTGTGTATATGGTGTGTAAAATGAACCTCGAAGGGTTCTCTCTGAGGGAGAAAGGATTTATACTGGTTCGGACCTCCCCTAGGGGATAATAGCCCTACGTCCAGTTTGTGGTGGATTTGGCATGGTAGGCCTTGGTGTGGTGTAGTGAACTCCAGGGTTTCATGGCCCTCGAGAAGCTATCCTGTTACAAGGGCTTGTCCCTGCTTTTATAGGCACGCAGGTCAAAGGAAAAGACCAAAATGCCCTCTATAAGTCCTAGGCTCATAGGGGCAAAAAGGAGAAAAGGAGCTAGCTACTGTACAAAGGTGCCTTACAGCTTTACAGACGTGTCAGACAACGTCACTTCTTTGACTAGCTAAACGACATACTAGGGGCGGAGGGGCCCCTGGTATGGCTTCTACAGATATTTTCTGGGTTCGGAGTTTGGGACCGAAGCTCTTCAGGCGAAGGCCGCAGGGAAGGCTTCGAAGTACACTCCGAAGTGGGCTTCGAAGTATACTCCGACGAGGCTCCGAACATGGCTCCAAACTGGGTTATCGGAGACCTAGCTTTGAATTGGCTGGACAGGGTCCGGAGACTGGCTCTGAGGAGCTCCGAAAGAAGCCCGAAGGTTAACTCCGAACGAGGCTCGAAGGCTAACTTCGAAGTTAGCCTGAGACATAGCTTCTGGCAAACTTTAAGGGATCTTGAGGACTTCACTTCGGAGGGCTCCGAAGAGGTTCGGGGGCCTCGCTCCAGAGGGCTTCGAGGAGGACCTTGGGACTTGGAAATAGCTTCTTCAGAAAGGAATAGGCTTCGACAGTGTCGGGCTCCGGGACGAAGGCTGTCGGAGGATGACGTCATTTGGCCCCTGTTCAAAGGGAAACTTATTCCCCCAACAGTAGCCCCTCGCTTGCAGGCCTTCGGGACGAAGGGGTGCGTGCGCCCTTGGGGCAAATGACAGAAAATTACAACTTTAGGGAAAAAGGCCTTCGGAGCTTGGACCGAAGGTGGCTTCGAAATGCGCAGGTAATAAATACATGCGTCAGCTGTCAGAATGACCTCGGGGAGAACAACTGACTCCGCAACAGCTATAAAAATGACCGTTGCTGTGCGCCAGGCCGCTTCGCCTTCGCTGGAGGCCCACATGCCAGTGGGTTCGGCCCACGAACCATCGGGATTTTTACCGCCTATAAATAGGGGTTTACCGCACACGGCGTCGGCACACTTCTCATTTGCTTTCTTCTCAGTGCCTTGCATCCTTCGCTCTCTTCTCCTCCTTAGCTTCACGCGAAGCACCCCTCGCAAGCTTTATCCCCTCGCGCTGAAGCTCCACAAAAATGCCGAAGAAGGCTGCTTCGAAGGCTTTGGCCTTGAGCCCGAGCTCGAGCTCCGCTCAACTGCAGGCAGCGGCAGCTGCGGCAGCGAAGCATGCACCAAGGCGGTTGGGGCTGAGGGACCTTCGGACGCCATCTGACAAGTTTGAGCAAACGCTAGAAATGAGGGCCTCGATCTCGACAGAGGAGTCCGTCCGGAGGGCCTGCGAAGGAAGGATTGCTGCGAAGATTCAACTTAGAGTTCTGGAGAAGTCGGAGGCCATACCGAGGCCTCGGGCTGATGAAGTGGTGCTGTTTGAAGCCTTCTTCGAAGCCGGCCTCAAACTACCGGCGGTGGGGATGTTGAGCAAAATCCGGAGGGCTTACAACCTCGAGCTTCCTCAACTCTCGCCCAACGCCGTGGTGAGGCTTGCTGTGTTTGAGTGGGCCATGAGGGCCGAAGGCTGCGAGGGCCGCGCTGACGTCTTTGTCACCCTTCATGATGCCAACTGCCAACCGAAGCCAAGGGAGGGCGCAGACCGCGTCAAAAGGGCTTTGGCCTTCGGAAGCGCCAACTTCCAGCTTCGGAAGGAGTACCAAGATGCCTTCCCGGCGAGGGCCACCAATAGCAAATGGTACTCAAAGTGGGATCAAGAGTGGTTCTACGCCTCCGTCGGCGTGAACTCTCCCCTTCGGAGTACCAATGCACTTATCTCCTATCAGCGCGAAGGGGTGATGAAGACGAGCCCCGACACCCTTCGCTCGAGGATCTCGCTCCTTCGGAGGGTGGCCGCGAAGATGAGCATGAGGGACCTCGTGGAGGAGTTCATCACCCTCCGGCTCAGCCGCCTTGCGCGCTCTTGGCCGGAGGGGCTCTTTCAACCTTCGGGCCAAGGGGGTCTGAACGAAGTGGCATTTGAACGCCTCGGTAAGACTTCGAAGCTTTTCCACTTTCATACTTCGCAAAAACATTACTCTGACTTCGATCTTTATGAAGCCCATCTTGAAGTGAGGACTCCGGAGCAGGCCATCGTGGCAGCGGAGCATGTTGTTGGGGCCCCGACTCCGGAGGAGCAAGCCCAGCGGCTTGCTTTGGTGGGGTCTTGGGAGCACTGGAACAGGGTGTGGACCCAGCTTGGCTACGAAGAGGTCTCGGCCCTGCCGGACTTCTCCCACCTCGCAGCCTCGACAACCGGTGCCAAGAGGAAGAGAGGGGATGACGACGAGCCCGGGACTTCGAGGGCTCATCCGGAGGTCCCCGCGACCGAAGCCTCTACTCCAGAGGAGGCAGTGGCTGCGGACCCTCAAATGGAAGAGGAGCCCACAAATGCTCTGGCTACCAATGAGGTAGCAAAGGCCTTGACGGCGATGACTTCGGGCGCGGAGGCCGACGCGCCAGCTTCGCAGCGGGGGGATTGGGGGTCACACATTGACCCTTCCACCTTCGAAGAAATCTCCGACGGAGGTAAACACTTCAAACATACTTCTCTTTATACGTGGATTTTGACTTAATCTTTTTTGTAGAAGATGATGCCGGTGCGAGGCTCACTGCGCCGAAGCCCGCGGAGGCCTCCGGCAGCAATAGCAGCGGTAGCAGTAGCTCGGAGTCCGACAACTCCTCGTCTGAAGAAGATGGAGGCGGTGGCCGTGACGAAGGGGACCCTCAAAGCGACGAGGAAGTCCAGGTGGTGGACCAAATTCCAGCCCTGCCGAAGCCTGTGCAGGCGGTGGTGGCGGAGGAAATTGTCCGGCCTCTGTAGCCGAAGGGAACCGTGACGGAGGCAGCCATCAACAACTTCCGTGAGGGCTGCGCAGCTGCAGAGGCAGGAGGCTTGGTGGCTCAACTTAGCCACTCAAACCCCATGTACCTCTTCATCAACGCGAACGAAGCCCTCATCCAGGTGAGCGAAGTCCTTCACAGCCTTCAAGTTATACTTTGGTCTTCGATCAACACTTGTGATTTTCTTGAAATCTTTCAGGCCTTCGCACTGAACGCAGCAGCTTCGACTTCTACAGACAGGTGGATGACACGCTTGGTGGAGGAGAAGGAGGCCCTCTGACGCGAAGTCTCAGTGGAAGCCGAGAAGCGAAGGTGGGCCGAAACTTCAGCCGAGGCGGCGAGGGCCGAGGCCGACAAGGCTAGGGAAGTCTTGGCTTCGGAGACCGACAGGCTGTGGGCAGAGCTTCAGGCTGCAAAGGATGCCGAAGCACAACTGGTGAAGGAGAACTCCGAGCTCCGCCAATGAGCTCAGTGCCTTGAGGACTTTGTCATTGACAACATCAGCGAAGACACTCAGAGCCTGACCGAGGTCCTTCAACAGATAGGGACCGAGTGTCGGGCTCCGGACTTTGGCAGCCAAGATCCGATTAGGGACCGCGCCGCATTCTTGAAGGTGGTGGCTTCGACGGTGGAGAAGTCTCTGAAGGGCTTTGCCTTGATGGCCAGCCGAGTGGTGGGTCAAGGAGTGTTGCAAATGCTTCACGACACGGGGTGCAACCACCTCGAAGCAGCAACCTCCGCGACTCCGGTGGCCTTCGGAGGCCAGCACTTGGTGACGCCTCCGGCTGGTGTCCGCGGAGCTTGGCGGTGACTTCAGGAGCCTTGGAAGGACCAACGCTGCGAAGCAGTCCTCGAGCTTCAGAAGGTCCTCCGCCTTTGCCAAGACAAAGCGCTTGCCTCGCCAAATCAGCCTTCGACGTCGGCACCTTCGCCTCCGAAGGTGTAGATCTCCTTAGGCTCCATGTAATTCTTATCTGTAGGCTTGTAAAAACTTATCAGTTTATTAATATAAATGCCGAGGTGTTTTATACCTGCCCAGGCTCAGTCTCCGAATGCTGACTTCGAAGTACTTGAGGACTCTAAAGAACTTTGCCAGTTATGGGCGGTGCTCGAAGTAGCTAGGTCCGAAGGCCCCCCTCGGTTTAAACTTCCAAGGGGGCCTAACGGCGAAGCCATCCCCGAAGTAGTTCAGGATCTGCTAGCCATCGTGAAGATGGAGTCCCTTCGGAGTTCTTCATCCTTGCCTTCACGAACGGCCTTGGCAGGTGATGAAGCTTTGGACTTCTCTGCCTTCGACATGGCACCGCCTGCCTCGCAGACTTGGAGTGACCTGCAAAGTGGAAGACGAGGTTTGCGGGCTTTGGGGCGTGGACAAACCGGACGTGGGAGAGCAGGCTCCGACGAGGCTTCGTCCAGCCGAGGGGGCCCTGGCCGAAAGAAGGTCAAGCGAGGGCTGAGGCCTCGAACTCGCTTTTTCCTAGGCTTAGATACGGACTACTCGTAGTTTTGTTTTTGAAGTTTGTTTTCGAAGTTTGTTTGTAACATACTTCTCAATTATCATTCAATGAATGAGATTTGTTGTATTTGCATACTTCGTCTGCATGCTTCGCATGATTTAATGGTTTCGAACGTTTTAGCTTGTCACGCTCGTACTGCGCATTACATTCGCACACTTCACATACATGCTTCCCTCCTTGCTCGTGGAAGCTAGGGACTTAGTCATTTGCTGGTGCGGGCAATAAAAAATGCGAAGGGGTGTGCCTTTTTGCCGGCTTCTGATGCTTATAACACATCGGGCGAAGGCCTTTTTTGGGCTTCAAACACATTAATTTGGAGCGAAGCAAGGCTTCAGCGTAGCCAAATTAAGCGAAGCATGCCTCGGCATGCTTGGATTTGGATATTGTGCGTGAGTGAGGCTTTGAAACGCACTTAGATTTTAAGCGAAGCATGACTTCAAGATTTTTTAATGTTTTAGATTAGATCACGTCACACGAAGCGAGGCCTCGGTGCATGTTCAGATAGCGAAGCAAGGCTTCTTGAGCTTGGTCCTATAGTGAAAAGGATATTTGGTGTGGATTCACCGAACATGTGATAAGTTGAGCCACCTTCGACTTTGAGCCACCTTCGACTCTAGGTCACCTATGACCCTGGGCCACCTTCGACCCGGGAATGCATCAAGCCGTAGCCTGGAATCCTGGACTTGCCGAGCCGTCGCTCGGAAATCTCAAAGCCCACTGCTACGGGCCCGGAGGCGTTGTGTAGCCTTCGGAGGGATGCTCTGGGTCTTGTAAAGCGAAGCAAGGCTTCGAGTTTTAAATAAGGCGAAGCAAGGCTTTGGGTTTTTGATAGGGCAAAGCAAGGCTTCGATTTTTTGAAAGGAAACAAGGCTTCGATTCCAGAATGCGAAGCATAGCTTCGGTTTTAAAATGTGAAGCGAGGTTTCAACTTTTAACAAAATGAAGCAAAAGTTTGCTTTAAAGGCGAAGCAGGGCTTCGGCTTTAAGGCGAAGCGTGGCTTTGGCTTTAAGGGGAAGCAGAGCTTTGATTTAATATTAATGTAATTGCAGATTGGTACATCGAAGGGATGCTTCGGTAGTGTACATACCTCGTAAAGTGGGTGAAAGCTTGCCTCGTGGCCCCTGGGCTTTGACGGCCTTCGACATACGAAGCGGAGCCCCTTGCTGGAGGGTGAGCTTCGAAACACAAAGGATGGGGGAAGGCAAAGGCCTTCGAACTGCACCCGAAGCTCCTTGCCAGAGGGTACGCGAAGCTAGGAAACTTCGAAGCTCCCCCCTCAAGTGCACTTCGAATTGCAGACAGTGGCAGAGAACTTAGCTTTTAGGACTAAGGTCCCCACGGACGGCGCCAACTGTTGTAGCAATTGTGTTAGCTACAACACGGGTTTTGTATGTGTGTATATGGTGTGTAAAATGAACCTCGAAGGGTTATCTCAAAGGGAGAAACGATTTATACTGGTTCGGACCTCCCCTAGGCGATAATAGCCCTACGTCCAGTTTGTGGTGGATTTGGCATGGTAGGCCTTGGTGTGGTGTAGTGAACTCCAGGGTTTCATGGCCCTCGAGAAGCTATCTTGTTACAAGGGTGTGGCCCTGCTTTTATAGGCACGCGGGCCAAAGGAAAAGACCAAAATGCCCTCTATAAGTCCTAGGCTCATAGGGGCAAAAAGGAGAAAAGGAGCTAGCTACTTTACAAAGGTGCCTTACAGCTTTACAGACGTGTCAGACAACGTCACTTCTTTGACCAGCTAAACGACATACTAGGGGCGGAGGGGCCCCTGGTATGGCTTCTACAGATATTTTCTGGGTTCGGAGTTTGGGACCGAAGCTCTTCAGGCGAAGGCCGTAGGGAAGGCTTCGAAGTACACTCCGAAGTGGGCTTCGAAGTATACTCCGACGAGGCTCCGAACATGACTCCAAACTGGGTTATCGGAGACCTAGCTTTGAATTGGCTGGACAGGGTCCAGAGACTGGCTCTGAGGAGCTCCGAAAGAAGCCCAAAGGTTAACTCCAAACGAGGCTCGAAGGCTAACTTCGAAGTTAGCCTGAGACTTAGCTTCTGGCAAACTTTAAGGGATCTTGAGGACTTCGCTCCGGAGGGCTCCGAAGAGGTTTGGGGGTCTCGCTCCAGAGGGCTTCGAGGAGGACCTTGGGACTTGGAAACAGCTTCTTCAGAAAGGAATAGGCTTCGACAGTGTTGGGCTCCGGGCCGAAGGCTGTCAGAGGCTGACATAATTTGGCCCCTGTTCAAGGGAAACTTATTCCCCCAACAGCTGGCTCACTATCTTCATGTCTAGTTTGGACTAGATTATCCCACCAATGCAAAGCATATCCATCAAATTCAAAAGATGCCAACTTGATTTTTCTATCTTCGGTATAGTCATGTAAGTGCCAAAACTTTTCCATATTTAACTCCCAAGTGAGGTATTCTTCAGCATCAGTAGTTCCTGTTGTTGATAGCAAAAAATGGCATTTATGGATAGATTGTCAAAATATCAATTTTTGATGATTTGGGCCAAAAGTACACATGTCCAGAGCATGTCCGAAGCCCTACAGGGCCGAAGTCCGTCAGGTTATGGGCTCCGAAAGCCTCTAGCTGGCCCATGGGCTTCGGCCAGGAGGCCTTCGAAGGCCCACGCTGCCGAAGCTTCAGGAGCCTTCGGAGGCCCACGCTGCCGAGGCTTCAGGAGCCTTCGGAGGCCCACGCTGCTGAAGCTTCGGGAACCTTCGGAGGCCCGCGCTGCCGAAGCTTCGGGAACCTTCAGAGGCCTACGTTGTCGAAGCTCGGGGAACCTTCAGAGGTCCATGCTGCCGAAGCTTCGGCCCGAGGAGCAAGCCTCGACGGGCCTGGCCGAAGCCCATGCTACTGAAGCTTTGGCCTAAGGAGCAGGCCTCGATGGGCCTGGCCGGAGCCCACCTCAGCAGAGGTAGAGTTATACGCGTTTCCAACTCAATCTCTATCTCTATCTGGCTGGGTTAATAGCAGATTAGAATGGGAGTTAACCCCCTATAAATAGAGAGGCCTGGCCAGCGTGAGAGCTCCCCATCACAAACCAAACCAAAGCCATGCTTTGATCGTACCTTTACTTTTACCTTTACTCTCCTGTACCTCTTCGTGGGTTTGCCTGGAAGCCCTCTGTCCGCCGCTACGTAACAGTGGTAAGCCATGGTACTTCGCCCGTGAAGTCCCCATTAATCTACGTAACAGATTGCTATCGCCTTGTTACTTCGCATGTGAAGTATCCGCTAATCTGCGTAATAGATTGTTACCTTCGCCACCCGTGCAACACCTCGCAAATTCAGTCGTAAGGCCGAATTGGTACTTCGCATCATCCCTGTTGTAGGTTTGCATGTTCAGATCCCCTTCGCCGGAGGTGTTCGGAGCTGAGAGATCAGTTCCGGAGGTCCCCAGGACACCCTTCGACAGGATCGCAGGCTTCGACAACAGGCTTCACCACGACTACACCCCGCACCAAGACGAAGTTGCACCCACGCGTGGCCTTCGCGTCACTACTCTGTAATTCACTGCATTGGAGATTGCACGCCGAACCCCACTGTTAGGAGGTGATCACCATGTTCAGATCCGTTCGGAGTCTACCTTTGGCCAGATCAGTCCGAACACCGAAGCACCCTTCGGCGGATCACTTCGCACCGAGCGCCGAAGCACCCTTCGGCAGAGCACTTCGCACCGAGCACCGAAGCACCCTTCGGCGGAGTACTTCACACTAGACGCCGAAGGTACCCTTCGGCGCACCCTTCGCATCAGACTTCGAACTAGGAGGGCTCCGACTGGTTGTCTGATTTTAACCCGTTTAATCTATTTCTTTCGGCTAATTGGATTATTTCTTGTAATCTGGTTGCCTGGCGACTCCACCCACCTTATCACTATTAAGGGTAGTCGGAACGCGGCATCGGTGCTACGTCACGCTTAGGCCCGTCCCTAAGTATCCGTACACTTTTGGATCGCCGGACTGACCCAAGTGCGGGGGCACGTTTCCGTGTCAACACACTTTTTGGCGACTCCACTAGGGAAGAGCTACGCCAACACGATGAGTACGTCTACATCGGCCACTGGTACATCTACTTCGACTACTACGCCGATGTACACAATAGGAGGCGTGGATATCGACAACCGCAACATAATATCACCCACACTTGAAGATATCCCCACAGAAGACCGAGCGGAGATTGAGGCAAGGCTAAAGGTGCTCCAAGACATGATGCTTGGAGGCTACATCAAGACATGCGTAGGCTTCGTCAAGCGCGACATCGTAACCCCCGACCCCGCTCAGGTCCAGGTAACACCGGTATCTCCTCGCTTATCTTCTTTGGAAATTGAGCAAAAAATAGCTGCATCAGTAGATCAAGCCGTTAGCGCTTCGCTAGCCAACCGTTTAGATTTGGTAGTTAGCTCCCAAGTAGAGGTGACTCTTAGAAGGTTCGTCTTCACTGAGGCCACACCCCCGGTTCCTATAGCTAGTGCACCTCCGACAAACATGTCTTCGGCCTCATCACTTATGGCCGAGACCAACCATTGTACATATGGTCAAACTAATACTGCATACCACACAACACCTGCGCCAATGCCCGCGATGCCTGCACCACACACACAGGCGCCCGGACACGAGCATGTTATACAAATAGCGCGTAGGGAAGAAGCACATGGCCGACACGCCGATGTCCCACCGCGTGTCGCACCCCCACATGAGAGGCGCATGCAAACAAACTACCAAGATGATTTAGATGAGCGGATCCACGCACTATTTAGGGAGTGTGCCGGCTTCGTGCCCAAGGGATGGATTAGGGTTTACCGCAAACCATACCCCGATCATCTTGATACAGTACCCTACCCCCGCGGCTATAGAATCCCCGAGTTCACTAAATTCGATGGCGAGGGTAGTCGGACCACACTAGAACATGTTAGTCAGTTTATGGCACAGTGTGGAGAGGTTAGCGGGATAGATGCCCTCAAGGTTAGACTATTTTCTCTCTCGCTATCCGGCACAGCTTTCACTTGGTTTTTGGCTCTCCCGCTGAATTCCATTCACACGTGGGACGATTTAGAGCGGAAATTCCATGATTATTTCTACACGGGTGAAACAGAACTTAGACTTTCACATTTGTCATCAGTTAAGAAAAAATCTAGTGAGAGCGCCTCTGAGTATATCAAGCGTTTCAAGGATACTAGAAACCAATGTTTTAGTCTTAATATTTCAGAAAGGGACTTGGTAGAATTAGCCTTTAACGGGTTGCGTTCCGAACTTAAAGAAAGGTTAGACAACCAAAACTTTTTAGAAGTTAGCCAAGTTCTACAGCAGGCTCTGGTCCAAGAAGGTCGAACCAAGGATAAGAAATTTGTTAAGACGTTTAGCAAGCCTAGGGCCGAAATCCACATCATGGAACGCTCTGATGAGGAGGAGTCAGAGGAGGAGGATTCGGCCGACATGTACGCGGCCAAATGGGTTACAAATGCTAAAAACAAACCTGTCGCTTGCTCCGAACTATGACCATCCCCCACAAAGAATAGACTTAATGAGGTCAAGTACTCATTCGACGTGACTAAATGTGATAAGATATTTGATTTCCTCTTAAAGAGCCAGCTTCTCAGGTTACCTAAGGGTCAGGTTATCCCACCTGCCGACGAATTAAAGAAGCAACCATATTGTAAGTGGCATGATTCGCATTCTCATAATACTAATGATTGCAATGTTTTTCGACGGCAGATACAATCGGCCATAGAAGAAGGACGATTGAAAATATACCATGATCCAAAAATGAAGCTGGATAAAGATCCTTTTCCAGTCAACGCCGTCGACCTCGGCGAGAAGAAGGTGTTGATTCGGCCAGAACGGGCCGAGTCTACTAAAGGAAAAGACGTGATTATTGGAAAACTGCGTACTCGCACACTCGTGCCAAAGAACCCCGAGGTAGGAGTGTGGAAACAGAACATCAATACCCCTTCGGCTAAGGCTCGCAAGAGGCCGAAGGTGACATATAACATACTATTGAACAAACATCAGAGGAGGGCCAAAGAAGCGGGCCCGCGCGCTCAGCTAAAGTAGCCGAAGGGGCCAAAACCTTCGAAGGCTACCTTCGGACCGAAGGTTGTGAACCCTTCGCACGAAGGCTTCGAGCCGAGGTATCCTAGTGCTCCGCACGGTGGTTCTGAGCCACAATGGCGAACCCCCCATGCAACAACTTCGAACCCCAATGGTCGGGTTCTCCGCACGACAACGTCGCACCCTAGTGGTCGGGTCCCCCATGCGACAGCTTCGGCTCCCAATGGCCGAACCCCGCACCATGGTGGACTTCTCGGATGGGAGGCTTTGGCCCACACTGGCCGAACATACCTCCGGCCTAGCGAGATCCTTCGCTGGTGTGGTCGGAGACACCTTCGACTTGGCTGAACCCCCCTCCGGGTAACGGGTTCGGCTCGCAATGGCCATGGCCGCTAGAACCTGCGATGCCTCCACCGTTGTAGGACCGAAAGTAGCGACCAGAGAGGGGGGGTGAATGGGCGCCTAAAAAAAAATTCTTTCGAATCAATGGCCTGTTCCCAATACCCAACGGACCTCAAAAAGACTACGCAGTAGAAAATAAACAAAAGGCCTAAGTCTAAAGGTTTCTAACCTAGAAGCAAATGATTATAACTGAGAAATATTAAATAAATGCAACTAGGTAGATGAACATGGTGTAACAGACCTAAACTTCTCAATGAAATGATCTAAGTATGTGTAAGATGAAAAGAGAAGTTACTGTCCAAATTTGTCTCCTGTTCGGAACTTGGCGAAGCCCCCTTCGCACGTCGAGGTCTGCTTCGGAGGTTGGTGACGGAGCCTGCTTCGGAGGTCAATTGCGAAGCATGTCGAAGAAGCCGAAGGTATTTGGTTCTAGCCTAGTTCGAAGGAGCAGGGAGAGAAGTATGCTTCGGAGCGAAGTAACAGAGTCGGAGCTTGCTTCGAAGTGCGCACTTCGAAGACAAGGCTTCGGACACAACTTCGAACCGAAAGCTTCGAAGTAAAAACCTTTGATCAGAAAACTTCGAACACAGCACACAAACGGACAACCTTCGAACAAAAAGTGAAGCCAGTCACACGACAGAAAACCAAGTCCGAAGCCTATATTTTATCTCCGAAAAGTGCAAGCTTCGAAAAGGGAAGCGAAAGGTTGACACGCCACACAAAAGCCAGCGCGAGGCCTAGTGGAACTACCCTCTTCGAACCCAACTTCGAAATCTATCGAAGTATGGACTTCGAACAGCTAGAGCCGAAACCCTTTTTCACTGTCGTTCGAAGTATGCGATGCTGACGTTCAGAAAATACTTCGAAGCTTAGCAACACAAACCAAAGATCGAAGATCGAACGAAACCTTCGAAGACGTCAGATCGAAGCCTGCCTCACGGAGCTGAGGGGCTTCGAACAAAGAAGGGCTTTGCCAGAAACACAGCCAAAAAGTGATAGAGCCTATCAACTTCGATCAAAAAGCTGAGCAGTAGAAGGTGAAAAGCTGCACCGAACACTGTAGCTGCAGGAAAGTAGTACTACTTGCAACAGCAAGAACTAGTACTCGGTTTGTGAAGAGCAGAAGCAAAAGAGAAGCTTCTGCTCACGGAATAAATCCAGGCTATGCCTGTAGCCGAAGCATTAACTCCTCAAAACAAACAATGTGCACCGAATGAAATCAACAGGGACCAAGGCTTTAATGCATCCAAAAGATTTGAGCAAATGCAAGGAAAAATAGAACGAGCAAGAGCCTGGCGGCGCACACAGGAGAGAGAACGTGAGAGACAAAATGACCCAATAGATTAAAAAGTAAATTCTAGAAGGAGTAGTCCAAACCCTAGGGATTGGGGTCCTATTTATAGGCAGCCCAACACTAGGAATATTCTACCAGCCCCTTAGGGTTTTTACAGACTCAAAAATAAAGGAAAAGACTCTACTGTCCTTAGGAATTTTTACAGACAGGACTGACTGACTGTGGGCCTAGAGTTACAGATGACTTATCCGGAAGCTAAGTTTTCGTAGCCACTACGGCTTCTCTTCTGGACAGTCGGATACAAGATCAAAGGTTGTCAGTTTTGCGCCGAAACTGACAAAGCCTCCACCGACTTTGCACCAGGTACCCGGATTGGGCCTGCCCAACTCCGCAGCTCTCTCAGCCCGGCAATCGCTCACCGCCCGTGTACCTGAGTCAATCCTGGTCAACAGCCCAGTGGGTCTTCTACTGCTTCTGGCCCATGCACCCGGATTGGGCCAGCCCGACTTCGCAGCCTCCTTTGCCCGACAGTCGCTCGCTGCCCGTGTACCTGAGTCACACGCGGCCCATGAAACAACAGATCTCTTCTTCTTCTGTCCTCTTTGACTATCGTTGACAATAACTCATCACTTCTGGAGCCATGAGGCCCACGCTATTCAGCATGGCTCCTCAATCTCCCCCTTGATGAGTGCATTGTCAACACTCCTCTTTTCTCGGCTCTTCAGCACCTGCGAACAAATGTGGAAACACGAAAACAAAATACAAGAAAACAAAGAAGAAGGAAAAATAAGGTAAAAGTTTAACCCTAATGACCAAAAGCCGAACAAAAGCAAGAAGTGGTCATTATGGTTAACCAAAACATAAAAGCTCAAAATGAGTGCGATTTTAGAACAAGAAGGATATCAACAGAGTAAAAACTCCCCCTTAAACTCTGATCCCAAATTTTCTCCCCCTTGTTGACAAGTGAACTCATCAAGCACTCAAAAGAGACACAGACTCCCCCTGAAATGCAACTCCCCCTCAAAATATGCAGTGAAGTCAACTGGAGTGTAGAAGGAGTGTAGAGAACATGCTTCTCAGTTATGATTGACTGCAATTACAACATCTAATAGATACAGCAAAAGAGATACTGTCTAAGACACATGGCATGATCAGTGCAATAGATGATATCTAAAGAAAGTCAGTAGCACGCATTTTTCAGTTTTGGCAAACAAAGGCATCACCACATTTTCTAGTTAACAAGCCAGGTAAAGCATGAGATGCAGAAGCTAACTGATATCTACCAAGATAAGCAATCCAAAACAAACGTGCTTCAGCGAACTTTGTTATCTTTTAAAAGTTCAGGCTTTTTCAATTTTCCTTTTTCATTTCTGCCAAGGGTTATTTGCATGTCAAACCTTATGCTAACCGACCAAGTCAAGCCTAGGCCAGAACTGGACCATCAGAAGCTTAAGACATTGATCTTGGCATACACTACACTGTCCTAGTTCATACCAAAGTGCTATGGTAAGCAGTCCAGAACAATGCAATGCGACAAAGCAAACCCACTTGGATCTTTTCAACTCAAGCATAAAAAGGCATGGAAATTTCATTCATTTTTGATTTTTTATCATTTTTATAGCTCATTTTCCATGTTAAAGCATAAAGATGTCCAAGTTGCATATCTGCATCTATGTGATGAACTAGTTACAAGGCATGTAACAGATAGCAAAAACACTCAGCCTACGCATGCTAGTTACCAGAAGCAATGGTGATCATTTTTCAGGTTTAAAGCATAACAGCCATGCATATGACAGATATCAGACATATCAGTTGAACTGAAGCAAAGCATGATCATCGACAAGTAGTCAAAAGCATGTACCAGCTAGAATAAGTAAAGCAGTTCAATCATATAACAGAAGCAAGCTTAAAAGTGTGATATGTGAATATGCAAGATATGAACGCACACAAAAAAGACTCAAGAAAAGAGTAAAGAATAAAGAAAAACTGACGCAAAATATCCTAGAAAGGATACACAACACCCAAATCCCCTCGTAAACGCTCGAAAGTAGACTGATCTAGGGGTTTGGTGAAAATGTCAGCCAACTGATGATGGGTATCAACATGAACAAGGTCAATGACACCTTTCTCATATTGATCCCGCAAGAAGTGAAAGCGCACATCAATATGTTTGGTTTTTGAATGGAGACACGGGTTTTTCCCTACACTAATGGCACTAGTGCTGTCGCAAAACAATGGAATCCTGGTAGGAAAGAACAACCCAAAATCTCGCAGAGTGGAAATCATCCAAACCAACTGTGAGCAGCAGCTAGCAGCAGCTACGTACTCAGCCTCAGTGGTCGAAAGAGCAACTCCAGATTGCTTTCGAGAAGACCAAGAGACAAGAGAAGAACCAAGAAACTGGCAAGTACCGGAAGTCGACTTGCGATCCAACCGGCACCCACCAAAGTCGGCATCCGAAAAACCAGATAAATCAAGAGATGATGATGCTGAATAGTAAAGACCGAGATCGGGCGCATAAGTAAGATACCTGAAGATGCGCTTGACAGCCTGCCGATGAGACGCGCGAGGTGAAGACTGGAAACGCGCGCAAAGTCCCACGGCGAACTGTATGTCCGGTCTTGTCGCCGTCAAGTACAGTAGCGAACCAATCATCCCTCGAAACCCCCTTTCATTGACCTTGACACCGCTCTCATCCTTGTCCAGACCCCCAGAAGTGCCCATCGGGGTCATCTGCGGCTTCAATTCACCACCAAAGTCAAATTTCTTTAACATATCACGAGTGTACTTACCTTGGTGGATGAAGGTGCCGTCCTTGGTCTGCTTGATCTGGAGCCCTAAGAAGTACTTGAGCTCACCCATGAGGCTCATCTCAAACTCACTGTGCATCTGCTCAGAGAACTTGGACACAAGAGAATCAGTAGTACCGCCAAAAATAATATTGTCCACGTAAATCTGAGCAACTAAAAAATCTGAAGCATCTCTGAGCAAGAAAAGAGTCTTATCCACAGAACCCATCACAAAGCCCTTCCCCAACAAAAATTGCTTCAACCGGTCATACCAAGCCCTGGGGGCTTGCTTCAACCCGTATAAAGCTTTGTGCAACTTAAAAACATGTCGAGGAAACTTAGGGTTCTCAAAACCGGGGGGTTGCCTAACATAAACCTCCTCTTCTATGTACCCGTTCAGAAAAGCACTCTTAACATCCATTTGAAAAAGCTTAAAACCCTTCGAAACGGCAAAAGCTAGAAGAATACGAATGGACTCAAGACGGGCAACAGGAGCGAAGGTTTCTTCAAAGTCAATACCTTCCTTCTGGCAATAACCCTGGGCAACTAGTCGAGCCTTGTTGCGCACCACAACCCCATCTTCACCTTGTTTGTTCTTGAATACCCACTTGGTGCCTATGGGGTTGCATCCTGATGGCGGCTCAACTAATGTCCAAACCCGATTGCGGACAAAATTTTCAAGCTCTTCTTGCATAGCATTAATCCAATTAGAATCAGAAAGAGCATGAGAAACGTCTCTGGGCTCAAAAGATGCAACAAACGCAGATTCAGCAAACACAGCGAGAGAGGCAAAAGAACGCAAAGTTCTCTCAGTCAGATCACCTATGATGAGCTCTGAGGGATGGTCACCCTGAACTGCTCGGGTTCCCTGGTGATCTGAAGTCACCTCACCGGAGTCAGCAGCTGGCACCTCTGGACTCGACTGAGGGGGCTCGATCGATGTGGAAGAAGTGATCAGAGGTCCGCCCTCATCCTCAGTCGAAGTCTCAGAAGGTGTGGGCTCTACGGGGGATACAGAAGGCCCACCCTCATCAGCAGCTGGAGTATCCTCATCTTCCTCGAAGATGGACTCTCCGAGCTCATCATCACCAGAAAGCTCAAAAGAAGGAGTCAAAGAAGGCAAGGACTCATCAAAAGAAACCTCACAAGTCTCGACAAGCAGCTGGGATTCGAGGTTCCAAATACGGAAGCCTCGAGAATGCAATGCATAACCAAAAAAAAACACCATCCCAGCAACGAGACTCAAACTTGTCCAAATGCCCTCCCTTCTTGAGCACAAAGCACTTGCAGCCAAACGCTCGCAAGTGGCTCACCTTGGGCTGTCTGCCAAACTGCAACTCATATGATGTCTTACCAAGGTAAGCTCTAAGAAAAATGCGGTTGGCCAGATAGCAAGCCGTGGTCATGGCTTCAGCCCAAAAACGCCTAGGAGTCCTGTGCTCATCGAGCATCGTCCTGGCCATCTCGACTAGCGTGCGGTTCTTTCGTTCCACAACGCCGTTCTGTGGGGGAGTGTAAGGAGAAGAAAACTGATGGTCCAGACCCTGATCACTACAGAAGCTGACGAACTGAGAGTTCTTGAACTCAGAGCCATTGTCGGAGCGAATTGCTCGCATTCGACCATTGTTCTCATTCTTCAACTTCAAGATCAGGTCATGAACACATTGAAAAGTCTCATCCTTAGACTCCAAAAAGAAAACCCACGAGAATCGAGAAAAGTCATCAACAATTACAAGAGCATACCACTTCCCACCGACTGAGCGTACCCGGGCTGGACCTACAGTGTCCAAATGTAAAAGCTCGCCCGGATACGATGTCATCACCTGAGTCACAGGTGAGTGAGAAGCGGCAACCATTTTCCCATGACGACAGGGATGACAAACTAGATCCTTCTCCATCTTAAGCTTGGGCAATCCTCGGATGAGGTCCATAGAGCTTAACCTGACTAGCAGATCAAAACTCAAGTGACCTAACCTCCTATGCCACTTCTAGAGCTCAGAAGAAGATCCAGCAATCAAACAACGCGAAGGGCCAAAAGAACTAGAGAAGTCAATTCGAAAAACTTTACCGAATGGTAAGATCTGACAAACCAAAGACCCTCTAGAATCAACCACAGATGAATTGCCCTTCTTAAAACGCACTTCCAAACCATCCTCAAGAAGTCGCGAAGCCGAAATCAAATTAAAGTTCAAATTTTTAACCAAAGCAACATTCTTTAAAGAGAAATGATCTGAAATGCGAATTGATCCTATGCCACTTACTTTCCCTTGACCGCTGTTCCCGAATGTGATGTACTCTTTGGAGCTCGGGGGAGTGAGACTGGAGAACCATCTGCGATGTCCCGTCATGTGGCGAGAGCATCCTGAGTCCATGATCCAAACATCCTCCAGTCCCCGGTCCTGCACAATCAGTGTCTGTATGTGGGAGCAAATGGTCCGGCACCAGGTTTAGCAAAAGAGCTAAACCAGTGTCGAGCCATCTGCTCAAAAGATGGAAAGCGAAAACCATCAAAAGAGTTTGGACCAAAACGCGGCTCAAAGCGCGGTCCTCGGTTCTGCCTAACCCTGCGGCCACGAGGTCCAGAACCGTAGCCAACACGGTCTGGAACTCTGCCGGAACGAACACCACCAACTGGAGCACGGGCAAGAAAGCCGTCTCCTCTACCACCACCTACACGACGCGGCCTGGCCTCCAGCCTCTCCCCGCGCCGAGGAACACGCAGTCTACCACCCTGCTGGTAGAACTGCTCCTGATCACTACGAGCCCTCTTTGCTCTCTCAACCCGCTTCCTCCTGAAGCAGAACTCCGCAAGATGCCCGTCTCTCTAACAGTACTCACAATGATAGGTAGGCTTCTTGGGATGTGGTTCAGGCTTGGGGTTCTTGGGCTTAGTGGTGATTGGTGTTGTCTTCTTGGGCTGAGAGGGTCCAGGAAGAGAGTCTAGAGAAGAGTGGAGGTGTTTGGGCTTCGGAACCCAGATAGGCTTCTTGGGTAGAGCTTTAGGTGGTTCATGGATCACTCCATCCTTGGGCTGACAAGCCTGGGAAGACTCAGTGGAGTGAGTCTTGGGATACCTCTGCTCTGGAGTCATTTTACTCCACTCCACTGCCCGGCTGATGGCACTCTCAAAGTCAGCCTTGGTGTAGGTGTAACCTACCCCAAACCCATCCTGCCTCTTGAACTGCTGGATCATCATGCCAAGCTGTGGCTCTCTGGCACTGATCCAACTCAGGATAGACCGGAGGTAAAAGTTCTCATTCTGAGAATCTGCTAGCTCCTCTCTCAAGGAAGCTAGAACCTCCACCTGAGACAAGCAGGTCTCACACTCACTCTCTACTTGGACAGACTTTTCGGCTTTTAGCTTGATCAACTCCATTCTAAGAGACAGACAGTTCTCACAGACAGTGGGTGGAACTGACAGTGTCTCAAGCTCTAGCCTAGTCTGGGCAAGCTCAGCTCTCAACCTCTCCAAATCACCCAAATGTTCATTACCCTTGGATTTCAGCTCAGCTAAGGCAGCTAGATGAGATGGGCAATCAACACAGGATGTGACGACAGTGGCTTGAGCATCTTTCAGCTCCAGCTGAGCGCTTTCAAGCTCAGTGGCCAAAGCGTCCCTCTCATCAACCCTTTCTGTGTACCTGGACTTCAAAGTCGACAGGTCACACAGAAGCACCTCACACTTCGGGCACTCACTGCTATCACCCAAGCAAGGGGAAGAAGATAGACTCTCAATTCTGCCGTTGGCCACGGCAAGCTCACTCTCTAACTCATCTATCCTCTTCTTAGCTCCCCTAAGCAGTTTTTCCCGATATCTCAACTCCTGACGATTGCTCTCAAGTAAATCAACTATTTCGCGCTCGTAGGATGATACCTTGTTGTCGTCGTCGTCGGAGTCGTCGGAGGAGCTCTTTTCTTCCTTATCCCCAAGAGCCATTGAGCAGAAGCTCTTGCGGGATCTTCGGCGCTGGTGTGAGCGGCTCTTCGGCTTGTCTCCGAAAGCCATGAAGCAGAGGCCCGCCGGATCGTCCTTGCCCTTCCCCTTCATGATGGCGATCTCCTCATCGCTTGAGCTCGATGAAGAGGAAGAAGACGTGGACTGCTTGGAGTAGCTCTTCTCCATCTCGGCGAAGAAGGCCTTGTCGCGCTTCTTGTTCTCTCGCCGGTAGTCCTTCAGGGCCTTCTTGAAGAAACGAGTATTCGGCTTGCCCTTGTTGAAGGGAGAGCTGTCGTGCTTGCCGGAGTCGTGGAAGCCACCACCGGTGCCCTTCTTGTGTCCATTGCGCTTGGGGCAGTCGACGATGAAGTGTCCTGGATCACCACATTCAAAGCATCCGGATTTTGTGCCGTGTCTTTTGAACATTCTCTTATCATAGACACGACGCACCCGGTTGTTAAAAAGACACAAATCATCATCTCCCAACAACTCAAGCTGGTCCTCAGTGATAGACATCAAGGAGAACCCAGCACAACTCACAGAAGAGGGATCAACAGAAGGTGTAGCAAGGGCCAGGGATTTTGATCCAGAACCAGTGAGATTTGATCTCAACAGGATATCTACCTCAGTGGCCTTCAACTTGCTAAATAACTCAGAAATGGTCAAGGTATCGTAAGAAGCGCTCTCAACGATAGAGGATACCTTGATCTCCCAGATCTTTGGGTCCAAGGTAAGGAGAACCTTGAGCGCCTGCTCATGATCTGAGACTAACTGAGCACCCTCAGCCTTGTTGTCCCGAAGCTTGTTAATGATCGACTGAAAGCGACCAAACAAAGCCTCAACAGATTCACCCGGCTTCTGTGTGAAATTCTCATATTCACGCCGGTAGGTCTGATAGAGCCGAGCCTTGACCTGTGCTGTTCCCTCATGGTGTGCCTTGAGGGTAGCCCAGATCTCTCTCGCAGTGGAGAGATGACTCACACGCTCAAACTCAGTGGGACCTAAGCCAGAAAACAGAATGTTCACAGCCTTACTGTTGCTCAGATGCTGAGCAATGATACCAGCAGTACCCTGCTCAGTAACTGGCAATATGACAAACGTGGTGTGAATGCAAATATCCCAAATGTCCGAACCCTGGCTCATAAGATAGGCTCGCATGCGAGTCTTCCAATAATTATAGCCATAGGCTTCCAAGGACGGGACCTTGCCAGGAGACGTCATGGTCACTACTGGGGTTTAGAACCGGTTAAGGTATGGAAAAACCCTAACCTCGCTCTGATACCACTTGTAGGACCGAAAGTAGCGACCAGAGGGGGGGGGGGTGAATGGGCGCCTAAAAAAAATTCTTTCGAATCAATGGCCTGTTCCCAATACCCAACGCACCTCAAAAAGACTACGCAACAGAAAATAAACAAAAGGCCTAAGTCTAAAGGTTTCTAACCTAGAAGCAAATGATTATAACTGAGAAATATTAAATAAGTGCAACTAGGCAGATGAACATGGTGTAACAGACCTAAACTTCTCAATGAAATGATCTAAGTATGTGTAAGATGAAAAGAGAAGTTACTGTCCAAATTTGTCTCCTGTTCGGAACTTGGCGAAGCGCCCTTCGCACGTCGAGGTCTGCTTCGGAGGTTGGTGACGGAGCCTGCTTCGGAGGTCAATTGTGAAGCATGTCGAAGAAGCCGAAGGTATTTGGTTCTAGCCTAGTTCGAAGGAGCAGGGAGCGAAGTATGCTTCGGAGCGAAGTAACAGAGTCGGAGCTTGCTTCGAAGTGCGCACTTCGAAGACAAGGCTTCGGACACAACTTCGAACCGAAAGCTTCGAAGTAAAAACCTTCGATCAGAAAACTTCGAACACAGCACACAAACGGACAACCTTCGAACAAAAAGTGAAGCCAGTCACACGACAGAAAACCAAGTCCGAAGCCTATATTTTATCTCCGAAAAGTGCAAGCTTCGAAAAGGGAAGCGAAAGGTTGACACGCCACACAAAAGCCAGCGCGAGGCCTAGTGGAACTACCCTCTTCGAACCCAACTTCGAAATCTATCGAAGTATGGACTTCGAACAGCTAGAGCCGAAACCCTTTTTCACTGTCGTTCGAAGTATGCGATGCTGACGTTCAGAAAATACTTCGAAGCTTAGCAACACAAACCAAAGATCGAAGATCGAACGAAGCCTTCGAAGACGTCAGATCGAAGCCTGCCTCACGGAGCTGAGGGGCTTCGAACAAAGAAGGGCTTCGCCAGAAACACAACCGAAAAGTGATAGAGCCTGTCAACTTCGATCAAAAAGCTGAGCAGTAGAAGGTGAAAAGCTGCACCGAACACTGTAGCTGCAGGAAAGTAGTACTACTTGCAACAGCAAGAACTAGTACTCGGTTTGTGAAGAACAGAAGCAAAAGAGAAGCTTCTGCTCACGGAATAAATCCAGGCTATGCCTGTAGCCGAAGCATTAACTCCTCAAAACAAACAATGTGCACCAAATGAAATCAACAGGGACCAAGGCTTTAATGCATCCAAAAGATTTGAGCAAATGCAAGGAAAAATAGAACGAGCAAGAGCCTGGCGGCGCACACAGGAGAGAGAACGTGAGAGACAAAATGACCCAATAGATTAAAAAGTAAATTCTAGAAGGGGTAGTCCAAACCCTAGGGATTGGGGTCCTATTTATAGGTAGCCCAACACTAGGAATATTCTACCAGCCCCTTAGGGTTTTTACAGACTCAAAAATAAAGGAAAAGACTCTACTGCCCTTAGGAATTTTTACAGACACGACTGACTGACTGTGGGCCTAGAGTTACAAATGACTTATCCGGGAGCTAAGTTTTCGTAGCGACTACGGCTTCTCTTCTGGACAGTCGGATACAAGATCAACGGTTGTCAGTTTTGCGCCGAAACTGACAAAGCCTCCACCGACTTTGCACCAGGTACCCGGATTGGGCCGGCCCGACTCCGCAGCTCTCTCAGCCCGGCAATCGCTCACCGCCCGTGTACTTGAGTCAATCCTGGTCAACAGCCCAGTGGGTCTTCTACTGCTTCTGGCCCATGCACCCGGATTGGGCCAGCCCGACTTCGCAGCCTCCTCTGCCCGACAGTCGCTTGCTGCCCGTGTACCTGAGTCACACGCGGCCCATGAAACAGCAGATCTCTTCTTCTTCTGTCCTCTTTGACTATCGTTGACAATGACTCATCACTTCTGGAGCCATGAGGCCCACGCTATTCAGCATGGCTCCTCAACCGTATGACTGGGCGGGGACCCCGTGGGCCCCGTACGTATCTGGGTCGGGGTACCCTCCGCAGATTAACCCTATTCCTTGTTTTCCTTCAGATTATTATGGATGGCAGGGGCAAACAGACGCAGCGGAGGGGGCATCATCAACAGACTATCTGTGGTACCTTTGAATCGGACCCTACAGAGCGAAGCCGAAGGGTGCGAGCACGCCGAGGCTGAAGTCAGGGAGTCCGAAGCCATAACTATCATAGTTGGGTCTCAGGAAGTCCCAATCCCGAAGACTTTGTCGCTGAAGGCTAACAGAGGTAAGCCTCATGCTTCGGCCGAACTCCGCACCGAAGCCTATTTCGATCGTCTGAACGAGGCCGATTCATTCGACGGGGTTCGCAGCGAAGCCCCCTTCGAACACAGGACGCCCGAGGCCGAAGGGCACACTTCGACCAGAATTAACAGGGGACAAACAGTAGCTCCAGGCACCAAGCCAAAGCCATCTTGGGCTCCTTCGGGCATGTCCAAATCACAGAAGAGACGCCTAGAAAGGCTGCGGGCACAGGAAATGCGTGGGAAGGTAGCTGAGGCCAAGCACGATGCTATCTTCGAAGAGATCCGCATGCGGCCAGCCACAAAGCAGGTATGGAGAGAGAAGCCGGTTGAGATATCCAACCCGGCTCCCAGTCCAAGCGATGATGAGGATGACATGCTTGATGATGATTACTCGCCCGTCTCTGAGGGGCCCGCACATCAGGTGATGGACATCAACATCGTCACATTACCCGCCGAGTTTGCACCACCACGGGACGAGGCCGAGGTCGCTCAATTAAACCTCGGTCCGCATAGCGCCATCTTCGAGAAGCCCGAGGACTCAGCTCGCCATCTAAAGCCTCTCTATGTTAGGGGTCACATCGATGGGAAGCCGATTTCCCGGATGCTCGTCGACGGCGGTGCCACAGTTAATCTAATGCCTTATTCATTGTTGAAGAAACTTGGCAGGGACGCAGATGACCTGAAGAAGACCAACTTGATGCTCAACGGCTTCAACGGCGAGAGCTCTGAAGCCAAGGGAGTACTCTCTATGGAGTTAATAGTGGGCAACAAGACGTTGCCAACAGCGTTTTTCGTCGTCGACGTACAAGGTAACTATAGCGTGTTACTCGGACGCGACTGGATTCACGCGAACTGTTGCATCCCTTCTACTCTACACCAATGCCTGATACAGTGGGACGACGATGAGATAGAAGTCATCCCTGCAGATACTTCAGCCCAAGTAGCATTGGCCGATGTATCAGTCGACGCCATTCATAACAAAGTAGAGTGTCTATCAGGTAGAGATCTTTCGGATTATGACTTTGTTAATGTATCCAGAGGACGGTTTGTACCAGTGTCTATAAAGCTGGCTAGAGTAGCACGACTATTTTTGTACTAGTAGTCATGTCTAGCAAGAATAATCTAGATTGGCTAAAGTCTCGAGTGGAGCAGTATCGGTCTAATAAAGACAGTATTGCCGAAGCCTTCGAGGACTTTAGCGAGGTAGAAAAATTAGGACAAGGTTTTGCGTCGGCCGATCCCTTGGAGGAAGTTGATATAGGCAATGGTAGCATTCCAAGGCCGACTTTTGTAAATCAACATTTACAGCCCGATGAAAAGGGCGAAGTAATAAAGTTACTTCGGTCATATGTCGATTGTTTCGCATGGGAATATAGCGAGATGCCAGGACTGAGCCGCAAGCTTGTGGAGCATCGACTACCCATCAAGACCGGTTTTAGGCCTTATAAACAGCATCCCCGCCGCTTTAATTCGGTCGTCTATGACCGAGTTAAGGAGGAAGTGGAATGACTACTTAAGGCTGAATTTATTAGGCCATGCAAGTACGCGGAATGGGTTGCTAACATTGTGCATGTAGAGAAGAAAGGGAGCTGCAAGATACGGGTATGCATTGATTTCAGGGATCTAAACAGAGCCACTCCAAAGGACGAGTATCCGATGCCAATAGCCGACATGCTGATCAACGATGCCTCGGGACATAAGGTACTAAGTTTTCTTGATGGCAATGCTGGTTATAATCAAATATTTATGGCCGGAGAGGACGTTTATAAGACTGCCTTTCGATGCCCTGGTTTTATCGGTTTGTTCCAATGGGTCGTCATGACTTTTGTTTTGAAAAATGTCGGCGCCACGTATCAGCGCGCTATGAACTTGATCTTTCATGACTTGTTAGGAGTCATGTTAGAAGTTTACATCGATGATGTCGTGGTCAAATCGGACGCTATGGGAAACCATTTAGCCGATTTGAAAGTTGCTTTCAATAGGATGCGGTAGTATGGGTTGAAAATGAACCCGCTTAAGTTTGCTTTTGGTGTGTCGGCGGGTAAGTTCTTAGGTTTCATGATTCATGAGAGAGGTATAGAAATTGATCCTAAGAGAGTTGAAAAGATTAGGAACGTTGCAGCGCCGGCATGCAAGAAAGATGTGCAAAAGTTGCTAGGCAAGTTGAACTATTTGCGTCGCTTTATATCCAACTTGTCCGGCAAGATTGATGCCTTTGTCCCCATACTCCGGCTAAAAAATGAAGCCGAGTTCATTTGGGGGGCAAGCCAGCAAAATGCTTTTGAAAAGATCAAGGAATGCTTGTCATCACCGCCCGTGGTGAGAGCACCCAAGGCCGGGATTCCATTTCGGCTATACATCGCCGCTGAAGACAGCGTGATTGGAGCCGTGCTAACCCAAGAGGTGGAGGGGAAGGAGTACATCATCACATTCTTGAGCCGCCGCCTGCTGGACGCCGAAACCAGGTACGCGTTTGTGGAGCGATTATGTTTATCACTTTATTACGCGTGCACCAAGTTACGCCATTATCTTCTCCCCACCACATGTGTTGTCATTTGCCAAACCGATGTTATAAAGCACATGTTACAGAAGACGATTCTAAGTGGAAGAATCGGAAAGTGGGCTTACGCGTTAATTGATTATGATTTGGCCTACGAGCCCCTGAGGGCGATGAAAGGCCAAGTCGTAGCAAACTTCATAGTTGATCATCACATAGATGCTAGCTAGAGTGATGCTATTGCTCTAGTTGAAGTAGTGCCATGGAAAATCTATTTTGATGATTCGGCTTACAAAAATGGCCAGGGTATTGGAGTGGTTCTCATATCACCTAATGGTATGTGCTTTGATACTCGGCCCGACTAGAGTTTTCTTCCACTAATAACCAAGCCGAATATGAAGCTTTGTTGTTGGGTCTTGAACTACTAGAGTCTGTAGGCGCTAAGCATGTTCACGTGTATGGTGACTCATTATTAGTAGTACAACAAGTGGCCAAGAATGCTCAATGTTTTAATGGCTTGTTGAATAGCTACTTGGACAAATGCCTAGACATAGTTTCTACTTTTGATGATTTCAAAATATCTCACGTGTCAAGAGAAGCCAATTCAATCGCTAATGATTTGGCTCAGCAAGCATCTGGCTACCAAGTCAGGGGGGAAATTTTCTGTGTTGAAAAAGCCGATGTTTGGTCTCATTGCTGAAGCCAGTGACGCTGGACAGGCGCACCTTTCGGGTTGAAGCCCTCGGGTCGCCGAAGGCCACCGCATGCCAGAGCCCCTAGATCGGAGTGCTCCGCCCATTGAGGAGTCCAGCATGCCGGAGCCTGTAGTCCGAAGCCTCTCGGATGGGGAAGGCTCTCCAGGGTCCGAACCCTCAGAAGGGCTTCGGCCCAGCACACCCCGAGCGGCCACTTCGGCTGGGCTTCGGCAGGAGCTGCAATGGCTCGTGGGGCACCCCGAAGGCAGTGTTTTAGAAGTTCTTTCAGAAGGTGGACCAGCGAAGCCCTCTGAAATATGTGAGGGCTATTGGAGAATCCCAATCGTCCAGTATTTGAAAGACCCTAGCCGAAGGGTTGATCGGAAGGTTCGGCGACAAGCGTTCAAATTCATGTTGGTAGACGACACATTGTATCGCTAGACCATTGACGGAGTGCTATTGAAGTGTTTAGACCATGAGCAGTCCCAGGTGGCTACAGGAGAAGTCCATGAGGGGCTTTGCGGCACTCATCAGTCGGCCCAAAAGATGAGTTGGATTCTCAAAAGAGCGGGTTTTTATTGGCCGACTATGACTGAAGATTGCTTCAAGTACTACAGAGGGTGTGAGGCATGTCAGAAGTTTGGCAACATCCAGTTAGCTCCCGCCTCATTACTCAATCCTATTGTCAAGCCATGGCCATTTCGAGGTTGGGGTTTAGACTTCATCGGCCAGATCTACCCTTCTTCCTCAAATGGGCATCGGTTCGTGTTAATGGTGACAAATTACTTCACCAAATGGACTGAGGTCGTACCTCTCAAGAACATGACCCATAATGAGGTACGCGATTTTATTTTGAAACACATCATACATAGATTCGACATCCCTCAAACTCTTACTACGGAACAAGGTAGTTCATTTGTTTCTAAAGAAGTAAGGGACTTCGTCGAATACTATGGCATTAAGTTGATAAACTCTTCACCTTACTATGCTCAAGCCAATGGTCAGGCCGAGTCTAGTAATAAAACCATGATTAAGCTTATTAACAATAAAATTGAAGAGTTTCCTAAAAGGTGGCATGAAGTGCTTTCCGAGGCATTATGGGCTTGTAGGATTGCGAAGTACGATGCTACCAAGGTCAGTCCATATGAGTTGGTATATGGACAAGAGGCCGTTCTGCCTGTAGAGGTAGATCTTGGCTCCTTAAGAGTGTTAAAGCAAGACGACTTATCAGTCGACGAATACAAAACTCTTCTAAAAGATAATCTAGAGGAATTGACCGATAAGAGACTAAGGCTTTAGAAGCCATAGAAGTAGACAAGAAAAGAGTAGCTAAAGCCTACAACAAGAAGGTTAAACCAAAATCGTTTCAAATAAGAGACTTGGTGTTGAAAATGATTTTACCATTAGGCACAAAGAGTCCCAAATTTGGTAAATGGTCACCTAGTTGGGAAGGTCCTTTTAAGATAGCCGAAATCGCTCCCGGCAATGCATACGTGTTAGAATCCCAACAGGGAGAGCGGTTTCGAAGAGCTTTAAATGGTAGATACTTGAAGAAGTATTTCCCAAGTGTGTGGCAAACATCCTAGAAGTGTCGGAAAGCCGATACGAATGGTATCGTCTTTAGCTCGTTGTGCTTTTAGTTCACTAGTTCACTAAAAGGCATGGGGGCATGTGTTGATAGTAAAAAATGGCATTTATGGCTAGATTGTCAAAATATCAATTTTTGATGATTTGGGCCAAAAGTACACATGTCCAGAGCCTGTCCAAAGCCCTACAGGGCCGAAGTCCGTCAGGTTATGGGCTCCGAAAGCCTCTAGCCAGCCCATGGGCTTTGGCTAGGAGGCCTTCGGAGGCCCACGCTGCCGAAGCTTTGGGAGCCTTCGGAGGCCCGCGCTGCCGAAGCTTCGGGAACCTTCGGAGGCCCGCGCTGACAAAGCTTCGGGAACCTTCGGAGGCCTACACTGTCGAAGCTTCGGGAACCTTCGGAGGTCCATGCTGCCGAAGCTTCATCCCGAGGAGCAAGCCTCGACGGGCCTGGCCGAAGCCCACGCTACCGAAGCTTCGGCCTGAGGAGCAGGCCTCGATGGGCCTGGCCGGAGCCCACCTCGGCAGAGGTAGAGTTATACGCATTTCCAACTCAATCTCTATCTCTATCTGGCCGGGTTAATAGCAGATTAGATTGGGACTTAACCCCCTATAAATAGAGAGGCCTGGCCGGCGTGAGAGCCCCCCCAACACAAACCAAACAAAAGCCATACTTTGATCGTACCTTTACTTTTACCTTTACTCTCCTATACCTCTTCGTGGGTTTGCCTGGAATCCCTCCGTCCGCCGCTACAGAACAGTGGTAAGCCTTGGTACTTTGCCCGTGAAGTCCCCGTTAATCTACGTAACAGATTTCTATCGCCTTGTTACTTCACATGTGAAGTATCTGCTAATCTGCGTAATAGATTGCTACCTTCACCACCCGTGCAACACCTCGCAAATTCCGTCCTAAGGCCAAATTGGTACTTCGCATCATCCCTGTTGCAGGTTTGCACATTCAGAGCCCCTTCGCCGGAGGTGTTCGGAGCTGAGAGATCAGTTCCGGAGGTCCCCAGGACACCCATCGATAGGATCGCAGGCTTCGACAACAGGCTTCACCGGCATACTTCGTCGTGACAGGCTTTGCCACGACTACACCCCGCACCAAGACGAAGTTGCACCCGCGCGTGGCCTTCGCGTCACTACTCTGTAATTCACTGCATCAGAGATCGCACGCCGAACCCTGCTGTTCAGAGGTGATCACCGTGTTCAGATCCATTTAGAGTCTACCTTCGGCCAGATCAGTCCGAATGCCGAAGCACCCTTCGACGGAGCACTTCGCACCGAGCGCCGAAGCACCCTTCGGCGGAGCACTTCGCACCGAGCGCCGAAGCACCCTTCGGCGGAGTACTTCGCACCAGACGCCGAAGGTACCCTTCGGCGCACCCTTCGCATCAGACTTCGAACCAGGAGGGCTCCGACTGGTTTGCTGATTTTAACCCGTTTAATCTATTTCTTTCGGCTAATTGGATTATTTCTTGTAATCTGGTTGCCTGGCGACTCCACCCCCTTATCACTATTAAGGGTAGTCGGAACGTGGCGTCAGTGCTACGTCACACTTAGGCCCATCCCTAAGTATCCATACACTTTTGGATCGCTGGACTGACCCAAGTGCAGGGGCACGTTTCCATGTCAACACCTGCAAACATGGGTATAGAAAATTTTGGTTTGCCCAGTCCATCATTTGCACGGTTAGCCGGTGCAACATCATCATCAAACTTTAGACGATAAACAGAACCACATACTCTATTGCCATGACCTCCATTGCCATGTCCTCTGTTGCCACGACCTCCATTGTCGCGACCATGATGATCATTATAAACACTTGTCTCTCCATCATCATAAGAATCATCCACATGTTACTAGTTGTGTTGACGATCAAACGACGTTTGCAAGGTTGCTACAACATGTGTTAAGTTTGTGATAGAATGTTGAAATTTTGTCACTTGCCTTTGTGTTGCTTAAACCGTGTGAAAAGCGCCATCTACTTTTATCTCTACTTTCTATAAATCAGTAGAAAAGGGTTTAACAACATTGTCAATTTTTACCTTCAAGTGATCACAGAGCGCTTCATATTCATTCCAATGCACCAGCAAACTAAGATCCTTTTTCTACAAAACATTAATATACTCGTCCTCAGAAGACATTATTTAGTAGACACAAAATAGATAAATAGAATAAGAATAAAAATGGGATATATGTGAGACGACTCTCAACTCTCTCAACTAAAAGAAAACAATGTATCTTACTGTTCCAGAGTGAATTAGAGTAGGTTACCGACTTGTACGGGAAGAACGTGCACGGATGTGATGAAGAGGATACCAAGGGTGAAAACAATCACACAACAGACCAAGGTATATAGTGGAGTTTGGTTGAGAGAACTAACAACACCAATTCATCAATCCTAGTGCTATTCATATGACACATGACTCAATCGAAAACGCACACATAGAGATAAATTGGGCGATTGCAACTTTAGGGATGAGCTTAAAATCAATGTCAGAGTAATACTCATGTTGCAATACATAGGAATAGATGCTAGGAATAACTCAAATACGGGGGTCACAAGATTGCTCACATCTACTAGTGAAACGAAAGAGGCATGACCGAACTTGAAACTTTAAATAAAAACTCCAAACAGAATTAAACACTTTCGGCCACTTTTCGTTTTTTCCTTATTTTTTGATATACTTTGGACAAACACTTATTTCTCTCTATTTTTTGTATTCGGCCAACTCAATTTTTTTATGGAGTAAAACTTAGCACTGCCAACAATCGGAAACACTTGACAAACCTACGTGAGTAGTCCCTGGAGTTGTCAAAATGCTAGTCTCGTCGGTTAGGGAAAAAAGCCTACACGCAAGATTGGGTTGCTATGGTTCTCAATCTAAAAAAGAGAGGAATTTATGTGGACTCAGATGGGAGACAATAAAAAATAACAACAATCTAAAAACGAAATTTCCAGCAACTAAATAGGTACCAAAACCTTCAAATTAGACTCTTGACTCTAACGAAAATAGGCAGACAAGATTGACACTTATACTTTATGACTTGGCTCAGAAAAAATAGAGAAAAGTTATGCCAAAGAAGGACCACGACCTGCACCAAAACTAGATGAACCGACGCAATCTAGGCTATGGAAAAAATCTAACCCTAATAATTTTCATGGCTTTTCTGGATGGGACATAAATAAAAACCTAACTACAAATTAATGCTGCTCATCGAGTAAACCCGGTGCTCTGATACCAAGATGATACGGGGCGGTCTGATCTTCCCGCTGAGCTTGATGTAGATGTATGATAACTTGTGAGATGATGATGATTATCCTGCTGTCAATGCAATAGATCTCAACCCTTTAGATATTCGCAACATCACACACTTACGCATGTTGCCACCGACCACGAAGTTGTGCTGCTATCTCCTAATTCCCAATGGAACAGTAGAAAACACTTGACTTTCCCAGTAGAAAACACACCAGATCAAAATAAAGTGGTGGAGGTAAAATTCATGATCAAAACAAAGAGGAATTTGTGATGAACAATAGAAGGCAGATTAGCAGTTCAATCTAATCAATCTAATTTCAAAAATAAACAACCAAGTTTTCTAGGGCTGGCCACCTCTATATATAGGGGTTTTTAAGACGCTAGGGATGTGTGGGGGTCATCCAAAGAGAATCCTAGATGAATACAACTCAGTTACAAGACCCATGGGCTTCAGACTGAATAAGTAACTGACATTGTTTTGGTGATTGTGATCTGTTCGGACATAATCTGGAGGTGTAGATAGATCCGTTGGAAAGAGGACTTCTCGGGCTTTCCAAAAAGTCTAAGATCTTAAAAATTGGATCTTCCATGTAAAAGTTATGTATGTTTTAATCTGGTGTTGTCCCTGTAGTCCGAGTCTGAGTCCAAGACGTGTAAAACTTTATCTCCACCTTCTCTTGGCACAAAAGTAACGTCCCAAACTTGTATATTATCTTTGGACGACCCTGACTTGGTCCATAATCAACTTCCATGATGTTCCATTTCCTTGATGTGCGCTCAACATGTCACTTGATCCATGTAAGTATTTCTGTAATTGAATATCAACACATTTCTTGGTGTAGCATACATGGTTCAAATAAATAAAATGTAAATCTAATATAGAATGCATGCACCTTGGGTTGTTTATTATAAAGTATAAGCATGGTCAAATCTTAGCCGGTGTACGGTGAAGTCCTCATCACCTCGTCTCGCTCTGCCCATTCCCTGGTGATCCAGTCAGCGAAGACCGACAGTGTCCACGTGAATAAGCCCACAAGCACAACTATTCGAGCAGTGCCTCTAAGGAGTCCACACATACAGGGATGAGATTTATATCACGCCGACTTGCTAGCACCACTCATGAAATCCCGGGAAGAAATCTCAAACTCAACTATTGAGATCAAGATTAGAGAGGAGAGGTTGTTTGAGCCTAGGGTTTCTATCTTATCTAAACTGCAATTAATCTAATATCTCATATAAATTGAAATATGTTCATGGCCTCCTCCTCCTCCCTTTATATAGAGCTAGGACCCTGGCCCAAATCCACATTAAGGACCAACAAATCTAATATGTTTCGTCTTCCTCAGAAATTCCGATCCTGGATCAGAACTTCTGGTCTGGACTCTCTGTTTCAGTTCTAGAAATTATCAGAACTTCCGATACATTATCGGAACTTCCAATCCATCAGTACTTTGATGATCCTAGAACATAGAAACTTCTGATCCACCATCGAAACTTTTGACTCATTCAAAAAACAGAAAATTGTCCTAGGTTAAGCTGCATCGAAACTTTCAATACCTTATCAAAACTTTCAACGTGTGTAACATTATCGAAACTTCCGATTCCAAATCAAAACTTTCGATCTTCCCAGAATTGTCTTGAGCACAATTCCTTCAATCTCCTACTTTTACAATAACCAATTCTTGGCAGCTATCTTAATCCATCCCCTTAAGTGTGTGACCTGATAAGTTCATACAAAAATAGTGTTTACCTTGGAAGCATTTACCGATGGGCAGAGATCCGAGGTGCAACGACACATAGATGATTACCAGAGGTTGTGCCTCGAATCATTCGACATGACTCGATCTGACCCCATCTAGAGAAATCAATTGCTGAAGCCAACCTTGACCGAGGAGATTGTCCAACAGACTGAAAGCCCTCTGATCACTTTTCAAGAGGCCATTGACAATGCGCTCCATCACACCCTCATCAATCAGTTAGAGGTGTTTGTCAACACCTTCCACGGGTTGATCAAGAAGATCATTGACAGTACGATAGCTCATGAGCCAACATAAGGTCTAGTATACTTCCCTGTCAACCATCCACGTTTACTGCATAATCCACAACACACTCGGCTAGCGCCACCGCCACTAAGGCCGATGAGGCAAGAACCACTGAATGTTTCGTTCGGTCCCAAAAGAAGCATGATGGTCTAGCCACTGATTCCTACGCTACAAGGCATAGGGAGACAAGACTAGCCACATGGTGTGTATGGACTCGAGAGGGGCATATCGGCGCCTCAGCCCATGACCACTCTATAGGGCCAGTGGGCCAAGAAGCGCTCTGAGACACGTATGACATTACAAGGGGGCACCCGATGGTATCCCTCTAGCGTGCCACCATCCCGTGTATTATGGACCGCAACCATACATCAATGAAGAGTAATACAAGTACAATGCTGCTTAGTTGGACCGGTACACATAGGTCCTGGCATCTTATCGGTACCCCATGCCAGGCTAGCAAGAGGAGGATTGGGTCAATCGGGTCATTGAAGTCATTTGAGATCAATTTGGACTTAAACCCAGGGATCAGACATACATGTATCGGCGGCCCTACCCGGAGTGGTTTGATACGGAACCACTACCGAGCTGATACAAAGTGCCTGACTTCACCAAATATTCAGGGCAAGATTCAGTTTCCACAATAGAGCACATCAGCCGCTTCCTCGCCTAGTGTGGAGAGGCATCGGCCGACGAAGCACTAAAGATTCGGTTCTTCCCGCTCTCACTGTCAGGATCAACTTTTGCATGGTTCTCATCACTACAAGTGAATTCTATCAGAGGATGGCCAAATCTTGAGATAAAGCTCACCGAATTGATGGCAGTGTGATAGAAGATGGATGAATCGGTAAAGGATTACGTTCAGAGGTTCTAGGATGTGCGTAGTCGGTGCTGTAATTTGGGCCTCAGTGATACCCAACTAGCAGAGCTAGCCTTAGTGAATCCCATAAAAGAGAGATTTTCGTCGCAAGAGTTCGAGAGCCTCTCGCCCCTAGTACAGAGGGTATCGACACATGAGAGCCAATTCCAAGAAGCAAGGAGAGAAGTATCAAAAGAAGATCGCATACGCCCAAGTGGCACAACTCCCCATCGCACCACACCAATAAGTGCAAAGTATTCAGGCAGCAGATCCAGTCGACTGTGGAGCAAGGCCGGATTAAGTTTGACAACAGAAAGAGGCCAATGAACATCGATGGAAATCCTTTCCCGATAAACGTGGTACAGGCACACCACCCTAATGATCGGCGTGCAGAAAGAGACATGCATAATGACAAGGGTATAGTCACTTCATTGAGCCTGATCAATAAGTATAAAATAAGAACTAGGGAGGAAGAAGGCTATGGACATAACCGAGACCACCCCGAGTTTAACCCATGTTGGCGTGCTTTTTGGTCACACACTGAAACACACGCGGATTGGTAGATTTTCTTAACTCCCGTGTAGGTCCTATGTCTTAGAGAAGGGTTCAGGATGTGCCAATTAGTTTGATCCTGCAACTAATAAGGAATCAGAAAATACAGACGTTAGTAGCATAACCGATCGTTTGGCAAGTTGATGACCGTGGCGTAAAGGATAAAGCTATGAAGCATGGTGCGATCGATCATATGGCCCATAGCCCAGATTAATCCAATCAAACAAGCACGCCATCTGTCGATGGAGAAAAACAGGATGTAAATATAGGCCGATGAGCACCCTTCGACAATGAACATGATATGGAGATGAATTGAAGATAACCTATCAGCTTGTAGTCTGATAGAAATAAATAAAGCATGCCAGATAATAGATCTATATCATGGAAATCATCACAATAACTAGATCGGACCTAACCGAGACAATATCTACTCACGATGATCTGAACAATATATCGCCGAATCGGGTGAACATTATTTAGATGAACAATAAAAAACATGAAAAATATACAACAACAAGAAATGTTGGACTTAACCGATGAAGCCTAAAGCTATCAAACCCAATCACCTCAATCTAAGATATCAAACCCAACTGATGCAGCCTTAGTTTCACCGTTCTCCTCAAGAGATCGGTGAAGAGCCATGCTGAATAGCGTGGGCCTCATGGCTCTAGATGTGATGAGTCATTGTCAACGATAGTCAAAGAGGATAGAAGAAAAGAGGAGATCTGCTGTGTCTGTGCCGCGTGTGACTCAGGTACACGGGTAGCAAGCGACTGACGGGCTAAGAGAGCTACGAAGTCGGGCTGGCCCAATCCGGGTACATGGGCTAGGAGCAGCAGAAGACCCACTGGGTTGTTGACCAGGACTGACTCAGGTACACGGGCGGTGAGCGATTGCCGGGCTGAGAGAGCTGCAGAGTCGGGCCGGCCCAATCCGGGTACCTGGTGCAAAGTCGGTGGAGGGTTTGTAAGTTTCGGCGCAAAACTGATGACCGCTGATCTCGCATCGGACTGTCCAGAAGAGAAGCCGTAGTCGCTACAAAAGCTTAGCTTCCGGATAAGTCATCTATAAATAGGAGTTTACTATTTTGTCCCTAGGCCCATAGTCAGTCAGTCGAGTCTGTAAAAATATCCTAAGGGCAGTTTAGTCTTTTCCTTTATTTCAGCGTCTGTAAAAAAACCCTAAGGGGCTTGTGGAATATTCCTAGCAATTGGGCAGCCTATAAATAGGGCCCCAATCCCTAGGGTTAGGTCACCCTTTCAAGAAATCACTTTTTAATCAAGGATTGGGTCATTTTGTGTTTCCTGCGCTTTCTCTCTCCTGTTCATGTGCGTGCCGCCAGGAACATTCTTCTGTTTCTTCGTGAGTTCATCTTGATTCTTCTCTGGTCTTGATGATTTTATTACTGTTGTGCGTGTGCAGCATTTTGTTAATAACTCTGCAGTTTTGTTTTGCGTGCGGCCATTTTGTTCCTGAGCAAATGCTTCTCTGGATGCTTCGTTTGTTCTTCACATGAGAGTACTAGTTCATGTGTGCTGTAGCAAGTAGTACTACTTTCCTGTAGCTACAGTGTGCTAGTCCTCTAGCTTTGCTTTTTCCTGCATAGCCTTTTTGATCAAGTAGACAGAGTCGAGTCCTTTCTCTGGCTGTTTCTGGCGAAGCCTCCTTCTCTGTTCGAAGTCCCTCAGCTCCGTGAGGCAAGCTTCGACCTGATATCTTTGAAGGTTTCGCTAGAACTTTTGACTCCGAACTCGAGCGATAAACCTTGTTTCGAAGTGTGCTCTAAGGTTTTGTTCTAGCATACTTCGGCACTTTTTGCGAAGCATACTTCGACAAGCTTCGAAGTTAGCTCGAAGCGTGTCTCTCTGGTAGACTTTGCTCGGAGGGTGGTTTTTGAGGTCCTTCTGCTGCTGTCTTTATTGAGGGTCACAGTCTGTTGGTTCGGAGCTTGTCATTCGAAGTTAGTACTTGGTTCGAAGGTTATCACTTCGGTTCTCATACCTCGATCAAGCTAGCTTCAAAAGTAGAGTGTAGGCTTTGATTTGGTCTTGCTGTTGTGTGTTTGGCTTCGCCTCTCTTTCGAAGGTTGCTTTTCTGTGAACTTTGTTCGAAGCAGGCTTTGATACTTTCATACTTTGCTTCGAAGCATGCTTCGCCTTATGCCACGTTCGGACTAGGCTAGCCTCAACAAACCTTTGGCACTTCAACAACAACCTTCGCTAGACTTCGACACGGGACTGCGAACCAGGCTTCGAAGCTGGCTTTGACACCACAGGCTTCGACACTACAGGCTTCGTCATGTATCGATCAGGAGACAGATTTGAACATAACTTCTCATCTCTTCTCATGTACACTTAGATCATCTGCTGAGAAGTTTGACCTATCATGTTTTGAATATTTGGTTTATCTGCCTATTAGCACTGTATTGGTGTTTCTCTGTTTTGACACCGGTCGTTTCTAGGCTAGATACTTTTCGACTTAGGCAATATGTTCTCACTTTGCTGCTTAGTCTTTTGAGGTGCGTTGGGTGTTGGGAGCGGGCCATATATTCGAAAGATTTTTTAGGCGCCCATTCACCCTCATCTGGTCGCTACTTTCGGTCCTACAATCGGACCGACCCAATGCAGGGGTGGCGGGACTCACTTCTTCGCTGGAGATAAAACTGATGCATCCCAGCTATGAGAGCCCGAGTCCAGCCGGATAACCTTGGGGCACAAGGGTGGCGATGCACTGATTGTAGATTGAACGAGAGTTAAACTAAACATAACCTAGGGGATACATATTTATAGTCTGTAGACTTGCCGTCCAAGTAACCTATCAGTAGATTTCGGATGAATCTATAACCTCATGCCACTCTTATCTCCATCGGCCTCCTTCTGATCATACAATTGTTGCGAACGAGCTTCTTTGACTTTCTTTGATCGGATCTTACTTGACCTTTCATTGACCATGCAGCAACTCGTAGTGGGATCCTAGGCCTTACCAAATCTTGGCATCAACAACCCCCCACTAGAACTATGAATTGTTCAGGTTCTGATGGAATGAAGGAATGCACCTACCATCAATGGACACCTACCCTGAATGCAGTGACCACATAGGTGATTGGAGAAGCGTTCGGAGGACCCACAGTGATAGGAGAATGTCACATGATTGGGATAAGTCAAGCATCCATCGGACGCTATCACAATGAAAGCCATCGGTGTACGAAAGGCTCATCCCCATTAATGCCGAGAAGGATGACCGATCGGTCGATAGCGAAACAATGGTAAGGAATCCGTAGTGGTGCCCAAGAAGAATTTTTACGAGAAACCAGAATAGAAGGGTGCAACGGGTATGGCAGAAGTAGCTGAAAGGATCAAATCATAATTACAAGACTGATTTGCCTAAGAAGGTCAAGAGCGAATGGTGAGTTAAGGAGAAGACTGATCAGGATGACATGAAAGACGAAGGGGTAAACATGGTATTTTTCCTCCCTGTGGAATATCAGGTTGTCCCTAATAGTAACGACGAACAAGCTGAGGCAATGGCACAACTAGTGTTGATGCCCTAGCTAGCGGTATTCAACAAGCCTGTTTATCTTAAGAGATTGGTCCATAGGAAGCCAAGTCCAAAATGATGATAGATGAGAAGGATATGACCAAGAAAATTCCATGGATCGTAAGTTCCGATATGTAGTATTGGAAGTTCCTATTATTATCTAGTCTCGATACAGAGAGCAAATGTTGCTTCGGAAGTTCCAATGAGCCAGAAGTTCTGATTCAAAATCGGGGAATTTTGTACTGATCAGAAGTTCCGATATAGTATCGGAAGTTCCGAGGTGGGCCATAACAGATTGGATCTATTGCATGTCGTACTGTATCGGGAGACCTGAAATACCCTATCGGAAGTTCTGTTCTAGGATCGGAAGTTCTAACGTGGGCAAACAGATTTGATCTGTTACGGTTTTGAGGCTTTAGAGGTAGGCAAGACCAGGGGGCTCTCAGCCCTATAAAAGGAGAGGAGGAGGACGTCTTGGAACCAAGGAATAAGCCTAGATTAGACCAAGCCACTAAAGAGTCCTCTCCTTCCTTTCTTGATCTCAATCATTGAGGTCAAGGATCCCCGTCTCTCATGCGCGGTGCTAGCACGCTACTGTGGGAGGTTCTCCATCCCTGTATATGTGGACTTCGTATAGGCATTGCTCTAATAGCGATGCTCATGAACATTTACATGCGAATGACTACGTCGTCTTCATCGATCGGATTGGTGAAGGACGGCAAGGATGAAGCGAGGATAATCTTGACACGCTACTCCGACATCTTCTTCCGCTGCACCTAGTGTGTCTCGTGGTAGAAGGTACTGATCCATGATCTCACACGTGCATGAGTGTTGGGCTTAGGGTGTAAATTTTAAATTTTCCGGCTAGCGCAGCTCCCTTATTCCCCTACAGTGGTATCAGAGCCTACGTGTGTAGTGTTTGATCTGGATCCCTCATGTATGGAGATACCTGGTGGAAAAACATATTAGATATGTTTCTGTCTGTGGCAGATCAGAAGTTCTGATGGCAGATCAGAAGTTTTGATGGTGATCGGATGTTCCAACATCGAATAATGATTCGATACAGAAAGCAATTGTTGCGGTGTAGGATTCCGATATTGATTGGAAGTTCTGGGGATCGGAAGTTCCGATGTCAGATCGGAAGTTTCAACCCAACCGAATTTGAAAAACTGCGCCTATTGACATGGGTATTTCAGATCCAAAATCCAGTCACTCATAGATTGCTCGCCTAACTTTGTTTTGCAAAGAATGATGTGACTGGCATGGCCTTGGATAAATGTGATGTATGAGATGCATGCAATGTATTTAAATTAAATATGGCATGTGTGTCATGGTTATTTACAACCCAAGGCTAATGTAAAATTTATTACGGCTTATATGTCGATTCTGCGGTGCTTCGGGCCATGTAATTAGTATAGACTATGTGAGATGGACTAGTACTCTTCATGGTGGCCGGGAGTACGCAGTCAATGATGGGAGCCATGGAGATGGATATCGCCATGAGAAGAAGACCATGCTATGTCAAAGTTAATATGATTGTTGGCGTAAAAGATTATGCTAACATGTTCTCTAAGATTAAGAACTAACAAACAAGGATTTTGTGAAGCGAACTATCTCAAGCCTCCGAATAGGATAATAGCTCGAAGTAGTTCGAAGTTGTGTATTGAATATCTAAGTATTCGATGCCTATTACAAGGTGAGAAGGAGGGTATTTATAGGTAAAAACTATAAGGAAAAGACCTTTTTACCCCTCAATTACAACCGACAAAGTGGAAACTATTCGGTACCCCGAATAGGGCTAAAATAGTAAAATATGTCTAAAGAAGATAGATAAGGTAGACGTCCCATCAGTCTTGCTGTTTCCCACTGTAGACACGGAGCCTTCGGAGGGTATCTTCGAACTGGGGTTCGGACGAACCCTTCGGCTTAGAAACTTCATCAACTCGGGGACAAGTCTCTGTCTTAGAACTGCGTGAGTTGTCTTTGTCTCTTGATCTTGAAGGTCCTAGGGATGAAGTATTTCCCCTCAACAATGATTGCACGTGATGCTTTCTTATCTTCCTGTTATTCTATTCTTACATGTTTCGTGTGCGCTAGGGGCGTTACAGTGCTATAATAGTTTTCCCTCAGAAAATTAACTGTTAATGTTCTTCCCAATAGCTGTACCCACCAAGGTTCGTTCTCATTGATAGTGGGTCTGCCAAAGTAGTTTGGTATCTTTTATCTTGACCAGTTGGGGTGGAAGTCGGACTTCTGCCCGCATAGTATTGGTTCACTTAACAAGGCTATCAAAATGGTTTTGGGCCTTAGAGCATAGGAGTTGGGGTCGAGCATTGGATGATTCTCTAATGACAAGAGTCACATACGATGTGATTAACAAGGATTTGCTTACCTATGTCATCTAGCTTCTAGCACTGATGCCAAAGCTCACTAGGAGATAGCGTGACCATGGATCTTGCGCCACTATTAGTCATTAGAGGGAATGTGACTTGGTTTAAAATAGTGGAACATCTTTTATTAGATAGAAGATAAGCATTGCATAGTGCTAAATCTTGCATTTAATCTTTTGTAGATCATGGCACCTACTACTTCTACTATTAAGAGCACTCCAATTTTTAATTTGCGATCTATACTTGAACGTGAGAAATTATCTGGAACAAACTTTATGGATTGGTATCGAAATTTGAAAATTGTTCTTAAACAAGAGAAAAAAGGATAATGTTCTGGAGGAACCTCACCCTGATGAACTAGGAGAGGATGCTTCTACAGCAGACAAGTGTGCTTATGAGAAGCATGCTAGTAATTCCATGGACATCAGATGTTTGATGCTTTCCTGCATGTCCTCTGAGTTTCAGAAACAATATGAGGAATACAACCGACATAGTGGAAACTATTTGGTACTCTTAATAGGGCTAAAATGGTAAAAAACTAATCTAGTTAGAAAGAAGATAAGTCTTCCATCTTAGCTGGCAAAGAGGTTCCTAGAAGAGTTCATGTTCGAAGATGTACTCTGAACTAGAGCCCGTCATCATACTTCAAACTTGACTGGATGCATCTCTGAAATTATATATCGGACATCTTCATCTTAATCACCAGTCTTTATCTTGTTGCTGCGATAATCTTGAAGATGGAATATTTTCCCCCAACAGCTATGATTGTGGAGGTCTATTTCTCTTTTCCCATTCTGATTTGAGCAACAAGTCAGTGAACCATATTTGTGGCAACGTTAATGATGATGCGAGTATTTGGCATTGACGTTTATGTCACGTTAATTTTGGCTTGATGTCTTGTTTGTCCAACATGCGTTTAATTCCGAATTTTACCTTTGCCAATGGTTCTAAGTATCATACTTGTGTGCAATCAAAGTAACCTCGAAAGCCTCACAAGGCGGTTGAGAAGAGAAACTCGGCACCTCTAGAACTCATACATTCTGATCTCTATGAGATGAATGGTGTGTTGACAAAGGGTGAAAAGATATATTTCATGACTTTTATTGATGATGTATCTAGATTTTGTTATGTATATCTGTTGCGAACTAAGAATGAGGCATTACACTACTTTGAAATGTATAAAACTGAAGTTGAAAATTACCTAGAGAGAAAGATCAAACATCTAAGATCTGATCGGGGTGGTGAATATTTTCTCAAAATATTTGATGAATTCTATGAGGAACATGGTATTATTCATGAGAGGACTCCTCCCAAATCACCCGAGTCGAATGGGATTGTCGAGAAGAAAAACCGCACTCTAACTGACTTGGTTAACACCATGTTAGCTATTGTTGGTTTATCAAAGGCATGGTGGGGGGAGGCTCTACTGACTGTGAGTCATGTCCTGAATAGAGTTTCTAATAAGAATAAAATCAAACTCCATATTAGATAGGGTTTGGGAGAAAACCATCATTGTCTTACTTGCCGGAATGCTAGTTTATTAAACAGTAGTGGGAATCAGACAAATCCTTAATGGGTATTTGAGATATGGTGGGGGATTGCTGGAATTTTGGGATAGACCTGTATGAATATTTCAAAAATTCCTAAATAAATCTAAAAGGCCCGAACCAAGAAAAGGAATATCGAGTGGTCGGAAGTCAGACTCGGCAGTCGGCACTACCGAATGTCGAATCCATACCAAGACTCTGGAGTAGGGGTCAGCACTACTGAGTGCTTATTCCGAGTCAGGACTCAGGGGTGAGGGGTCGGCTTGCCGAGACCAACCACGTATTCCCATAATCCGACTCCTTGCCTTGTAGGGACACGATCTTTCCTTTTCTTGTTCCGATTCTTTGGGATCGTAGAGAAGTTTATGTGATATGGTTATATGGAAACCGACTTGATTGAGATCGTGATCATGACATGAGATCTGATTGATCCCATATAAATACCCATAGATTTGGCCGAATCAAAAAGACGAGAATCATAATAGAACCATGCCAAGGTTCTAGTTGTCCCTTCTCTTTGTTGTGCTGCCGTAGTAGTCTACTCCATTCCGTTCATCGGCATGCACCGATAACGGTAGATCAGGTCTCCGAAATCTGTCGTCCTTGCAATCCTGCACCGGGAGAGGACGAATAACGTTTTTGGGAAGAGCTCCGCGCGACTGCTCAAGTTCATCATCACGACGTGTCTTCCGTCTACGTCTACCATCGGTCGCCATTGGGTGTTGCGATCTGACACCACAAGGAGGAGTACTTCTGCACCAACTGCAGATTCGTCTTCGGCAATAGTACAATATGTGGTTTACTTTTCTATACAGTTCTCAATCATGCTTTACGAAAACATGGTTACTGTGTTCATGCTAAATATAGTGGTTTCCATGAATTATCTATTACGAAAATTAGTCATGAAATTGCCCAATATTTCAACAGTGACACCATGGTCCATGCTCGCGATGTCCATAGGAGACGCCCGCCACGCCGCCACCACCCTCGCCACCCATTACTAGCCAGGAGATGTCTTCCGCCTCAGGATCATCATGCTCGCTAGCGGTGGTCAGGAGCAGTGACGGGCGCATCAACACAGCGCCATGCTGGGATAGAGACACATTGGTGGACAGGCTGGTGGCGAGTGTGGTGGTGGAGGCCCGCCACGGCAGGAGAAGCGGACTTGTGGCTCCAGCGTGAACCCTAGGACACTGGATCTCGGGTGACAGATTTTCTCTCACCCACTACCAGATCTCGGGCGCCATATCTGTATGACCGCGATAGAGCAACTGTCGGGACAGCAAAGTGTGCGGATTCCGATACGACCACGTTAGGTGTTGCTCCATCTTCATCGTGTTGTCTGCTGACACCCTCAGCATTCCGCCGCCAAGGTTGCTTTCCTGGGCCACTCTGCCACCTGAGGCCCCTCCACCGCTACTATCACAGATTAACGAAATATCTAACCAGGTGAGTAAATCAATTAATCAATTGGTTCGGTTTCCAACAAATTGATTCTGAATGCTGCTTTCATTTGGCTTGCTCGATCTTGGTTTGTTTCGAAATGCTTTCACAAAATTGTTACTTTCCCTCTTGCATACCAGGCTAGCAATGAACATGAACCCAAATTTGTGCAACATTATTGCTTGATTTTCAAACAATATTAGCATCTGCATTAGGAAAGTGGATACTAAGTGTTTGTAGAAATGCCTTAATCATTGTGCATATTTTGGCAGGAATGCTAATTTTATGCAATCCAAATGTTTTTATCAAGGACGGATCTTGATCGTGATGGCCTACTGGAGATATGTATTTTGGTCATCAATGCTATGGAGAGCAAGCATAATTGGCAAGGAGGCAGTAAGTCTGTTATACATGCTTATATCCACCAATGTATCTTTACTCTTCTCTAGGAGCAAATTTCTTACTTGAGAAGATTGTTCATCAGTTTACATGCTTCTTGCAGTTTCCTCTTGCAAAAGTTTTTGGTCCAAAGGATAGGAAAGCTTCATAAAGATGTAGTATGGGATAGTGAGTTGGCCGCCAAGGTTACTGTCGGGGATATAACCCCGGGTACCTTGTCGAGTGGTTTCGTTCCGACTACCAGGCCGCTGACTAGCATGAATACCACCCCGTGAGGAACCACTCAATCGCCTTATTCAACACTCAGAAGAAGATTCACCCGAGTGGTGGAACTCCAACAGTCGGCCCTGGGGTCATCAAGCCGACGAGTACCCTCATCAAGACCGCCTTAACCATTTCAGTTATTTGTGTCGATTAAAGGTTGTTATGCAGCTATTTCCTCAACCATTAGTATGATGATTAAACTCCAGTAACCCCCCTATCCTTCTCATATAAAAAGATCAAGGGGATTCTCTAGACACAACAAGAAGATAAGGGGACACGAGAACCACACACCCACACAGACACATGGACTCTCCATACAGACACATACGGACACCCTAAGGAACTCCTCTAGGTCCCCCTTGATTCGCCGGTTCGACTCGGCTCGAGCAAGCATATAAACACATGAGTAGGGTTTTTATCCTCTAGCAGGCCCGAACCTATCTAAAAATCCTCACGTGTCCACCCTCTTATTCTCTTCCTGCCTTGCAAATTAAGGTAACCATCGGTCCATAGTCACGACTCCACTTTCTACCTACACAAATAATACTACGGGCACCCCCCATAGGCTTTTGTTGTTCCCACGCAATGCAGCTGGCGCGCTAGGTAGGGGTCGAGTATTGTGACCCGAAGATTGGACCGATGGTCATTGTTTGCAATTTCAACATCAAGGTGCCAAAAAACATCGTAATCGCCTTCAGGAGTTTAATCTTCATCAGCGATTGCATGAACCAACTTGTTACCACCAATGCTTCACTGAAGAAAGTGAAGGCTCCACCCACGCCGTCACTAGCACTTGCTTCACCAACAACTTAGGTGCCACGACGGACTACCCCGCCAAAGGCACCCTCCAAGGATCACCCGCAGAAGATCATCGACTCGCCCACCGACTATGTCATCTTAGCCAACTCCGGAGGGCGTACCATTCAATGTCGATGGTTCACCATGGTCCACAGTGATCGACCTCACCAATTTACTCTACCAACTCGCCAAGCTCCTCCCACGGTTGTCGTCGTGGAAATCAATGGGGTTGTCTCGGAGGATGAACCTTCTAATGACACTGAGTTTAGCGCCCATCACCAAGAGCACCGGAGGAACAACTCTGCCAGACGTGATCGGCACGCAAGGGCTTAGGGGGGAATAGGAGCCCCTCGACAAGACAAACTTGTCGCGTACATAATGGCCTTCGAAGGTCATGATGTGTACCAAATGCCCACGACCAACCTTGTCGCCATTGAGAGGGAATTGGCGACGCTCCCCGACATGCCTGAACTCTAGAGGGCCCGGGCTATGACCCAGGCCACTACAGCACAAATAGTGCATCAACCGCCTTCTCACCAACCATGATCACTAGCATAGATCTTGCACTCCCGACCATCCAAGCTATGGGAGCACAGCCACCGAAGTGAGCATGGATGAAGCTCACACGTTGGGGACGCTCGCAACCTCATCATTCATCGGCAGCAAGGGCGAGAGCAGGGGGAGTTGTGTTGTCACAAGTGATATGATCGTGATCATGGGGTCCCAAATGGAGACCATGCTAACCGCAACGTACTGAGTCACGATAGCTTCCTCGCCTTCCCCGAGCGACTGCGACGTGTCGAGTGGCCACGTGGCTTTCGACCGACAGGAATCGCTCCATATGATTGTAAAAACGACCTGTCTCAATGGTTGCGACTATATTACACTGCCATCTATGCAGCTTGAGGAGACCCGGATGTCATGGTCAATTACCTCATCGTCATGTTGTCTACCCCATCATCAACTAGTTGGCTTCGCTCTAAGAGGACTCCATCAACTCCTGGGACGACTTGTGCGAGACCTTCATCGCCAACTACCGGGGGACGTGGCAAAGGCCCGCCTTCTGGCATGACCTATGCCAAGTTCGCCAAAGGGAAGGAGAATCCCTAAGGGAATACATACGCTGATTCTCCAAGAAATGCAACGCCGACGTGATAACCATCTTCTAGGATGGCTTGAGGAAGCTGTCCGAGTTGTTCCGCCACCTGGTAATGAATGAGCCGGTCAATCCCAGCCATATGATCACCATCGCTGAATAATTCGCTAGCGCTAAGGACGCCGAATGGGAGCAGATGCTTCCAAGATCGCATGGCTCTGACAAAGACAAGAAGAAGAAGAAAGAACGTCGTCGATCGCCTGTGTCACGCCGATCGCCCGCCTACAAGGATCGCGATGACCGTGATTGACCTTTTCTCAAGGACAAGAAAAGGAATGAGAAGGAGATCATGGTCGCCGATAGGAATGCTCAACCATGAAGCCAAGACGATGCGGCACTACGAGAATTGCTAGATAAGCCATGCATCATCCACCCTAACGGCAATCACAACAGTCAACGTTGTTTTCAGCTACAAAACCAAATGGTGAAATAAGCTAGAGCTGACCGCCAGCCTAACAAGTGTCGGTGAGACACTAGAGAGATAAGGCCCGAAGACGACAGGAGCAAGAGCGATGCTCCCTCGGTAGGGAATGATTTCTAGGTGCCCGCTAGAATGATCTCCATGTTACTCAGAGGTAGGGTGGCCTCCGAATACAGGCGTCAACAGAAGTTGATGGTCCATCGCGTCAATGCCATCAGCGCCTCAAATGGTAAGAGATCCCCATCATCTTCGATCACTGGGACCAGTTCTTGGATATCCCTAAACCCAGATGATTCCCGCTTGTCATCGACCTGTCATCCTAAAGGTCTGCCTTAAAAGGGTGCTAATCGATGGGGGAAGCGACCTCGATGTCCTATTAAAAGGGACAATGGGGGCTCTCGGCATCGACCACATTTTTCTTCATCGAAGGTTAAGGCTCCTATAGTCTACTAATGTGACGTGATTGGATCCATGCCAATTGTTGTGTCCCATCCACAATGCATTAGAGCCTAGCACAGTGGGTCGACAACCAAGTGGATATTATCCCCACTAACAAATAGGTCAATGTAATAGTAGCCGATTTGTCGGTGTGGGAGATGGAAGGAGTTGACTGCCTATCAGGCAGAGCATGGGACAATAATTTCTTGAGGTATCAAGTGATGGAATCAATCCAATCAGAAATGAATAGCCTAGACTCAAACTTTGAAAGCACCGTCGACGAGATGGATGGTAAACTCAGTCAAAGCTTCACCGCAATCGATGAACTATAGGAGGTAGACATCGGATCTGGTGACCGACCGAGGCAAACCTTTGTAAGTGCTCAACTCCCCAATGAAATAAAAAATGAGTTAATTTCATTATTATGAGATTATCGGGATTGCTTTGCATGTGAATATCATGAGACGCCAGGTTTGAACCTGTCGATCATAGAACATTGGCTCCCAATAAAATAGGGATTTTGATCCTTCAAGCAGCCACCTCGGTGGTTCAAGGCGGAAATACATCCACACATCAAAGCTGAGGTTACCATATTATATGATGTAGAGTTCATAAGACCATGCCAATATGCAAAGTGGGTATCGAACATCATACACGTATGGAAGAAGAGTGGGAAGCTTAGGATATGTGTCGACTTCAGAGATCTGAACAAAACGACCCCTAAAGATGAATAACCAATACCAATTGCAGACCTGTTAGTAGACGTCGCATCGGGTCACAAGATCATCAACTTCATGGACGGGAATGCGGGGTATAATCAGATTTTTATGGCCAGCGAAGACATTCACAAGACAACTTTCCTATGCCTAGGCACCATCGGACTCTACGAGTTGGTGGTGATGACCTTCGACTTGAAAAAGGCCACAGCAACTTACCAAAGATCCATGAACTACATCTTCCATGACTTGATCGGCCTATTAGTGGAAATATATATATACAACGCCTGCCATAGTTTAACCATCTAAAGGTCGTCCCACCGGGCAAGCCAAAAAAGCATGTTTGTATTGTTTTTGGTCACACGCGTAGCTTGGGAGATCTTCTTAACTCCAGTGCAGGTCCTAAATTCTTGGGGTTCTAAGTGTGCCAATCAATTTAACCCTACAACTGATAAGGCATGGAAAATCGTTAGTAGCGACATCGATCGGCTATTTAGCCAATGGACACGTTACATACCGAAATGCACGTATCGGTGAAGGGTCATCAAAAGAGATTAGGCGATCAGCCGATAAGCAACACCCGCACCATCGAACCGATGGCGGGGAAAGCAATACACTATATGGTCGAGCCGATCGGTAATCCCCGATGCCAATGAGGTGTAACATGGAATTAAAGATAACCTATCAGCTTGTACTCCGATAGAATCTATATTTAGTATACCATAAAATTCATCCATACTGTTAAATCATCATAACAACAAGATCGGACCTAACTAAGACAATTGCTAAATCATGAATGACTAACAATCCATCAACATATCAGGCAGACTTTACTCAGATGAATGATGTACACATAAACCATCTACAATAGATCAAGATGTCAAACTTAACCGATGAAGCCTTGAACCATGATATCAAATCTATGTCAATTTGAGATATCTAACGATGCAGCCTCAAACCTAGCTAATACACCAAGATAAACTAGCAATTATACTAACCGAATTAGCATGCTCCAAGAGATCGAAGCGATGTAGCCTTGAATGACACCAACTTAGTCAATATAACACTAGGGTGGCGAGACTCACCTCTTCGCCGTAGATCAAAATGATGCAGTCTAGCTTCGAGTGCCAAGTCCCACTGGAATTATCCTTGAATAAACAAGGGTGGTGATGCGCCGAGAGTACTTTTATGGTTGTAGTTGTGTGTCCTCGAATATACCTATCGGGTACATATTTATAATCTAGAGACTTGTCGTCCACCACGATGGCAACCGATTTTGTTTTCATCTTTATCTTTATCTTTATCTTTACCGGCTCCTCCATATCCGGTCACATACAACGGACAGACTTCTTTGACCAACATTGACCAGACTTATTTGACTTCTACTGACCATGCTAGGTCCTTACTGGGCTTGGGCCTCAACCATAGTTTGCCATCAATAGGAGTATGATGATGCTAGGGTATCGCAATATTTCGGTGAGAAGAAGATAAGTCGACTTTTATGGAGCGACATTGGCGATCTGACTACAACCGTCCAGGCACATTGCGCCTTATTAATCATTACACCAACTCCAGAGGCGATCGGAACTCGATGGAGGCACGACCAGCCCAACCACGAGGGTAATTCCGGTAAGCAATCGAGAACTATAAAGAACAAGATGAACAAGCACTCAATACAATACCAATGGTAGAGTTATGTAACGTGAATCTGGCGAACTAGACGATCACGAGATTACAGGACAAAGTAGCGATACTAAACTTTGATATAAACAAAACTCATCTTAACATATGCTTTAGAATCATACTGTTGGCGTAAAATATTACGCTAACAAGTTTCTAAAGATTAGAAACTAACAAACGAAGTGTTTGCGAAGTAAACTATTCGAAGCCTCCGAAAGGATAATAGCTTAAAATAGTTCGAAAGTGTGTATTGAATAACTTGTATTCGGTCCTCATTATAGGGTAAAACGGGGGGTATTTATAGGACCAAATATTAAGGAAAAGACCCTTTTACCCCTCTATTACAACCGACATAGTGGAAACTATTCGGTACCCTTAATAGGGCTAAAATGGTAAAATACTAATCTAATGAGAAAGAAGATAAGTCTTCCATCTTAGCTGGCAAGGAAACTCCCGGAAGAGTCCAAGTTCGAAGACATACTCCGAACTAGAGTCCGTCTTCATACTTCGAACTTGATTCAGGGCATCCCCGGAGATACATGCTGGAAACCTTTAATTCAATCGCCTGCCTTTGTCCTGTTACTACAATAACCCTGAGGATTGAATATTTTCCCCAAACAGTAGCCCCTCGAATACGCTTCTCCGCTAAATCTGTAATGTTAGGAGAGCAGTATACGCAAGACAAATAATCATGCGTAGGGGTTAGCAGATTTAATTCACCTCCGAAATGCGTGGAGATGTAAAACTTCGAATCAACTGCTAAGAAAGTTACATTCGAACTATCTTAGAAGTAACTTGAGAAGCCCGAAAGCCTTTTTAGACTTGGAAGAAATAGCCGTTGGCTTTTTCCTTCTAACGGAAGTTACGCAATGCGTTAACTCCGCAACAAAATAACGGTTAAGAATGCGAAATGGCAGATGCAAACGGTAAAAAATCGTGGTATGGGCTATAAATAGAGGGCCCAGACCCTTCTCGAGTACCTTTCCACCGCTTTCGTGAAAACAAGCCATCAGACAAACCCTAGCCTTCGTTTTTCCTCTGAAGCAATCCGTGCGATCCCATGGCGAAAAACCAGTTTCAAGGTTCCTAGAGCGGCTTCAGCCTTGGCTCGGCAGCATGCTGCGGCAGCAGTGGCGGCTGCGACATCAGCGACGGCTGCGACATCAGCGACGGCATCTCCAACACCAGTAGTGGCAGTGATGGTGGTGCCAGGGAGAAATCCCCAATGCGATGATCCTCATGATCTCTTCCCGGTGTCGACGAAGTACACGGATCAGTCCTATCAGTTGGGGCCCTCAACCTGCAAGAGGGAATCGCCCGCGGCCACAATAGAATGCAAAATCAGTTCTGGGATTATGGTTCGCAAACCTGGGAAAGAAGTTATTCCATCGCCAAGGCCTGGAGAAGTGGTTGTTTTTGAAGCCTTCTTCGAAGCTGGATTAGGGCTTCTGGGTGTTGACTTTCTAGCCGAAGTACTGGATTTATTCCACGTTACTCTCCCCCAGCTCTCTCCGAACGCGATAGCACGCCTTTCTATCTTCGAGTGGGCGTTGCGAGCCGAAGGATGCGAAGGCAGAGCAGAAGTCTTCGTAGCTTTACATCGAGCTTCATGCCAGCCCAAGACCTTCGTAGGCCCCGGAGGTGAGAAGATAGTGGTGGCCTTCGGAAGTATTAACTTCTGACTTTGAGACGAATATGCCCTTCGGTTTCCAGCCAAAGCCATCAACGCCAGATGGTACACGGATTGGATCCTTCGCTGGTTTTACACCGAAGTTGGGGCAGGAAGCCAACTAGCGGGACCTCTTCGGGACATAAACTTCTGAAAGGAAGCCCTTGTCCACCCAGACCCAGGCCAGATTGAAGCCCGGCTTAGCCTTCTCCAACGCATCAGCCATCGCCTGAGTATGAGGGATCTGGCAGAGGAGTTCATCGGACTCCAAATCCCTCCTCTGATGGCCAACTGGCCAATCACCTTCAAGGAAGATCCAGAGGGCGTCCTTCGCAAGATTTCTTCGAACTCGAGCCCTGCAGGTAACTTCGAAAACAACATATGTCATGTATATTCATTCGAAGAAATAACCAACTTAACTCATTTTTCAGCCTCTTCAGCCCCTATAACTTCGGAGCAGATTGTACGAGCTTCAGAGAAGATTCTAGGTGTCCCGACTCCGGCCGAGAAGGAATGGAGGATTAAATTGGTTGGTACTTGGGAGCGGTCCAACCGAGTATGGGGGCTACTCGAAGTTGTTCCGCCCCCTCTTTTGGATTGGGTGCCTTCGGAGAAAGGGCCCAAAAAGAGAAAAGCCGAAGTTGGAGCCTCGAGCTCTGCCAAGACTCCACTGAAGAAGGTAGCTCGAAAGCCAAGAGTTGCTGCACCTTCAAGCCCAATAGCTTCGGTCTCCGATTCCTCGGAGGATGAAGGCATAATGCTTGTTGACATGATCGACAAGGATGCAGCCCAAATTGATGCAACTATTGATGATGCTGCGAGCGTGCCGGAGTCTCAAGACAACCTTGGGCAAGTGAGGACTCCGGCTGCTCAAGAGAATTTACCGCAGGATGGAGCCCCTATGAACGAAGGCGGAGTTGAAGTTGCTATAGAATCAACTTCGATTCCAGGTGAAGTAACAATGGCCGCTCCCAAAGATGCTCCAACAGTCGAAGATTTGACTGTAGACTCCGACTAAGACTTTGGAGTAGCCTTCGACCCGCCAAGCAGTCCAATGCTCACCCGTCGACAAGACGTCGGAGGTAAACTTCACATAATTCTTTTGTTCTTTTTTCCTGCGAAATTATACAATGTATAATACCTTTGCTTCAACAAGATCTGCTCCCGTGGAAGAGGTCCGTCCCAAAGATATGATTCCTGGGCCTTCGACAACTTCAGAGCTAATTCCAGGAGTCACTCAAATGGGACCTCGAAAAGGCAAAGGCAAGATGGACCACCTCCCTACTCCGAGCTCAGGATCAACTCCGTCTAAATCGATAGACGGAAGCCAATCTACGGAGGGGGGTCAGTCTGCCGGAGTCCCAAAAGATACGGCTCAACACTCCGGACCTTCACCGAACGAAGACGACTAGAGGGCCCTGTCTATGCTCCCTCTTCTAGCTCCTTTCTTGGAGCGAAGAACTGGGCTTCAGACTTTGCTCGAGCCTTTGGATCGAGCTAGTCGCGAAGTCAGGGAGACAGACTTGGTAGCTATCTTGAGCGAGGCGGAGAGTTCGGAGCTCAATGCTGCTATGGAGCGTGCAGCATACCAAGTACGAAGTATCTGCAAAACAAAATTAAACTTATATACAAATAATTTCTCACCTTGGTTTTTTCTCTTCGCAGCAAATAGTCTTGGTCCAAGTTGCGAACATTTCAAATGAACGCGGAAGCCTTCGCCTTCGAGAGGAAATTACAACTCTTCCGCGAAATCTTAATATCTCCGAAGGTCGGGTTTCCCACTTAGACAACATGGTTTCAGCGGAGCGCAGGGCCAGACAAAGCTTGGACACTGCGAACAAGGAACTCGAAGCAAAACAAATTGTGCTTCGGGCAGAAATAGAAAAGATGAGGGCAGAGCATGCCATGGCGGGAGCTGAGCTTGTCAGGCTCCGGGAAGAAAAAGCCAAAGCCACCGAGGAAGCTAGCCACCTACTCAACCAGAAAAATTCTTTAGCTACGGTGGCAGCTAGGCTATCTGGATTGGTAGGAGAATTAACTTCAGCGAAGGATGCCTTAATCGAACATAAGCTGAAGTCGGAAAAGGTAGCTGCGGAGGTCATGAACCAACTGCTAGGTGTTCTAGAGTACTTTGATACTACTGGGACGCTTCCTTCAGATGACAACATCCCCCTGCTACGACGGTTGAAGAGGATCCAAGGAGCAGCGAAGCAAATAAAGACAGCAGGCATTCGGTACGGAGAAATCTTCGGACAAGTGGCTGCTATCGGCATACTTCGTTACTACGAAGATCTGGGCATATTGATAACTCCGAACGCAGGGGCGGATCCCATTACCTTTGACGACAATCAGCTTCTTACTCCTTCCGAAGGTGTGGCCGCTGCTTGGCAAGCCTTCCAAACTTCATGGAGAGCCGAAGGTCGCTCTACGATCAAGGCTTGGATTGATAAAGGGTAACGCCAGAAGCAAGCTCGGTCACAAGCTTCGAGCAGCCAGCCTCCGCCAAACCCGCAGGTTTAGATTTATCTTAGGATCTTCGACTATGTAAAGCATTATGCTTTTGTACATTTATGAATGAAAATTTGATTATCATGTTTTTAGGCTTTGCCTCATATGGAAGATGTCGAAGTGTTAGACGTTAACGAAGAACTCCGCCTACTATGGGCTACCTTCGATAATTTAAAACTTCACAAGCGCCCTCGATTTTTAGTTCCTCGGGATAGCTCCGGTGCGATTACGCCCAAAGTAAGCAAAGACATAATGTCTTATATTAAAGAGAAAGAAAAAGAAGTTAACTTGGAAACTTCATCTTTCGAAGACATTGTATGCTCCGAAGACGAAGATGAAGCTCAAGGTAAAAAGCTTGAAGAACTTGGAAGCTGGGAAAGGAGCCCCGAACGACTTCGAACTTGGGTCGAGCTTCAACAAGAGCAGAAAGACTTTAGAGCTTCGAAGGGAGGTAGGAGAGTTAAACGCAAAGTTGTTAGAACTCCCGGCTCTAGAACTAGTCGTTCCAACCTTAGCTCTAGAGATCGAAGAGGTCTTCGATTCCTTCTTGGTATAGATACCGATTTTTCATGATGTAATCATATTTGTTCGAATAATAAATATCGATTTAAAATTGTCTCCCTATTTTACCAGCCCCTCTTTGGGTGTAAGCAACTTCGAACTATATTCAAAGATGGTTAGGCGCAAAGAAAAACTTAGGAGTGCAATTTTTGGGATTCGGAGCCCCTCAGCAATTTAAAGATTGGTTAAAATCTTACAAAATGTCTTCGACTATTTGGAGTCTGAAGATTGGTAACTTAGTACCTTATGTTTTGAAATAAATCACTTTGGACAACTTTCCTCACACTCTAGTGTCCTAAATGATTTGTCACTTTGGACTTTTTTAACAGACATTCGAAGCTCATGAGCTCAAACTCTATTTTTTTTTGGCCTCCTTCGGCTCTTTTTGCGAATTCTATCAAACCAGTGGTTTGGAGTTCACAGTGGTCTCCTTGGACTCTTTTTACGAATGCCTACAAGCCGGTGGCTTGGACTCCGCATCATTTGGTCTCCTTGGACTCTTTTTACGGATGTCTACCAGCCGGTGGTTGGACTCCGCATTCTGTGGTCTTGGGCTCTTTTACGGATGCCTACAAGCCGGTGGCTTGGACTCCGGATTATTTTAGCCCACCATGTCGGAAACTTCAGACCAGTGGTCCGAAGTCCAAAAATATGATTCAAATTAATGACACTTCCCTCTCAGTCAACTCCGCTATTCCAGTGCGTCCACTAGGAAGTGGGAAGTTTATGAGGGGTAGGCATTATCTGAACCATATGCTTTATTGATTCGGAAAGTGTTTACAAATGATTACAAGGAGCCCCTATGTGAAGTATCGCTTTAGGTGCTCCGCATGCCATGTATGCGCTAACTCTTCACCTTCCAAAATAGCTAACTTAAAAGAACCAGGACGCCCTGAGCGAACAATTAAGTATGGACCTTCCCACTTATTTCCTAATTTTCCTGGCGCTATGATACTTCACAAAATGAGATGACCCAGCCTAAGTTCATTAATCTTGACCTTCGGGTCGAACCAAGTATTCGTCTACTACTGATACTTTGACAAATTTGCCACAGCTCGAAGTCTTGTCTCTTCTGTTAAATCCAGCGAAGTTTGTCTTTCTCCTTCTATTTCCGGTTCGGTGCTGCGAAGTGATCCTCCTTTGAGCTCTGTTGGTGTCATAGCTTCATCTCCAAATAATAGTCTGAAAGGAGTGAAGCCGGTAGACCTTGTCTGAGTTGTCCGGATGGACCATAGGATCTTTGGGAGCTCTTCGGTCCACAATCCTTTTGCCAATCCCACTATTCTTCGATTTAGCCCTGACAAGATATTACCATTGGCTCTTTCAACAGCTCCATTAGATTGAGGATGTCTTACTGCAGCAGAACATAGTTGAATGCCTAGGTCTTCACAGAATTTCCTGAAGGGTTCTACATCAAACTGTGTTCCATTATCCACTGTCAGCTACTGAGGCACTCCGAACCGGCATAAAATATTCTTCCAGAAAAATTTTTGAACATTATTCGAAGTGATAGCTGTTAGGGGCTCTGCTTCGACCCACTTTGAAAAGTATTCGATTGCTACCACTGCGAACATCAAATTTCCTTTTGCTACTAGGAAGGGACCAATAAGATCCATGCCCCATCTGGCCATGGGCCATACTGGGGCAATGACTTGAAGAGCTGTTGGTGGGCGATGACTTCTTCGTCCCATCCACTGACATCCTTTGCAAGTGCGGACTAAGCTCTCCACATCAGCTACTATTGTAGGCCAATAAAGCCCCTGGCGAAGTGTTTTCCTGCCAAAGCTCGAGGGGCCAGATGGCTACCACAAAGTCCTTCATGAATTTCTCGAAGAATTTCTTGACCTTCGGCTTGAGATATACATCGGAGCATAGGGGAACATACTCTGGCCTTGTATAAAATACCATTGATTATGTGATAATTCTGAGTTCTAAGCTTTATCCTTGAAAGTTGTGGCCCTTCGGATATATTTGCTTCTCCTTGCAACAATTCCATAATTGAAATTCGCCAATCTGTACTTGGAATGCAAAGGACTTCCGCAGTAGGAATTTGTGGCACCGAAGGTGTACTGAGTTCTTCATAAAAAGCTTCTTCGGGTATGTCCATAGCTCCGACTACAGCTTTTGCTAAGATGTCAGCTTGCATATTTTCTGCTCTAGGTATACTCCGAATGGAAATCCCTTTAAATGCTGCTTCGATCTTTCGGATTTCTTCTAAGTACTTTGCAAGCTGTGGATGTCGAACTTGGAAACTCTTGTCTATGTGCCCTGCTACAATCTGAGAATCTGTTTTAATAACAACTCGTGTAGCCCCTAGAGCACGTGCCTTTCGAAGTCCCAATAAAATTCCCTCATACTCCGCTGTATTATTGGTAGACTTAAAGTTGAGTCTTGCGGAGTACATTGCCTTTTGCCCTGAAGGCGAAATTATCACAGCTTCGACACCTACTCCAGATGCTTGGAAAGCTCCATCAGAGTAAATAGTCCAAATCCATTCACTTGGCTTCTCCGGAGCCCATGCTGCAGGGGGAGTCTACTCTGCCACGAAGTCCGCCAACACATGCGACTTAATTGCTGTTCTTGCCACAAAGGATATGCCGAAGGGTGCTAACTCAACAGCCCACTTCCCAATTCTTCCAGTGGAATCATTACTTCGGAGCATATCTCCCAAAGGATACGAAGTTGATACAATTACATTATGTGCCAAGAAATAATGCCTTAGCTTCCTCGAAGCCATTATCGGAGCATAAGTGAATTTCTCAAGCTCGGAATATCCTATTTTTGCTCCGGACAATGCTTCGGACACAAAATAAACTGGATTTTGTACCAACTTCCCATTGAAATCAACCTCTCTGACAAGGACTGCACTGACAGCAGAGCCAGTAGCTGCAAGGTAGAGGAGTAGGGTTTCGTCCGCAACAGGCACCGTGAGTGTAGCAAGGTTACTGAGATAATTCATAATATCTTCGAAGCTCTTTTGACACTCCGGTGTCCATGCAAAATCTTTCGACCCTTTCAATGCTTTGAAAATGGGCAAACTTCTTTCTGCAGACCTTGCCAGGAATCTGCTAAGTGCTACAAGACGACCGGTCAGCTTTTGCACTTGCTTTAAATTCTCTAGGGGAGCCATCCTCTGCAACGCAGTTATCTGAGGGGGGCTAGCTTCGATCCCTCTGCCTAAAACTAGATACCCTAACAATTTTCCAGCATGTGCCCCGAAGATACATTTTTCGGGGTTAAGACGGATCCCACATGCCCAAAGGCTATTGAATGTTTCTGCTAAGTCTAGGCTATGTTGGTGCTTTAAAGCACTCTTTATTACAATATCATCCATATAGGCCTCCACATTACGACCTAATTGATGACCTAGAGCCTTAGCAATTAACCTCGAAAAAGTAGCCCTGATGTTTCTTAAGCCAAAAGGCATTCTTATATAACAAAAGACTCCTGAAGGAGTTACGAAGCTTGTCTTGATTTCATCTTCGCGCTTTAACCAGATTTGATGATAGCCAGAATACGCGTCGAGAAAGCTTAATAACTCCGAACCGGCAGTGGAGTCGACTTCTGGAGGCAACTTCTGGAAGGCAAGTCTTTACCAAATTGAAATGAATATTCCTTGCCATCTTTGACAATAACCTTCGTTGCAATCTCTCCTTCGGGACTTGGTCTTGGGAAGGATTTCTTCGAAGATTCGCTAGGAGCAGAAAAATCTTCCGGATTATCTTGCACCCTGTTCACTTGTCTCGGGTCAAGAGGAGGGCCATGACCATACTCCGCTCTTCGCGCAATGGCCTGATCTCCGAAAACAGTGAGCACTCCTGCCTGTGTGGGCATCTTCATACATAAGTAATTATGATGCGCCACAGCTCTGAATTGATTTAACATGCCTCTTCCGAAGATGACATTGTATGCATATGGAGCATCCACAACATCGAAGATCACTTCCTCTGTCCTGGCCAATGGCTCCTCTCTGAAAATAACTTCCAGGCCAATTTGGCCGAGGGCATCAAGAGGGGGTCCTGCAAAGCCTTGTAAAGGATGGGCTGCTAGGAGAAGATGCTTTCTGGAGATGCAAAGTTGATCAAAGGCTTGGACAAAAATAATATCCGCTGAACTCCCTCCGTCAATTAGCACTCTTCGAACCTCAGTTCCTGCTATGTCGGCAGTGATGACAAGTGGGTCTGCATGCGAAAATTTTATACCAGCTGCATCATCTGCGGAAAAAGATATTGGCACATGGGACCATTTCGGCATAGCAGCTGCAGATGAAGAGGTTCCAATATGGCCCACTTCTCTAACATATTCTCTTCTCTTCCTCTTTGACATACTTCCGAGGGTCCCTCCTCCGGAGATGGGGAGGACTACTCTTTTTCCTCGATCTTGTCCCTATTCTTGCTTCGGAGGTGGCATAACATTGACCACCGGAGGCCGTCTTGCACGGTCGAAGTTCTCTATTCGCGCCACAGCCTGGACAGGCTCCGGACGCACTTCAGCCGGAACTCGGTCAGTAGTGCCTCTACCCGAAGTTCTTTCCAAGTACTCTCCTCTCAAGGCAAGTATAGATTTGCATGCATCAGTTGCGTGACTCCAATTTTTACCATGGATACAGCAGAAAAAGGCCTGGGCTTTGCCAGCCGGTTTCCCTAGCGGCCTCTAGCCGTTGGTCTTGCTTCCTGAAGGCTGCGGAGCTCTTTGAGTAAACTTCTGCGGGGGTGCAATGTTCAAAACTTCCGAACGAGGATGCTTTTGCCCCCGACGCCTTTCATGCTGAACTTCAAAGCTAGGCCCTTGTGGCTGTGCTAAAGTTTTTACTTCCAACTTAACTTCTTGCACTATTGACGGAGTTACAGCAGTTCTCCGAAGCCATCCCTCTTCTGACCTTGCATACTCTTTGAAATAAGACATCAACTGAGAAACAGAAGATATATTTTTCCGGTGAAGTTTATCAAGGAGGCCTGCATGAATAACTCCCTCTCGAGTTGCGTCAACTACCAAAGACGTAGATAACCCTCGAATTTGCGACTTCGTATGAGCGAAGCGCTTGAAATACTGTCTTAAGATCTCTCCGGGAAGCTGCTTCACCTAGAAAAGGCTTCCTGTTGACATTGGGGGTACGAAGGTACCCTGAAAGTTACTCATGAACTTCTTCCTCAACTGCCCCCATGAACTGATTGATCCTGGCTTTAGAGACCAAAACCACCACAAAGCCACTCCTTGGAGGGCTAGGGGAAAACATTTGGCCATAGTATCTCGCACTCCCCCGCTGGCTTCAATTGCTAATGCATAAGAACGGGCAAACTCTCCAGGATCTTCATCTCCGGAATATTTGCAAAGCTTCGAAGTTTTAAACTTAGGATCGAAGCGCACTTTCTGTAACTCAGGATGCAGCGGAGATTCGGTGTCGAATGACGCGTTCTCCGGGGCTTCGGGATAAATAAGTTCATCATCTTCGGGCATTTCAGGGATGACCGGGTGGGCTGAGAACGAAGCCTATCTGCGGCTTATTGACGCCACCTTGCTACTTCAGCTTGGAGACTGGCCATTTTAGCGGCCATATCACCAAGACCGTCTTCATCTCCTCCGGAAGGATCTTCCGGGTCTTGAGAACTGTAGGGATCTGTTCGAAGTGGAACTTGAGGTGGAAGAGGGACTCCGGCTAGCCAAAGTATAGATGGAGTTGGTGGAGGAACTCCGTATGCTCGAGGAAGGGGAATCCCTTCCGGAGTTTGAGGTGCAGTAAATGTCGAAGGTCCTCCGACCTCAACTGTGTTTGAAGATCTTGCTCCGGAGGTCCGAGGAGACCTCCGAACAGGATTACCACCTGCACTCCACTTAGGAGGCATGGTTTGAGAACTTGGTAGAGAACGAAGTTTTTTAGACTAGGTTCCCCACGGACGGCGCCAACTGTTTGCGTAAAAGATTACGCTAACAGGTTTCTGAAGATTAGAAACTAACAAACGAAGTGTTTGCAAAGTAAACTATTCGAAGCCTCCGAAAAGATAATAGATTAAAATAGTTCGAATGTGTGTATTTAATAACTTGTTGTCTCAGCATATGTTGGTGCAGCATAGCCTGGTCCCAAGTCTAGGTACAAGGAGGAGGGTTGCGTTAGGCGTGGCGAGCCAGCTATAAAAAAACTTAGCCACTCAAATGGAAATGAAACCCAATAGAAAACCGTTGGGGCGTAACCCTCTTAGCGACGCGCCATATCGGCACCCGGGTATGGTGTTAAATGGGCAAGGGCCGGGCCGCCACCCCCTTGGTGGCGCGCCGTGTCGTGATCTGGATGCGGTGTCAAGTGAGCAAGGATCGGGTCGTCGCTTCCTTAGTGGCGCGCTACATCGGCGCCCGGGTGTAGTGACAAATGTGCAAGGGTCTTCGCATCTGTCTCAACGGGTGCGAGGGGTAAGGAAGCTAGTTGAGCCGACTAGGATCCGTGTAGGTAGTTGGAACGTAGGGTCCCTTTCAGGTAAGCTAAGAGAGTTAGTCGATGCAGCGAGCAGGAGGCGTGTTAATATCCTATGTGTCCAGGAGACAAAATGGAAGGGGCAAAAAGCGAAGGAGGTGGAGAACACTGGTTTCAAGCTTTGGTACTCAGGAACAGTGGCAAACAAAAATGGAGTAGGTATCCTGATTGATAAGAGCCTTAAGGATGGAGTGGTGGATGTCAAAAGGCAGGGAGATAGGATTATCTTAGTCAAACTAGTTTTGGGGGATGTGGTCTTGAACATAATAAGTGCATATGCCCCTCAGGTTGGTCTCAGTGAGAGCGAGAAGAGAAAGTTCTGGGAAGACTTAGATAGCATGGTCAGAGCAGTACCAACCAATGAGAAGCTTTTCATAGGAGGAGATCTCAATGGTCATGTAGGTTCAACAAAGGCAGGTTATGAGCTGGCTCATGGAGGTTTCGGGTATGGTAGTAGGAATCAAGAAGGAGAGGATATTTTGGACTTCGCTGTAGCCTACAACCTAGTGATAGCCAACACTTTCTTCAGAAAGAGAGATTCTCATTTGGTGACTTTTAGTAGTGGCCATCGTTCGAGCCAGATCGACTTCGTTCTCACTAGGAGAGAAGATAAACAAGCATGTTTGGATTGTAAGGTGATACCTGGAGAGAGTGTTGTGCCCCAACATAATCTTGTGGTGGCTGACTTTCGTTTTCGGATCCGTACCCATAGGGATAAACAAGCCAAAATTGCGAGGACGAAGTGGTGGAAACTCAAAGGGGAGACATCCGAAGTTTTTAAGGAAAGAGTTTCTGTGGAGGGCGCTTGGTCCGAAGAAGAAGATGCAAACAACATGTGGGTGAAGATGGCAACTTGTATTAGGAAGGTGGCGTCAGAAGTGTTTGGAGTGACCAAAGGGAGCAGAGGTGAACCTAAAGATACTTGGTGGTGGACCGAGGATGTTCAAAAGGCAATAAAGGAGAAGAAAGAATGTTACAGGAGCTTGTTCCATGACAGGAGCACGGTCAACATAGAGAGGTATAAGGTAGCAAAGAAGACTGCTAAGCGAGCTGTGAGTGAGGCAAAGGGTCGAGCCTATGATGATCTTTACCGAAGACTAAGTACAAAAGAAGGGGAGAAGGATGTCTATAAGATGGCTAGGATTCGGGAAAGGAAGACAAGGGACCTCAACCAAGTTAAATGCATTAAAGATGAGATGAATCAACTCTTGGTGAAAGGACAAGACATCAAATAGAGGTGGCAGAGGTATTTTGACAATCTTTTCAATGGTGAGAATGAGACTATGGACACCCAATTGGATGACTCCTTTGATGATTTAAATAGATGCTTTGTACGCAGGATCCAAGAGTCAGAGGTCAAAGAAGCTTTAAAGAGGATGAAAGGGGGCAAGGCGATGGGTCCGGATGGTATCCCAATAGAGGTGTGGAAATGCCTTGGGGATATTGCTATCGTTTGGCTAACCAAGTTGTTCAACCATATTTTTCGATCAAACAAGATGCCCGATGAGTGGAGGAGGAGTACATTAGTACCAATCTTCAAGAGCAAGGGAGATATTCAAAGTTGTACCAACTATCGAGGGATTAAGCTCATGAGCCACACTATGAAGCTTTGGGAGAGAGTTATTGAGCATCGCCTAAGAGGAATGACGCATATCACCATGAACCAATTTGGATTCATGCCTGGAAGGTCAACCATGGAAGCAATTTTTTTAATAAGACAGGTCATGGAGCGGTATAAGGAGCAGAAGAAGGACTTGCACATGGTTTTTATCGACTTGGAAAAGGCCTATGATAAAATACCTAGGAATCTCATATGGTGGGCATTGGATAAGCATAAAGTCCCAACAAAGTATGTTACGCTCATTAAGGACATGTATGACAAGGTTGTGACTAGTGTCCGAACAACTGATGGTGATACAAATGTTTTCCCGATTAACATAGGACTACATCAAGGTTCAGCTTTGAGCCCTTATCTATTTGCCTTAGTGATAGATGAGGTCACAAGGGATATACAAGGAGATATCCCTTGGTGTATGCTTTTCGCTGACGATGTAGTTCTAGTAGATGAAAGTCGGGAAGGAGTAAATAGAAAGCTAGAGTTATGGCGTCAGACCCTAGAGTCAAAAGGATTTAGAATTAGCAGGACCAAAACAGAGTATATGAGATGTGACTTTGGTACTACAATTAGTGAGGATGGAGATGTAAGCTTGGGAGGCCAAGTAGTACCAAAGAAGGACACCTTTCGTTATTTGGGATCGATGCTTCAGAGAGATGGTGATATTGATGAAGATGTTAGCCATAGGATCAAAGCGGGGTGGATGAAATGGCGTCAAGCATCGGGAGTCCTATGTAACAAGAGAGTGCCACAGAAGTTGAAAGGCAAGTTCTACAGGACGGCGATTAGGCCTGCTATGTTATATGGGGCTGAGTGTTGGCCTACTAAGAGGCGGCGTATCCAACAACTATGTGTCACAGAGATGCGTATGTTGCGTTGGATATGTGGGCACACAAGATTGGACCGAGTGAGAAACGATGACATACGCGATCGGCTAGGAGTAGCGCCAATTGAAGAAAAGCTTATGCAACACCGGTTGAGATGGTTTGGGCATGTCCACCGGAGACCCCCAGAGGCACCGGTGCACAGAGGTATCATAAGACGGGTCAATAATGTGAAGAGAGGTAGAGGGCGACCAAACTTGACATGGGAGGAGGCATTCAAAAGGGACTTGAAGGAATGGAATATCCCAAAGGAGTTGTGTTTGGATAGAAGTGCTTGGAAAGAAGCTATCCACGTGCCCGAACTGTGATTAGGCTTTTTTCCCTTTTAGTGCTCTTAAAAGCTTTTCCCCTCCCCTTTCTCTCTCTCTTTTTGGTGACTTCTTGTTGGGTTTCAACTCTAGCCTACCCCAACTTGCTTGGGACTAAAAGGCTTTGTTGATGTTGATGTTGTTGATGTTGTTGATGTGTGTATTTAATAACTTGTATTCGGTCCTCATTACAGGGTAAAACGAGGGGTATTTATAGGCCCAAATATTAAGGAAAAGACTCTTTTACCCCTCTATTACAACCGACATAGTGGAAACTATTCGGTACCCTTAATAGGGATAAAATGGTAAAAGACTAATCTAATGAGAAAGAAGATAAGTCTTCCATCTTAGCTGGCAAGGAAACTCTCGGAAGAGTCCAAGTTCGAAGATATACTCCGAACTAGAGTCCGTCTTCATACTTCGAACTTGATTCATGGCATCCCCGGCGATACATGCTGGAAACCTTTAATTCAATCGCCTGCCTTTGTCCTGTTACTGCAATAACCCTGAGGATGGAATAATTTCCCCCAACACATACTTACCATCAAACAAAGGTAGACGTGCTTCTAGTTTTGTTAGATAATATTTCAATATATCATATCCTTCATGTTGAGCACTCTCCATGTGGCAAATCTGACCAGGAAGATGTAGAGCATGTGCATTCCCACTCTTGTGCATTCCTATCATGATTAGTAATGAACAAGAAACATACACAAGAATATGCATGTCCCTATCAATTACTAGGTTATTAGGTTATAGAGGGTAATATTCATAAGCACTCAAGCTTTTTTATCAAGCTTTTATAAGTTCTTACCAAGAAAGACAGGAGGTGACAACACCCGCAAAAACGAACAAACTCCTAGAGAAGGTTGATTTTCCTTGCCTCACATGGTTATATGAAAAGACAAAGACAAAAGATAGACCGTAGTGGTTAGCACAAAAGAGTAAGAAGGAGTCACAACTAGTGGAAAAGTGGTCCTATCTAGGCTCTCACTCACAACCTTGTGCAAACAAGCTCTTACCAATTCTCACACTGCTCAATAGGGGGTGGTGGCAACTGTCGGAGTGGACAACCCTTGGAAGAAGGTGTAACGACTGTAGAGTGGTAGTCGGGTATGTGGAGCTATAGGTAGGCTAAGATACTATCAAAGGAAATACTAGAACCACATTAGGCAATGTAAGTTGAATAATCATTCAAAGTCGGTATTATGTTGGTCCTAGGCTAGGGCCTATTAGAGACGCGAGCCTAGACACAAATGATACCACCAAACCAACAAAGGTATAACTAACTTTCCTCGTCTTTTCTCACAAGTTTTCTTCAATTTTTTCTCTGTTTTTTCTCTTTTTTGGTGCGGCTCTTGTTCTTTTGGAGCACCTTTCTGTCGTTTTTAAACAACAGCAACTAAGGACAAAAACTACTATATATAGAAACACACTTGAAAATTGCACAACTTTGTGCGAGTTTTGATAGTTTTATTAAAACTAGCACAGGTTGCTTGAATTATACTCGAATTTCAATAACAAATCCAACCCCAATTTAATTTATACTTGAAAATAAAGGAATAAAAATACCCTAAACACTTGATAAACAGACCAAACACAGTGGTAAAAAGGTGATAAGAACTCGAAAATCTAAATGAACTAAACACTAAGACCAAAAACTCAACAAACTAGAACTAAGTAGTACTAGTAAAAGGCACAAATTTGTCTAGGATGAAGGGCAAACTAATTATATATATATTTGGCATTTTTGGACTGTAGGTAACTTGTGTACTGTCGATCGGACTGGCCTTACTGGGCCGGTTTGACTGGGTCCTATGGGTCGGACCGCCCAGGGTGGGTTGTTTAGACCGGCTAGTGTTGGGTGCCTGAAAAGGGCTGGTCGGACTGCCGTAGTAAGCTGGTCAGACCTTGGTGGTGTTGGCAGTCTGACCGGCCTTAGGGCTGCTGTTAGACCGACGGTCTTCTCCTCAGGTGTCTTCTGTGGTTTGCCTCCGTCTTGCTCTAAGGGGCCCTCTTTGGGAATGGGACATCCTGGGACCCCACCTTTACCACGATGGTCTCGGATATATCCTTTGGATGCCCTCGCGGTGCGACGGATAATCTATCGAAGACGTTGCCCCTCACCGCACCCATCTGATTCTGCATGTTATAAAACTCGGAAGGCACAAATGGAGCAATATAGTAGGGTGCAGGTACCTAGGAGGCAAAAAATAGCACGGAGGCCACTGCTCCATGTTCATGTGATACGGCGGTGGAGGAAACGGTGGCTCCAGTGGTCTCGCCCATCGTGGGCCAAACCTACTATTCTGAAGAGGGTTCGGCCTTGTCGGAGGTCCTAGCCGAGTGTTTGCCTTCTCAGCCCTCTTCTTATGTTTCTAAAGCAGCATATCATACGTCACATTCGGCTGCTTGCGGGTCACAGCTAAAGACAATGTGTTGGTGTTAACATTCCACACTCCTACCTTAGGGTTCTTCGGCACGAGTGTGTGTGTACGAGGCTCTCCGATCACGACGTCCTTCCACTTAGCCGACCCAACCTGCTCGGGCCGAATCAGCACCTTTTTCCCATCGAGATCAATGGTGTTCACGGGAAAGGGGTCCTGGTCAAGCTTCATTTTGGGATTTTTATCCAACTTCAATCATCCTTCCTCTATGGCCGATTGAACCTATCGATGAAAAACATTGCAATCATTAGTAGAATGGGAATGAGAGTCATGCCACTAACAATAAGCTTGCTTCTTCAAGTCATCGGCAGTCAGGATAATGTGACCCTTCGGCAATCTCATGAGCTTGTTCTTCAATAAAAAAATCAAATATTATGTCACACTTGATCACGTCGAAGGAATATTTTACTCCGTTGGGCCGAGTCTTAGTGGGAGATGGCCGTAACTCAGAGCAAGTAACGGGCTTGGCCTTACGAGATAAATTCCACTCTGTGGTGTACATGTCGGCTGAGTCATCATCGCTCTCCGATGATTCCTCACTGGAGTGCTCCATGACGTACACCTCAGCCTTTGGCTTGTAGAGGTCTTAGTGAATTTTCTACTTTTGGGTCGGATTTCCTGAACCAGATCCTTTCGCAGAACTTGACGAACTTCAAAGAAACCCTGGCCATCTAGTTTCTCCTTGAGTTCAGAGTGTAAACCATTAAAATCTAGGTCGGCCAAGTCCCTATCAGAAATGTTCAAGGTAAAATAATTCCCTGGTATAGAAGTAGTCTCTAAAATGCTTAATGTACTCAAAGACACTCTCGCTAGCCTTCTGTCTAATCGATGTCAAATGCGAGAGCCTAAGTTCAGTTTCCCTAGTATAGAAGTAGTCATGGAACTTCTGCTCTAGCTAGGCCCAAGTCTGCATGGAGTTCGGCGGTAACGTCGAAAACCAAGTAAAAACGGTGCCAGAAAGCGATAGAGAAAATAGTCTAAGCTTCAACGCGTCCGACCCGCTAGCCTCGCCACACTGCGCTAGGAATTGGACTATGTGCTCTAGGGTAGTCTTACTACCTTCACCATCAAATTTTGTAAATTCGGGAACCCTAAAGCCGCGCGGGTACCGGATCGTGTCGAAGTGGTCGGGGTATAGCTTGTGGTAACCCCTAACTCGACCCCTAGGTGTCAAGCTCGCACATTCTCTAAACAGTGTGTGAATTCGCTCCTCGATGTCATCTAGGCCTCTTGCCTATGCGTGTCTCTCATGCGGGGGCGCAACACACGGTGGTATATTGGTGTGTCGGTCATGTGGATCCTCCTCTCGTGCCAGCTTGTGATATGGGACGTGCTTAGGCCTATGCAGGTGTGCAGGAGCTGGAGGTGCGGGCAGCGTGGGAAAAGTTAGCGTAGGCGTAGGCGTGGGTAGCAGGGGTAGTCTGACCGGCCATAGGGCCGGTCAGACCAAGGGTATAGTAGCCGGTCGGACTGGCCTGATGGCCGGTCTGACCGACTAAGGCATACGCGGCCTCAGGCATGGATGATGTGGTCGTAGACGCTATGACTTTTCTGATACTCCCGTCAGTTCTACTATATATGCGATGAACATGGGGTACACTTGCGATCGGAGTTAGAGAAGCGGCCTTAGAAAAGTCGAATTTCCTAAACATTACCTCCATTCTAGAGTCAAATATGGCCTCTATATGACTTGCAACGGTAGCGCTAACGGCTTGGTCAACTGTGGTGGCTATCTTTTTCTTGATGTCCAGGGAGGATAGTCGAGGATACAACGCTATTACCTTGCTCCCGGGGAGATCGGGGATGCCGATGTCGTGCTTGACGAAGCCCCATGGGTCTTGGTGAAGCACCCAAGTAAGAGAGCATGCAGTCTGTCCATCTTGGCCTCGATCTCTGCCCTACCTTCCTCGGAGAGGGCGGTGAGGGTGTGGATGATTTTGTTGTTGTCGAACTCTCGCTCCCCACCGGATCCATCGGCGTCGAGGGTCCCATTGATGTAGATGTAGTTGATGTACACGTCGCCGATGTAGTAGTGCTTGGCCTGTTTCTCCCCAGCGGAGTCGCCAAAAAGTGTGTTGACACTAAAATCCAACGATCAAAGAGCCAAACACAAACACACGGATGTCAATTCGACAATCCAAAAGCACGTGGATACTTAGATATAACCCCTAAGCGTAATACGGCACTGATGTCACGTTCCTATGACCATTGATAGTGACAAGGGAGGGTGGAGTCGCTAGGCAATTAAACAATTATTAATATTATTCTATTAACCGAGTTGTAGATGAAAATACCCAACCGACCAATTTAGGGTCGGTCGGACTGAAGTTCAACTAGTGGTAAGACCGACCTAGGCAAGCTGATTAGACCGACGCTAAGCCACCGGTCAGACCAGCGATGTGGAGTCTAGTCGAAAGGGGTCTTCAGCGTATTCTGCGAAGTGTGACTGGAGAGGTCTCCGGCCTTTGGTCTTCGGTAAGTCGAACCGAAGGGTAAACTCCGATAAGATCGGACAGTGTTTGAAGGGGGTCCGAAGGGGCACTCCAGCGCCGGTGCGAGGCTTTTCTAAGGCCTTCTGTGAAGCCCGATTAGACCGGCTATATGCCACCGGTCAGACCACTGCGTGTCGGTGCATTACATGATTTCATAGCACGGGCCGGTCAGACCGGGGTGTTGCCTCCAGTCTGATCGATGGCCTTTGGAATTTGGTCTCCGGTTTCCAACGACCGTCTTTCTATGGACAACTTGCAACCAAAGTTCTTGGCGAAGAATATGAGATTGAAACACTGCAAAAACTATAGGAGATCAAAGGAAATTCAGCCAAGAGATCGAATTACCGATAAAAACCGACAAAACAATAAAAATTTGTTACATGTATGAGACGGGTGATTCACAAGCGAATCAACAAGGCTTACCATGACTACAACATGGCGGATGGAGAGTTTACAGCGCAAACTCACAAAGATGTACGTGCTAAACTAATCCTAGGGCAAGAAAGTAAATTGAAAAGTAAAGTGTGATTCAAGGTAAATAATAGATTGGATCTAATAGGTTTTTGAGGGGAGAGATCTTGAATCGGCCTTGCCCCTATATTTATAGGGGTTGGACATGACGTGACTGGGCTCTAATTTGACCTAAATACTAGTCCAAGTCGTTAAAAATTAATTAGAGATAAAATCTACCCGAAATTAGATTGGTCCGGTCAGACTAGCCTTATAGGGCCGGTCAGACCGAAGTTGGCTAGTCAGACCGGTGGTACATGACCGGTTAGACCAACCTGTGCAAGGACATGGCATATTTTTGGCCAAAAGTACCAATTTTGACATTTTGATAATTTTGACCATTAATGCCATTTTTTGCTATCAACAACCCGCTTTGTCCCCGCTATTGTCGATCTCCTAGAACGCTGGAATCCCTTCCACCTCTGCTGCACGGTCATGACCCACTCTAACCCAGCGAGTGTTGGTTTTTTTTCGAATTGCCCCGATGACTCACGCTCCTCATGAGTAGCAGCGTCGTCTCCTGAATATGAGTAACACATACGGTTTCCGCCAACACGTGAGAGGCTCTAGTTCTGTGGGATCGGAATGGCGACTAGAGGGGGGTGAATAGGCACCTCGACAAATTCTCGCGAATATGATGGTCTTTTCAGAACACCCCAACACTCCTCTAACAATACAGAATCAGATTTGTGACTCACTGTACACAACCAGAATAGAATTCAACCTCAATCATGATTTTTGTCTAAATCAGAGTTTGAACGGTCGATCTGTATTGTCGGTATTTGAAACTCCAAAATATAACCGCTATTTCGACAAATGAATAGTCAACAGGAAGGTGTCGATCATTGAAACTCCGACAGGTTTCAGAGAATCAGAAAAACACTCAGAAATTCAAATCAAGTTTCAGAAGCTAAATTAGATTGACACTATTTGATTTTAGATGAGATCATATGAATCCTGAAAAATTCTGGACAGTGAATAGTATTATTTAGATTCAAAATAGTTCAATCATTCAGATTTCAATTTTACACCAGATCAGATATGCATGATTTGAAACTGATTGCTAGAATTGAATACCAATTGAAAACACAATACTTTTGAAAAAAATCTGGACGATGAATAGTACCACATATTCAATTTTGGTTCAGAATTCAGATTTCAACTTCAAAACCCATTTCAGTTCTGAATTCAACTCAATTCAATCAGTCAACAAATTCAATCAGATTTTTGGAGATTCAATAGAAAATGATCTGAACTTGAACAGATTTGATTTAGCCTTGAAAACAGAATTAAATACTCAATTACAGTACTGAAATTGAATTGTAATTCAAAACAGATAGCATATTCAAGATAAATAATACTGAATTCAGAAACAGTACTGACTTTTCATGTAAACTCAGAATTGAAGTTGAAAATTGATTTCAGAGAATGAATCTGTTCTGAAAAATAATATCTAAACCTGAAAATAGACTTCAGAATATTGGTTCATTTCAATCAGACCAATGAAACAATCAATCCTGACTTCAGTTAAATTTCAGTTCTGAAATTAAATATCAACACAGCTGAACATACCCATTCAGATGACTCAAACTTATGGTTCAGTTTAACATAGTTAACACTAGATTAATTATAACTGAAACCAAAGAGTATCTTATGTTTGAAATAATACAGCAAACAGGAAACAACTCAACACTCTTCAGATTTTCAGACAAAGTGACTGATTCAGTATTTAATCTTTTAGAAAACCAAACAGAATCAATCTTAAATCAATCACTTCTGAATTAGTAAGCAATTACATGTAAACATGTTTATGACTGAATGGTTTGATGCAGATCACTGTGGATTCAGAAGCTACTGAAGAATACTGACTTCAAATCAATTGCATGAAACAGGAAAAACTAGCAGGAATAGGTAAGTTCAGACCAATATGACTTGTATCAATTCATCTCAATCATCAGCCAAAAATCAATCATACTAACTTAAACACATCATTGCATGTATAGTCAAATCAGTAGAAAAACAGTGTGGAGTATTTGTAGACAAACTACTCAAACCATGTAAACCAGTGGAAATGTTGTATGACACTAAAATCAGATGAACTCTGAATGATACCAAATCAGTTAAACACACTTTTCAAAATGAAACATATTCAGAACATCCACAAGAATGATTCAGCAATTTTCTCAAACAGCCTAAAGGGACTTAGTTCTATTCAGAGTACACAAACCTGCTCAGAAAATTCCTGATGAAAAATCAGCACTACTTTCTTATTCTCTAACTCTTGTCTTGATCAGGATCATCTCCTCCTTAGATGAATCACACACACAACCAGTACATTAACACAGGAGAAACCAAATCAAAAGTTCTACCAATTATTTTTTCATAACACAATATTTCTGGTTTTGCACCAACAAGTTTCTAGAAGAGTGGGTAGTTGGAAAAACAGCTGAAAAGTGTTTTAGTAATCCCTTTTTGATTCAAATGGCAGATGATGAAAATTATCATGAACAGAAAAAGAGTCAGAAGTTCCTCAAGAACTTTCTGTATTACATTAGCCTGAGAAACAAAAATTTCAAGGAAGATCTGAAGATAAACAAATTTTTCAAGAACAGGCTCTCAGACAGAGTTCTTTTTTAGAACTGTGATGACACTTTTGATCAGCAAAATAATCACGAAGAAATTTTAGAAACTCATTGCAACTTTCAAAAATGGAACATTCAAATCTTCCACAACAGAAGTTACATAGGAATCTATCACATGTTCTACACTGGATTCATCAGAAAATGCACACAAAAAGTGAATCTAGACTAAAACACTTACCTGCGCCTAGAACTGTTCTCTCGCTGGTTCTTGTTCAATTTTCGGATCTGGAACAGTAGCTCTTATGAAAAACAAAATGGATGTATTAAAAATGATGTAGTGGTTGAATGGTTCAGCCAAAAAGAATAGCCACCTGCCCATGGATATGGTCCTCTATTTATAGGACAGCCATGGGGGTAATTTCTAAAAAGAACCCTCTAGAACCTCTATTTTACATCAAGGTCCTATTCCTTGTAATATATTTTTCAGAACTCAATAAATCCTAAAAAATACATTAAAGGAGAACATATACTCTAGACTCTCAACTTTTTATTACACATTGACTCAAAATAAAAAGGACTCCAAACTATTGAAATTAACAAAACTATATTTGTGACGGTTTTCAGCAAAAACCGAGAAATCCTCTTAACCCTTCGACTCATGACACCGCTTTGCGACTCTGAGCGCCATCAAGCCACTTCCGCTCTCGATCCCCTCGAGCCACCTAAATGCTTGTCCTGGCCTCCCTTTCGTAGACACGGTCATCACGCCATCGCTTTCATCCATCCGTCCAAGTCTTGCTCAGTCTTTTCGTGCACTCTTGAGATCTTTTCTAACTTCACCCGGCCTCCCTGATCCTTCGGCATCGAGCTCCCCGCTTGAACCTCGATCACTCACCATTGATAGTTGGTCAGCCTCTCCACCCTGCACATCCAAGACAAGCCAAAATAAGAACGCGACGCACCACCGAAATCCTCGGCAACCAATCCTCATTTGTACATCAAACCCTTCTATGTACCCAAACCATGACTCAATCACACGCTCACTTACATGCTCATTCTTGTCAATCACTCATCATCCAGACAGAAACCATCCTTGGTTTCACAAGTCCCCACACCAAGTGAACCCAAGTTTCTAAGAAGGATGTCAAGTTTTCATCTCCGGAACTCTCAGAGTTCGTTTGAAGTCTACTCTGCACTCGGGCAGTCACGAGTAACTACTCTGACTATTGTATTGATGATTCACTCTAGCGTAGTCATTGAGAAGGTTGTTTCCCTGCTCATGGTCTCTTCCGAGCAAGTTGTCTTTGACCAACTGCCGTCGCTTGCACTCGACTATCCATGATGCTAAAGGACCTAAACAACACGCATGTGGCTCAAGTTCCCTGTGTTACATAGACCTAAGCTATATCGATCAAGTCGAGGCTCAGCATTGCGTGCAGTCGTACATACAAAAGAAGGCTTGACAAAAGAATAAGTTTTTATTGCATTTCTGTGAGATGTACAAGGATTTCTTCTACATTTTTATCTGCTCAACAAGATTAGGAGGCCCTGGGAGCTGGTGGGTGGTACGGCGAACTCCAAGCGCCTTGTACAATGCCTACGGACCGACCCACCGGGCAAGATGTGCATCTCTGACGATGTCGCCCGGGTTGCCGACAAGCCCTAGTCCATCGACGAGTGCTACCTCACTAACACCTTCGACGACCTTGATGTCATCAACGCTAGGGTGGGGCTGATCTCGACAATAACTATCGAGATCAACGGTCGCATGAAAGACCTACCTTCCACTAGGGCTCTCCCCGTGGAAGGTGGTCCTCTTTGCCGACCCCCATGTCACAGAGGCGCTATGACATGGGTTTGGATGCCGCCGCCTTGAGGCAGCCACCTTGAAGGGGAGCACCCACGCTGGCTACCCATGGACGACCACGCTCGGCTTCCTGGAGGAGTGTCTAGAGAATACCAAAGTCGAGATTTTTATCTACTCAGCAAGGTATTCTTCGTTGGGTCATCCCATGCACTGCCCCAACCCCAAGAGCACAGGGCTGCATCGGGGATGACAGACCACCCTAGGTACACTGACGTAAGGTCATCACACAAGCTCACTAGGCCTAGGCCATGGTCAGATAACCGCCATAAGGTCGCCGCATGGGCCCACAATCCCATCGCTAGAACGCCATAAGAGCACAGCTCTGGTTGGCTCGTGAAGACATTCTCCTAAAGATCCTATAGAAGAACGATCAAAACTCCAGCAACAATTGGCATGAAAATGCACAAACGAGAAGTACTCACTTGAAGTCTAGGGTCTCTTGATAGCCCATCGAGAAGCCATCATGCCAACTCATAGGAGGAGTAACTCTTCTGACGAAAGAAAGCTGAAGGAGAAGGGGTGAATCATTGGCCTCCCGTTAAAGGTGGAATCCCACTGATGGCGTGCCAAGAATCGCTCCACCGGTCTCGGTACCACGTCAGTCAAAATCCCCTACCATTAAGGCATGGTCAAGATGACTCATCTTATCGCCTGAAGAGATGGCATGTAGGGTGCACCACCTGATGTGCCTGACGCTTTGACGTCATTTAAAGCTTCATCATGATTTTCTCCACCAGACTCCACACCACGAGATTTATGGGATTTATTGTCCCCACAATCGCCGTTGGTCGTCTAGATAAGTCTCTGATCTTTACAATAATTTGACATGCCATTCAAATTCAAATATTATAGGCTTTTAGGCATTTTTTGGATCAGTCGTGGTCTTTCCACTCTGTATGCATGATCCGCTCTGGCTGAGTCATGGAAGGCCCCCTGTTTCCAAACGCTTAACAAGCTCTTGACTCTTAAGCGTCATTTTTTGGAATAGTTGTGGTCTTCCCACTCTATATCCACGATCCGCTCGGGTTGAGTTGTGGAAGACCCTTTCCTGGGATTCTTAATAAGTGCCCTTTTACTGGTGAAACCTTTTCATAAATTCACGATAATTCACATTGTATCCACGATGCGCTCTGGCTGAGTCGAATTGATAGGTTCCCGACTGAGTCACCTTTCCTGACTGGTCCTTCGTGACATCTTACAAAATGTACGAAACACCGATGGCTCTGAGAAGCGTTCATGTGGCTTAAGTCTCCCTGCGCTAGCAAGCCTATGCTATGTTGAATAATCAAAAGATCACGACCAGTCGGGCCCCATGCAAAAATATAAAGTGATGAAGCGACGTTGCATCTAATATGTTAATGTCTTACAAATATGTCACAACATATTTTTGTTCACTCAGTAGGTGCAGCAAGTGCAGGAGGATAAAATTTGATATCCGAGATCAAGGCTTCGGTAGTCTCCCCGACCTCGGCATGGATACGTTTAGCATCGGCCTCGTTGAAGTGCGCTGGCCACCCTGCTTGGGTGAAATCCAGCCGAGCAGTTGGATACAACGCTTGGATGATCCCAAGTGCATACATGGATGCCGTTCTCATGAAGTCCCAAATCATCTGCCTCAGCCAATCATCAGCCCCTCCAATTGAGCCAAGGACTCCTCTGTCGACCATTGTGATCTCGGGACCTCATCATTGACCATACGGATCAGCGTCTTGGCACACGTCGGGTAAATGTCTAGACGCTTCTGGGTGTTGACCAGACGCTGCTCAAAATTATCAAATTGAGCACCCACCCGGCGATGAAGCTCTGTAGGGTGAAACAAGTTTTCAAGTCATACATTGACAAAAATTCACTATAAATGAAGAAGCTCTTAGAAGGAGTCCATACTTTTGTACTCAACGAGCCACTTTTGAGCTGAAGCTTCTGACTCAGCGAGTTGCTTCTTCGCCTTCTCCAACTCGGCCAAGGCAGTGTCCCTCTCGGCTACTACGTTGTCAGCCGATTGGTGCGCCTGATTGGCGACCATCTCAAGATGCTCCCTTGATGCAGATAGCTCTACAAAATATGAAGACATTCAATGATCAAATCCCGCTAGAAAGACACTGAGAGTGTTGAAATTTACCGAAGGATTAAAGATCAAGCTGCTCGTGGAGAACGTGGTTCTCCCTCTCTAATCGCCCAGCTCGCCGTTCCTAGAGTCTAGATGCTCTCCTAGCTGACTGGCTAAATCCTATGTTGATACTCAGATCAGCGCACACAATAAGGTACGCGAGTATTTCATAGGAAAACTCACCATCATCCTCCGGCCATGGTGCCAAAATGCTTCTAGACACTCGGCCACGCTCCCCGACTGTTGTTGGGTCGAAGGGCGAGCAGAGGCTGGTGACACACTCCCGTTTATGGCGGTAGAAGTGGGTGGATCCTCCCTCGTCCCACCAAGGTCCACTGCGGCCGTCCTCAGCGAAGGAGACTTGAATGCTGACTTGTCTCTCGGTGGCGGTGTTCCACCCGCTGGTGGCACAGCACCTCTAGCCTCCACGCTTTGGGGAGCTTGAGACTTCCAGCCCTCATGTGGCCTTGGTGGTGCCACATAGACCACCAAGTCGGTGATCGGTGCATCAGCATCGGTCGCCTCAACCAAACTCAGTTCGGGTAGCGGTGGTCCTTCAGCGCTGCCAAAGAAACGATACGAAGATTATTATTAAGAGACACTTAAGAAGATCAACTGCCTCCTAACATCCCCACCATGTCGATCACCGAAACACTGTCTTCTTCATTCATGAGCTAGGTCCCACACCAGGAGTGAAACTGGTCGCCGAGGCCGAATGAGGAGGTGGTGGTCATGAAGGTGGAGGTGGAGGTGGGGTAGACAAGGAAGAAGACGACACCACGGCCCCGGGATATCGCGTGTGTCGTGTCCTCTTGGAAGTCTATGAGTTGGCACCTACCTCTCAGACAAAGGACGAAGGGATCTCTGCGGGTCCCTGCGCTAACCCCTCATTCACCGTCACCTTAGCCGAGCTCTGGGTCGACCGATGACCGGGCGAGACTTCCACCGACTTCTTCAAATTCTTCACCGGAGGAGAGCAAGTTTCCTTTCCATTCCTCTTCCTGCCACATGCATATCCATCTGACCCGGTGTCCTTCTGCCTGACCGGGCAGGGGTGCTCCAGCAGTGGAGGTAGAGAGAAGAAGGCGGTTTGACCCTACATAGCATTAGGACAAAAACTCGAAGACCATCTAAAAACTTCATCAAACGCCAACGGAAAAAGCAAAAACATTACCTCTGGCTAGGGAAACCTGAGTTATAAGTGGTGATAGCCTATGGCACTCCAAACTTCGACCTTGCTGTTGAATATGCTCTGGACTCTTGCCTCCACCTCCGCCCCGATCAAGTCTTCAGCAGACTCCCTGGTTGGATCGCTGGGACCCAAGTACTCATACCCGAGATGGAGTCGTTGCTTCAGCGGCACAACCTAGTGAAGCAAGAAGTTTACCACCACATGGAGGCATGTGACATTGTCCTCCTAAAGACGTCGGACTAGAGCTACCAACTCATCGACTTGCCCCTATTCCTTAGTCAGGCAGCGGTCGGTCCAAGTGAGCACCGTCTTCGGCACTCGGTCGATCTCAAGAGATAGGGATGGCTCGTGGTTGGCCATATAAAACCAACCCGAGTGCCACCCCTTGTTTGAAGAAGGAAGCACCATAGAGATATACTATGTCACTTTCCCATAATGAAGTTGGATCCCGCACCCTGCAATCACCTTGCGCCCAAGAGATCGCAAGCAGAAGAAATGACAAAAAATATTAAAGTGGGGGTCAATCCCCAAGAATACCTCACACATTTCGATAAAGATGGCAAGATGGATGATGTATATGAGATTCAGATTGCAAAGTGAAATGTCATAATGATGAAGAACGCCGCGAAGAAAAGGATGTGCGGGCAACCCGAAGCCGTGAGAAAAGAAATAGTCAAAGACCACAATATCGTGGGTATCGGGGGAAGGAAATGCCTTGCCGCCGGCCACTCGACACAAAGAGATGACCTTCGGTGTGAACTTCCCATGACTCTCCAACACCTTCTTCGCATCCTCTCCCATGGTGGACATGAGAAACTCCTCCGCGTGATCAACCGGCTTCTGGGAAGCGTCCACCGACACTAGAGCCTTGAAGACACTTGCCAAAGGATTCAAATTAAACAATCGCCAGGCTTTGCAGTAGCAGACCGCGTAATTGCAGTACTGAGAACCTTTGCGAGGCATCATGGGATCGAATGAAGAAGAAAGCACGAAGATTGGGTACTAAATCAAGGTACACCGGAAAAATTATTTATAACCTTTGATCCCCCTGACGATTCCGAGTCCCAAAGCATTGTGGTTGCCAAGCAAGCAACCCAAAGAGTACGTTTTCCATCAATCGCACCGGCGCGGTTCCTAGAACTGCCAGAAGATTTTGAATCGCACTCTAGAAGACAAAGTGAAAAAAGTGAAATGACAACGCCAACTACCATCTCCTTTACGGCTACCCCTACCAGTGAAGGGTTCAGACAGTTTCTTTATTCGCCGGCACTAAAGGAAAGTCCCAAGAGAAATATTTTGAGACTGAAGCTAATTATCTGAAGAAACTTCAGCCTTAGGGGCTGCACTCGGTAGGTTCACCTGGGCAGTGCACCAATCAAGATGTAAATGTATCGACAACAAGACTACTTGGAGCTCGTCCCACCTGCTCCGAGTGAGTTGCGCGCCAAAAAGAGCTCGGGGGCTGCTGTCGGGGATATAACTCTAGGTACTTTGTCGAGTGGTTTTGTTCCTATTGTCGTGCCACCGACTAGCATGAAGACTAGCCCGTGAGGAACAACCCAATCGCCTTATTCAGCACTCAGAAGAAGATTCGCCCGATTAACCATTTCAGTTATTTGTGCCGATAAAAGGCTGTTATGTGGCTGTTTCCGCAACCAGATAAGGGGACACGTGATGTAAACTAGGGTTCCCAATCTTCCGAAAGGTTCTGATATCTCTCGATTTGGTGGAGTCGCTACACAAATCGACCCGGCTTCTAGACAGCACGTCTTGAGCCCGCAATCGCAGCACAACGTCTCCTCTGGTTATCGACCGAACAGTGCCCGACCGACCTCGCCAAGAAGGCTAATCCTTTCCTGCGAATCGAAGAACACAAGCAAGAACCAAGAAGAATGCAACCGAATTGCAGATGTATGAATAAACTCACAAATTGGGGGTCTACAAACCGATATGACGGTGAAACTGTTCTGGACAGAATAATCTAAGCAAAACTCGTGATAGATAGCGGCGGCTGATGTTTATATAGGCTAATGAACATGGATTAACCCTAAAACATGTCCTTAAGGGACTCCAACTCGGTACATGGGCCAAAGGCCCAAACTAGTGACGCAGCATGAAACGGTTCTAGAAATCAGTACTGTTTTGACGATTGCCGACGACTCTGATTTTATCTTGATGTGAGGTTGGTCCCATTGGAAGGTTATATTCTCATCTTTCCAACCATATGTGGAACGTCCAAATCGGAGGTCGTATGCATCCTAGGCGTCCGAATTACTGTCAGGTGGTCCTGGAGTCCGAATTGGACTCGAAGTCGACTAGGATCGGATCTCCAACTTGGCTTGCACTCCCTTGCTGTACCTCCCCACCTCCAAGTCCTTCTTCATGAATCTCCTGGTCCTCTCCTTGGTTCCTAATCATAATATAATCATTAGGTAGCAATCTATTCTCAAATTCATAATTTGAAATGCTTAGGAACGAGCTCACCTCTAAATTCAAGTGTCGTGCACGAGCTCTAGTGATCGGACCTTGAATGTCTAGCGGAGAAGTGATGTCCTAATCATCCTCCCCCTCTTGAATTGGAGTCATCCTCGACTCTAATGTATCATCTTCTCCCAAGTAAGGCTTCAAATCTAAAATGTTAAAGGTAGGACTGACCCCGAACTCGGGAGGCAACTCAAGTTTATATGCATTATCATTAATCTTCTCAAGTATTTTGAAAGGACCATCAGCTCTAGGCATCAACTTAGACTTTCTTAAATCTGGAAATCTATCTTTCCTCGAGTGTAATCAAACTAAATCGCCCGTTTCAAGCTTAACTTCCTTTCTACCTTTACTACCAGCAAGCCTATATTTTTCAGTCATCTTTTCAATGTTTTCCTTAGTTCTTTCATGCAGTTTAAAAATAAATTCAGCACATTCTTTAGCATCATTATGTATTCTCTCACTGGTAGGTAAAGGCAATATATCGATAGGAGCACGAGGGTTAAAACCATACACTACCTGGAAAGGACTTACCTTGGTGGTAGAATGTGTTGCTCGGTTGTATGTAAACTCCACATGAGGCAAACATTCTTCCCACATCTTCAATTTTTTCTTCAAAACAGCCCTCAACATGGAGCCTAAAGTGCGGCTGACCACCTCCGTTTGGCCGTCAGTTTGTGGGTGACAAGTGGTAGAAAATAATAATTTGGTACCCAACTTGTTCCACAAAGTACGCCAAAAGTGACTCAAAAATTTTGCATCACGATCTGAAACAATAGTAGAAAACATACCATGCAAACGTACAATTTATTTGAAAAAGAGGTCAGCAATATGGACAACATCATCACTTTTATGACATGGTATAAAATGTTCCATCTTAGAAAATCGATCCACAACAACAAAAATGCTATCCCTCCCCCTCTTTGTCTGTGGCAATTCCAACAAAAAAATCCATAGAAATATCTGCCCATGGAATAGAAGGAACAGGGAGAGGTATGTATAAACCGTGTGGATTCAATCGAGACTTAGCTTTTTGACATGTGTTGCAGCGACTGACGAACCGCTCGACCTCTCTCCTCATTCTTGGCCAAAATAAATGTGAGGCCAAAACATCTTCTGTCTTCTTAGCACCAAAGTGCCCCATCTAGCCTCCCCCATGTGCTTCCTGCAGCAACAAAAGGCGAACAGAACCAACTGGAATGCACAAGCGGTTATACCTAAACACAAACCCATCATTGATCACGAATGTGTTCCATGTATGTCCCTCTTTACAATTCAGCAGCACATCTTTAAAATCAGGATGACGTGCATATTGTTCTTTTATTGATTCAAATCCAAAAATCCAACAATCAAGTTGGGACAACAAAGTATAGCGCCTAGACAAAGCATCAGCAATGACATTATCCTTCCCTTTCTTATACTTGATGACGTAAGGAAACACTACAAGAAAATAGTAAATTTTCGTCGGCTTTTTTAATTTTTGTCGGCATTTTTGAAAGCAGGCGGAAGTTAATTAACTTCTGTCGGTCAGCACGAGATGACAGAAGTTAACTTAACTTTCGTCGGCTTTCACTATGGCCGATGGAAGTTAAAGTGGAAATTTCTCCATGCAGATACAGGGAAATAACTTCCGTCGGCCAGAGTAAAAGCCGATGGAAGTAAACCACAACTTTCGTCAGCCCACACCTTGGCCGACAGGAGTAAATTTTTCACCCTTGGAAAATAGACTTAACTTCCGTCGGCCCACTCTTGGCCGACGGAAGTTATTTTTGCCCTAATGAGGGAAATCTTTCCCCCGACCCGCATCGCCTTGTGCTCCTGCCCTCTCGAGCGCTGCTGCCTTCACTCGTGCCTCCTCCCCACCGCCACCACATAGCACGGTCGCCCGCCGCCTCAGCCCACCTTGTGCCACCTCCACTGCATCTCCTCGCTGTCATCGTCGCCCGCCTCATGCTGCCTCCACCGCATCTCCCCGCCGCCACCGCCGCCCGCCCAGCCTCCGCCTCCGCGCGCCGCCCTGACGCCGCCTCCAATCGCCCGACCCGACGAAGCTTCCTCCGACCTCCGACAAAGCCTCGGGTTCCCTGGCGGCCGCACACCTCCTCCTCTAGCCCGCTTCGTAAGTTCTCGCCTAGGATTTGATTGCTTGATTGCGGGATGTTTAATTTAATAATTTGTGGTTTGATTCTCCTTTTCTAGGAGTGTGAACAATGTTCAGCTGAAGAAGAAATAATATTCCCCGGTTGCTTCTTGTCTACATGGTTTGCTTCTTGTTATTTATAAAACCTAGACATTGTTTTGCAATATTTTGATTCAGTAATTAGCTTGTATTGTCAAAATGGAATGAATGCAACTGTTTTTATCATGTAGGTTTCTGCTTTCCTTGCTGGATTGTTCCACTCCCGTTTAATCAAGAGAGTGCTAGTTGTCACCCCAAAGACCCTTCTTACTCATTGGATCAAGGATCTTTCAGTTGTGGGCATCAAAGATAAGATCAGAGAGTAGGATATTATGAGCTGAGCTGACATATGTTCTTCCGTGAATTCTATAGAGGTCATTTTTGTTGGTGCTAATTATTCTTTTTCTTCACAGCTACTCTGGTACTAGTGCAAACATTAACAACTGTGAGCTTAAATATATCTTCAAGGTTTGTTCTCTTAAGTCTTAACATAAATATGTCCTCTACTAGCTACACTCATGATCTGGTTTACTGGATGTTTGTATTTTGTAATACTTGGACGCCATAACAGTTAAAATTGAAGCAGGAGTTCATATGTTGATAGCATCATTTAAAACAATATTCAGTTCTTCCTTGCTACCATAACAATTAGGTGTTTTATTAGTTCCTTATCTACTTTCTACAGGAGGGTGGTATCCTTCTAACAACATATGACATTGTCCGGAACAATTACAAGATGATAAAAGGCAATTTCTGCAATGACAACGATGAGGATGAAACATTATGGAACTATGTCCATCGTTTGTTTTAAATACCTTGTGTACATCGTGTCATCATCAGTGGAACACCTATACAAAATAACCTGAAGGTCTACCCCTCTCTGAATTCCTCCATCCTAGTATATCTTGAATAGTTAGAAGTTTTGACTTGATTTCTTGTAACCATATTTAAATTTGAAATGCTATAGACCAACAGTTATGCTTGTAATAATTTTAGTTAGATGGGATGAAATTAATTATTTGTTGTATTCTACTGCTGTTGTTGTGGTACTGTATTCTGCCAGAATACAATAATTTGTTATTGTGGTGGACACCAATATATAGTTGCTACTGTTGTAATCTTCTAGAATGTACAAAAAATTCAAAAAAGTCCTATTATGCAATTGTATCTTGGTTTTTTCTCTCCCGTTACTTGTGTTTCATACGCAAGTGCGTTAACTGCTAAGGGCCTTATATGTGTTCTGAATTGGTCTGCTAGCTGCTGTGCTGCACGACTGGATAAAACTAAAAGACAAAAAGGCTAAACTTTCGTCAGCCATAATCAGCCGACAAAAGTTAGCAGCAGTTAACTTTCGTCGGCTGGATTTAGCCGACAGAAGTTAAGTTTTTCGCTGATGTTACCAAAAAGCCCAATAATTTTCGTCGGCTACGTTTGGCCAACGGAAGTTAGCTAACTTCCGTCTACCCGCTTCCATCGGCCAAATGCCGATGGAAGTTAGCCTTTTGCCGACAGAAGTTAGCTTCTTCCGTCGAGAAAGGGCTAACTTTCGTCGGCTTTGACCGACGGAAGTTTGTCGGATTGTTGTAGTGAAAGGACTCAATAAATTCAACCCATTTAGCATGTCTACGATTCAGATTTGTTTAAGAGAGAAGATACTTAAGCGATTCATGATCAGAATGTATAATAAATTCCTTAGGCCACAAATAATGATCCCATGTCTCTAAAGAACGTACAAGAGCATACAATTCCTTATTATATGTAGAGTAGTTTAGAACAGGACTGTTGGCGTAAAAGATTACGCTAACAGGTTTCTGAAAGTTAGAAACTAACAAACGAAGTGTTTGCGAAGTAAACTATTTCGAGCCTCCGAAAGGATAATAGCTCAAAACAGTTCGAAGATGTATATTGAATAACTTGTATTCGGTCCCCATTACATGGTAAAACGGGGGGTATTTATAGGCCCAAACATCAAGGAAAAGACCCTTTTACCCCTCTATTACAACCGACATAGTGGAAACTATTTGGTGCCCCTAATAGGGCTAAAATGGTAAAAGACTAATCTAATGAGAAAGAAGATAAGTCTTCCATCCTAGCTGGCAAAAAAGACTCTCTGAAGAGTCTACGTTCGAAGATATACTTCGAACTAGCGTTCGTCTTCATGCTTCGAATCCTATTCAAAGCGCTCCCGAAGTTAGACATCAAAGCCTTTGATTAAATCTCCCGCCTCTGTCTTGTTGCAACAATGGCTCTGAGGATGAAATATTTTCCCCCAACAGTAGCCCCTCGAATACGCTTCTCCGCTAGACCTGTGATATTAGGATAGCAGTATACGCAAGAAAAATAATCATGCGCAGAGGCTAACAGTTTTAATCAACCTCTGAAATATGCGGAGATTCGAAACTTCGAATCAACTTATAAGAAAATTATGTTCGAACTATTTTCTAGAATTAACTTAAAAAGTCCGAAAGCTTTTTTTTAGACTTAAAAGAAATAGCCGTTGGCTTTTTTCTTCTAATGGAAGTTACGCGACGTATTAACTCCGCAAAAAGATAACGGTTAAGAATGCGAAACGGCAGATACAAACGGTAAAAAATCATGGACTGGGCTATAAATAAGGGGCCTAGATCCTTCCCAAATACCTTCTCACTGCTTTCGTGCAAACAACCCAACAGACAAGCCCTAGCCTCCATTTTTTCCTCTTAAGCAATCCGTGTGATTCCATGGCGAAGACGAGCTTCAAGATCCCGGGGGCGGATTCAGCCTTAGCCCGGCAACAGGCTGCGGCAGCAGCGGGAGCAGCGACATCAACGACGATGACTCCGACAGCGATAGTAGCAGTGCCAATGGCGGCGCCAGGAAGGAATCCCCAACATGATGATCCTCATGATCTCCTTCCAGCGTCGTCGAAGTATGTGGATCAATCTTACCAACTGGACCTTCAACCTGCAAGAGGGAATCGCTCGCGGCCGTGATAGAAGGGAAGATTGGTTCAGAGATTGTGATCCGCAAACCTGGAAAAGAAGCTATTCCTTCGCCAAGACCCGGAGAAGTGGTCGTCTTCGAAACCTTTTTCGAAGCTGGATTAGGACTTCCGACCATCGACTTCCGAGCTGAGGTACTGGATTTATTCCATGTTACTCTCCCCCAACTTTCTCCGAACGCGATAGCATGTCTTGCCATCATCGAATGGGCGCTGCGAGCTGAAGGCTGCGAAGGAAGAGCAGAAATCTTCGCAGCATTGCACCGAGCTTCGTGCCAACCGAAGACTTTCGTAGGTCCCGGAGGTGAAAAGATGGTGGTGGCCTTCGGGAGTATTAACTTCCGGCTTCGAGATGAATATGCCCTTCGGTTTCCAGCAAAGGTGAGAAACCAAGGGTTGGTTTCGGTGTTTTGTGATGAGTGATTGACAGGCTTTTTACCCTCTGTTCGGAGGGTACCTCCGAAGGGGGTTCGTAGGTTGGTTTCACCGAAGGGTGTTCGGTGTTTGCTTGCTGCAGCTGTTGCAGCAGAGTGTGCTCGTCGGAGGGGTCCGACAGTACGCGATGACTGGGTTCGTACCGAAGGCTTCGGTACTTTGGGCGGCACACCGGAGTGTGTGCCGGAGGTTGCTAACCCGGAGAGGTCTCCGGAGTACTGGATACACTTGTCTGTTTGTCTGTGGTGCGCAGGGTCTTCGGAGGCAACAGACAAGGTTCGCAGCAGGTGAACCTGGGTCAAGCGGGAGGCTTGATGCTAGGGGAGCGGGGAGCTCCGTCACGGTGGCTACGAAGGTGGTCCGGGTCGGTCCTCGGGTCAAGGCGTGCCAGGTGAAGGCAGAGAGTGCGGAGCATGGCTCCGGCTGAAGGTACTCCGAGACAAGTCCTCGGAGGTGAGGCACTTCGAAGGTACTCCGAATGGAGTGACTTCGGAGTTGGTGGAACAAGTCCTCTGCGGAGGCATGGAATTCGAAGTGTGCTCCGGAGGGAGACATTCGAAGGTGCCCAACGAAGGTCTTAGAAGTCGAGGCGCATCGAAGGCATGGTCCGGGTGAGGCTCGTCGAGGAGTGTGCTCGGAGTGAGACACTGCGACGAAGTGCTCATGGAATGCTTCATGCGAAGGCCTTGGACGAAGGAGGGACTTCAAAGGGTGGTACTCCGAAGGTGGGGCTTCGGAGTGAGGATGACTTGAGGTGCTTCGGCCTGCATGGCTTCGGTACACGGACTGACGGAGTTCGAGCTGGGTGTAGCTGCGAAGCCGTGGTGGTCCACTCCAGAGGTGTTGGTGCGAAGGCTCAAGAGCTTTGACGGCTTCGGCTCAAAACCGTCAGTGTATCGGAGACTGACTTCGGCGAAGCGAAGGCCACCAGGCTCAAGGCTTCTCACCGAAGCTACCGCACCCTCGCGTGCGATGGGAGGCTGCAGAAAGTCAAAGACTGCAAAGGCTGACACTGTTTGTTCTGTAAAAGGCTGACACTGTCCCCTCTGCAAAGCTGACAGAGAAGCCTCCAGAATAAAGGTGGACTACCTTTTGTACCCCTTAGTTCTGTAGAGTCAAATCTTGTGTAAACCCTAGGGGTAAAGTAGTCACTTCCTTTGGGTGAACTGTGGGCTATAAATATGGGGGCTCGGTAGGTAACATTTAACACTTTGAGCATTTACTGTTGAGCTCCTGTAGCCACACTTCGATTGTAATACATCCAGAGAGTTCATTTTTCTGTGTTCCTTGTTCAAGCGGCGAAGCCCTGTTTCCTGTGCTTTTTGCTTGAGCTCGCTTTGCATACCTCGCCTGTAGTAGTGCACCGAAGCCTGTTGAGGCGAAGGTTGTTTTTCGTGTGAGGTGTGTTTTGTCAGTGTGCTTTCGCTCTGTGTAACAGGAGGCGTGACCTCGCTGCTTACTAGCGAAGCCCTGATTGTTGCCAGTTTTGCTTTTTGTGTGCGTGTAGACCTTCGTGTACGAAGCTCAGCACCTGTTGCTGCTGCCAAGTACTTGGTCGAAGTCCTCAGAGGGCTGTCCACTCTTGTGAAGGGTGAAGTGCGAAGCCTGCTCGAAGCACCCTGTGTGCGGAGCCTGCACTGAATAAGCAGAGTAGATTTTTGAGGGTTGTAAGTGGAGCAAAGTCTTCTTGCCTTCGAACTTTTGCTCCTTCGAAGCCTGTGTTCGAAGGTGTCGAAGTACCTCCGAACCAGACCTTCGAAGGTAGTGTTCGAAGCCTGTTCCGCAGAAGACAGAACTGAAACCGAAGGCTAGTTTTTAGCCAGAAATTTTAAAAGCTCCCATTCACCCCCCCTCTGGTCGCCGTTTCCGGTCCAACAATTGGTATCAGAGCGGGTTAAGATCACCAGTTGACCTTAACCGGTTTTGTGATCTGTTGGCGACATGGATAGAGGCAGTAAAATTCCTCTGTTCGATGGGACAGACTTCGCATACTGGAAGGTGCGCATGGAGGCTTACTTGTTAAGCCAAGGAAATGCAATTTGGGAGATTGTGGAATCACAATACTCCATCCCTGAGACTCGCACCTCTCAAACAGAGAAGGATCAGTATAATGCCAATTCCAAGGCAAGAAATATACTGTTCATCGGTTTGAGCCGGAGTGAGTTCGATAGGGTGCAGCACCTTAGGACTGCTAGGGAGATTTGGACAACGCTCACTATTTTTCATGAGGGCTCTACACAGATTAAGGACAGGCGCCAAAGCACCTACAACCAACAGTATCAGCTGTTTGTGCAGGCACCTGGTGAATCTATAGATGCCATGTTTTCGCGCTTTGATGCTATAGTGAGTAACTTGCGGTCCAACGGGACGCTTGCTTACAGTGATCACGATAGGGCTATCAAGCTTCTCTATGCTCTTGACCGTAGCATATGGGAAGTGAAGATATCCAGCATTGAGGAGTCCACGGGCTATGACACTCTAACCTGTGATGAACTCTTTAGCAAGCTAAAGTCCACAGAAATTGCCAAGGCATCTCTTGCTGTGCACAGAAGCTCTTTGCCACAGCCATTGGCATTGGTTTCTAGCACTAGCCGTGGCACCACTGCAGAACCAAGCACATCAGGCACTTGTGTTCTTGCAGATGGTTTTGCTTTGTCCTCCCTGGTCTCCGTCACAAAGGAGCAGGTGGACACTCTAGCTGATGATGAGCTTGCTCTCATTGCCCAGAGGTTCACCCGCTTTCATCATGAGAGACGGGATCAGAGGAGAAGTGGTTTTAGTGGTTGCTATGAATGTGGCGACACCTCTCATATTAAGGCCAATTGCCCCAAGATCAAGAAGAGAGATGAGAGTGACCACCCCAAATACCACAAAAAGGAGAGGAAGCCCTTTGTGAAGGGCAAGCGCGGCAAGATGGCTAAGAAAGTAGCCAAGGCCGCTTCCAGAGCTTTTGTTGCTGCTCTCAGCGACATCGACACATCCTCAACTGAGGAGTCGAGCTCTGAGGAGGAGGAGTCCCCAAGGAAGGAGGACAAGAAGGACAAGAAGGGACGAGACTTCACCGGCCTTTGCTTCATGGCCGACAGCGATCACAGCGGCGATGAGCTTGACTCATCTGAGGTAAACCTATCATCTGACCAGCTTCTAATTAAATTAGATGAGCTGAATGAAGTAGTGCTTGGTCAGGATAGATTACTTGTGCAAGCCGCTAGAGAAAGAAAAGACCTGAGACTTAGGCTAGAAAATATTTCTACTGAATATGCCATGCTTAAGTCTAAGTTTGATGATGCTGAATGTGAGTCCTGTTCTGTTGTCATGAGTGAGCTTGCTCAGTTGCGTTCTGTTCATGCTCAAACTCTTTCTGAGCTTGAGACTGCACAGAAGCAGCTTTTGGAGGTGGATTCTAGACCTCATGATATTATTGATTGCATGAACTGCTCTTTATTACGCGATAGCATTAATTTACGTGATAAGCATGTTCATGATTTGGAGGCTAGATTGGAGAGGGCCGGTAGTTCTAAGGATGTGCAGCCTGTTTGTGACACATGCATTACCCTTAAGGACCAGCTAGGCACTGTTAGAGAGCGAGCTGAAAACCTCATGTCCGAAAATGAATACCTTCTTTCCGTGGTTAATAAATGCACTGAGGGAAAGGGTAGGATGGATTTGCTCTTGGCCAAGACCAAGATGTGTGCTGACAGAGCAGGGGTAGCTCTAGGTTTGGGTTTTGAGAGGATACCTTCAGTTAGTGAAAACAAAACTGTTTTTACCTCTCCCACCACCCTAGAGAAAGAGAGAGCTCTGTTAGACACCCCATTAGCCAAAAAGCCTACCCATCCATCAAAGAAAACCACTCCTCCTGCCAAGAAAAATCCTCCCAAGAAAACCACTCAGAAGAAACCCAAGGAGCCTGTGAGAGTTGCTCCTATGACCCATGAGAGTGCCCCTAGGAAAGTGTTCCATTGTTCTTATTGTCAGCGGGCGGGTCATTTGGTTGGGTTCTGTTTTCGTCGCATCAAGGATGAGCGACGCGCACAGGCGATGAGTTACCAGGACATGCATTACCCATCTTTAGGTATGCATGAGTCTGAGTTTTACTATCGTCCTGCTTTTGAGGCTCCTCGTGCTTCTCGGAGAGGTTTTGCTCCTCGAGGTCTTCACCATGTTCCATATGGTGGTAGACCTCGGGCTAGCAGATTTGTACCTCGTCAGAGTAGGAGACCTCGACATGTTGTTCTTTCACAGCATGTAGGTAGACCTCGCACTTTGCATCATTCTGATTATTATGTGCGTAGACCGTCTGCTTTTACTGTGCCTACTACTCGTGTCACTCAGTGCTGGATGCCTCGCCATTATTTTACTCACCCCAGCACTGAGCGATCGAGACGTTCTCATCATGTGTAGGCGACAGATCGAGGCTTGGAGGGCACGTGGATCATGGACTCCGGTTGTTCGCGCCACATGACCGGAGATGCAGCATGGTTCTCCAGCCTCACCACAACCAAGCAAAGGGAACATATCACCTTCGGAAACAATCGAAGGAGTAGAGTGAAAGGTAAAGGTGTGGTAAGAATTAATTCGAACTTCACTCTCAAAGATGTTGCTTTGGTTGAAAACCTGGGATACAATTTGTTGTCTGTATCTCAGTTGCTTGATGAGGGCTTCGAAGTGCGATTTCATCGCGATACTTCGCAAGTGCTCAATTCTGATGGCGTTGTGGTGTGTAAGATCTTTAGAGTTGGGAGAGTTTTTGGAGCTGATTTTTCAGAGTCATCTGGTTCTTCTCATTGTCTTGTTGCACATTCGACTTCTGAGCTTTGGAAGTGGCATAGGAGACTAGGGCATATGAGCTTTGAATTGCTCGCTCGTCTGAGCGCCCTAGGTCTGATCCGAGGATTGCCCAAGCTCAAGTTTGAGAAGAATTTAGTTTGCGCTCCTTGTCGACATGGAAAAATGATTGCCGCTTCGCATTCGCCAGTCACCACAGTGATGACTGAACAACCCGGAGAACTTCTCCATATGGACACTGTAGGTCCTTCTCGGGTTAGTTCTTTAGGCGGGAAGTGGTATGTTCTAGTAATTGTCGACGATTTCTCTCGCTACTCTTGGGTCTTCTTTCTTGCCAGCAAGGATGAAGTGTTTTCACACTTTCGGAGCTTGGCTTTGAGACTTTTCACTGAACTCCCTGGTGCATTAAAATTCATTCGAAGCGATAATGGCACCGAGTTCAAAAATAGTCTCTTTGTTGACTTTTGCATGGAGCATGGCATAGAACATCAATTCTCTGCTCCACGGGTTCCTCAACAGAACGGTGTTGTTGAGAGAAAGAACCGCACTTTGGTTGAGATGGCTAGGACGATGCTTGATGAGCATAGGACTCCTAGAAAATTCTGGGCTGAGGCCATGAACACTGCGTGTTACATCTCAAACCGAATCTTCTTGCGCTCAATTTTAAATTTGACATCTTATGAGCTGCGTTTTGGGAGACAGCCCAAGGTTACTCATCTTCGAGTTTTTGGCTGTCGCTGCTTTATACTAAAACGTGGTAACTTGGATAAATTTGAGTCGCGATCTTCTGATGGGATCTTTTTGGGTTATACAACTCATGGTCATTCCTATCGTGTTTATAACTTGGAAACTAACACTGTCATCGAGTCATGTGATGTGACGTTTGATGAATCAACCCCCTCTGTTAGTTCTGCTTTTGTACAGGCAAATGAACACGACATGGAACAGACCTTGTTCGAAGAAGAAGATCCCGGAGAATTCGAGGATGAACCCCTACTACCCTCGACGTCAACCCCTGAAGCTGACCCCGCTTCAACTACTTCGGCACGAGGTCCCGAAGCGACTACCTCAACATCAGTCATCTTGGACCACTCCAACGCACAAGTTGAGGGGGAGACTGCATCCCGCCGCGAGGCTCCACACCATGTTCAAAGGATGCACCCTCCCGAGCAGATCATTGGTGAGCTTGATCAAAGGGTAACACGTTCTCACGCTCATTTCACTAATTCTGCTTTTGTTGCTTCTTTCGAGCCCTTAGATGTTAGCCATGCACTTTCTGATTCTAGTTGGATCAATGCCATGCATGAGGAACTTGAAAATTTTGAAAGAAACCAAGTCTGGACTTTAGTTGATCCTCCACCAAATGTTCATTTCATTGGAACAAAATGGATTTTCAAAAATAAACAAGGGGAGGATGGGACTATAGTTAGAAACAAGGCTAGACTTGTAGCTCAGGGCTTTTCTCAACTAGAAGGGAATGATTTTACTGAAACTTTTGCACCTGTTGCTCGCCTTGAGGCCATTAGGATTTTGCTTGCCTTTGCGACATCCCGGGGATTCAAACTCTATCAAATGGATGTCAAAAGTGCTTTTCTTAATGGCTTCATAGGTGAAGATGTTTATGTAAAACAACCCCCTGGTTTTGAAAACCCCAAGTACCCACATAAAGTCCTTAAACTTCATAAGGCTCTTTATGGACTCAAGCAGGCCCCTCGGGCGTGGTATGATAGACTTAAGTCTTTTCTGCTTGAGCGAGGGTATTTGATGGACTCTGTTGATAAAACTTTGTTTACTCTCAAGCATGGCAAAGATTTCCTCCTAGTTCAGATTTATGTGGATGATATCATCTTCGGTGGCTCTTCTCATGCTTTGGTTGCCGAGTTTGCAGATACCATGAGCAGGGAATTTGAAATGTCGATGATGGGTGAACTCACCTTCTTCCTTGGTTTGCAAATCAAGCAAAGCAAACAAGGTACTTTTGTCCACCAGACAAAGTACACCAAGGACCTGCTCAAGAAGTTCGACATGTCCGATGCGAAGCCCCTCGCCACTCCAATGGCTACATCTGTAGCATTGGACCCTGACGAAGATGGAGAAGCTGTAGATCAGAAGGAGTTCCGGAGCATGATCGGCTCCCTCCTCTACTTGACTGCCACGAGGCCGGACATACACTTCGCTGTGTGTCTGTGCGCTCGTTTTCAGGCTTCACCACGAGCTTCGCACCGCCAAGCGGTTAAGCGCATCCTAAGGTATCTCAAACACACCCTTGAGTTTGGCATATGGTATTCAGCGTCTTCTTCTTTATGTCTTCGAGGTTATTCCGATGCGGACTTTGCTGGGTGTAGAATTGATAGGAAGAGTACCTCTGGTACTTGTCATTTTCTGGGTACTTCACTGGTTTGCTGGTCTTCCCGCAAACAGTCTAGTGTTGCACAATCGACGGCTGAGGCCGAATATGTTGCTGCAGCTAGCTGTTGCTCTCAGATTTTGTGGATGGTATCCACTTTGCGGGATTTCGGGTTAGATTATAAGAGTGTTCCACTTTTCTGTGATAACACTAGTGCTATTTGTATTGCAAACAACCCGGTTCAGCACTCCAGAACCAAACACATTGATGTACGGTATCACTTTCTCAGAGATCACAATGAGAAGGGTGATATTGAACTTCAATATGTTGATACCCAACACCAGCTTGCCGACATTTTTACAAAACCCCTCGATGCTTCTCGATTTGCTTACTTGCGTGGGGAACTTGGCATTTGTCACCCTTACGGCATTTTGTGAGGGGGAGCTGTTTTAGATGGATGTGCTTTTGCTAATTGTGCTGAAATTGCATTTATATATTTTGCACTTATATGCCTGCTTATAATTCATGAAATCATGTTAGCTCAGCTCTTTTTAATTCATCTAGAACATTCATGAGCATGATGTTTTATTTTCAAAGTCAAATCATGCTCACTGCTTAGTCTTGAATCTAGCATGTTTCGGCAGGACTGCTTTAGCTATCTTTTATCTGCTTGACAGCGAAACACTGTTCATTGGATGCTAAAAATTGCAACTTGAAAACTGTTCTACATTTTCATGGATATTCATAAAGTGCCAAACATTGGTTCACTTAGTTAAAATCAACAATTCCATGATTTGCATGCTTTTAAGAGAAAAGATCCAGGTGGGTTTGTTTGTCGCACTACCCTATTCTAGACTGCTTACCATTACACATTGGTCTGAACTGGAAGTGTAGTGTTTGCCAAAATCATTGCCTTAAGCTTCTTATGGCTTTCATGCCTAGGCTTGGCCTGATTGGAAAGTATAAGGTGGACAAACAAATAACCCCTGGCACTAAGACAAGAACAACAAAATTCTTTGATTATCAAGTTTGCTTTTCAAGCTCCTTTTGAACTGGACTTGTCTGTCTAGAGTAGAGATTGACTAGCTTTGCGCAGTCCTTGCTCTTACTTGTCTAGTTTCCTTGACTAAGTGGTGATGCTTTTATTCCAAAAATGATAAATTCACATGCTTCATCATGTTTTTAGAGAATATTAATTTGAGCTGAGCACATGGTCATTGGTATTAATATTGGCATATTTTTGCTCCATATGTCTTTGCATTTCTGCTCATTTCGAAGCTTTGCATCTTTTACATGCTCCTTGATGCTTGCATTGCCAAAGGGGGAGAGATTTGCTTCGTTCTCTGCCGCAAGGGGGTATAATTTCTAAGAGGGAGAAAATTTGACATAAAGGGGGAGAAGATTTTTTATTGCCAAAGGGAAAATTTAACTCAGGGGGAGTTTTTATTGCCGAAGGGGCTTTTTACTCTTTTGAGAAAGGGGGAGGAAAATTCTTTTATCAAGTGACATGATTTGGCTCTTTTCTGAGTTTTTATGGTCACTTGTGTGCTGAAAGTTTTTATATTTTCTTGAACTTCGATTTGGTTGTCAATGCACTCATCAAGGGGGAGATTGAGAAACCAAGGGTTGGTTTCGGTGTTTTGTGATGAGTGATTGACAGGCTTTTTACCCTCTGTTCGGAGGGTACCTCCGAAGGGGGTTCGGAGGTTGGACCTCCGAAGGATGTTTGGAGGTGGTTTCACCGAAGGGTGTTCGGTGTTTGCTTGCTGCAGCTGTTGCAGCGGAGTGTCCTCGTCGGAGGGGTCCGACAGTACGCGATGACTGGGTTCGTACCGAAGGCTTCGGTACTTTGGGCGGCACACTGGAGTGTGTGCCGGAGGTTGCTAACCCGGAGAGGTCTCCGGAGTACTGGATACACTTGTCTGTTTGTCTGTGGTGCGAAGGGTCTTCGGAGGCAACAGACAAGGTTCGCAGCAGGTGAACCTGGGTCAAGCGGGAGGCTTGATGCCAGGGGAGCGGGGAGCTCCGTCACGGTGGCTACGAAGGTGGTCCGGGTCGGTCCTCGGGTCAAGGCGTGCCAGGTGAAGGCAGAGAGTGCGGAGCATGGCTCCGGCTGAAGGTACTCCGAGACAAGTCCTCGGAGGTGAGGCACTTCGAAGGTACTCCGAATGGAATGACTTCGGAGTTGGTGGAACAAGTCCTCTGCGGAGGCATGGAATTCGAAGTGTGCTCTGGAGGGAGACATTCGAAGGTGCCCAACGAAGGTCTCAGAAGTCGAGGCGCATCGAAGGCATGGTCCGGGTGAGGCTCGTCGAGGAGTGTGCTCGGAGTGAGACACTGCGACGAAGTGCTCATGGAATGCTTCATGCGAAGGCCTTGGACGAAGGAGGGACTTCGAAGGGTGGTACTCCGAAGGTGGGGCTTCGGAGTGAGGATGACTTGAGGTGCTTCGGCCTGCATGGCTTCAATACACGGACTGACGGAGTTCGAGCTGGGTGTAGCTGCGAAGCCGTGGTGGTCCACTCCGGAGGTGTTGGTGCGAAGGCTCAAGAGCTTTGACGGCTTCGGCTCAAAACCGTCAGTGTATCGGAGACTGACTTCGGCGAAGCGAAGGCCACCAGGCTCAAGGCTTCTCACCGAAGCTACCGCACCCTCGCGTGCGATGGGAGGCTGCAGAAAGTCAAAGACTGCAAAGGCTGACACTGTCTGTTCTGTAAAAGGCTGACACTGTCCCCTCTGCAAAGCTGACAGAGAAGCCTCCAGAATAAAGGTGGAGTACCTTTTGTACCCCTTAGTTGTGTAGAGTCAAATCTTGTGTAAACCCTAGGGGTAAAGTAGTCACTTCCTTTGGGTGAACTGTGGGCTATAAATATGGGGGCTCGGTAGGTAACATTTAACACTTTGAGCATTTACTGTTGAGCTCCTGTAGCCACACTTCGATTGTAATACATCCAGAGAGTTCATTTTTCTGTGTTCCTTGTTCAAGCGGCGAAGCCCTGTTTCCTGTGCTTTTTGCTTGAGCTCGCTTTGCATACCTCGCCTGTAGTAGTGCACCGAAGCCTGTTGAGGCGAAGGTTGTTTTTCGTGCGAGGTGTGTTTTGTCAGTGTGCTTTCGCTCTGTGTAACAGGAGGCGTGACCTCGCTGCTTACTAGCGAAGCCCTGATTGTTGCCAGTTTTGCTTTTTGTGTGCGTGTAGACCTTCGTGTACGAAGCTCAGCACCAGTTGCTGCTGCCAAGTACTTGGTCGAAGTCCTCAGAGGGCTGTCCACTCTTGCGAAGGGTGAAGTGCGAAGCCTGCTCGAAGCACCCTGTGTGCGGAGCCTGCACTGACTAAGCAGAGTAGATTTTCGAGGGTTGTAAGTGGAGCGAAGTCTTCTTGGCTTCGAACTTTTGCTCCTTCGAAGCCTGTGTTCGAAGGTGTCGAAGTACCTCCGAACCAGACCTTCGAAGGTAGTGTTCGAAGCCTGTTCCGCAGAAGACAGAACTGAAACCGAAGGCTAGTTTTTAGCCAGAAATTTTAAAAGCTCCCATTCACCCCCCCTCTGGTTGCCGTTTCCGGTCCAACAAAAGGCCATCAACGCCCGGTGGTATACAGACTAGATTCTCCGGTGGTTTTACGCCGAAGTTGGGGCAGGGAGCCGTTTAGCCGAACCTTTACAAGACATAAACTTCCAGAGGGAAGCCCTTGTCCACCCGGATCCAGGCCAGCTCGAAGCTCGCCTTAGCCTTCTTCAACGCATTAGCCATCGCCTGAGCATGCGGGATTTGGCAGAAGAGTTCAGCGGACTTCAGATTCCCCCTCTGATGGCCAACTGGCCTATCACCTTCGAGGAAGATCCAGAGGGTGGCCTCCGAAAGATTTCTTCAAGCTCGAGCCCTGCAGGTAACTTTGAAAACAATATGTTTCATATATACTTATTTGAAGAAATAAGTAATGCCAACTTATCTTCCAGCTTCTCTAGCTCCTATTACTTCGGAGCAAATTGTGCGAGCTTTGGAGAAAATTCTGGGCATTCCAACTCCGACCGAAAAAGAATGGAAGAAGAAGTTAGTGGGTACTTTGGAACGGAACAACCGAGTATGGGGGTTACTCGAAGGTGTTCCCCCTCCTCTTTTGGATTGGGTGCCTTCAGAGCAAGGGCCTAAAAAAGGAAGGCCAAAGTTGGAGCTTCGACTTCTGCCAGAACTCCATCGAAGAAAATAGCTCGAAAGCCAAGAATTGCAGTGCCTCCAAGTCCAATAGCTTCGGTCTCCGATTCTTCGGAGGATGAAGGCAGAATGCTTGCTGACCTAATTGACAAGGATGGAGCCCAAGTAGATGCAAGCATTGGCGGCGTTGCGAGCGTGCCGGAGATTCCAAGCAACCTCGGGCAGGTTGGGACTTCGGCTGCTCAAGAAGACTTACCGCGAAATGTAGCCCCTATGAATGAAGGCGGAGCTGAAGTTGCTGCAGAATCAACTTCGATTCCGGATGAAGCAACGACTGCAGCTCCTGAAGAGGCTCCAACAGTCGAAGTTTTAGTCGTGAATTCTGACTCCGATGAAGACTTTGGGGTAGCTTTTGACCCACCAAGCAGTCCGATGCTCACCCATCGACAAGACTTCGGAGGTAAACTTCACATAATCCTTTTATTCTTTCTTCCTTCAAAATTATACAATGTATAATACCTTTGCATCAATAGGATCTGCTCTTATGGAAGAGGTTCGTCCTAAAGATACAATTCCTGGGACTTCGGCAACTCCGGAGCCAATTCCAGAAGTCACCCAAATGGGACCTGGAAAAGGGAAAGGCAAAATGAACCCTCTCCCTGCTCCAAGCTCGGGATTAACTCCGTCTAAGTCGACAGGCAGAGATCAATCTACAGAGGAGGGCCAGTCTGCCGAAGTTCCTGAAGATATGGCCCAACGCTCCGATCCCTCGCCGAATGAAGACGACCAGAGGGCCCTGTCTATGCTCCCTCTTCTAGCTCCTTTCTTGCAGCGAAGAACCGGACTTCGGACTTTGCTCGAACCTTTAGATCAAGCTAGCTGCGAAGTCGGGGAGACAGACTTGGTAGCCATCCTGAGCGAAGCCGAGGGTTCGGAGCTCAACGCCGCCATGGAGCATGCAGCGTACCAGGTACGAAGTATCTGCAAAATAAAATTAATCTCATATACAAATAATTTCTCACCTTGGTTTTTTCTCTTTGCAGCAAATAGTCTTGGCCCGAGCTGCGAACGTTTCAAATGAACGTGGAAGCCTTCGCCTTCGAGAGGAAATCACTACTCTTCAGCGAAATCTTAACATTTTCGAAGGTCAAGTTTCCTATTTAGACAACATGGTCTCAGCAGAGCGGAGGGCCAGGCAAAGTTTGGAAACTGTGAAGAAGGAGCTCGAAGCAGAACAAATTGCGCTTCGGGCGGAAATAGAAAAGATGCGGGCAGAGCATGCTACGGCGAGGGCTGAACTTGTCAAGCTCCAGGAGGAAAAGGCCAAAACTACAGAGGAGGCTAGCCACCTACTTAACCAGAAAAAATCTTTAGCTACGGAGGCAGCTAGGCTTTCCGGCGTGGTGGAAGAGTTGACTTCGGCGAAGGACGCTTTACTTGAAGATAAGCTGAAATCGGAGAAGGTAGCTGCGGAGGTCATGAACCAACTCCTAGGTGTTCTAGAGTACTTCGGTACTACTGGGACACTTCCTTCGAATGACAACGCCTCCTTTCTTCGGTGGCTAAAAATGATCCAAGGAGCTGCGAAGACGATGAAGACGGCAGGCATTTGGTACGGAGAACTCTCCGGACAAGTGGCTGCTATCGGCATACTTCGTTACTACGAAGATCTGGGAATATCGATAACTCCGAACGCAGAGGCAGCTCCTATTACCTTTGACGAAAGTCGGCTTCTTAATCCTTCCGAAGACGTGTCCGCTGCTTGGCAAGCCTTCCAAGCTTCATGGAGAGCCGAAGGTCGAACTGCAATCAAGTCTTGGATTGATGAAGGACAACACCAGAAGCAAGCTCGGTCGCAAGCCTCGAGCAGCCAGCCTCCGCCGAACCCGCGGGTCTAGATTTGCCTTAGGATCCTGACTATGTAAAGAATCATGCTTTTTATACATTTATGAATGAAAATTTGCTTATAGTGTTTTTAGGCTTCACCTCATATGGATGATGTTGAAGTGTTAAACATTAATGAAGAGCTCCGCCTGCTATTGTCTACCTTCGATATTTTAAAACTTCACAAGCGACCTCGATTTTTAGTTCCTCGAGATAGCTCCGGTGCAATTGCGCCCGAAGTAAGCAAAGATATACTATCTTATATTAAAGAGGAAGAAAAAGAAGTTAACTTGGAAGCTTCATCTTCCGAAGACATTGCATGGTCCGAAGATGAAGATGAAGCTCAAGGTAAAAAACCTGAAGAACTTGGAAGCTGGGAAAGGAGCCCCAAACGACTCCGAACTTGGGCCGAGCTTCAACAAGAACAGAAAGACTTTAGAGCTTCGAAGAGAGGTAGGAGAGTTAAACATAAAGTTGTTAGAACTTCCGGCTCTCGAACTAGTCGTTCCAACACTAGCTCTAGAGATCGAAGGGGTCTTCGATTCCTTCTCGGCATAGACACCGATTTTTCATGATGTAAACATAATTTGTTCGGATAATAAATATTGATTCTTAAAATTGTCTCCCTACTTCCCAGTCCCTCTTTGGGCGTAAGCAACTTCGAATTATACTCAAAGATGGTTAGGCGCAAAGAAAAACTTAGGAGTACAATTTTGGAGGCTCAGAGCCCCTTAGCAATTTAAAGATTAATTAAAATCTTATAGAGTGTCTTCGACTACTTGAAGTCTAAAAACTGGTAACTTAGTACCTTTTGCTTTGAAAGAAATCACTTCGGACAACTTTCCGGACACTTTAGTGTCCCAAACGATTGGTCACTTTGGACTTTTTTCACAGATATTCGAAGCTCATGAGCTCAAACTCTGCTTTATTTTGGCCTCCTTCGGCTCTTTTTTGCAAATGCTATCAAACCGATGGTTTGGAATTCGCAGTGGTCTCTTTGGACTCTTTTTACGAATGCTTTCAAGCCAAAACTTGGAATCCGCATTATTTGGTCTCCTACGACTCTTTTTACGGATGCTTTCAAGCCGGTGGCTTGGAATCCGCATTTTTTGGTCTCCTTCGACTCTTTTTACGGATGCTTTCAAGCCGGTGGCTTGGAATCCGTTTTCTCAGTGACTTTCCCACCTCGTCAGAAGCTTCGGACCAGTGGTCCGAAGTCCGAAAAATATGATTCAAATTAATGACACTTCCCTCCCAGTCAACTTCGCTATTCCAGTGCGTCCACTAGAAGTGGGAAGTATATGGGGGGTAGGCATTATCTGAACCATAAGCTTTATTGATTCTGAAGGTGTTTACAAATGATTACAAGGAGCCCCTATGCGAAATATCATTTTAGGTGCTCCGCATGCCATGTATGCGCTAACTCTTCACCTTCCAAATTAGCTAACTTAAAGGAACCAGGACACCCTGAGGGGACAATTATGTACGGACCTTCCCACTTATTTCCTAATTTCCCTGGCACTATGATACTTCGCAATACCAGATGACCCGGCCTAAGTTCATTAATCTTGACCTTTGGGTCGAACCAAGTCTTCGTCTGCTCCTGATATTTTGACAAATTGGCAACAGCTCGAAGTCTTGTCTCTTCTGTTAAATCAAGCGAAGTTTGCCTTTCTGCTTCTATCTCTGGTTTTGTGCTGCAAAGAGATCCTCCTTTAAGCTCCGTTGGTGTCATAGCTTCATCTCCGAATAATAGTCTGAAAGGAGTGAAACCAGTAGACCTTGTCTGAGTTGTCCGAATGGACCAGAGAATTTTCGGGAGCTCTTCGGTCCACAGTCCTTTTGCCAATCCCACTATTCTTCGATTCAGCCCTGATAAGATATTACCATTGGCTCTTTCAACAGCTCTGTTGGACTAAGGATGCCTTACTGCAGCAAAACATAATTTGATGCCTAGGTCTTCACATAATTTCCTGAAGGGTTCTGCATCGAATTGTGTTCCATTATCAACTGTCAGCTGTCGAGGCACTCCGAACCGGCATATGATATTTTTCCAGAAATATTTTTGTACATTATTCGAAGTGATAGCTGTTAGGGGCTCTGCTTCGACCCACTTTGAAAAGTATTCGATTGCTACCACTGCGAACTTCAAATTTCCTTTTGCTGCTGGGAAGGGACCAATAAGATCCATGCCCCATCTGGCCATGGGCCATACTGGGGCAATGACTTGAAGTGCTGTTGGTGGGCGATGACTTCTTCGTCCCATCCACTGACATCCTTGGCAAGTGCGGACCAAGCTCTCCGCATCAGCTACTATTGTAGGCCAATAAAGCCCCTGACGAAGTGTTTTCCTGCCAAAGCTCGAGGGGCCAGATGGCTACCGCAAAGTCCTTCATGAATTTCTCGAAGAATTTCTTGACCTTCGGCTTGAGATATACATCGGAGCAGAGGGGAACATACTCTGGCCTTGTATAAAATACCGTTGATTATGTGATAATTCCGAGTTCTAAGCTTTATCCTCGAAAGTTGCGGCCCTTCGGACATATTTGCTTCTCCTTGCAACAATTCCATAATTGAACTTCGCCAATCTGTACTTGGAATGCAAAGGACTTCCGCAGAAGGGATCTGTGGCACCGAAGGTGTACTGAGTTCTTCATAAAAAGCCTCTTCTGGTATGTCCATAGCTCCGGCTGCAGCTTTTGCTAAGATATCAGCTTGCACATTGTCTGCTCTGGGTATGCTCCGAATGGAAATCCCTTTAAATGCCGCTTCAATCTTACGGATTTCTTCTAAGTATTTTGCAAGCTGTGGATGCCGAACTTGAAAGCTCTTGTCTACGTGCCCTGCTACAATTTGAGAATTTGTTTTAATAACAACCCTTGTAGCTCCTAAAGCACGTGCCTTCCGAAGTCCTAGCAAAATTCCTTCATACTCCGCCGTATTATTAGTAGACTTAAAGTTGAGTCTTGTGGAGTACATTGCTTTTTGCCCTGAAGGCGAAATTATCACTGCTCCGACACCTGCGCCAGATGCTTGGAAAGCTCCATCGGAGTAAATAGTCCAAATCCCTTCACTTGGCTTCTCCGGAGCCCATGCTGTGGGGGGGAGTCCATTCTGCTACGAAGTATGGCAACACTTGTGACTTAATTGATGTTCTTGCCACAAAGGATATGCCGAAGGGTGCCAACTCAACAGCCCACTTCCCAATTCTTCCTGTAGAATCCTTACTTCGGAGCATATCTCCTAAAGGATATGAAGTTGGTACAATTACATTATGTGCCAAGAAATAATGCCTTAACTTCCTCGAAGCAATTATCAGTGCATAAGTGAATTTCTCAAGCTCGGAATATCTTGTTTTTACTCCAGACAATGCTTCGAACACAAAATAAACTGGATTCTGAACCAACTTCCCATTGAAATCAACCTCTCTGACAAGGACTGCACTGACAACAGAGCCAGTAGCTGCAAGGTAAAGGAGTAGGGTTTTGTCCGCAACAGGCACCGTGAGTGTAGCGAGGTTACTGAGATAATTCTTAATATCTTCGAAACTCTTTTGACACTCCGGTGTCCATGCAAAATCTTCGGACCCCTTCAATGCTTTGAAAATGGGCAAACTTCTCTCCGCAGACCTTGCCAAAAACCTGCTAAGTGCTACAAGGTGACCAGTCACTTTTGCACTTGCTTTAAATTCTCCGGGGGAGTCATCCTTTGCAACGCAGTTATCTGAGTGGGGCTAGCTTCGATCCCTCTACTTGAAACTAGATACCCTAAAAATTTTCCAGCCTGCGCCCCGAAGATACATTTTTCGGGGTTAAGACGGATCCCACATGCCCAAAGGCTATTGAATGTTTCTGCTAAGTCTAGGCTATGTTGGTGCTTTATAGCACTCTTTATTACAATATCATCCATATAGGCCTCTACATTACAACCTAATTGATGACCTAGGGCCTTAACAATTAACCTCGAAAAATTAGCCCCGACATTTCTTAAGCCAAAGGGCATTCTTACATAACAGAAGACTCCTGAAGGAGTTACGAAGCTTGTATTGATCTCATCTTCGCGCTTTAGCCAGATTTGATGATAGCAAGAGTACACGTCGTGGAAGCTTAATAACTCCGAACCGGCAGCAGAGTCAACCAATTGATCAATTCAGGGCATGGGGTAGGGGTCGCGGGGGCATTCTTTATTCAGAGATGTAAAATCAATACACATGCGCCACTTCCCGGAAGATTTCTTCCTAACGAAGACTGGGTTGGCCAACCACTCCGTATGAGCCACTTCTCTGATAATCCCAGCCTTCAGCAGCTTTTCCACTTCGTCTTTGGCAAGGATAGCTCTCTCTGTAGACAGCTTCCAGAGTTATTTCAAAGTACTCTCCTTTTAAAGCAAGTATAGATTTGCACGCATCAGTCGCGTGACTCCGATTCTCACCATGGACACAGCAGAAAAAGGCCTGGGCTTTGCCAGCCGATTTCCCTGGCGGCCTCCAGCCGCTGGTCTTGCTTCCTGAAGGTTGTGAAGCCCTTGGGGCAAATTTCTGCGGAGGTGCAATATTCAAAACTTCTGAACGAGGATGCTTTTGCCCCCGACGTCTGTCATGCTGAGCCTCGAAGCTAGGCCCCTGCGACTGTGTTGAAGTCTTGACTTCTAGCTTGACTTCTTGCACGATTGACGGGGTTGCTGCAGTTCTCCGAAGTCATCCCTCTTCTGACCTTGCATATTCTTCGAAATAAGACATCAACTGAGCAACAGAAGATATCTTTTTCCTGTGAAGTTTATCAAGGAGCCCCGCATGAATAACTCCCTCTCAAGTTGCATCAACTACAGAAGACGTAGTTAACCCTCGGATTTGCGACTTCGTATGAGCGAAGCGCTTGAAATACTGTCTTAAAGTCTCTCCGGGGAGTTGCTTCACCTGGAAAAGACTTCCTGTTGACATTGGGGGTACGAAGGTACCCTGAAAGTTTCTCACGAACTTATTCCTCAACTCCCCCCATGATCTGATTGATCCAGGCTTCAAAGACCAGAACCACCGCAGTGCCACTCCTTCGAGAGCCAAGGGAAAACATTTGGCCATAGTGTCTCGCACTCCCCCACTGGCTTCGATTGCTAATGCATAAGAGCGAGCGAACTCTCCAGGATCTTCATCTCCAGAATATTTACACATCTTCGAAGTTTTGAACTTAGGATCGAAGCGCACTTTCTGCAACTCAGGATGAAGTGGAGATTTGGTGTCGAAGGAAGCGTTCTTCGGGGCTTCGGGATAAGGAAGTTCTTCGTCTTCGGACACTTCGGGGATGACTGGGGTGGCCTGAGAATGAAGCCTATCTGCGGCTTCTTGCTACCACCTTGCTACTTCAGCTTGGAGACTTGCCATTTGAGTGGCTATATCACCAAGACCATCTTCATCTCCTCCGGAAGGACCTTCCGGGTCTTGAGAACTGTACGCATCAGTTCGGAGTGGAACTTGAGGTGGAAGAGGGACTCTGGCTGGCCGAAGTATAGATGGAGTTGGAGGAGGAACTCCGTATACTCAAGGAAGGGGAATCCCTTCGGGGGTCTGAGGTGGAGGAAATACCGAAGGTCCTCCGACCTCGACCGTGTTCGAAGATCTTACTCCGGATGTCCGAGGGGACCTCCGAGTAGGACTACCACCTGCACTCCGCTTGGGAGGCATGATTTGAGAATTTTGTAGAGAACGAAGTTTTTTGGACTTGGTTCCCCACGGACGGTGCCAACTGTTGGCGTAAAAGATTACGCTAATAGGTTTCTGAAAGTTAGAAACTAACAAACGAAGTGTTTGCGAAGTAAACTATTTCGAGCCTACGAAAGGATAATAGCTCAAAACAGTTCGAAGATGTATATTGAATAACTTGTATTCGGTCCCCATTACAGGGTAAAATGGAGGGTATTTATAGGCCCAAACATCAAGGAAAAGACCCTTTTACCCCTCTATTACAACCGATATAGTGGAAACTATTTGGTGCCCCTAATAGGGCTAAAATGGTAAAAGACTAATCTAATGAGAAAGAAGATAAGTCTTCCATCCTAGCTGGCAAAAAAGACTCTTTGAAGAGTCTACGTTCGAAGATATACTTCGAACTAGCGTTCGTCTTCATGCTTCGAATCCTATTCAAAGCGCTCCTGAAGTTAGACATCAAAGCCTTTCTTTAGTCTCCTCGGGTTTGGTTCTATAAGCAGCACGGTTTGGCAATGTTGCACCCGGAATCAAATCAATTTGATGCTCTATTCCTCTGATAGGTGGTAGCCCTGGTGGTATCTCGGATGGAAAAATGTCCTCATATTCCTGCAAAAGGTTAGTGGCAGTAGGAGGTATCGAACTAGCAATGTTATCAAGTGAGAACAAGGTCTGTGTGCAAGCCAAAGCATAGCAAACATCATCATCAGAAATTTTAGCAAGGTCACATTTTCTAGCAAGCATGACAACACCCTTTAATTTAATTCGATTATCTTGTTTCGGTGGGTAAAGAGACTTAGAAACTTGTTGGTTTTCAAAATTAGCACCATTCAAACTAGCAGCACGGTCTTTATCAGTTTGTACCATTTCAGCAGGGGTCAAAGGTAGCAGAGTAATTTTCTTTCCTTTATGCATAAAACTGTATGTATTACTTCTACCATGGTGTGTAGCATTATTATCAAATTCCCAAGGACGACCCAATAAAAGTGAACAAGCTTCCATAGGTACCACATCACAATCAACATGACTAGCATAGGAACCAATGGAAAAAGAAACTCTGCAAGTATGTGTTACCTTAGCTTTTCTAGCATTATTAAACCACATGATATGGTATGGATGTGGGTGGTGACGGCTGGGCAAGTCAAGCTTCTTTACCAAATCTGAACTCACCAAATTATTGCAGCTACCTCCATCAATGATGAAACGAGCTCGTCGATTGTGGATGACGAAAAAGGTTTGGAAAAGGTTGTGGCGTTGAAGCTTCTCTGGTTGTTGCAACTGTGTGTTGAGCACGCGGTGCACGATGATGCTCCGAAAACCCGCCATTTCCGTGCTACCAAGGACATCGCCGTAGTCCGCTGTCGCATCTTCTGTCACATCATCTTCGATGTCGGAGGTGCTGATGTACCCATCGTCTGTAGCGATGTATGTCCGCTGACTTGGGCAATCCTTCTGCACGTGGCCAAATCCGAGGCAACGATGGCACTGAATGCCAGGCGTGCGTCCTGTAGAAGGCATGGAGGAGGCACTTGCCACTGGAACCTGCAAGTTTTTTTACCTGAATCCGAAGGTTTAGGTGGTGCAGCCACTCCGACATCTGTTGGTCGTTTGCTCGATGGAGGGGGTCCCCGAAAGGAGGAGGGCTTGGTCAGGCCGGAAGATGTCGTCGAACGCTACGTGTATGTGGTGCCGACCTTACTCTTGTCCTGCAAAGCACGTCCCTACAACTCTTTTTCTACAAACATAGCCAACTGAAACAACTGGTTGACAGTGTTAAACTCCTTATAATCCACTATGTCATGAATTTCACGCCGCACACTCGAGTAAAAATGACAAATAGAATCCTCGAGGCCCTCTACTATGCCACAACGCATCAAACCCTTTTGAAGCTCACCATAATAAGTCTGCATAGAATTATCACCCTGTTCTAAGCGCATCAAGCGATTACGCAGATCTCTATTATAAGAAGGGGGAACAAATCTATCGTGCATAGCAATCTTAAGTTTGTCCCATGTAGTAGGTACAAGCCCCGCGGAAGTTAAACCAGTCCACCAAATGATAGCAAAATCCTTAAATTCGCTAGTGGCTTGTCTAACTCTATGTTGGTCAGGTACAAGATGGGCACTAAATTTCTGTTCGACAGTCATCTCCCAATCAAGATATCCCTCAGCATCATAATGTCCGGAAAATGAAGGTATACTGAATTTAATTTTAGCATAAGGGTCACCGTGAGCACAGTTATGATTACCACCCATACCTATGGTGTTGGTGCGTAGACGATGTCGAAGTTGCGCATCTCTGGTGGTTGCGTCCATGTCCTCATCTCTATCGGGTGGGGGATGAGTTTCCAATGCAACCACCCTGTCGGTTAGAGTGGATATCCGTTTATCCAAGCGCTCAAGGGACTCTTGGAGTCTGAGGTCCTTGATGGCAGTGGTGATTGTCTGGGTGAGAGCTTCTGTCATCGCCTTCTGCCCCTGCTCAAGGGCCTCACGTAATTGACCCTGGCTCACACACTCGTTGAAGTCCTTTGGGGTGGAACCTCCATCATCACCTGCCATTGTAGACACAAAAAAACAGGAACAAACAGTGAAGGTTATCCCTAATAAGATACTACGCAGGACCGGTCGTGCCTCTCTTTCAATCAACACCGCAAGAGGAAACACCTTACCAAGCTCTTACAAGGTTCTCACCAGCAAGACAAAGGATACCTGGGAGGCGTGCTCTGTGATTGCAAGGATCAAAAACCTGATGTCCAGAAGGTGTATGTGAAGTTATAGGAAGGCTAGCTATGTGAGTGGGACAAAATTCAATAACAAATAGTAATGTTGAATAAATGTTCAAACTATTAGTCTTAATTGCTTGTCTCCTCGTGTTCTAAAAACAGTAGTGTCAACAAGAAATAAACAAGGATGGACAGGATGAAAAGTAAGGACAATGTCAGCACGACACCAGCAAAACAAGTATCAGCACCAAGTATCTCTGTTTTGTTTCTTCTCTTTTTTATCTTTTTTTTATCTTTTTTTATCTTTTTTTTCTGCAACTAGGTACCAGCAACACTATGAACCAATATTAAGAACAGCACCAAGTATCAGCTCAAACCGATGTTAGATGTTATGGTACAGAATTTGGATCCTTTGGAAAAACGGTTGCTGAAACTTCGGAGCCCAAAACGAAGGCCTTCCTGATTTTTTTTAATTTTTTTGAAATCGCCAATACTGGCATAGCTGGTCTCGCCACATTCAACTTTTTTAGATCTTTCTGTGGTAAAAAATTTCAGCTCAATCGGAGTTCCGAGCGAAAAGTTATGCCCGTTTCAATGAGGACCCTCCGAAATCGGGTTTGTTGGTGGTGGAATCGGTAGCCGATGTGAATCGGTGGGGTGGAAAAATTGTGCAGCGGAAAAGGGAACACACAACCCGATCTAAGACATGAATTAACCAGAAACAAAGACACAAACTTGGACACAAATTCAACACTATGGACTCTGAAAGAGAATTGTGCAAAAGGCTAACAATGTCTAGGACGGGGAAAAAAATTTTGGCTTTTCTGTGGACTCTAGGACGAAGGTGAAATTAACTCGACAAAGGAAAGGCGAACCTAAAAGTAAACCTGTCTCTGGATACCACTTAATGTAAACTAGGGTTCCCAATCTTCCAAAAGGTTCTGATATCTCTCGATTTGGTGGAGTCGCTACACAAATTGACCCGGCTTCTGGACGGCATGTCTTGAACCCGCAATCGCGGCACAACATCTCCTCTGGTTATCGACAGAACGGTGCCTAGACGACCTCGCCAAGAAGGCTAATCTTTGCCTGCGAATCGAAGAACACAAGCAAAAACCAAGAAGAATGCAACCGAATTGCAGATGTATGATTAAACTCACAAATTGGGGGTCTACAAACCGATATGACGGCGAAACTGTTCTGGACAGAATAATCTAAGCAAAACCCGTGATAGACAGCGGCGGCTGCTATTTATATATGCTAATGAACGTGGATTAACCCTAAAACGCGTCCTTAAGGGACTCCAACTCGGTACATGGGCCAAAGGCCCAAACTAGTGACGTAGCACCGAAACGGTTCTGGAAATCGGTACTGTTTTGACGATTGCTGATGACTCCGATTTTATCTTGATGTGAGGTTGGTCCCATTGGAAAGGTTATATTCTCATCTTTCCAACCATATGTGGAACGTCCAAATCGGAGGTCGTATGCATCCTGGGCGTCCATTGTACTGTCAGGTGGTCCTCGAGTCTGAATTGGACTCGAAGTCGACTTGGATCAGATCTCCAACTTGGCTTGCACTCCCTTGCTGTACCTCCCCACCTCCAAGTCCTTCTTCATGAATCTCCTGGTCCTCTCCTTGGTTCCTAATCACAATATAATCATTAGGTAGCAATCTATTCTCAAATTCATAATTTGAAATGCTTGGGAACGAGCTCACCTCTAAATTCAAGTGTCGTGCATGAGCTCTAGTGATCGGACCTTGAATGTCTAGCGGAGAAGTGATGTCCTCATCAACACGAGACCCACACGCCCACACAGACACATAGACTCTCCATACAGACACATACAGGCACCCTAAGGAACTCATATAGGTCCTCCTTGATTCGCCAGTTCGACTCGTCTCGAGCAATCATACACACACATGAGTAGGGTTGTTATCCTCCGGGAGGCCTGAACATGTCTAAAAATCCTCTCGTGTCCACCTTCTTATTCTCTTTCTGCCTCACAAATCGAGGTAACCATCGGTCCATAGTCACGACTCCCCTTTCTACCTACACAAATCATACTACGGGTGCCCCTGTAGGCTTTTGTTGTTCCCGTGCAATGACAATTACTGAAAGTTCTAAATTATCTATTTTGGTTTACCATGGAGGTTCAAGGACTATAGTCCAACAGACCTGACAAGGTATGATGTTGTTGTAACAACATACACAATTGTAAACCATGAAGTGCCAAAACAAAACTCTGATGAGTGATGAGTATATGGAGAAAATGAACAGTGAAGCTTTTGGGATATGTCCATCATTTTCTATTGGCAAGAAAAGAAAGAAAGACGCGGAAGCAAAGAATAAAAAGAAAACTAACAATTCAATGTCAACGTGTTCAGTTCTTTGTTGCATATTTTATATTTTATAGATAAACTTTCAGTTTTTATGATTGTCATTTGGTTCTCAATTATTCTGAAATTCCTATGTTATCTCATTAATCTATTTTAGACTATTTCAACATAGAAACACTAATCGATGGAGAATCAATCATTAAAGTACCACCAAAAACTATTCAGCTAAGCAAAATATACTTTACACAAGAGGAGTGATCTCTCTATATGATGATTGAAGAAGGTTCTAGGGAAAAGTTCAAGGTATGTTTACATCAATTTCATTTATTTTTTATGTAAAAAATATTGCAACTAATATACAAACTAATTCACTGACAGTTATGGTGCACTGATATTGTATTGTACTCACAACAATTGTTTTATACCTTAGGGCTTTCAATTTTATAGACAGAATCCAAGTTTTGTGTTATCTTTGTAAAAAAATAGGTTTAGTAGTTAATAGTTCAGAGTGACATGCATTTATACCATTTTCAATCTGATTACTTTTCTTTTTTCAAAATAAGTTGTAGTGGTCCAAAAATTTCAGTGCAAAATGCTTCTTATTGCTTATATTCTGAGTTTATATTGCAGACATATGTTGCTTCCGGGACGATAAAAGAAAATTATGCAAGCATTCTTGTATTGCTGCTGCGACTTCGGTCGGCTTGTGACCATCTAATGTCAGATTTGATCGATATTCATTCTATCAAAGAGGCAAATCAACTTCCTAAAGAAACAATACTAAATTTGCTTGGAAATCTGGAAGGAAGCTATGCAATTTGCTCCATATGTAGTGTAAGCAATCTACCCACAAATTTTACATGCAAAATTTATGTTGTTATTTGCTTTAAGTTTAATACTTTTATTGTTCTTTTGGTTTTTACCATAACGTTAGCACATGCATAGAGAAATTAGAAAATAATTTGGATATGCAGTATAAATTTGTTGTGTATATGAAGTGATGCAATAATTTGGACAAGTCTCATCGGAAATTTACTTGTATGCAGATTTACATTGTAGAGATTTGACTATTAGATTAAAGAGCTGTTCTGTTGATGAGGAAAAGGGGCTATGATTTGTATCTATTTCCAAAACCTCACTGGGTGGTCGCTTCTTAATCAAGGAATCTTGATGTTGAGGGTCTGGCATGTGGTCACGTTCTGTCTTTATGAAAACCCATTTGATTCAATTGAGTATCTCATCATATCCTTTGAGCTTGCGGTGTTGATAACTGTGACAGGCACATTGATCTCATTATTCATTTTAAATATCTTTTGATTTTTAACATTGCGCTAGCACTCAATTTGATGGATTTTATGTATGTTTTTTTGGATAAATTACTTCTCTGCTTCCTCTCGACGAGAATTTCACGCATTTACATGTCTGGTTGTTTAGAGTTCTGCCTTAATTTACTATAGGATTGATATTTCACCACTTTGTTTTATCATTAAGCATCCCAATTGCATTATGGAAACTATGATGCAGAATTGCAGGAATGTATCACATAAGAAAATTGTATGTTGCTGGTTTGACTCATGTGTATTTACCAAGCTTTCATTTTGCCTTGTGTTGATGACAATAAGAGCAATTGGAAATGTGTTGGTAAAAAGTTTATTGTAACATATTTTTTCGGTCAATAATATGAATTGTACATGTGATGGTTAAGTCGCTGTTGTAATTTGTTTTTTTGTTTAAGTCACTGTGTTATATATTTCTCCAGTCTTGGTTGTCTGTCTGTATTTAAATTATATCCAAATACAGAATATTGTTGACCCATTTATAGATGAAATGCTTGCAAGGTTTGCTGTAGATAGCCATGCCAGATCTGAACCCAAGGGTGCTAACCTTGAAGATATGGTCGCAATTGATATTGAGGATTGTTGGAGTTAATCTCCTCGTAAGCAGTGAAACAACACAACCGTTGGCGAAGGGACGCGTCTATTGGCCGCACCCCTTCCTTCTCTATATATACATGTAATCAATCATCAATAAAGAACTGATTCGTTTTGGCAAATATTGTGTTCATTCTAATTGTTCTATTTCAATCTCGTTCTTGCGATCTCGATTTACAATACGTTATCAGCACGCTCTTCACAAAGCAACAAGAATAGTCCAAGATCAGAAACAAAAAAGTCTGTTGGTTCTTCGTTGAATCAAACAAGAACCGCATGAAAATCAACAAAACAATCATAGAACAAGGTACCATGTTCATCATGTTCTTTTTTTTCACAGAACAAGCGCTCAGATCTGGCGGCAGAGTCAGACTTAGCCCAGCGCCCGTGCGCTTGTGCCTCCGCGCACACCCACACTCGTTGCACCTCCACGCCCAGTGGTGCACCGGCCAGCCCCACAACACCCTCCACCGTGCGGCCTGGATGCCTGCGAAGTGCGCCGCCCTGGCAACCACGGCACCCTCCTCCACGCGGCCCGTCGCCCGCCGACAGCACGCACACCGGCCCTTGCCACCACGGCGCACAAACCTCCTAGGTGGCGGTGGCCGGACGTGCCCCTAGGCGCCCAGGCGGCAGTCGGACATGCCCCTAGGCGCCCAGGCGGCGCAGGCGGCTGTGTATGGGTGGCGGTTAGGGTTGAGAAACCCTAACCACCCCATTTATACTACATCAACTACATGGGCCAAACGGGCTTAATACAGCCCATTTCTTAAAAAAATTGCAATTTCTGTAATTTCTGTAATTTTTTTACTTTTTTACTTTTTTACAGTACTTTTACATTTTAGCTCATGTGCTTTACAATATTTAGTATTGTCATCCAAATAGTAGTAATAGAGTATATGTAATTTTTATACATAGACCCCTACTATTCTTAATTATTGTACAACTATGTTTTAACCATTGTTTGATAATTTTTTAATTGTATTCAAATTACAATCCCTTTACGCCATAATTGTCATAGCCCATTAGGTTATTTTTTAAAAGCTATATATATGTTTCATGCAAATAAAAATTAATCTCCATTTTGAAATAACAAAAACATCAAATTTTTTTGACGTTGACTATATGTGAATAGTACTCATGTACTATGGATCTACACCATGCCTCATGCATAGTGATTATCCTCAAAATAAATCTAAATTTTTGGATAAAAGGTCTACACCTTTTTTAGGTGATTACCATAAAATCTGTTTTTCTTTTATATGCATAAGGTAATACATTTGTATTGCTATGTGATCTACACCTTATTATTCATATGATTATTATCTCCCATGAGTATAGTCAATTCATATTCAGATTCAATTAGACTTACACTAATTTAGAGATTACTTAATTCATTTATTAAAAATTGGTTATACACAAGGTAATACATATGTATTGTTATGGGATTTTTTACTCCTCAAAGTGTGTATCCAATTAGAAAATGGATTTTTAAAGGTCTACTCTATATTAGTAATGTGGTTTAGTATAGTTATTTAAAATTTATGAGATTATAATATGTTTAAATTAGAGTTTACTTTATTTTACATATTCAAATTTATGCATCAAGATATAGGATCAATGGTCAGATAAAAGTTTGATCATCTCACTCATAATAGATCCAATTTCCTACATTGGCTATGGACATCATAATTAGTCTATCAACACACGGATTTTTTTAACGCTCTCACTAAATTTTATGTGGATAATGAGCTTATTATAGATACATATATATTTTGAGCCTTATACATTATAAGGAACCCATATTCACCCCGACCTCAAAGTCTGAATTGACGTCGAAATTCATATAAAATATGGTTTACTCTTCAAATGCTATGAACATATAGATCAATAGTTTTCTCTAAGACTATTTATGATTATAATCATCTATTAGTCTATTAAATTATATATGAGTTCAAATATGTTCATGAAATTTGCTGAAAACTTCAGTTTTGAGACTCGAAACCTTAGTAGTACAGTCGGGCAAATACAAGCGTAAAGAGGTACCATAAGCCATGCTGATACTTCAACAAAATAAACATCATTTCTTAGTCTAAATATGACAACAATGTAGTCATAATCATATTTCTAAGAAATGTAAGACCCTAGATAATCGTAATCAGTGAATTCATATTTTATTTGTGCAATATAGAAACATCATTAAAGAGAGAAAATATGAAGCACACTTCAGCTACCAATTTGCATGATGTAAGTGGTTCGAACTCTCACATGGAAGATCTAAATACCACTTAAACTATACATCAGCGGGAGAATCTCTCAGATAATAGTAAGATCGTGGAATATACCACCAATGATCTATATGGAGACTTTAATTAGGATCCATACAAATATATATTTAGATACTTCGCTATCTATCTATTTATGAGGGATAATTATTATTAAAGACAAGAAATTATCATGAATTGGTTCAAATAAACACCATTGGTACATAATAAGATATGCAAAGATTTTACATGTAGACTCTATGGGACTTGGTACACTGAAGGAAGAGATGTATTTTGTGGACAATGATACCACAAACTATATACTTAGTAAAATATTCCTAAGGTCTCACCAAAAGACAAAGAAATATTTTAACAATCGCATGACTCAATGCAAAAATTTTGGCTCAAATAATGCCATAATTATTCTATCTACGAGTACTCAAGTTATAATCTTGCATAACAATATATCTAGATTTAACTTGTACTTCACTAAGTCATAAAAATATCCATCAAAATGGTTTCCATATTGACACCCATACAAATAATAAAGATAAACTTCTCTTTATCTAAAATAATGGATATAAAGTGATAATTCAATAAGTATCACCTCTTCTACATAATTATACTACATATTAATCAAACCCATACCACATATTGCATATCAAGTAAAAAAATAGAATGTCAATGCATTCTAGATTAAGCATTTTTGCCTTGATCATCCTAACATTGGATGATGCGGAAAATGACTAGCAATTCTATTGGTCATAATTTAAATAATATTGCATTTCCTCAATTATTATATTTTATGTGCACTACATGTGTCATAGGGAAAATAATTCTAAGGCCATCAAAATAAAAGTTCATATAAAACTACTCAAATTTCTTGAACACGTTCAAGAAGACACACCTAGTACTATACAACCATTTATCGGTCTATATAGATATTTTATGGTTTTAATAGATTCATCTACAATATGATCTTACATGTGTATATTATACACATAAACCATGTATTTGCCACAAATATGGAAAAGTTTATTGGTTGTGAACTCATTATTTAGTACATCGAATTCAATCAATTTGAATGGACATACTACTGAATTTTTGTTTGCATGCCTTCAATCATTATTGTAAGGCCCTAGGAATTCAATAATGCCTAAACATAATATTTAATAAAGAGAAAGCATATTATTAGACCATCATTATAGAATTGCAATTTACCAACTCAATGTTGTCTCATATAGTTTTACATGTTGCATAATTGATTCAGTTACAACTAGCTGAATATCAAAAGTTTGGTTGCATTACAAACGCACCATTCTCACCACCATAGCATACATTAATGGGTCTACACATGAATTTGGGATCTATATTGAGATATCAATGTCCGTCAATCACAATGTATCTCAAACCCCTCTCAAGGGAATCTATTTATTGCCCAGTATACCTACATTTAATGAGGTACATTTCCAGGTATTAGGGGAAGAATTCAAGTACCAATAAAAATGCCAAGAAATCAATTATAATGTCCAAAAACATTGTCACATTGACACCTCAAATCCACGTACTCATAAATCTGAAATTAAAATTCAGAAAATCATTAATTTTCAACATATTGCAAATAACCTGCCAAATACATTTACTAATGATAGAAATATCACAAAATCCTATCACCTTGCTAGAAATATACCAGAAAGAATATAGGTACCAAATAAAACCATTCAACTCTCTAACCAAAGTGATAAAGGGAGAAGTATGGTTACCTACAAGTGTGAAGCTTCTTGCAAAGCATAAAGGATTGAGACAAATTCTAAAGGTAATACTTCTCATAAATGTATGAGAAAATATAAGAATAAAACTTCTAAACTAGTAAATGCAACTCAACCTAGCATTGAGAAACACAAAATGGATTAACCACATCCACCTCCCGTATCAACAATGCACTCAATATCTGACACTGGGACATCGGAACACCATGACGTCCTCATATTGGGAAATACAAAAACATCAACTAACTAAGGTGTAAGAGATTTCATCAACTATCTCGAGTCTGGAGAAACATATAATCAAAAGACTACGATTGTCGACACATAATTCTCTACATCAATTACTAAAAACATCTAAAAGATCCTGATCTAATATCCATGGTCAAGTGCAAAAACACGCTTGGACTGGAACAAATAAAAGAGGTAATTCCAGAAGAGTTAGCCTCCCTCACAAAACAAAAGTATTATCATCAGTAATACCTACACCTCCAAAACCTTCCTTGTGGGTTTTAAATATGTTTTCATCCATAAACGATATGAAAACCATAATGTGGTGAGACATAAGGCGAGGCTCATAGAACAAGGGTTCACACAGAGACATTAATTAATTTCAATCAAACATTCTCTCCAGAAATAAGTGAAATCATTTTCCAATAAATTATATCTTTGGTAGTACAAGAATCGTCTATCTAAATAGTTGATAGACGTAATGACTAATCCCTATGAGTCACTTGATTCGGATATAAAGGTTCACATTGGAATCCAAAGCTCTTAATCTAAATACTAATACAGCATATATTGTGTAAAACTCAATAAATCATTACATGGCTTGAAACAGTCGGATAGAATTTGGTACAACTGACTCAATAAGTTCTTTATAAAAAGAATACTCAAATAACGATGATTGATCATATGCATTCGTCAAGAAATCCCCACTAGGATATTACATTATATCTATTTTTGTTGACATCATCAACAACTTCAATGATATCGATGAAACACACAATCATTCAATGATAGAATTTGAGACAAAAGATTTGGTCAAAACCAAATTTTATTTATGTATTCAACTTAAACACTTTTACTCGAGTATTTTAATACACTAAACCACATATATCTAGAAAATACCTATGGTAATTCGATCTCTACATTTAGAGAAAGATCTATTAAGACCTTAGGAAGAGATACAAGGATTGGAGGTTCCATATCTCAATATTGTTGGAACACTTATGTAATTTGCAATTTGCACTAGGCCTCATATTGTATTTGCAAAGAAAATTACTAGCTAGACATAGTGTTAATCAAACTAAATATCATTGAACCCGAGTCAAAAATATCTCCAAAGCGCCAAAGATCTTGATATTTTCTTTCAATAATAAAGAAATCAAGATCCAAATATAATTGGATATATATAAATATTGACTACTTATTTGATCCCCATAAGTCATATCTCAAACAAGGTTTTGTGTTCTTACATGGTGGGACAACTATCTCATAGAAGTTTACCTAGTAAACTCTAGTGGGTACATTCAAATAATTCTGAAACAACTTCATTATATGAAGCATCATACAAACATGTATGGCACCACAAAATGATAAATCACATACAAAATCTTGTGTTATTGATTCCATTGAATCATCTACTATTATCTTTTAAGATAATGGTGCTTGTATAGCACAAATGTAGACGGTTTCATAATTTGCAAGCCTTAGGGGGATAATCTCCTTAAATATTTAAATTGTACCTACATCATATTATATTATTTTCTTTTATAAGTTTTATATATTTTCTCATAAAAGTTTTTAGTGAGGTAATATCTACACAAGATCATATATACCATATTCCTATTTTTCCCTAAAAAGGGTTTTTATAAGGAATATACAAAAGGTATATAAACTTTTCCATATAAAAGTTTTACTATAAGTGAAAATCATATGTTGTATCATTTTCTCCTTATTTTTTCATACAAGGTTTTAAAGGAGTTTTAACAACATATCATAATCATATTCATTCCTATTTTTCCCACGAGGCTTTTTGGAAAAATATTCAAATAAGGTTCAAGGAGAGAATTCTCTCACAATATGCCTTATTAAGCGTCATATTGTTCTCTTTTATTTCTATGAGTTTTTCCTTTTCAAGGTTTCTCATATAATGTTTTAATGAGAAAATATTAAACATAAATATATGTCATATTTCTAGTTTTTTCCATCGGGGTTTTTTAAGGAAATGTCATATACTCTTCAAAGTATTTTGATTGAGCAATAACTCTATATATTATTCCTCATATTTTTCTCATAGGGTTTTGGGGGAATAATTCCTACATTAATCTTTATGATGGACTCGACTAAGGGGAGTGTTGGAGTTAATCTCCTCCTAAGCAGCGAAACAACACGACTGTTGGCAAAGAGACGCGTCTATTGGCCGCACACCTTCCTTCTCTATATATACATGTAATCAATCATCAATAAAGAATTGATTCATTTTGGCAAACACTGTGTTCATTCTCATTGTTCTATTTCAATCTCGTTCTTGCGATCTTGATTTATAACAAGGATGATCCATTGATTGCTACCAGACAAGCTGATCCAAATGTGAGTGCCCTTTGCCACTTTGCACTAAAAGAAGACAAACTTATACTGAATTCATTGATCTAACAAAGTCTATATTCTTAGATCCTCTCTCAAGACATGTTGAATAAGTACATAACATATTCCAAGTTGAACGTGTTCCCCAAAATTCATGATGCTGACCTGGACAAGATTAGCCATGGTATCCCCCACAAGTCCCATGTGCTTAACTTATAATTATCAGAACAAACTAAATGAAACGTCAAACAAACATAAACATAAGTGCGCCATTGGCGCACCTCAACCGCAACAAATATCACAGGTGACGCAGCATGGTGTGCCCCAACATCTAGTATCTCATTATCAGCAAGGAAAATTCTCACTCCAAGTTGCTCAGATTGAATGGTGTCCAATATATATTTCAAATAAACATATAACTTGAATGATTGAATAATTCAATCACAAAACTTACGCACACAACAATAAGTGTGGAAAATAACACATGAAAAGAGTATGGTGAAAGTTCACAACATTAGCAATTTATCCATATGTAGCTAAGGAATCTCTCGAGGAATATATATCAGTGACCTTATCCCCATTGTCTCATAGTATACAGCAAGGACATGTCTGGAGAAGAAGTAAAACAAAGGCCAGTTCATATAATATCATGAGTGTGAAGGGAAATTTGATTATTTGTCCCAAACTTGAGGGATCTTTGATAATATGTCCAAAGTTAAGTATAGCTATATAAAATGTCCAACTTCAGTTGGGTATCTAATTTGATAATATATCTAAAGGGTTTCTTTTGAAAATAATATAACACAAGTCAGTATAGCAGTACCATCCGGCGGCAAGTGAATTATGCATCTGTATCCACCCCTTGCTGAAAAGTGAAAACAACACATCTATGCTGCTTACATATCATCTAATTAGTCAGCATCTTGTGAAACACAAGCTTGTTTGAGACATATATCGAGCTAAGTTTTCATGCAATTCGATATGCACAAGTTGCAAGCAGGAAAAGATGGCAACTAACTGCTCAGATTCTTGCATTCACACCATCAGAATCATTCACAACATGATTAATCAGGGCATCGCCGCATCAAGAGTACATTGAAAACACTATCCCATCACGGCATACATCAGTGCATACAATGATTAATATAGCGATCAATACAATTAAAACAATAGAAACATCCACTTAGTAATAAACAAATACCCATGATAAAATCATGATATTTTCTTAGTCAGATGAATTATATTATATAAGTATCAACATAATCTTACTTCTACTAAGTGTTTGATCACACCATCAAAATCATTCACAAAATTATTTTCTCTTCTTTGGAATTAGTTTTTTGGAAGGTCTTACGGTTGACTTTGTTGGAGTCTTGGTAGGGGACATGGTGGTTTAAGACCTTATTACAGGTCCAAGACTAAGAGAGATAGGTTGACTAAAAAGATGTCATAAAAAGAATATGCATGAAAAACATTGCAAATAAAATAGCAACCTAGGTGTCTATCTTTCTGTGATAGGTCTAGGATTTGATGGAGCTTGAGAAACCAAGGGTTGGTTTCGGTGTTTGTGATGAGTGATTGACAGGCTTTTACCCTCTGGTTCAAAGGGGTACATCCGAAAGAGGTTGGATCTCCGAAGGTGTTCGGAGGTTGCTTTGGTTGCTGCAGCTGTTGCAGCGGAGTGTGCCTGTCGAAGGGGTCCGACAGTACACGATGACTGGGTTTGTACCGAAGGTCTCGGTACTTTGGGCGGTACACCGGAGTGTGTGCCGAAGGTTGCTAACCCGGAGAGGTCTCCGGAGTACTGGATACACTTGTCTGCTTGTTTGTGGTGCGCAGGGGACTTTGGAGGCGACGGACAGGTTCGTAGCAGTTGAACCTGGGTCAAGCGGGAGGCTTGATGCCAGGGGAGCGGGGAGCTCCGTCACAGTGGCTGCGAAGGGGTCGAGGTCGGTCCTCGGGTCGAGGTGCACCAGGTGAAGGCAGTAAGTGCGGAGCGTGGCTCCGGGTGAAGGTACTCTGAGACAAAGTCCTCGGAGGTGAGGCACTTCGAAGGTACTCCGAATGGAGTGACTTCGGAGTTTGGTGGATCAAGTCCTCTACGGAGGTAAGGCGTTCGAAGTGTGCTCCGGAGGGAGACATTCAAAGGTACCCGACGATGGTCTCAGAAGTTGAGGTGCATCGAAGGCATGGTCCGGGTGAGGCTTGTCGAGGAGTGTGCTCGGGGAGAGGCACTACGACGAAGTGCTCATGGAATGCTTCATGTGAAGGCCTTGGACGAAGGTGGGACTTCGAAGGGTGGTACTCCGAAGATGGGGCTTCGAAGTGAAGAAGGCTTCGGAGCGAGGCTAGCTCCGGAGCGAGGTTGACTTGTGGTGCTTCGGCCATGCATGGCTTCGGTACACGGACTGACGGAGTTCGAGCTGGGAGTAGCTGCGAAGCCGTGGTGGTCCACTCCGGAGGTGGTGGTGCGAAGGCCCAAGGGCTTTGACGGCTTTGGCTCAAAACCGTCACTGTATCAGAGGCTAACTTCGGTGAAGCGAAGGCCGTCAGGCTCAAGGCTTCTCACCGAAGCTACCGCACCCCTCGCGTGCGAAGGGGGGCTTCAGGAAGGTCAAAGACTGCAAAGGCTGACACTGTCTGCTCTGCAAAAAGCTGACGCTGTCCCCTCTGCAAAACTGACAGAGAAGCCTCCAGAATAAAGTTAGACTACCTTTTGTACCCCTCTGTTCTGTAGAGACAAAACTGGTGTAAACCCTAGGGGTAAAGTAGTCAATTCACTTGGGTGAACTATGGGCTATAAATATGGGGGCTGGGTAGGTAACATTTAACACTTTGAGCATTTACTGTTGAGCTCCTGTACTAGCCTCCACTCTGTATTCATCCAGTGAGCTATTTTACTGTGTTCCTTGTTCAAGCGACGAAGCCCTGCATCTGTGTTCATTTTGCTTGAGCTTGTTTTTACACCTCGCTGCATACTTCGACCATTTGTGTGTCACCTTGAGTGACTTGTGTCAGTGCATCGCAGCCTGTTTTGTCGAAGTGTGTTGTGTGCGAAGTGTGTGTTTCAGTGTGTGTTCGCTCTGTGTAACAGAAGGCTAGACCTCGCTGCTTACTAGCGAAGCCCTGATCGAAGCCCGTTTTGCTTCGCGTGTCGAAGCCCCTAGCGAAGTCTGTTAGTGTGCGTTTAGACCTTCGGTGTACGAAGCTCAACACCAGTTGCTGTCGCTAAGTATTAGGTCGAAGTCCTCAAAGGGTAGTCCACTCTTGCGAAGGGTGAAGTGCGAAGCCTGCTTGAAGCACCCTGTGTGCGGAGCCTGCACTGACTTAGCAGAGTTGTTTTCGGGGTTGTGGGTGGAGCGAAGTCTGCTTGGCTTAGGATTTTTACTCCTTGCGAAGCCTGTGTTCGGAGCTGTCAAATACCTCCGAACCAGACCTTCAAAGGTTGGTGTTCGAAGCCTGTTCCACAGTAGACAGAATTAAAACCGAAGGCTGTTTTTAGCACAAGTTTTAAAAAGCTTCCATTCACCCCTCTCTGGTCGCCGTTTCCGGTCCAACAGAGCTACATTGCTTGGTGCCTCCCATGGAGCCGCATTTCTTGTACTTTTCTTATCACAATAAGCACATGCATATTTGCATAAGTTCAATTTCAAGACATGCACATATGCAATTGTTGACATATATAAAATATTTGTTACCTTTTTTACCTCATTGTATGGATATCTAGCTTGCCTATGTCCTAGCTCATGGTATTTTTTTTGCATTTGTTCTTGCCTCCAACTTAACTTCATTCTTCCCTGAACCTTCCTCAAAAGCACTCTTTATTCTTAGTTTTTATATCTTTCTGCACTCCTTTTTGGTAGTGGTGCATGTAGAATAAAAGCTAAATCCACTATAGGCCACCAAGTCTTTATGTGAGTGGTTCTATCTAACCTTCTTATGCTTCTCTAAATTTTCACACTGAATAATAGTAATACACAAAGTCCTCCAACTTGCATTTTGGCAATGCAGTTGAAACAACCAATGTGTGGGGACGTGGCTTGCCTATATGTTGCTATTTGAGACAAGTAAAGGATATTAACTACATGTCTATGGTTCACCTTTTCTATATCCCTGACCTCATCACTCCAATCACTTGATGCATGTGATTTAAGATGGCATAATCCTCTAGTCTTAACATCAACAACTATTATGCGAGATACCATAGCCCTATCATCCTCCTCTTCTAAACAAAACAAATTATATAAAATGTTGTCGAACCAATTGACTGAGCCAAAAGTTGTTGACTCTGACACATTAGTGTTATCAATTTCTACGTCGTTATTATCCATAATGCCTAAGTTATTTTGAAATAGATGCTACAAGTTTTGTTCAAACTTCTGCCATGGATGAAATAAAATTCAATCTATTATGTTCATTGATCACACGAAGAGTTCAAGTTTATAAACATGTTATAGTTTATGCATGTTCACTAATCACACGAAGAGTACAAGTTTATAAACGTGCTATAGTTTATTCATGTGGCGGCGATGGGAGCGACGACGAGCAAGCGATGATGACAATGGCGTTGAGCGACGAAGGGGATAAGAGCTATCCTAGTAATGGTGAGCAACGAAGGCAACAAGAGTCGTCCTGGTGTCTGTGGCAGGAGCTCTCCTAGCAAATAGAGATGCCTTGGGTAATGGCTTGCGCACGAAACAAACGAGTATGTACAAGAGAACAATTAAGAAGGGTAAATTAGTCATAAAATATGGAAGGATGAAATTTTAAAAAAAATCTGTTGCCAAAAACCTCTGTAAGACATAATCAAATATTGATGTTTAGACATTATCAAAGACCCGAATTTGAAACATATAATCAAAATTTCATAATCCTTACTAAATGTATTTTTTTAAAAAAAATAGTATGAAATATGGTAAATATTGTCTTGGTTCTAGGACTTGGCCGGGCTTATTTGGGCCGACCCATGGCATGAAAATTTGGCACGGCCCAGCCCAGTTCGTACATGGGTCGTGCTGGCTCGATCCATCAATGGGTCATGCCTGTGCTTGATTAGTCGGCATGTGGGCCGACACGGCCTGGATAATGGGTCATGCTTAGGCCGACCCGGCACAAGAATGCATGAAAGTGCTCCTAGCCCTAGATCAACACCTTCCCATCCTCCGCCCCTATCGCCAACCACCCCGTCCTCCGCCGCCATCGTCAACCGCCCCATCCTCCGCCGCTGTTGTCGACCGCCCCGTCCTCCGCTCCCATCGCCAGCCGCACCAACCAATCATCTCGTTGCGCGCCTCAGTTGGATCTTACGTGCTCCGGTGACCACCCCGACAACTGTTGAGCGCCCGATCAAGCGTTGTGGCCTAGCCTCCTATCGGGTGCCCCACCATCCCACTAGTTCGCACGTCCGCTCTATGAGTGACTGAGTGCTAAGAAAAATAGAAAAGAACTGCGAAGAAGCAGAAAACATTTAAAGAAAAAAGAAAAAGAAAAAATTAAGAGAAAAGAAAAGTATTAGGCATGTTGGGCTAGCATGGTCAAAACATGCCCGCCGTCCCTATGAGCCGTGTCTAGACCTAATTTTTCCTACATGTTAGTCCAGCCTGGCCCACCACACTGCATGCTAGCCCAACCGACCACACGGCCCAAGCCCCTGCTTTATCCATCCCAGAAAGCAAAAAGTGGATGGTACTGCACTAGTGCTACTGCTCACACATCTCTCAACTGTCCTTTCGTTTCAATGAGTTCGTGCACATAAGTACATATAAAATAAATGTTGATTGTGAATCTATTCTAAACCTTAGATCTTAAGCTATTCACAATGGTGCATTTCATAACATTGTTTCCTAAAATACCAAATTAATTTTACAATTGAATGAAATACCCTCTCTCAGTGGAGAGTTTCATTTAATTATTTCCTAGGCTAACCAATGTAATTAAATACAACTAGCTCTCATAAAATACCCTCTCTATGATGAAATTATTTAGCTCTCAATGGTTGTTTTATTTCGTTTCATCCGTCTTAGAAACAGGTTAACACCATGTCATAGTGATGACACTACTTCTTTTTCTTTCTTAATTAATTGAATGACATGTAAGCAAAAAATCTTATTTAACATAATAATTAATACCATAAAACACCCCATAAAACCCCATTGTAAATAGCCTTGCTATCAAATTTGAAGGATTCGTAATCAATTAGACTTACAGTTCACACAAGATTAGAAAATGTAGAGCCCTGATGCACACGAGCCGGGATGGAGAGCCAAGGCGCATGTAACGAAAGGGCACCTTTCATCTCCCAGGCGTGTAACTGTGCCAGCTCATCCATCTAGGGAGCCACGCTAGCACTTGACTTACACCTGGATCCCACAAATGTGTGTTCTACAACTCTGGACAGTTGGGAAGAAAAAGTAGTAAATAATCAACCAAAATTTCATTTCTTTTTCCATAGTCAGGAAAAACCTTTTTTGAATGTTAAAAATTTGACACGGGAAAAATGATTTCCTGTTTGATTATGTGACAACTAAAACTGACAATACTGAACCATCTGAATCTATGAAATAAACGAAGAGTTTTTTTCTAATGTCAAACCGACAAATCTTTTCACAAAAGGGAAGAACTGCGTGCTTGAGAATGTGGTAACAGGAGCATGGGTGAACAGATCTAAAAAATCTGAACACACCCGAGATTGGAAAAATGGCTGGCGGGTCCTCACCATCTCGCTGGGTATGGGAGGTGGCCAAGAAAGCAGATCATTCTTGGCACCACATCACCAGCTTAGAAGATGAACGACGTGTAAGAGGACAGTTCGCAGCTCAGGGGGCGAAAACAAAAGAGACGACGCACGAATGATTTTTGGGCGGGATGGCGGCAGTAAGAGACTCCGATATTGTGCCAGATCTTGACAAGAGCGAATCCGTGGGGAGATCGAAGAGACGCTCGGTCAGATGATCGGCTAAGGTTTTCATGTGGCTGGCCTCAGGAGGGCGTCGAGCGCCGTAGTCAGCGCTCGCCGCCGCTGTACCAGCGAGCACCCCTCAAACGAACCACGACAAAGAAAGGAAGCAAAAAAACAGCGCAGCGACACGAAAGGAGGATACAGATCAGGATGAACTGACCAAGTACGGAAATGGGGAGCAGATGAGGGGAAGAGAGCGGAAGAGGGGAACTGGGGAGGATTCTTGCAGTGGCATCCAGGCGTAACAGGATGCTTCAGTCGTGGAAAGGATGACGAGAAGAGGCGGCGGCGCTGCTTATATAGGCGGAATGTGGTAGGCTAGGGTTTCTCGTTGGCGGCGGCTAGGCGGGGCCAAGCGCCCAAGCCAACAAACTCGGGATGGCCGATTTTTGTTGGTTTTTTTTTCATATATACCATTACAATTTCGGTGTTTTAAAATTTTGCCACTATAATTCGTCTATTTGGATATATTTCATCGCAATTTTATCTTTATCTCTATCATACCATTTTCAACGCTTGGTTTGACCATGGGCCTCTATCAGCTCTGCTGTATTTTCGTATTTCCCATCTTGTCCTCTACAGTCGACTCCCTGTAGCCCCTCGGTGCCGCCTCCGCAACACTCCCGCCGCTGCACCCGCGCCGCCGCCGCCCTCGCAGGCCACGCGTGCTGCCGCCCCCATAGCCCCCTGCTGCAGCCTCACGCCGCCCCCGCCCTTGCAGGCCCCGCGCGCGCCGCCCCCAACCACAGCCCGCACGTCCCTGCGCGTCGCCCCCGCAGCCCTCGCAAGCACGCGCGTCGCTGCAGCCCGTGCACCGTCCCCGTAGCCCTCGCAGGCACGTGAGTCGTCGCCCCTACAGTAGCCCTCACGCCGTCGTAGCCTCTGTGTCGCCGCCGTCGGCCCCGTGCGTCACCCACACAGGCCACACACGGTGAAGATAAGGACATTTTTGTCTTTGCGCAAGCCCATGGTCAAACCAAGCGTTGAAAATGGTATGATGGAGATAAAGGCAGAGTTGCGATGGCATATATCCAAATAGACGAATTGTAGTGGCAAAGTTCCAAAGCACCGAAATTGTAATGGCATATATCCAAAAAACTCATTTTTGTTTCATATGGACTATCTGGACTGGACTAGACTGGATTGTTATATAAACAAAATATTATAAATAGAAAGCAAAACTGAACAAACATTGTATTTGCATTTTTCTTTTAAAAAAGCTTTGAATTTGCATTTTTCCTTTAAAAAGCATTGAATCTGCATTGCCAGTTTGTCACCTATTTCTTGATTTGCCCAGCAAACCAAACATTTTGCTTCATCGAATGTTTTCGTAAGAAGCTGTTCAAAACCTACAAATAGGACTCCGATTTTTTTAATAAAAAAATTTGAACATGAGGGATATATGCCTGTGGTCCGCGGACAATGCAGCAATTAGGCGTTAAATAATAATAAATGAATTAATAAATTATTTTCTAGAATTTATTTACAATAAAGTAATTTAATAAATAAAGCTAAAATATGGGCCTAAAAATTTTGTTCCTAAATAAATTGTTGCGGAAGACATTTATGAAATTCGTTTTGCTTTAAAATTTTCTTCCTAAAATGTTTCTCAAATTTTTGGAGCAATGGAATTAAACTTTTGAAACGTAACATCAGTAATTATTTTAATACAATTCCTTCTTTCCTTTGAAATATTCTTATCTAATTCTTCCATTATCCGTACCTTGATTCCGAAGCAAAATCAATAATCATTCCCCTTCATATCTAAAATTTGAATCACCAACTTTGATCCAACTCCAATGTTTCAACGCATACCGACTTTCGATTAATTCATGTATTCTTTGAAATCTCTATTAAATTCTCAAAACTTCCATTTCTCCTAATATTCCAAAAAAACAATATCCACTTTGAAATCTCTTTGCAAATTATACTTCTTCCATTTCATATTAGAAAATTGAAACCTCCAATTTCAATTTCGTATTCAATTCCAAATCGTCACTTATCTGGAATCTCCAATTGTTCCTATTATCCCTTGAATGTCTTGAAATCATTCAAATAATCTAGTTTTGATGTTTTTCCTTGAATTCTAAAATTGCAGGGAAAATTCTTAATCTCTAAAAATTTCTAAAATCTAGAATGTTGCAGAAAAAAATATATTTTTCTTCTTTCACATTTCCAATTTTCAAATTTCCCTTTTTCCTCTTTCTTTTCTCTCTTTTCTTTATCTCCTTTCTTTCCATTCCTCTCCTTTTTTTCCTTGGTTGGATGTGCAGGCCCATGACTCTCTTCTTCTTCCTCCCTCCCCATCTCCTCCATTCTCCCCTCCAACTCCCCACTCCTCCCTCTTTCCTCCGCAACTGCTCCCACCTCCCTCTTCTCTCCCAACCGATGCCCCTCCTCTCCTCCCAGCCTACCCTCGCCGTCGCGCTGCGCCGTCCACGCGTTGGCTGGCCGCTGCGCCCCGGCGTGTCACGCCACTCTCTGTGTGTTGGTCGCGCTCGTGCACTAGCGTGTCGTGCCACCGTGCGTTGCACCGCTACTCCTCTACGCTAGCCGCATTGTGTGTTGTGCACTGCTTGCACGCCCTAGCGCCGCCTGAACCTCCTCCTCGCGTCGCCGTCGCTGGCCACTGGTCAGTACTCCTGCTCCTCCCCACACCATCCCTCCCCGCTACAACAATGAACTAGAGAATATGCGGGAAATAGAAAGAAACATGGAAGAATTTTCTATTGTTTTGGTTTCTGTTCATCCGTGGCATCATCAACCTCTCGCTGCATTGCCTTCTCTTTGCCCCGTTGTGAGGATCCCTCATCCCCTCTTTATTTTCCTAAAGTTATGTTGAATCGTAGCCTTGTTCATCCTTCTATTTTGTTATATCATTTTATATTTCATCAAATTCGATATATGCCATGATTACTTTTTGTATTCATCAATTAGTGAAAATGGAACTCGTTAATCCTAGGACATGTGGTTCTTCTCTTGTTCCACCGTGTTCCATCTTGGAGGTCACAATGGCCACGTGAGGCATCATTGTCGTCTTTCCGTTTTTTGAACTATAGTTTGTAATCGTCATTGTTTACCAATGGTCATCGTTGATAATCGGCTATTCATCCTTGTTTGTCGCCATTCTTCATTGGATCATATTCATGCAATGTAAACCATTTATTTCTATTGTTTAATTCTATTCCCTTCAAATAATAATGGTTGCTTAGTGTTATCCATTTTATGAAAATTATTTGTTTGATCATCATTCATTAAGTTACTTGTCGATCAATCATTTATGCCTTTGTTTCTACCTGAATCTATGTTATGTTTATATTTGTTTGGTGTCATCTAATCCAAACAATTGTATACATTTTGTCTATTTAGACCACTCAATTTGGAACTCGACCTAACCTCTTGTTGACGCCAAGATTTGGTAAAGCCCTAGAGCCCACCAAGGATGTCATACGGTCAACGAAAGTCAAGAAGAGTCCGGAATCGGTTAAGATAGAATACTTGGACAGCAAGTCTGTGGACTATAAATATGTACCCCTTATCTAGGTTAAAAACACATCTCTGTCTAACAACTACTCGGCGCATCGCCACCCTTATTTTTTCAAGGTTAATCTCGGCAAGATTCGGCACTCGGAGCTGGGCTGCATCGTTTCGATCTCTAGCGAAGAGGTGAGTCTCGCTAACCCCGACGACCGTACCGACTAGGTCAGTATCCTCACGGTTGCATCAGTTTGATCTCTTGAGGTGAACGTTGAAATAGTACGGTCGTCGGTTTATCTCAATGTATTAGCTAGGTCTAAGGCTGCATCAGATTGATCTCTTAGATTGATGTGATCTAAGTGTGGTAGTTTGAGGCTTCATTGGTTAAGTCTGAAATATCATGCTATTATATCTTTTTCATGTTGTATACCGTTCATCTAAATAAAGCATGCCTGATACTTTGACATATTATTATGATCATCGTGATTAGATATTGTCTTGGTTAGGTCCGATCTAGTTATTGTGACGATTTTCATGATATAGACATGTTATCTAGCACGTTTTATTTGGTTCTATCGGAGTACAAGCCAATAGGTTATCTTCAACTCAATGCCATATCTTATTCGCCATCAGAAAGTGCTCATCAGCCCATACGTGCAAATTGCCTATCTCATCGGCTGATGGCACGCTCGTCCGATCGCTTCGCCCATGGTTATCGACCCTATGGCCGATAGACATAATAGTCCACGATTATCTTATCCTTATTGCGGTCATCAGCTCGATAGCTAATAGGCGATGCTACTGATATTGTTATCTCTGTTTCTTTATCAATTGCAGGGTCAAACTAATTGGCACACCTTGAACCCCTTTTTCTAAGAACATAGGACTTACTGGAGTTAAGCATATCTCCTAGGCAACACGTGTGTCAAAGTGTGACCAAAAAAATGCACCAACACGCTTTTTGACACGCTCGGTGGGACACAGACTTCGCCTATCTATCAGGCGAGACTCGGTACAATGATATTATTGGAGTAACAGATGATGGAGTTAGACCAACCCATAGTAAACAACTCGATTTCACCCTATGAAGGTGACATCGATGAGACAGATGGCAAGCTCAGTCAAGGTTTCACCGCGGCTGATGAACTTCAAGAAGTAGACATCGGGCCCAGTGACAGACCGAGGCCAACCTTCGTGATCGCTGAACTTCCTGATGAGATAAAAAATGTAGTCATGTTACTACGGGAATATCGATATTGTTTTGCATGGGAGTATCATGAGATGCCAGGTTTAAGCCGATCGATTGTAGAACATCGACTGCCAATAAAATAAGGATATCGGTCTTTCAAGTAGATATCAAGGTCGGGGTAACAAGGTTATATGATGTCGGATTCATAAGACCGTGCCAATATGCTGAATGAGTGTCGAATATTGTGCTAGTATGGAAGAAAAGTGGGAGTCTTAGAATATGCAAAGATCTAAATAGGACGACCCAAAAGACTAATACCCAATGTCGATCGCAAATTTGTTAGTGGATGCCGCATCAGGCCACAAGATCATCAGATTCATGGACGGGAATGCTAGCTATAATCAGATTTTCATGGCTAACAAATATATCCACAAGATAGCCTTCCGGTGTCCAGGCGCCATTGGGTTGTATGAGTGGGCAATGATAACTTTCGTCTTAAAAAATGCTGAAGCAACTTACTAGAGAGCCATGAACTATATTTTCAAGATCTAATCAGCTTGTTAGTCAAAATATACATTGATGACATCGTGGTAAAATCAAGCAGCATTCAAGACCACGTGGCCGATCTACGTCAAGTTCTAGATAGGGCTTGGAAATACGAATTAAAGATGAATCCCGAAAAGTGTGCTTTTGGTGTATCAGTGGGGATGTTCTTGGGCTTTATTGTGCACGAGAGAGGGATCGAGATCAGTTAGTGCAGTATCAAAGCCATCAAGAACACCCAACCCCTTACCGATAAAACTAAATTGCGGTCATTGATCAGGAAGATAAATTTCCTCAAAAGGTTCATAGCGAACCTGTCGAAGAAGATAGAGTCATTCAGTCCATTGTTAAAGTTGAAACCCGATCAGGAATTCACATGGGGAGATAAGCAGCAGGGAGCATTTGACGAAATCAAAGAGTACCTAAGCTCACCACCAGTACTAATGCCACCGCAAAAAGGGGCTCCGTTCAAGTTATATTTGTCAGCCGACGACGAAGCCATCGGTGCAGTTCTGATTCAGGAAGTCGATAAGAAGGAAAGGGTGTTTTTCTATCTCAGTAGGAGGCTTCTAGATGGTGAGACCTGATACCCAGCGGTGGAGAAGCTCTGTTTATGTTTATACTTCGCATGCACCATGTTGAGATATTATCTGCTCTCGATGGAGTGCACCATAGTGTGTAAGGCCGATATCATCAAATATATGCTATCGACCCCAGTATTAAAGGGATGTATCAGAAAATGGGTCCTTGCTCTAAGCAAATTTGATCTTAGATATGAATCGGCTAAAGCAATAAAAGGGCAAGCGATAGCCGATTTCATAGTTTAGAACAGGGATGAGACGGTAACTCATGTGGAGCCGACACCATGGAAGTTGTTCTTTGACAGATCGACATGCCGGCATGGATGTGGTATCGGCCTAGTGATCATCTCCCCTCGGGGGCATCATTTGTGTTTTCCTACACCATCAAACCATTCTCCACCAACAATTAGGCTGAGTATGAAGAAGTACTAAAAAGATTGCAGTTATTGGAAGAAGTGGGTGTTGATACAGTGAAAATTCTCGGAGATTCTCTGCTAATTATGAGACAATTGTCAGATGAGTACAAATGCAAGGATGACGTATTAAGAAAATATCATGATCGGTGCCAGACTATAATGATGAGTTTCCGAAGCATAGCCTTCACTCACATCCCAAGAGAGCATAACTCAAAGGCAAACAATTTGGCCCAAACGAGATCAGGATACAAGCCGATGGCCAAATCGATTGAGGTGGAAATCATGGAAATAGAAACCGATGATTGGAGGTATGACATCATCAATTATTTGAAGAACCCTTCGATATCGGTGCCAAGAAAACTCAGGTACCAACCGACAAGATATGTCTTGCTATGCATAGACTTATACCATCGGGCGACCGATGGGGTTCTCCTCAAGTGAATAAGCATCGAAGAAGATAAAGTGGTGATGTGTCACTATGGGAATACAGTTGTTTGTCGAGTGCCTGCGGCACTTGGCGAAGCCTTTTTTCCACTCGTCGAAGGCTTCACCGAGTGCCACACTCGGCGAAGGGTCTCTCGGTAGAGAGGTACTTCGTCGAGTGTTTTTTATTGGGCACTCGGTGAAGCCTTTGCCGAGTGTCACGTCGGCTTCGCCGAGTGCCCGACGTGGTGCTCGGCAAAACTTACCGTTTAACGACCGAGGGGGTTATGATGGCTATTTGTCGAGTGCCCCACGTGGCACTCAGCGAAGCCACACAGGGGCAGGCGCACACGTGGCATTGTGGCTTTGCCGAATGCCACATAAAATAGCACTTGGCAAAACCACCTAGCTTCGTCGAGTGCCACATGAAATACCACTCGGCAAAAACCCTAAAACGCACAGAAACATGCCACGCGGCACGATTCTGTGTGTTCAGGGGGTCTTTGCCGAGTGTTACGCTCGGTAAATATTTTTTCATTTATTCAATGCACATTTCATCAAAAAAATTCACATTTCATCAAAAAATTCATCACAAATTCACATTTCATCAAAAAATTCATCACAAATTTACATTTCATCACAAAATTCAAATTTCATCACAAATTTGTCACCAAATCACATTTCATCACAAAATTCACATTTCATCATAAATTTCTCACCAAATCACATTTCATCACAAATCTCATTTGCAACTCACATTTCAAATCACAAAGTTCACATTTGATCACACTCGGTGAAGTTCACAAATTCTCACAAGTTCACATTTAAACACATGTTGACAATTCACTAGTTCATAGGTTAGTTCACAACATCAACTAACATTAGTATCACAAGTTAGTCTCATAAGTTTGCATTACCGCTCTGTCCAGTGTGCGGAGATGGCTGTGTGCTCAATCCTAATGCCGATGATTGAAACTACAAAAAAGAAAATAGTTAGTACAATTGTATATAATAATAACAAAAAAACATTATTAGAAACTCACATTGCTGCTCTGTGGAGTGTGCGGAGATAGTTGAGGTTGAGGAAGTGCAGGTAAGAAGGGTGCTTGTGGTGACTGAGGCAAGCTCATCTGACCTAAAAAAGATCCACCCATCTGCGCAAACCACTATTGCATCTAGGCTTGCATCTGGGCCTGCATCCGAGCCTCCACCTGAGCCTTCATCTGTGCCTGCCACTCGGGCCTTATTGAATCTTGTTCATCCAGTCAGGCCTACAAACCATTAATGTAGAGTCATTAGCGTTCCAAAACAAAAAAATTGAAAGGATTGATGATTGATGAAATTGAACTAACATGTAGCTCGCTAATTAGACCCATAGATGTGTCTTAACGAGGGTGTATACCAGGACCGGAGGTCGAGCTCCGAGCTCTCACCTCAAACAGAGAGGGGTACTATGGGGATCAATGGCATTGTCGCCCATCAAATAGCACCCATGTCTCTTGCCTCCTCTAGCCCTCATGACCACCTCTCCATTGATGCTATGTGTGGCTGGGTCATAATCATGACCGTGCACTTCTCTCGCCATCGCTGTGTAGTCTTGGAGGCGTTAATATGTGTTGGCGTAAAGGATTACACTAACAGGCTCTCGAAGATTAAGAACTAACAAATGAAGAGTTTGTGATGCGGACTATTTTGAGCCTTCGAATAGGATAATAACTCGAAGTAGTTCGAAGTTATGTATTGAATAGCTGAGTATTCGATGCCTATTACAGGGTGAGAAGGAGGGTATTTATAGGTAAAAACTCTAAGGAAAAGACCTATTTACCCCTCAATTACAACCGACATATATAGTGGAAACTATTCGATGCCCCAAATAGGGTTAAAATAGTAAAATCTATCTGGAGAGGATAGATAAAGCAGACGTCTTATCAGTCTTGTTGTTTTCCACTGTAGCATCGGAGCCTTCGGAGGATACCTTCGAACCATGGATTTGAAGTATCCTTCGGCTTGGAAACTTCATCGTCTTGGAGATGAACACATGCTTCGATGCTGATGAATTGTCTTTGCCTATTGATCTTAAAAGTCCTGAGGATGAAGTATTTTCCCCCAACAGTAGCCCCTCGAATACACTTCTCCGATTTAACCGGTATAGCAGGAGAGCAGTGTACGCAAGGAATATTTTCATATTCAGGGACTTAGAGAAATTTGAAGGCATTACAGTCGTTCGAAGTGTCTTTGACATCGAAGTATATCTGATGAAAGCTTTGAACCGAACTCCTGTGTAAACGCTTCGCAGGGGAATGAACCGTTGCGGAGGTGAAACATCATGAGGAGCCGTTAGTTTCAAGCCGTTACTTTTCAAGTAGACGTTAGGCTCTTGGAAAAAGTAACAGTCAAAACTTTATCGCGGGTTCACACCTTTTCACTTCTTGGGCTCACCTGTCAGCGACAGAAGTCAAACCTGTAATGCGAACGCACCATCAAAATTTTTTACAAAGCTCGACTTCTAAAACTTTCTTTCTTCAACCTCCAAATCTCTTCCCAATCCTTTGAGCAATCAACCCATGGCGAGGACCAGCGCGACTATGCCAGCGGCGGCGAGAACCCTGGTGTAGAGGTAGGTGTGGTCGGCTTCAGCAGCGGCGGCCATGGCAGGAGCTCTGGGGGGTTCTTGGCTAAAGAATCCTCGGGAGCTCCGCCCTCCATCCAAGAAGCCAATGCCGCAGAGCTTCATCATAGGACAATCGATGAGCACGACGGACTCTATTGAGGAGGCGATGAATGGGAAACTGGGCCCCAGAATGAGGACTCGAGTCCCTAGAACGGAGTCGACCTCGAAGCCACGGAGCGGGGGAGTGGTAGTCTTCGAAGCTTTCTTCGAGGCGGGACTAGGACTTCCCGCAATTGATTTCCTATCAAAGGTACTGGAGATGTTCCATGTTACCTTACCGCAGTTGTCCCCCAATGCCATAGCAAGATTGGTAGTCTTTGAATGGGCCCTTTGGGCAGAAGGATGCGAAGGAAGATCGGAGGTCTTCGCTGCCACCCATGAAGCCTCCTGCCAGCCAAAGCCCCAGGACGGACCAGGAGACACCAAGGTGCTGACAGCGTTCGGGAGTGTCAACTTCCATCTTCGGAAGGAGCACGCACAACATTTCCCGGTGAAGGCTATCGACGACCGGTGGTACACCAACTAGATCCTCCAGTGGTTCTACGCCGAAGTTAGAGAGAACTCCAAACTCGTGGGGCCTCTTCCAGAAATTTGGTTCTGGAAGAAGGCATAGGTTACTCCGAACCCAAGCTTGCTTTCAACGTGGCTTGGGTTGCTTTCTTCAATAGCCAACCGCATGAGCATGCGGGATCTGGTGGAGGAATTCATCACCCTCCGAATCCCGCCTCTCGGAGCCGATTGGTCGATTGCATTCCAAAATGCTTCGGAGGGGGAGCTTCGAAGCCTAGGTAAGTCTTTGTATTTCCTGTAGTAACACATTAGAAAATATATAACATACTTAATGAAATGCTACCTTTTTCAGCGGCCCCTTTGGCGCTAGCTCCGGAGTAGATCACAAGGGCCACTGAACGGGTGCTCAGAGCCCATACGGTGGTGAAGAAACATCGAAGGGTGGAGCTAGTAGGAAGCTAGGAGCGCTTCAACTAGGTGTGGAGTGCTCTTGGGATGGAGCCTCCGCCTCTACCAAACTTTGACTCAACCGGAGTGGCTCCCCGGAAGAGAAAAGCCACTGCCGAACCCTCAAAGAAGGCCATCAAGACCCCAGTAAAGAAGGGGAAGAAGACGACGAAGCCTCCTCCTCAACCAACTCTAGTGTCTTCGCCTTCCTCCCTGGGCATTCGGAGCTCCTCTTCGGAGGACTCAGGAGAAAAAGACTCCAATGTCCGGATGGGGAAGGCCCTCGAGGACTATCTTGCAGAGGATAGCGAGGACGAGTCCCCGGGTGCAGCCAGAGCTCCTTCTCAGGAAGCTACGGTAGCGGACACAACACATTCCCTCGAGCCTATCATAGCTGACCCATAACTTGAGTTAGCAATTCCTAACTCACCCGTGGCCGGGGTAGTCGTGCCGGATATTGGGGCGTCTGCAGCAACTTCACCGGAGCAGACTTCGGGGGATGACCTCGAAGAATATCTTCGGATGTATGAAGTCCTGGCGGACCCCGCAATTCTCCCTCAAGGCATAGACGAAGGTATACCTCGAAGCTTTTGCCTTTGAAATTCCTGCAATAATTATTATACACAAATATTCACTGGATACCTTAATTTTTGTAGGTGTGTCAAGGAGCGGCATGGCTCCGACCACCGATGGAGCTTTGACTTCACTTGGAGTTGAGGCTCCGGCTGATGTAGAGGCTCCGACGATCGGAGCTATCTCGGGTGAAGCAATTCCGACCGAGGGGGCAACGGTCGAAGGAGGATCTACTTTAGCCGAAGTTCCATCTGCAACTTTTGTGCCAGGGAGGGGCAAGAGTATGACGAGATTCGGCCCCCTCCCTTCCTTGACGATAACGCCCTCCTCCAACGACCCTTCAGCGAGCAACTCGGAGGAGGAGGCTGCAGTAGATGATCGTCAGGCCCTGTCCTGGCTTCCTCCGCTGGCTCCATTCTTGGAGCAATGGACAGGGCTCCGGATGCTTCTGAAACCCTTGGCGAACAAAGGCCAAGAAGTCACAAGCTCCGAACTGGTCTATGTCCTGAGCGAAGCTAGAGCACCGGAGCTCGATTTGGCCCTCGAAAGGGCTGCCCTTTAGGTATGCAGCATACAACAAGTGTATTTAATTAATAAATGAAATTACTTGGTACTTACTTTGCTTTTTTGCAGCAATTCGTCCTTGCTAGAGCGGTAGTGACTTCAAATGAGCTTGAAACTAATCGGCTCAAAAGGAAGCTTACTACCCTCCAGTCTGCCCTCAAAAGCTCCGAAGACAAAACATTGTGACTGGAGGAGGAGTTCCTCGAGGAGCGGAGGGCCAGGGCTACCACCGATGGAGCACTTCAGGCCGAGCAGTAGAACAACACTACACTCAAGGATTCGACCCAAGAGACCGAGGCTGAGTGTGTGGTGCTCATAGCAGAGGTCGAGAAGCTCCGGCAAGCAGCAGCAAACTCCAGCGCACAACTTGTGGAGCTCCAAGACTCAATTCAACAAGCGCTGGCCCAGAAGAGTACTTTGCTATCCAGATTGGCCGAAGTATCTGCTGCTGCTTCTGAGCTGGAAGCGGCGGAAGTGAAGCATGCCGCCATTGCGGAGCATACCATGGATACCCTTTGGGGTACTCTGGAATATTTTGGCACGTTGTGCCCTTCATCTTCATCTATGGCAAGCGAGCCCCTCGAACGGAAGCTGAAGATGATCCAAGTGGCGATGAAGATGTTGATGGAATCCGGGATTCAATACAGAGAGATCTCTAGACAGGTTGCCGGAATCGGAGTCCTTCGCCATATCGAAGCCCTCAGAATTTCTATTGCTCCGCTTGGGGGTTCAATGCCTGCAGGCTTCACCGACAAAGACTTGCTGCGTCCTTTGCTAGATGTAGCTTCTACTTAGGAAGCTTTCTGAGCCATCTGGAAAACGGATCACAAAGCTGCATCCAAAGTTTGGATCGACGAGGCTCACTGGCAGAAGCAAGCTCAGACAAAGCCTTCGCTTCCAACTTCAGCGCCTCCAACCCCGCCTGCTCCGCCAACCGACCCGCAGGTTTAGCTTTATAGGGCACTAAAGAATGTACAAAAAATCTTGTAAAAGCCCCTTATATTAATGAATGAAAAGTTTATAAACGAGGAATCTTTGTTTGGATGTTTATTCTTAGGTTTTTCTATGCACTTCGGAGCTCGACTTCGAAGTACTGGAGCCTAGCGAAGGGCTCTGCCGGCAGTGGGCTGTCCTCGAAGGCTTAAGGCCCTATCGACGCTCACGCTTCTCTGTTCCTCGGGGGGATCAAGGGGAGATAGCACCCGAAGTCCATCGTGAGGTCTTAGCTTATATTAAGGAAGAGGATAAGGAAGTAGCATCTTCGTCCTCCGAATACGTAGATTGGTCTGACTTGGAGTACCAAGCCGAAGACCCGGTGGAGGCTAGCTCCGAGAGACTTCTGTCTTGGGCTAAACTTCAAGAGGAGCAAAAAAAACTGCGAGCTTCGAAGAAGAAAAGCACTCAGACCAAGAAGAAAGTTTTGAAGACTTCGGGTTCCGAAGGCCGAAGTGGTCATAGAAATAGCTCTAGTGGTCGGAGGGGTCTCCGTTTCTATCTAGGTTAGAGCAAAATTTCTCTTGATGTAATACAATATGATTATCCAATTAATATAAATTGCTTTGGAAGCATCTTTTGGTTGTTCCTTACTCCGCTGCCCCTCCTTGTGGGTGGGGGACCGTACGCGTTGCGATAGGGTCCGTCAGACACAATGATTGATATAACAATCTGATGCTTTGCACAACACTTGGTAATCATACTTCACTCTTTCATAGAGTTCTTTGAACTGTACGTTCGTATTATGATGTTTATAAGTTTCGGAGCTAAGTTTACACTTGTAGGCTCCAATAGCAGTCGCTTAGGACTTTAAAAGTGTTTCATTGGGCCAGAGCCTTAAAACCTTATTGCTTGGTCACCTTTGACTCTTTTACAGATGCTTCGAACCCGAAGGCCAAAAATCTATTCTTTTAAAGTCCTTAGACTCTTCTATGGATCCTAACAAGCCGGAGCCTGGAATCCGTAGGTCGGCCACCTTCGGCTCTTTTACAAATTCTTCAAACCCATAGGCCGGAAATCTATTCTTTTAAAGTCCTTAGACTCTTCTATGGATCCTAACAAGCCGGAGCCTAGAATCCGTAGGCTGGCCACCTTCGGCTCTTTTACAGATTCTTCGAACCCGGAGGCCGAAAATCTGTTCTTTTAAAGTCCTTAGAATCTTCTACGGATCCTAACAAGCCGGAGCCTAGAATCCGTAGGCTGGCCACCTTCGGTTCTTTTACAGATGCTTCGAACCCGGAGGCCGGAAATCTATTATTTTAAAGTCCTTAGACTCTTCTACGGATGCAAACAGGCCGGAGCCTGGAATCCGTAGGTTGGCCACCTTTGGCTCTTTCACGGAATCCTTGAACCAATGGTTCGAAGGCCATTTTCTGGGTTCCTTGAAAGATGCTTAACTCCGCAAGCATCTTCGTTCTCCTGATGCGTCCACCAGGAGTAAGGAATATTTGAAGAGTAAACATAATTCAAACCTCCATCTTTATTTAATTTAGAAAGGTGCTTTTACAATTGATTACAAGGAGCCCCTAAGCATAATAATGTTTAAGGTGCTCCGCATGCAATGCATGCTTCAACTCTTCCCCTTCTAAATTAGCTAGTTTAAACGACCCGGGGCATCCTGAGCGTAGGATAATATATGGTCCTTCCCATTTATTTCCTAGCTTCCCCAGAGCTATTACACTTCGCAATACCAAATGACCTGGTTTAAGCTCGTTCACTTTTGTCTTCGGGTCATACCATGTCTTCGTTTGGTCTTGGTACTTCATCAGATTGGCGACAACTCGAAGCCTTATTTCTTCTAACAAGTCCAGCGAAGTGTTTCTCTCATCTTCATTTCTAGGCTCTACTACATGGAGGGATCCACCCTTGAGTTCCGTAGGAGTCATGACCTCATCTCTGAATAGCAACCTAAATGGGGTGAAGCCTGTGGACCTGGCTTGAGTGGTCCGAATGGACCATAGAATTTTAGGGAGCTCTTCGGTCCACAACCCCTTAGCCAACCCTACAATCCTGTGATTTAAATCAGATAGAATATTTCTATTGGCTCGCTCGATGGCTCTGTTGGATTGGGGATGGCGAACTGCTGCAAAGCATAACTTGATGCCCAGTCCTTCGCAAAATTCTCTAAAGGGTTCAGCTTCGAACTGAGTGCCATTATCCACAGTTAACTCCCTTGGCACTCCGAACCTGCATATGATATTTTGCCACAAGAATTTTTGCACATTTCTTGAAGTGATAGCAGTCAGGGGTTCAGCTTCGACCCATTTAGAAAAATACTCGATTGCTACCACTGACAACTTCAAGCTACCTTTTGCCATTGGAAAAGGGCCGATGAGATCCATTCCCCATCGTGCCATTGGCCATACCGAGGCAATAACTTGAAGAGGTGTTGGTGGACGGTGGCTCCGTCTACCCATCCACTGGCATCCTTGACAGGTTCGAACTAACTCTTCCGCATCTCTTACAATTGTTGGCCAATAGAGCCCCTGTCGATGTGTCTTTCCTACTAGAGTACGGGGGGCTAGGTGGCTGCCACATAAGCGTTCGTGAATCTCCCGAAGTGTATCTTGGCCTTCGGGTTGTGAGATGCACTGGAGTAGGGGAGAACAAACTCTGGCTTTGTACAATATTCCGTTGACAAGCTCATAATTTCGAGCCCTTGCTTGCAACCTTTGGAAATCCGAACCTTCTAACAAGACTGCGCTGTTTTGCAAGACATCTATTATTGGAGTCCGCCAATCGGCAACTGGGATGCAAAGGACTTCTGCAGAGGGTAATTTATGCACCGTAGGCTTGATAAGTTCTTCGTAGAAAGCACCCTCCGGGACATCCAATGCTCCGGCTGCAGCCTAGTCTAGAATGTCTGCAAGTTGATTATCTGCTCGAGGGATACTCTGAACAGAAAATCCTTTAAACATTGCTTCTATCTTGCGGATTTCTTCTAAATACTTTGCAAGATGCGGGTTCCTGGCTTGAAAGATTTTGTCAACATGCCCTGCGACGACTTGGGAATCTGTTTTAATTATAATCCTTGCTACTCCTAGTGCCTTTGCCTTTCGGAGGCCTAGCAGGATCCCTTCGTACTCTGCGATATTTTTGAGAATTTTACAAATTTTTATCACTCTTGGAAGGAACCCAAACATTTTAAACTAATTACAACAATTAAATTTATTCGGAAATGAATTTAAACAGCAATGGGCCACTTTCCCCTATTCTCCCTCAACCGACTGGCCTAGCCCACTCCTTCCTCGCGCCCCTCACCGACGCATTGGCCCCACCTGTCGGCGCCAACAATCCCACACACCTTGGCCCCACCCGTCAGCCGCCACGTCCACGCCCTCGCCCCGCGCCCGCTGCCCGGTGGTCCCCACTTGTCGGATCCGTCTTCCCCACGAGATCCGCCCCCAAATACCCCCTCGCCGGATGAAGCCCTAACACCCCTCGGTTCCACCCCCACCAACCGCCTCCCATTAAATCGACGCCAACATTCAATCCCCCGTGGCCCGCCGACCGTTTCCCCTCTTAATTCCACACGTAATCGCCCGAAGCCATCGCTCGCATGCATGGAAAGTACCTCGCCGGCGTTTACTCTCGAACTCCCCCGATTGCACCCCCTTTGACCCCGCCGATGGCCCTACATAATCCCTCGGCCACTGCCACGGTCAACCCCATGCCCATTTCACGTCTAGGCCAAACAGAGCACCGCACTTTGGTTTTTAGCACCACACCGCCGCCCCCACTCAAGTCACCGCTCGCCGTCGCTGGAGTCCTTCCCCGTCCCTGACGACCGCACCACTGTGACCGCCGACACCACCCCGACCTCAGCCACCCCTCCTTCGCCGATGAGACCCGCTGGAACTGCATCGCCAACGAGGACCCGAACTCCTTCGACGCCCCCGCTCATCGCCGATATCAACCCGACAACCTCAGACCTCGCCAACGGTACCATCTTGACCGCTACGCTTTACTGGTTCCATTTTAGCCCTTAGGATCCACCACCGTTGCTCGCCGTGGTCGCTAGCCCCTAGCCGTCACCGGAGAAGACGACTAGTACGGGTAGAGTACCCGTGCCATGTCGGATTCATCCCTGACCGCGCGACCGCGATCTGATGGCTGGGACTAAATCGATCCCTCGGTTTAATCCTCGCCGTCAGATCTCAGCAAAACGGTATGGTTTAATCCCGTGCATCCGTATCCACTTAAAGCCCAGGATGGATCTAGGCCGTCCATCGCATACCGTTTCAGCCTTTTAATCTCTGTCGTCGGTATTCATTTAAAACCCCCCGCCTCGCCCGTGGCCGCCCGATCACGATCCAACGACGATCTGTGATCCGGCGCACGTGCACAATGCGCGGGTTCACGGTGGGTTCGACTCACCATGGACCGACGACCGTTTTTTGATTTAATTTAAATTCCAGAAATAGTTTCAAACTTCTAAAATTCATATCTTGCTCATTTTAACTCCAAATTTAACCATTCCAATTCCAGAAATTCATAATTTTATTCTCTACATGTTTGTACCATAAAAAAAGTAGGTTTACTTAGAGTATTTTATTTTTATTTAATAAAGTATTCATATGCACTTTAGGATAAACTCAAAATTTGTCCATTTCCATTTTAGAAAATTTTATCTTTTTATCCTCTTCATATTGGTGTAATAAAAATAATAGGTTTATTCTGAACTTTTATTATTAATTAATTGGAGGTTTAAAATACATTATGATACATTTTTAATCCTTTTGGAGAATTCCTAACTCCATCAAAATTCATTTTTAAACAAATTCAGATAATAATTTCAGAACCTTAATAACTTTAATTTCTTTCATTTAACCCAATTAATACTTATGTGCTTGTTGTGTGGTTTTGGATTGTTTAAATTGAACGTTGCATTTATTATGCGTATCGAGAAGACTACGACGCCGTTGAGGAGCCGGAGTACTTCCCGGAAGTTCCCCCGTTGCCTTTCGCTGAACAAGGCAAGTCACCAAACTAATATTTTGAGCATATTGAACCCAGTTTTGTTAAACTATCGCTAAAACACATAAGTTATACATGCATTAGTCAAATGAAAGCCCTACATTATATTTATTTAGATCCCCAACCTTGATGTGCAGCCCAAGCCATGCTATCTAGCCTAAACTCCTTGTCACCATATAATTAGTACTAGTGGATAGTGTCCGATGTATCGACACAATTGCTACAAGTTAAAAATGAGTCGTAGCGATTTGGATTCTACTATATGATCCCCGTTATTCTTATCTCTGGAATTCTATTGGTGATAGAGTTATGATTGAGAATGTATGCATGGTGGGTTCCAAGTGCAAGCTAGGGCATTGATCGGTAGCACCCGGGGCACTATAAGGACCGGTCTGCGGGATCCATTGCAATACATTTCCGTACTAACCACAAGTCTAGTGGGTAAGTCCTAACTAAGGTATGGAGTGTTCCAATCTGAGGCACCACTTGGAGATGGGTCAAGCAGCACCTGCGGGTGGCTTGTACCGATGTGGCGCAAAAGGGGGTGCAACATTAGCCGGGATATGGCCCGGCGCGCTGGCGAAACCTAGAGCGGGTGATTATCGCTTGGAGCATTTCATGCTGAGGTTTTGGCATGAGTTCCCATGGTATGGGTCATCTCATTACACATTGGTGTATGGGATGAGTGCGTGCCTTGTGGGTACAGTGGTACACCTCTGAGCAGAGTCTTAAATCTTTTCGAAAAGCCGAGCCCACGGTCAAGGGTGGGTTACGTGACATCCCACAGTTAGTTTACTTTCATGAGTGTGCATGATGATTTGACATGTAAGGACTGTTGAGCGAGGAGGGAAAACATACTCCTTGAGTTAGATGGTATGATGTTGCTCATGTTTACTATTCCGCATGATTAAATTTGACTACACTAAATGCTATAACTGAAAAATGTACTTTTCTGCACTTTTAGTCATTATCATTCCTTTGTTATTATCCCGCATTATTATTGCATTCTCAGTGGCTTGTTGAGTACTTTTTGTACTCATACCCGTTGGACAAAAACTTCAGAGGCTACCTACTACGAGGAAGATGGTCTGGAGTAGCAACCCAGTCAAGAAGAAGATCCTGAAGAAGACGTTCGTCATGCCATTTATTTTCGTTGTTTATTTTATTTTTACTCTTATTTAATAATGTGGTCTGCGTACCACGAATGATTGCCCGTATGCACGTTGTTGCATGATGAACCTCTCGTTATTATTGTTTTTCTATGGAAATTCAATAATGTTCTGATTTGGTAAATCGGGGCGTCACAAGATGGTATCAGAGCCGACTTGACTATAGGAAGCCAAACGGACTAGCCTAACACTTACTTTTGATAAAATCTATTTCGCAAAAACTTACTTCATCATTTTGTTCCTTCCCTTATTCTTTTCAACTTGTTGTTTTTGTAGATGCCAGTCTACCAAGTCCACAGTTTCTACCGTCACTTCGAGGGCTTCGTCCGGGAGCTCCGGATGATGGTGACTTTCCTCGGGTTCCTCTTCGAGCCCAAATTCCATGGCGTCTACATGGAGGAGTTCGTAGGACCGTGTGACATCTCCCTCACCATCCATGGATCCAGCGACCACTTGCCGTTCTTCACGACAACACTTGGGGGCCCAACCTTCGACGTCGCGTGCCAATGCATCGCTCTCTAAGCCCTCATGGAGCTGAGGATGATCTACGACGATCATCTTCAGAACTCGTCCTTCCGGCTTGTGCCGAAACGCACTCCCGACACCCACCACAGTATCTACATCGGAGTCCACTTCGATTGCGATCCGGTCATGGCTCGGCAGATGCGTCTTCTCCAGGCTATGGACGACCTCCATACTGAGGCCGTGCTCGACGCCGAGGAGCACCATGAGGCGGTTGAATTTCTTCGGCAGGAGACGAAGAGCTTGATCCAACAGAATGGCAAGCTACAGTGCATGATTATACAGTTGCAGAAGGACATTGTGGAGATGATTCCCCTTGTTCCAAGGAGGAAGAAGCCCATCCGCGAGCCTGCCCCTCATCCTAAGAGGATCCCACCACACCCCACGCCCGCCGGACCATCCAGCTCCAGCGTCCCTGCTTCGCGCCCCGCCGCCATCGCCAACCCTATTATCGAGAACTTTCTCGAGCCCACCGTCCCTCAGGACCCTCGTGGTTCTAATAGCACGGAGACCGCCCCTGATGGCAAGTAGATGGTAGTCTCGTTGTTTGATTTTAATAATTTTGTGAGTGTGGTACCACCGCAACGACTTGTGTTGTGGGTGGATTAAAATAAGAACTTTGATGTAATGAACATTTTTACCACTTATATATATATGAGCCCTCTAGGCTGTTTTTGGGTAAAGTTTATTTTATAGTTTTTCTCTTATGACTAAAATTTTTTGTGTGCTCAGAAGATGGCCGATAACTAGAACACCGGGTGCAACAATGGAGAAGGGGCAAGCAACGGTCTGCCCAGAAGTGTTGTGCCCAACTGGGGCGCACGGGCCAACGTTAGACTGGGCCACCATCCGCCAACCATCCCACCTTGGCGTAAATGATGGCAAATCAAAACCAGCTGATCACCGCCCTTCTAACACAAATGCAGCACCAATAGACTCAGTTGGACCGGCTACAACAGCAAAACGTGGAGCCAATCCCATGTGCACCAGCCCCCACTCCCACGCCTCAACTCTCAGAGTTCTTGCGCGTGAGGCCCCTATCTTCTCCAGCACGACCAACCCCATGGAGGCCAGTGATTGGCTCCGGACCATTGGGAAAAAGTTGGACCTCCTCCCCTGCACCGACCGCGAGAGACTGGCGTTCACCACTCACCAACTCCAAGGTCCCGCCATAGAGTGGTGGGACAACTACTATGAGTCCCAACTAGAGGACCATGAGGTGACTTGGGCGGAGTTCTCCATCGCCTTCCACGCCGCCCACGTCCGCGCTGGAGTCATCACGGTCAAGCAGCAGGAGTTTCGAGACCTGCAGCAGGGAAGTCAGACCATCATGGAGTATCTCCATGAATTCAACCGTCTGGCCCGCTATGCGCCGGAGGAAGTTCAGACCGACGCTCTCTGCCAGGCTAAGTTCCTCCGGGGACTTAAGGATGAGCTCTCCATCCATCTCGTCGCCACCGACTACGCCGACTTCCAGCGGTTGGTGATCAGGCGCTCATCCAAGAGAGTGAGCAGAACAAACTGGACCTCAAGAAGAGGAAGATAATCGCGTTCAAGCATCATCAGGCGAACCCTCAAAGGCCCCGCTTCATCCCTCTGCCACTGGCACCCGCCTACCATCCTCGACCCGTATACAGGACGCCACATGCCGCCAGTGGCTCCAACACCGAGCATCCCGGCCCCGCTCCACTAGCTCCGGCCGCTCAACCGGCACCCGCCGCCAAGGCCCCGATCATGAGGGACCGCAACGGAAAGCCGGTCGTCTACTTCAACTGCCGGAAGAAAGGACACTACTCCCACCAGTGTCCTCACCCCAAGTAGCCCCGAGGTGTGGTGCCCAACCAAGCAGTGCATGCCCGCATCAACCATATCAGCGTAGAGGAAGCTCAAGAGGCTCCTGAAGTCATACTCGGTATGTTCACCACAAATTCCATACCCACAATAGTATTATTTGACTCTGGGCAACACATTCCATCATATCCAAAGGCTTTGTGAAAACAAATGACTTGGAAGTACTACCTCTGCCCACCCCCATGATGATTGCCACCCCCGGCAAGAAGACCCTAGCTAATCTATTCAGCCCGAAGGTAAGGATAGAAATTCAAGGTGTACTATTTTGGGCCGAGCCAGTTCTCATCGAGTACACCGGACTCGACCTCATCCTAGGGATGGACTGGTTGATGAAACACAAGGGACTAATTGACTGCGCCACCAAGTTCGTCACTGTGACCAATTCCAGAGGCGAAGCCGTCACTTTTCAGATGACCACTCATGGTACTAGCGTGGTATCCCTTCACTCGTTGGCCCTAGAGGAAGTGCCCGTGGTCAGAGAATACATGGACGTCTTCCCGGAAGACTTATCAGGGATGCCTCCCAAGCGGGACATCAGATTCAGAATCGAACTTGTCCCCGGGACCACCCCAATCTCCAAGCGCCCATACTGGATGGCCGCCAATGAACTAGCCGAAGTTAAGAGAAATATTGAGAACCTAGAACATAAAGGGTACATCTGACCGAGTACCTCACCCTGGGGTGCACCGGTTATCTTCGCCATGAAGAAGGACAAGATCAAGAGGATGTGCGTGGACTATAGGGCCTCGAACGAGGTGACCATCAAGAACAAGTACCCACTGCCTCGGATCGATGACCTATTCGATCAACTGAAGGGATCCTCAGTGTTCTCCAAGATCGATCTCAGGCCAGGTTATCACTAGCTAAGGATTAGGGAAGAAGACATCCCCAAGACTTTCTTCACGTCCTGCTACGGGCTGTACGAGTATACTGTTATGTCGTTCGGACTCAGGAATGCCCCAGCCTTCTTCATGAACATGATGAACAATGTATTCATGGAGTTCTTGGATAAATTCATCATGGTATTCATCGACGATATCCTCGTCTACTCCAAAACCAAGTAAGACCATGAAACTCACCTCCGACTGACCCTCGAAAAGCTAAGGGAATAACAATTGTACGCCAAATATAGCAAGTGTGAGTTTTGGTCGTCCGAGGTGATGTTTCTCGGACATGTCATATCTGTCGGAGGAATAGCAGTGGACCCCACTACCGTGGAAGCAATGACCAATTGGCTACAACCCACGAACGTGACCGAGATCCGGAGTTTTCTTGGACTGGCCGGATATTACCACCGGTTCATCGAAAACTTCTCAAAGATAGCCAAGCCCATGACCAGACTGCTGCAGAAAGAAGTAAAATTCGAATGGACTCAAGACTGTGAAGAATGCTTCCAGACCCTTAAGAAGAAGCTCATGTCAGCCCCAATTCTGACCCTGCCAGACATCTGGAAGGACTTCCACGTCTACTGTGATGCCTCTCGCCAAGGGTTAGGGTGTGTCTTGATGCAAGACGGGAAGGTAATATCTTACGCCTCTCGTCAGCTGAGGCCAAATGAGCTAAATTACCCGACCCATGACCTGGAATTGGAAGCCATGGTTCACGCCTTGAAGATATGGAGACATTACCTTGTGGGTAATCAGTGTGAGGTCTTCACCGACCACAAGAGCCTCAAGTACATATTCACCCAACCGGACCTGAACCTCAGGCAGAGAAGATGGTTGGAGTTGATCAAAGATTATGACTTGGGCATCCACTATCATCCAGGCAAGGCAAACGTAGTGGCAGACGCCCTAAGCCGAAAAGGGTACTGTAATGCCATCATTGTGCAAGACCAAGCCCCGTTGTTATACAAGGAGATGGAAAGGTTGAACCTAGGGATCACCACCAGAGCATATCTCGCCGCCCTAGAGGCCAGACCTGTCCTAATGGACTAGATCCGTGAGACACAGAAGGAAGACCTGGACATCTTAGAGATCTAGCAGAATATGAGGAAGGGTAAAGCCCCAGGGTTCTCCGAGGATGAGAACGGTACCATCTATTTCGCAAACCGGATATGCGTGCCTGACAAGCTGGAGTAGAAGGCCCTCATCCTTCAAGGGGCCCATGAAACTCTATACTCCATACATCTCGGGAGTACAAAAATGTACCAAGACCTAAAGGAGAAATATTGGTGGGTCAGCACGAAGAGGGAAATAGCTGAGTATGTGGCCAAGTGCGACACATGCCGGTGAGTCAAGGCAGAGCACCAAAGACCTGTCGGACTACTGCAACCCCTCAAGGTCCCTGAATGGAAGTGGGAAGAAGTAGGAATGGACTTCATCACAGGATTGCCAAGGACCGAAGCCGGTCATGACTCTATCTTGGTGATCATCGATCGACTCACCAAGGTGGCTCATTTCATCCCCGTCAAGACAACTTACATGGTCGTTAGATTGGCTGAGTTATACATGACCCGGATCATGTGCCTGCACGGAGTTCCAAAGAAGATCGTATCTGACCGAGGGAGTTAGTTTACCTCCAAGTTTTGGAAGAATCTTCAAGAAGAACTCGGCACCCGGCTGAACTTCAGCACCGCCTATCATCCACAAACCGATGGTCAAAATGAAAGGGTAAACTAGGTGTTGGAGGATATGCTTAGAGCATGCGCTCTAGATTTTGGCAAAATGTGGGATAAGAACTTGCCTTATGCGGAGTTCTCCTACAACAACAGCTACCAAGTCAGCCTGCAGATGTCCTCGTTTGAGGCACTTTATGGGCGTAAGTGCAGAACGCCGCTGCTCTGGGATCAGACTGGAGAGTCACAACTATTTGGGACAGACATATTGCGAGAAGCAGAAGAGAAAGTCAGGATCATCAGGGACAGATTGAAGATAGCCCAGTCTCGACAAAAGAGCTATGTCGATAACCGACGGAGAGACCTAACCTTTGAGGAGGGCGACTACGTCTACCTCCGAGTCACTCCCCTCCGTGGCACCCAAAGGTTCAACATGAGAGGCAAGTTAGCACCTCGTTATGTCGGACCCTTTCAGATCCTCCAACGGCAAGGAGAAGTAGCATATCATTTGGAACTACCCCCATCTTTGGCGGGAGTCCATGATGTGTTCCACGTCACTCAGTTGAAGAAGTGTCTCCGTGTGCCCACCGAGCAAGCCGACCTCCAATAGCTCAACATCCAAGAAGACTTGACCTACATTGAGAAACCCGTCCGGATTCTAGAAGTTAAGGAAAGGGTAACCAGAAGCCATGTGGTTCGTTTCTGCAAGGTTCAGTGGGACAACCACCCCGTCGAGGAAGCCACACGGGAAAAAGAAGATGAGTTAAAAGCCCAATACCCCGAGCTATTCGAGTAACTTTCTGAATCTCGAGGACGAGATTCTTTGTAAGGGGGATAGGTTTGTAACACCCCAAATTTTCAAATAAATAAAAATACATTTTTATTATAATTTTATGGAAAAGATTATTTTTGAAATTCCTTTAATGCCCTTTTGTGCCTAAATGAACTAGAACCTAGAGGAGATGTCCAAACCAGAGGCTAGAAAATTTTGTATATGATCCCAAGGCCAGGATATATTTTTGAGAATTTTTACAAATTTTTATCACTCTTGGAAGCAACCCAAACATTTTAAACTAATTACAGCAATTAAATTTATTCAGAAATGAATTTAAATAGTAATGGGCCCCTTTCCCCCATTCTCCCTCAACCGACCAGCCCAGCCAACTCCTTCCCCGCGCCCCTCACCGACGCCTTGGCCCCACCTGTCGGTGCCAACACTCCTGCACACCTCGGCCCCACCCGTCAGCCGCCACGCCCTTTCCCCACGCCCACTGCCCGGTGGTCCCCACCTGTCGGATCCATCTTCCTCGCGGGATCCGCCCCAAAATCCCCCCTCGCCAGCTGAAGCCCTAACTCCCCTCGGATCCGCCCCTGCCGGCCCTCTCCCATTAAATCGACACCGACATTCAATCCCCGTGGCCCACCGATCATTTCCCCTCTTAATTCCACGCGTAATCGCCCTGAAGCCGTCGCTCGCATGCATGGAAAGTACCTCGCTGGCGTTTACTCTCGGCCTCCCCCGATTGCGCCCCCTCTGACCCCGCCGATGGCCTAGTTAAACCCCCGGCCACCACCACGCTCAACCCCCACGCCCATTTCACGTCTAGGCCAAACAGAGCACCGCATTTCGGTTTTTAGCACCACACCACCGCCCCCACTCCAGTCACCGCTCGCCGTCAACGAAGTCCTTCCCCGTCCCCAACGACCGCACCACTGTGACCGCCGATGCCACCCCAACCCCAGCCACCCCTCCTTCACCGACGATACCCGCCGGAACCACATTGCCGACGAGGACCCGAACTCCTTCGCCGCCCACGCTCGTCGCCGACAGCAACCCGACGACCTCAGACCTCGCCAATAGTACCATATTGACCGCTACGCTTTACTGGTTCTGTTTTATCCCTTAGGATCCATCGCCGTCGCTCGCCGTGGTCGCTAGCCCCTCGCCGTCGCCGGAGAAGACGACCGGCACGGGTAGAGTACCCGTGCCATGTCGGATTCATCCCCGACAGCGCGATCGCGATCCGACGGCCGAGACTAAATTGATACCTCAGTTTAATCCTCGTCGTCAGATCTCAGCGAAACAGTATGGTTTAATCACGCACGTCTATATCCACTTAAAGCCAAGGATGGATCTAGGCCATCCATCGCGTACCGTTTTAACCTTTTAATCTCGGCCGTCGGTTTTCATTTAAAACCCCCGCCTCGCCCGTGGCCGCCCGATCGCGATCCAACGATGATCTGCGATCCGGTGCACGCGCACAGTGCACGTGTTCACGGTGGGTTCGGCTCACTGTTGACCGACGACCGTTTTTAGATTTAATTTAAATTCCAGAAATAGTTTCAAACTTCTAAAATTCATATCTTGCTCATTTTAACTCCAAATTTAACCATTCCAATTCCAGAAATTCATAATTTTATTCTCTACATGTTTGTACCATAAAAACAGTACACTTACTTTGAGTATTTTATTTTTATTTAATAAAGTATTCAAATGCACTTTAGGATAAACTCAAAATTTGTTCATTTCTATTTTAGAAAATTTTATCTTTTTATCCTCTTCATATTGGTGTAATAAAAATAATAGGTTTATTCTGAACTTTTATTATTAATTAATTGGAGGTTTAAAATACATTATGATACATTTTTATTACTTTTGGAGAATTCCTAACTCCATCAAAATTCATTTTTAAACAAATTCAGATAATAATTTCAGAACCTTAATAACTTTAATTTCTTTCATTTAACCCAATCAATACTTATGTGCTTGTTGTGTGGTTTTGGATTGTTTAAATTGAACGTTGCGTTTATTATGCGTATCGAGAAGACTACGACGCCGTTGAGGAGCAGGAGTACTTCCCGGAAGTTCCCCCGTCGCCTTTCGTTGAACAAGGCAAGCCACCAAACTAATCTTTTGAGCATATTGAACCTAGTTTTGTTAAACTATCACTAAAACACATAGGTTATACATGCATTAGTCAAATGAAAGCCCTACATTATATTTATTTAGATCCCCGACCTTGATGTGCAGCCCAAGCCATGCTATCTAGCCTAAACTCCTTGTCACCATATAATTAGTACTAGTAGATAGTGTCCGATGTATCGACACAATTGCTACAGGTTAAAAATGAGTCGTAGCGATTTGGATTCTACTATATGATCCCCGTTATTCTTATCTCTGGAATTCTATTGGTGATAGAGTTATGGTTGAGAATGTATGCATGGTGGGCTCCAAGTGCAAGCTAGGGCATTGATCGGTAGCACCCGGGGCACTATAAGGACCGGTCTGCGGGATCCATTGCAATACATTTCCGTACTAACCACAAGTCTAGTGGGTAAGTCCTAACTAAGGTATGGAGTGTTCCAATCTGAGGCACCACTTGGAGATGGGTCAAGCAGCACCTGCGGGTGGCTTGTACCGATGTGGCGCAAAAGGGGGTGCAACATTAGCCGGGATATGGCCCGGCGCGCTGGCGAAACCTAGAGCGGGTGATTATCGCTTGGAGCATTTCATGCTGAGGTTTTGGCATGAGTTCCCATGGTATGGGTCATCTCATTACACATTGGTGTATGGGATGAGTGCGTGCCTTGTGGGTACAGTGGTACACCTCTGATCAGAGTCTTAAATCTTTTCGAAAAGCCGAGCCCACGGTCAAGGGTGGGTTACGTGACATCCCACAATTAGTTTACTTTCATGAGTGTGCATGATGATTTGACATGTAAGGACTGTTGAGCGAGGAGGGAAAATGTACTCCTCGAGTTAGATGGTATGATGTTGCTCATGTTTACTATTCCGCATGATTAAATTTGACTACACTAAATGCTATAACTGAAAAATTTACTTTTCCACACATTTCGCCATTATCATTCCTTTGTTATTATCCCGCATTATTATTGCATTCTCGGTGGCTTGTTGAGTACTTTTTGTACTCATACCCGTTGGACAAACACTTCAAAGGCTGCCTACTACGAGGAAGATGGTCTGGAGTAGCGACACAGTCAAGAAGAAGATCCTGAAGAAGACATTCGTCATGCCGTTTATTTTCGTTGTTTATTTTATTTTTACACTTATGTAATAATGTGGTCTGCGTAGCACGAATGATTGCCCGTATGTACGTTGTCGCATGATGAACCTCTTGTTATTATTGTTTTTCTATGGAAATTCAATAATGTTCCGATTTGGTAAATCAGGGCGTCACATTGAGCCTCACAGAGTGCATGGCCTTCTGCCCTGACGGCGATATTATCACAGCTCCAGCTCCGGCACCAGATGCCTGATAGGCTCCATCAGAAAAAAAATTCCATAGACCTTCGAAGGTTTCTTCGTAAGCCCAGACTGCGGATGGAGTTCATTCTGCCATGAAGTCAGTTATGATCTGGGATTTGATAGTTGTTCTCGCTTGAAGGAAATACCAAAGGGGGCTAGCTCGATAGCCCATTTTCTGATCCTACCCGTAGAATCTTTGCTCCGAAGCATATCACCAAGGGGATACGAGGTAGGAACGATAAAATTATGTGCTAGAAAGTAATGCCTTAGCTTCCGCGAGGCTATTACCAAAGCATAAGCAAATTGTTCGAGCTCGGAGTATCTTGTCTTTGCTCCAGACAAAGCTTCTGACACGAAGTAGACTGGGTTCTGCACCAGTTTTCCTTTAAGCTCAACTTCCCTGACTAGTACTGCACTTACTACGGACCCCGTTGTTGCAAGATAAAGAAGGAGAGTTTGTTCTAGGAGGGGCACAGTAAGTATTGATGGACTTCCGAGATAATATTTAATGCCATCGAAGCTCTTCTAGCACTCCGACGTCCACTTGAAACTTTCGGACCCCTTTAGAGCTTTAAAAATTGGAAGGCTTCGTTCGGCTGATCTGGCCAAGAATCTATTGAGGGCTGCGAGCCGTCCTGTTAGCTTCTGGACCTGCTTCAGATTGTCTGGAGGATCCATTCTTTGCAATGCGCTTATCTACATCGGGCTAGCTTCGATTCCTCTACTCGAAACTAAGTAACCTAGCAGTTTTCCTGCTTGCGCCCCGGATATACATTTTTCATGATAAGATCTACAACGTAACTGAAAAGCTCATGGTGTGACTATGTGTGAGTTTTATTTTTTTGGCTTTACCAATGAGCCAAAATTAAATATTTCATGTAAAATTTCCATTACAAGTTCGTTACCCTTGTATTTCCTTTTACTTGGCAGGACATAAAAAATGCTGACCACTTATGTAGTTTTACAATTGGTTTTCTGCCTAATTGTTTAGTTACTAGAATGGTCAGCGCGCTTAGCGCGCTCCTACTAAAAGCAATTTTTAACAAGATAAATTAAAAAGGATTTTGCTATTTGTAAGGAGTTTAATTTCTTTCCTGTTGGCTTCTAGATGAGGTTCTAATTCTCATTTCAATCCAATGGTTCAGATTTTTTTGGCTACAAAATTCATCAGCACATTAGCAGTCATCCTGTTATTAAATAATTTGATTCATCATCACCAATTAAGATATAAAGAATAAATTAACAATATATCAGGGCTTTTCAAGAGTGCTGAGCCTAAAACAAGTACACGGTGGGTTACGATCTATAACGATATTATTACAAATAGAACGCATACCTTAATCAATCCAACTTTCTTGTCAAGCTCATATTTTACTTTGCTCCCCTTTGTGATCTCAACAACCTGGGGCATGATAACAATAAAAGCATGGATAGCATATGATCAATTTTTTTGAGAATAAAGGAAATACTGTAGAAACATGACTTTTCACTCTTTGACGTGGAAATATTACCAACCATGCCAAATGACATAAGAAATTCAACAATGCATCGAATAAGATATAAATGGATTTCATAAAATGAGATATACTCATTTATATATTATTTAGATGGCATAAAATAAGATATAAATGGATGGCATAAATGGATGGAAAAGGTGATGCCAACAACAGAACAGCTGTTGATTACCCAGTGTCTCAGTTGAACCAAAAAAAGATATACCAAATATTATGCCAATCATAAAATAGTTTAGTGATTGGTGCCATGTTATTTGTACTTGATACTATATAACATGCAGTTCTGCACATCACCGGATCTTGAGCTATGAAGTGTCACAGTGAGAGGTTGCATACCACGAAGCACCATAGTTGATCACAACCTGCAAAAAGAACAATCCAAATTGCATAATCAAAATAAACTCTTGGAAAATAATTTTTTAGGGACTTCAACAAAAGATCATCCATACTATAGTTACACCATTGGAGCACAAATACTCATAATTTTCATGAAATTTTCGGAATAAATTTTAGATGAAATCACACAGTAGAAAAGAATCACAAATTATCCCAATTCAATTCAATACTGTCCTACCAGTCACACCCAAGGACACGACTTTTGCAGCCCCCTAAACTTGTCGAAGTTGTCTATCATCGCATAACATGTGTTCCAAGTGTGCTCTTAAAGAAAGAAAGCAATACAGGAGCTACACCGGCAGATGCAGGGGAGAAGCAGCCATACTGACAGGTGATCTAGATGATTTCAGGGAATCTAATGTTTGCTTCAGCTGTTGATCACTGCCGGCATTGCGTAGGTTGCCGTGAGAACTGCCTGGGAGCAACAGGCCATTGCCTTCCAGTCCTCTCTTATTTGCCTCCCCCTCCTGTTGCCAGCATCCTCCATTCTTCTCTCTTGCTCCTGCTGTTTGGATTACCCAATCTCTTCCCCCTTCTCAGACCTCACACCACAAAGCAAGGCCTCCAAATCTAGAAGATAGCGAGAGAGGTACCTCAGAAGCACCTCATTTGCAATCCAATCATCAATTCCTGATATGAAGCTCTGCTCATTAAAAAATAAAGTCTAAATAAAACATGGAGCTAACCCGTATGCAGTAAGAATTGTATACACAGTGAGATACATCTATAAAACTAAAAAATTACATTGGTTCAATGGCAATAATCACCTGATCAAGTAAAAGAGCTTTTTTTTCCTATTTTCCTTCCACTCAGTGAGCCTGCAAAATTGTCAACAGACATTGGCCCAAAGAGAGCATTTGTTCCTAATTTAGAAACAAGGGGTACAATTTCTGGCTGCAAATCATGTTTGATTAAGGACGCCAGTAGAAAACTAATACGACAAAAAGACTTGAATGTTCAGATTCAAACCGTGGAAGCACATACATCTTCAAACAATCGAACTCTTGCAAATCGCCTCTTATCAGTGAAGGAAAACTCTAAGCCATCATCAAGCTGAAACAAATTTGATACATTAGAAATAAAAATGAACATCACAGGAGTCTATTAAGGTATCCTTTGCTCTCTCCACAGCAATGTTTGCAAGAAGCAAAACCATGTCTTCTCTTTGATTTTGCATATTTGATTTCTACAACAGGAATTATTTAGTTCAGATCTCGCAATGCTTAAATATGGTTTTCAAACATAATAACATGTGCAAAATTAAAACTGGTCTGTAACAGGAAATAACATTGTAAAAAGTAATCAGAACACACACATAAGGACATGGATTTTTTCTTGAAATCCAAATCGTACTGGCACTACCACATCACTTCGAAGCTTGGGCACCAGGGGCACAGTGCAGTGGTCGTTGCAGACCACGACGACATTGAAGACCTCCGTGTTGCCGGCGTTGCCGCACCACTCCACGGACCACCCCTTCCCAAGACAAGGGGCCGCACGCGTCACAGCTCGGCACGGAGCCTGACATGTCTGACGACATCGAGCACCTCCGTGAAGGCGTCGAGGAAGGCGAGCACCTCCCGGTGGCACGAGAATGTGCGCGGATCGCCAGCGAAGACCCTGCCCTAAGCACAGCCGGCAGATCGGTGGCGACCTACGGCGGAGGTGAGGAGCGGCTAGGGCTAGGGTTAGGGGAGACGGGAGCAGCCGAATGGGGATAGAACACGCGGGGGTTGGGGGCTCCGAACGGGCAGGCATTTTAGCGAAAACACCCTTGTATTTTTCATTTTTAGAGCGCGCTCCAAATTTGTGATTTTTCTCTCATTCGCGTATAAAATATCAGAAAACGAGGACTCATACGTAAACAATGCATGACAGCAGAAAATACGACGCCTGACATTAACTTAATTATCGAAAAACAGGAGGCCTTTTCCGCAAAAACGCCGGTCCCGCTTAGGGCGACGTGGCGGCGCGCTGAGCCATCAACGCCAGCAAAACCCCCTGGAGTCCTGACAAATTACCGAAAAATGGAAGGACTCTTTTGTAAAATAGTGACGTGGAGGCCTGTCGTGCGAGCAAACTCGAGCTACTTTAAATTATAGTAATATGATGTACCATTGAATCATTGACCCCTTCATTAAAGCACACTAATTTTCATTGAATCATTGATTTTTATCTCATTATTTGTTTTAAGTTTCAGATATAATGGAACCGACGGGTACGTGGGAGCCCGATTTTTCGATGAGAGATGGAGGATGTGGTGAATTTGGTGGAGGCCGATGTTGGCTGCCCGACTACCACAACCAAGATGGTGTGGCGCCTTGAGCAACAGGTACACCGTCTCCTGATAACTACGATTTTGGGGTGGAGATCGACGTTGTGCTACCCGACTACAACAACCACAAGGATGCTACGTCTTACCGATAGTGTTGGACCGGAAACGGCGACCAGAGGGGGGGTGAATGGGAGCTTTTAAAAAACTTGGGCTAAAAACAGCCTTCGGATTTAGTTCTGTCTACTGCGGAACAGGCTTCGAACACCAACCTTCGAAGGTCTGGTTCAGAGGTACTTGACAGCTCCGAACACAGGCTTCGCAAGGAGTAAAAGTCCGAAGCCAAGCAGACTTCGCTCCACCCACGACCCCGAAAACAACTTTGCTAAGTCAGTGCAGGCTTCGCACACAGGGTGCTTCGAGCAAGCTTCGCACTTCACCCTTCGCAAGAGTGGACTACCCTCCGAGGACTTCGACCTAAAACTTAGCGACAACAACTGCTGCTGGGCTTCGTTCTGCGAAGGTCTAAATGCACACTAAACAGACTTCGCTAAGGGTTCAGACACGAGAAGCAAAACGGGCCTCGATCAGGGCTTCGCTAGTAAGCAGCGAGGTCTAGCCTCCTGTTACACAGAGCGAACGCGCACTGAAAAACACACTTCGCACACAACACACTTCGTCAACACAGGCTTCGATGCACTGTCACAAGTCACTCAGGGTGACACACAAATGAACGAAGTATGCAGCGAGGTATGTAAAACAAGCTCAAGCAAAAAGCACACCGAGGCAGGGCTTCGCCGCTTGAACAAGGAACACAAAAATGAACTCACTGGATGTATTCAAAGTGTGAGGAGGCTAGTACAGGAGCTCAACAGTAAATGCTCAAAGTGTTAAATGTTACCTACCCAGCCCCCATATTTATAGCCCACAGTTCACCCAAGTGAAATGACTACTTTACCCCTAGGGTTTACACCAGTTTTGTCTCTACAGAACAGAGGGGTACAAAAGGTAGTCTAACTTTATTTGGAGGCTTCTCTGTCAGCTTTGCAGAGGGGACAGCGTCAGCTTTTTGCAGAGCAGACAGTGTCAGCCTTTGCAGTCTTCGACCTTTCTGAAGCCCCCCTTCGCACACGAGGGGTGCGGTAGCTTCGGTGAGAAGCCTTGAGCCTGACGGCCTTCGCTTCACCGAAGTCAGCCTCCGATACAGTGACGGTTTTGAGCTGAAGCCGTCAAAAGCCCTTGGGCCTTCGCACCACCACCTCTGGAATGGACCACCACGGCTTCGCAGCTACTCCCAGCTCGAACTCCGTCAGTCCGTGTACCGAAGCCATGTATGGCCGAAGTACCATAAGTCAACCTCGCTCCGGAGCTAGCCTCGCTCCGAAGCCTTCCTCACTCCGAAGCCCCACCTTCGGAGTACCACCCTTCGAAGTCCCTCCTTCGTCCAAGGCCTCCGCATGAAGTATTCCATGAGCACTTCGTCGCAATGTCTCTCCCCGAGCACACTCCTCGACGAGCCTCACCCGGACCATGCCTTCGATGCGCCTCGACTTCTGAGACCTTCGTCGGGTACCTTCGAATGTCTCCCTCTAGAGCACACTTCGAACGCCTTGCCTCCGCAGAGGACTTGAACCACCAAACTCCGAAGTCACTCCATCCGGAGTACCTTTCGAAGTGCCTCATCTCCGAGGACTTGTCTCGGAGTACCTTCACCTGGAGCCACGCTCCGCACTTACTACCTTCACCTGGTGCACCTCGACCCGAGGTCCGACCCAGACCCCTTCGCAGCCACCGTGACGGAGCTCCCTGCTCCCCTGGCATCAAGCCTCCCGCTTGACCCAGGTTCACCTGCCGCGAACCGTCCGTCACCTCCGAAGTCCCCTGCGCACCACAGACAAACAGACAAGTGTATCCAGTACTCCGGAGACCTCTCCGGGTTAGCAGCCTTTGGTACACACTCCGGTGTACCTCCCAAAGTACCGAGACCTTCGGTACGAACCCAGTCATCGTGTACTGTCGGACCCCTCCGACAGGCACACTCCGCTGCAACAGCTGCAGCAACCAAACCACCGAACCCTTCGGTGAAAACAGCCTCCGAACACCTTCGGAGGTCCAACCTCCGAACCCCTTCGGAGGTATCCCTTCGAACCAGAGGGTAAAAGCCTGTCAATCACTCATCACAAACACCGAAACCAGCCCTTGGTTTCTCAGATAGTTACATCGACTCCGGTTGTTGCTTCTCTTGTCGTACCAAGAACAACCTTGAACCTACAAGCAATCGAAGAACAAGCAAGAACAAGATGACAAGCAAATACTCACGGATCTGATAGAAGTTGGAGTTTTGATTCAAGTAATCGGGCGGTCTAGCTGACACACGCGTTTACAAGGAAGTAGCAGCAGCTAACTTACATCAAACAAAACCCAAGTTATTTTTGTCGCTACTACTTGCTTAAAAGGAAAACTAGAAACTCAAGATGGAGTCACGAGTGTTCTTCGGTAGTTTCTGGACGTTTCATCTGTTCTCTGCTATTGATTCTTGATCTGTTGGAAAGTAGACAAAGAGACCTTTCCAACAAGTACTTATTTGCTTTAAACAACCTTGGGAGTTGAAAGATATGCTCCATTTAATCTTGGATTTCTACAGCTACAAGAGTCCCTTCGGGAGTAGCAATATTTATTGCATTGTTGCCTTCTCCACTCCTAGCTGGTTCAATTCCTAAGCACTTAAGGATAATAAAGTCATCACAAGGCTTTAATAGTACCCCATTGGAAAAATAATTAAAATAATTAACTTGAACAACTAGGAACGAGTTCACCTGATAATTAAGTTCACGTGCACGGGCGCGTGTCATTGGTCCTTTCTTAGGTGTAAGCGGTGAAGGGGCTGCCGTTGTGGTTGTATCAATGGCAGTGATGTCCTCATCATCCTCCCCTTCTTGCAATAGAGTCGTCCTCGACTCGAACATGTCCTCCTCGCGCAAGTATGATTTCAAATCTGCAATGTTAAAAGAGGGACTAACCCCAAAATCTATAGGCAACTCAATTTTATATGCATTATCATTTATTTTTTGAAACACTTTGAACGGTCCAGCAGCTCTTGGTAGCAATTTACACTTTCTCAAATCCAGGAATCTATCCTTTCTCAAATGAACCCAAACTAAATCACCAAGTTCAAAAGTAACATGCTTTCTACCCTTGCTACCGGCTTGTTGATACTTAGCATTCATGGCCTCAATGTTTGCCTTAGTTTGCTCATGCATCTTAAGAATTAGTTCAGCACGGTGAGAAGCATCAAAATTCAATTTTTCTGAAGGTGGAATGACCATAAGATCAATGGGAGCATGAGGGACAAAACCATACACAATCTCAAAAGGGCATAATTTAGTAGTCGAATGCAGCGAATGATTGTAAGCAAATTCAATATGAGGCAAACATTCTTCCCACAATTTGATATTATGTTTCAGAACAGCCCTAAGCATGGTAGATAAACTACGGTTTACAACTTCTATTTGTCCATCAGTTTGAGGGTGACAAGTAGTAGAAAAGAGTAATTTAGTTCCCAACTTAGCCCATAAGGTTTTTCAAAAATGACAAAGAAATTTGGCATCCCGATCTAAAACAATAGTGTTTGGTACCCCATGCAAACGAACAACTTCACGAAAGAACAAATCAACAATATGGGTAGCATTATCAGTTTTGTGACATGGTATGAAGTGTGCCATTTTAGAAAACCTGTCCACAACAACAAAAATACTATCCCTCCCCTTCTTTGTTCTAGGCAATCCTAAAACAAAGTCCATAGAAATATCCTCCCATGGAGTACTAGGAACAGGGATAGGCATGTACAAGCCATGTGGATTAAGACGGGACTTAGCTTTTTGACAGGTGGTGCAGCGAGCAACAAACCGCTCCACATCCCTTCTCATCTTTGGCCAATAGAAATGGCTTTCTAGGATGTCTTCTGTCTTCTTCACACCAAAGTACCCCATCAACCCACTGTCATGCGCTTCCTGCAATAGTAACAGACGCATAGAACTAGCTGTAATGCATAATTTTTAGTCCGAAACCCGAAGCCATCAGCGAGAACAAACTTGTTCCATGTTCTCCCTTCTTTACATTGCAGCAACACATCTTTGAAATCAGCATCAAAAACATATTGTTCTTTAATTGTTTCCAAGCCAAAGATCTTAAAATCAAGTTGGGATAGCATAGTATAACGGCGAGACAAGGCATCAGCAATGACATTATCTTTTCCTTTCTTATATTTGATGACATAAGGAAATGACTCAATAAATTCTACCCACTTGGCATGCCTACAATTCAGATTGGTTTGGCTCCTAATGTGCTTCAAAGATTCATGATCAGAATGTATAACAAATTCTTTAGGCCATAAATAATGTTGACACGTTTCCAAAGTTCGAACTAGAGCATATAATTCTTTATCATAAGTGGAATAGTTCAAACTAGGCCCATTCAGTTTCTCATTAAAATAAGCAATAGGCTTTCCTTCTTGCAACAAGACACCTCCCAACCCAATACCACTAGCATCACATTCCAATTCAAAAGTCTTATTGAAATCTGGTAATTGGAGAAGGGGTGTATGAGTTAACCTATCCTTCAAAGTGTTAAATGCAACCTCTTGCGCCTTCCCCCAGGTGAACGGAGCACCCTTCTTCGTAAGCTCGTGTAGTGGGCCTGCTATGGTGCTGAAGTCCTTCACAAATCGGCGATAGAATCCAGTAAGCCCGAGAAAGCTTCGGACTTGCGTGACTATGGTAGGAACCAGCCAACAGTGTATTTCCTCCACCTTGGCTTGATCAACTTCAATTCCCTGTGGTGTCACAACATAGCCAAGAAAAGAGACTCTATCTGTGCAAAAGGTGCACTTGTCAATGTTACCAAATAAGCGTGCATCGCGTAAAGCATTAAAAACAGCACGTAGATGTTCAAGATGTTCTTCTAGAGATGTGCTATAGATCAAGATGTCATCAAAGTAAACTACCACAAATCTTCCAATGAAAGCATGTAAAACTTCATTCATTAATCTCATGAATGTTCTAGGTGCATTAGTGAGGCCAAAAGGCATGACTAACCACTCATACAAACCGAACTTGGTTTAAAATGCTGTTTTCCATTCATCTCCTAGCTTCATGCGAATTTGGTGGTATCCAGTATACAAATCAATTTTAGAGAAAATCATCGAGCCACTAAGTTCATCAAGCATATTATCTAATCTAGGGATAGGATGACGATATTTGATGGTAATGTTATTAATTGTTCGGCAATCTACACACATGCGCCATGATCCATCTTTCTTTGGAACCAACAAAATAGGAATAAAGCAAAGACTAAGGGACTCACACACATAACCTTTGTCGAGTAATTCCTGTACTTGTCGCTGAATCTCCTTGGTCTCCTCCGGGTTGGTCCTGTATGGCGCTCGATTTGGCAAGGAAGCCCTAGGGATGAGCTCAATCTGATGCTCAATACCTCTGATTGGTGGTAGCCCGGGTGGCACTTCTTATGGGAACACATCAACATATTCTTGCAAAAGATTAGTGACAGTAGGAGGCAAAGTAGATGGTATGTCGTGAAGCGAGAACAAAGCTTCTTTGCAAACAAACACATAGCAGATCATGGCATCATCATTTAATTCAAGCAAATCAGATTTTGAAGCAAGGAAACAAGCAATTTTCAATTTTATGTCATTTTTCCCAACATGAGCAGATTTAGATTTGTCATTCTTAGGTTGAACCGATCCGTTCACAACACCACTGTCATTTTGAGCAGATTTCTTGTTTTTCTCCTTGCAAGCTCTAGCAACTTCATCCCTCAAAATAGCATCGGGGGACATAGGGTGCAAAACAAGCTTCTTCTCATTATGCATGAAAGAATATTGATTTGATTTACCATGATGCAAGGTATCCTTATCAAATTGCCAAGGTCTACCAAATAACATAGAGCAAGCTTGCATAGGTACCACATCACAATCAATGTAATCATGGTATGAACCAATTGTAAATTCCACTCGGACCATACGTGTTACCTTAAGCTTACCACTATCATTGAACCATTGGATGTAGTAGGGATGTGGGTGTGGAAGTGTTTTCATCCCAAGTTTTTCTACCATGGTGGCACTTGCCAAGTTGTTGTAGCTTCGTCCATCAACAATAATGTGACACGATCGTTCCAAAACTACACACTTTGTTTGGAATAGATTGTGTCGCTTGTTCTGTTCAGCTTGAATCATTTGGGCACTCAAGATACGCCTCACAACAAGACTCTCGTAGTGTTCAACATGTTCAGCCCCAATGTGTTCTTCATCATCATTCTTCTTGCCTGCATCTTGGGCAGCAAGCATGGCATATGTTTCATCATCTAAATCACTAGCTAATGAATACTCACCATTTTCTCATATGATCAACACACACTTGATTGGATAGTCCCTTTGTATGTGCCCAAATCCTTTGCATCGGAGGCACTAGATGTCCTTCATTCTCCCGGTGGAAGCGACGGAAGAAGAAGTGTTGGCTGCAGCTTGGGTGGATCCTTTTGCTATCTCGGTAGTACGGAAAGGTGCTGATTTTGATGTAGTTGTGGACAGCCGATTGGAAGCATCTCTATGAAAATCATGTTTAGGACCAACGACACTTGTGCGGGTCTACCATGATGTAGTCCGACCTACAGGAGTGTTAGTTATTGTGCGGCGTCCCTGCACTTCTCTTTCAGCCTTACAAGCAAGATGAAATAATCGAGTGACATTAGTGTACTCCTTGTAAGCCAATATATCCTGAATTTCTCCAGTTAAACCACCCATGAACCGAGCAATCGCAGCCTCTTCATTTTCAACTAGACCACATCTCATCATGCCTATTTGTAGTTCTTGATAGTACTCCTCAACGGATTTGTTGCCTTGCCTAAGCTGTTGTAATTTATGCAACAAGTCACGAGTATGATAGGAAGGAACAAAACGACAACGCATGATTCTTTTTAAAGCATTCCAAGTTTGTGGTACAATAGTTGGATTTTTAGTTTGATACTCATGCCACCAAACAGAAGCAAAGTTAGTGAATTCACTAATAGAATCTCTAACCTTTTTATTATTAGGAAATTCATGGCATGCAAATTTTTGATCTACCGACAGCTCCCAAGTCAGATATGCACCAGGATCATATTTCCCATCAAAAGATGGTATGCAGAATTTAATCCTGCATAGGGAATCATCGTTGTCACGTACCTCACGTCGTCGAGCTCAGCCAACCATACCGTGATAGTTGCGACGTGGTTGCCGTCAATACCTGAGAGATCCATCATCAAGCTCGGTATCCGCTGAATACTCTAGCTCTTCATATATTGCGGCGCTGCCAATGAAGGTATAGCCATCATCATCACGTTGTTCCCTTTCTCCGAGCCCAGCTTGTTCCATCCTCTCAAATCACGCATTGATTGTTGCAAGAGAGGTGTTAATAGCCCTAGTTGTTCTCTCCAATGTGGTCAGCTGGTTGTTGGCAAGAATCCGCGCCGCCTCTAATTGACCAATGCGCTCATTAGTGACTTGAACATCCTCGTTGAGGGCTTCCGTGAGCAACCTTAGTTGGTGTTCGAAATGCTGAATGATGCCCCTCGTATGTGGTGAATGTGGAAGCGTCTCACTCGCATCAGCTGACATGGTTAGTACAAAAGAAGTACAAAAGCAAGGAGATTAAACCTAGCAGTTGCTATGAGATGGTAGGACACAGACACTTTCTCACTAGCAAGAAATCAAGCTCTTGCAAGTTATTACCACACAATGCAGGAGGCGCCGGTAAACAGCAAGAACAACAACAAACGGTGAGTGCCAGCACAACCCAGTGGTGTTGTAGATAATTTTGTGGAGCTGTAGGTGGCTGCTAAAACAATTGCACAAAGAAACAACTAGTACTATGTTAGTCACAACAAGTTGAATAAACGTTCTGTGATGGTACTGTGCTGGTCCTAGTCCAAACCGTGATAGAGACGTGAGCCGTCACCCAAACGTAATCACCAAAATGCTCAAAACAGCAAGCTGAATTTCGAAACTTTGAAGCAAAGGTCACACAAAATGTCTTTCCTTTTTTGTACTTGGAATCTTTATATAGAAAATTGAATTAGTGCGGCTTTTTTCTTTTGGCCTATGCCTTGTTTCTTGCTGATATGTGCGGCTTTTGTTTTGCACTTGCCTTTTTCTCTCTTTGCAACTTTAGCTAGAGAATGAAAATGGAGATAGAACAAGGTGCACGAACTCAAAACTCTAGCGGTAAAAACTTAGGACCAACAACTTGACACAAAGAAGTAACCGTGAATTCAACAAGCCGAGAGCTAAGTAGCAAAGCAAAGGCACAAAATGTTTTTGGGATTTTCAGATCGAAACTTATCTTTGTCCAAAAGTGGACTGTAGGAAAACAAAGAACAAAGGAGAAGGAGATCTCTCATCGATCAACCTGAAATCTGATACCACTTAATGGACCCGACGGGTACGTGGGAGCCTGATTTTTCGATGAGAGATGGAGGATGTGGTGAATTTGGTGGAGGCCGATGTTGGCTGCCCGACTACCACAGCCATGATGGTGTGGCGCCTTGAGCAACAGGTACACCGTCTCCTGATAACTACAATTTTGGGGTGGAGATTGACGTTGTGCTACCCGACTACAACAACCACAAGGATGCTACGTCTTAGCGATAGTTACATCGACTCCGGTTGTTGCTTCTCTTGTCGTACCAAGAACAACCTTGAACCTACAAGCAACCGAAGAACAAGCAAGAACAAGATGACAAGCAAATACTCATGGATCTGATAGAAGTTGGAGTTTTGATTCAAGTAATCGGGCGGTCTAGCCGACACGCGCGTTTACAAGGAAGTAGCAGCAACTAACTTACATCAAACAATACCCGAGTTCTTTTTGTGGCTACTACTTGCTTAAAAGGAAAACTAGAAACTCAGGATGGAGTCACGAGTGTTCTTTGGCAGTTTTTGGACGTTTCGTCTATTCTCTGCCATTGATTCTTGATCCGTTGGAAAGCAGACGAAGAGACCTTTCCAACAAGTACTTATTTGCTTTAAACAACCTTGGGTGTTGAAAGATATGCTCCATTTAATCTTGGATTTCTACAGTTACAAGAGTCCCTTCGGGAGTAGCAATATTTATTGCATTATTGCCTTCTCCACTCCTAGCTGGTTCAATTCATAAGCACTTAAGGATAATAAAGTCATCACAAGGCTTTAATAGTACCTCATTGGAAAAATAATTAAAATAATTAACTTGAACAACTAGGAATGAGTTCACCTGATAATTAAGTTCACGTGCACGGGCGCGTGTCCTTGGTCCTTTCTTAGGTGTAAGCGGTGAAGGGGCTACCGTTGTGGTTGTATCAATGGCAGCGATTACTGTTGGCATAAAAGATTACGCTAACAGGTTTTGAGAGATTAGAAACTAACAAAGAAGTGTTTGTAAGCAAACTGTTTCAAGCCTCCGAGTAGGATAATAGCTCGGAACAGTTCGAAGATGTGTATTCAATAACTCAATATTTGGTCCTCATTACAGGATGAAACGGGGGGTATTTATAGGCCCAAACATTAAGGAAAAGACCCTTCTACCCCTCTATTACAACCAACATAATGGAAACTATTCGGTACCCTTAATAGGGTTAAAACAGTAAAAGACTAATCTAATAAGAAAAAAGATAAGTCTTCCATCCTAGCTAGCAAAGAAGCTCTCTGAAGAGTCCATGTTCGAAGATATACTTTGAACTAGCGTTCGCCTTCATCCTTCGAACTTGATCCACTGTACTCCCAGAGTTAGACGCTGAAAACCTTTGATTAAATCCCTTGCCTTTGTCTTGTTACAGTAATGACTCTGAGGATGAAATATTTTCCCCCAACAGTAGCCCCTCGAATACGCTTCTCCGCTAGATCTGTAACGTTAGGAAAGCAGTATATGCAAGAAAAATAATCATGCACAGAGGTTAACAGATTTAATCGACCTCCGAAATATGCAAAGGTTCAAAACTTCGAATCAACTTCTAAGAAAATTATATTCGAACTATTTTAGATTTAACTGAAGGAGTCTAAAAACCTCTTTTCTTTTTTACTTAGAAGAAATAGCTGTTGGCTTTTTCTTCCAACGGTAGTTACGCGATGCGTTAACTTCGCAAAGGGTAACGGTCAGGAATGCGAAACGGCAAACACAAATAGTAAAAGAATCGTGGCCTGGGCTATAAATAGGGGACCCAGATCCTTCCCGAATACCCTTCTCTCCGCTTTCGTGCAAACAAGCCCTAGCCTCCATTTTCCTTCTTGAGCAATCCGTGCGATCTCATGGCGAGGACAAGCTTCAAGGTCCCTGGGGCGGTTTCAGCCCTTGCCCGACAGCAGGTTTTCGCAGCAGCGGTGGCAGCAGCATCAACGACGGTGACTCCGGCGACAGCAGTAGCAGCACCAATGGTTGCACCAGGGAGAAATCCCCAAAATGTTGGTCCTCATGAACTCCTTCCAGCATCCTCGAAGTATCCAGACCAATCTTATCAGCTGGGGCCATCAACCTGCAAGAGGGAATCGCTCGCCGCAGCAATAGAAGGAAAGACTAGCTCGGAGATAGTGATCCGCAAACCTGGAAAGGAGACCATCCCTTCGCCAAGGCCTGGAGAAGTGGTAGTCTTCGAAGCCTTCTTCGAAGCAGGATTAAGGCTTCCGGCAGTCGACTTCCTGTCGGAGGTATTGGAGCTATTTCACGTCACCCTTCCTCAACTTTCTCCGAATGCAGTAGCACGCCTTTCCATCTTCGAATGGGCGTTGCGAGCCGAAGGTTGCGAAGGAAGATCTGAGATCTTCACAGCACTGCATAGAGCTTCTTGCCAACCCAAGACCTACGTAGGTCCCTGTAGCGCCCCGATTTAACAAATCGAGACATTATTGAATTTCATAAGAAAAACAATAATACAAGAGGTTCATCATGCGACAACCGTACATACGACATTGTTCATGGTACGCAGACCATATTTATTACATCATTGTTTTAATAAAACAGTAGAGTAAAATAATTAGAAAACGGCATGACGAACTTCTTCTCCAGGATTTTTCTTCTTGACTGGGTTGCTACTCCAGACCGTCTTCAAGATATGCATCCTCTGTGGGGTCCAACGGGTATGAGTACAAAAAGTACTCAACAAGCCACCGCAAATGCAAATAATAATGCAGGATAATAAACAAGGAAGGATAAAGGCTAACAATGCGGAATAAAGCAATTGCAGTTATGGCATTTAGTGTAATCATATTTTAATCATGCGGAAAGTAAATATGAGCATCATCAACATCAACTAACTCGAGGAGTACGTTTTACCTCCTCGCACAACAGTCCTTACATGTCAATCCATCATGCACAATCATATTCATAGCAACTAACTGGGGGATGTCACGCAACCCGCCCTTGACCGTGGGCTCGGCTTTTCGAAAAGATTTAAGACTCTGATCAGAGATGTACTACTGTACCCACAAGGCACGCACTCATCTCAACGAGATGACCCATTTCACGGGAACTCGTGCCAAAACCTCAATATGAGATGTTCCAAGCGATAACCACCCGCTCTAGGTTTCGCCGGCGCGCCGGGCCGCATCCCGGCTAACGTCGCACCCCCTTTTGCGCCACATTGGTACAAGTCACCCGCAGGTGCAACTTGACCCATCTCCAAGTGGTGGCCTCGGTTTGGAACAACTCATACCTTAGTTAGGACTTACCCACTAGACTTGTGGTTAGTACGTAAGTGTATTGCAACGGATCCCTCAGACCGGTCCTTATAGTGCCCCGGGTGCGACTGACCAATGCCCTAGCTTGCACCCGGAACCCACCATGCATACACTCACAACCATGACTCATCACCAACAGAATTTCCAAAGATAAGAAGTAACGGGATCATATAATAGAACCATTTCACTACGACTCATTTTTATCCTATAGCGGCCGTGCCAATACATTGGACACTAGCTAATATCATTGATCATATGGTGACAAGGAGGTTAGGCGAGATAGCATGGCTTGGGTTGCACATCAAGGTCGGGGGATCCTAAATAAATATAATGTAAGGGTTCATTTGACTAATGCATATACATAACCTATGTGTTTTAGCGATAGTCAATTCAGACATGGGTTCAATATGCTCAAAAGAATGGTTTGGTGACTTGCCTTGTTCAGCAAAAGGAGAGGGAGGGACTTCGGGGAAGTACTCCGGCTCCTCGGCGACGTCGTAGTCTTTTTAATATAAAGTAAAATAAAAAGAACACAACATCCAATCAAACAGTATAACATTACATTATAAACACGTAAGTTTAAGTTGGTTTGATTATAAATAAAATAAATTCAAAGATTAAAGTTCTGCAATTTATTTCTCCATTAATTTAAAGTGAATCTAAATGAATTATTGTTTTTCATAAAAAGGGTTTTTAAGTGTGTATAATACTACATTAAGTTTTCTAATCAATTTAATATAAATGATTCAGGGAAAACTCAGTGGTTTTAGTGTTTAAACAGAAAGGGATAATTATATAAGTTTTCTGGAATTTAAATATTTAAATTTTATTTAAATCCTAAGGGCATTTGAATACTTATTTAAATAAACATGAAAATGTCCAAGTAAACCTACTGTTTTTATTGCATAAACATGTAGAGAATAATTTTATGAATTTTCTGAAATTGGAATGGAAATTTTTAGAGTTCAAATGCATTAGATATGAATTTTACAAGTTTAAAGGCATTTCTGGAATTTATTTTCAAATTTTAAACCTCTCGGGTCCACGGTGAGCCAGGCCCACGGTGAACCCGCGCACTGTGCGCGTGCGCCGGGTCGATCTGGACCGTCGGATCCAGATCCGACGCGCGAGGGCGAGGCGGGATGCGTAAGTCGCGATGGACGGCCAGGATTAAAACGTTCGAACCGGTACCACGTGGACGCACAGGATTTAACGCGGGTTTTAAATACAGATGGACGCACGAGATCGCACCATACCGCTTCACTCAGATCCGACGGCCAGGATTAAACCGAACAGATGATTTAACCCAAGCGTTGGATCTGGATCGCACGGCCAGGATTGAATCCGGCACAGTGCGTGTCGGGGGGGTAAAGTACCCCTTCTTCCCCGACTCCGGTGATACGACGGCGAGCGATTCCGGCGAGGTCGAGGGCCATCTAGTCTAGCTAGGGCTAAAAACGGAAAGGGGGTACCGAGGGGAACAAAAGGGTACCGTTGCGGTGGTCCGGGGTCGACGGAGTGAGGCCGGCGACGAGCGTAGGCGGTGGAGGCGTTCGGGTCCTTGGCGGCGACGGCGATCCGGCGGGGTTCGACGTCGGCGGAGGGGTGGCCGAGGTCGGGGTCGTCCTCGCGGTCACGTTGGTGGCGGAGGCACGGGCGGAGGTGGTCCGGTGCGACGGGGAGCGGTGGCCGGAGGTGAATCAGAGGGTGTGCGCTAAAAAGCGAAATGCGAGTGCTCTGTTCGTTCTCGAGGCGATTAAGCGTGGGGGTCAACGCGGCTCAGGCTGGGGGCTTAAATAGGACGCCGGGGAGGGCTCGCATGCAAGGAAACCGGCCGAGGGCCTTTACTCGCCGGCGATGGCTCGGCCATGCACGCGGAGCGGCGATCCCGTGGCATAAACGCGAGGGTTAAAGCGGGGAAACGGTCGGCGCGACGCGGGGGACCGAGTTATGGCGGCAATTTAATGGGGGACGCGTCGGCGAGGCGAATCCGAGGGCGAGGTCGTCGGCCGGCGCGATTTGGGGGCGACGGCGCGGGGTTGAAGACGGATCTGACACGCGGGGGCCACTGACCAGTGAGCGCGAGCGGGCGAGGGTGGCGACTGACGGGTGGGGCCGAGGTGTCGGGTTCGCGCGCGAGGGGAAAAATTCGGCGCCGACAGGTGGGGTCCATGTGTCAGTCTAAGGCGGGCGCGGTAACGGGCTGGGCCGGCCGGGAGAGAGAGAAGGGAGGGAGAGGAGCCCATTACTGTTCTAATACTTTTCTGAATAAAATAATTCCAGAAAATGGGTTAAAATATTAGGGCTACTTCCAAGGCTGGTAAAAATTTATAAAAATTCTCAAAATTATATTTTGGTCTTAGGATCATATACAAAAAGTTTCACCTCCTGATTTGGTCATCTACTCTATGTTGTAGTTCAAAAGGGTATAAAAGGGATTTAAAAGTATTTTCTGAAATAATAATTTCAATAAATTGAATTTAATAATATTTTTATTGCTTTGAAAATTTGGGGTGTTACAAACCTATCCCCCTTACAAGAATCTCGTCCTCGAGATTGGAACGCTACTCGAATAGCTCGGGGTATTGGGCTTTCAGCTCGTCTTCTTTTTCCCAAGTGGCTTCTTCTGCGGGATGGTTGTTCCATTGGACTTTGCAGAAGCGGACGACGCGACTTCTGGTTACTCTTTCCTTGGTTTCCAAGATCTTGACGGGTCTCTCTATGTAGGTCAAGTCTTCTTGGACGTTGAGCTGCTGAAGGTCGGCTTGCTCGGTGGGCACACGGAGACACTTCTTCAGCTGCGAGACATGAAACACATCATGAACGCCTGCCAAGGATGGAGGCAGTTCAAGTTGATATGCCACTTCTCCTTGTCGACGGAGGATCTGGAAAGGTCCGACGTAGCGGGGTGCTAGTTTGCCTTTCATGTTGAACCTTTGAGTGCCACGGAGGGGAGTGACTCGGAGGTAGACATAATCGCCCTCCTCAAAGGCTAGATCTCTTCGACGGTTATCGGCGTAGCTCTTTTGCCTGGATTGGGCTGCCTTCAGTCGGTCTCTTATGATCTTAACTTTCTCTTCGGCTTCTCTCAATAAATCTGTCCCAAACAGTTGTGATTCTCCGGTTTGATCCCAGAGCAACGGCGTTCTGCACTTACGCCCATAGAGTGCTTCGAACGGGGACATTTGCAGGTTGGCTTGATAGCTGTTGTTGTAGGAGAACTCCGCATAAGGTAAGTTCTTGTCCCACATTCCGCCAAAGTCTAGAGCACAAGCTCTAAGCATATCCTCCAATATCTGGTTGACCCTTTCGGTTTGACCGTCGGTCTGTGGATGATAGGCGGTGCTAAAGTTCAGCCGGGTGCCGAGTTCCTCTTGAAGGTTCTTCCAAAACTTGGAGGTAAACTGACTCCCGCGGTCAGATACAATCTTCTTGGGAACTCCGTGGAGGCACACGATCCGGGTCATATACAACTCAGCCAACTTGGCGACGGTGTAAGTTGTCTTGACCGGAACGAAGTGGGCTACCTTGGTGAGTCGATCAACGATCACCCAGAGAGAATCATGACCAGCTTGGGTCCTGGGCAGTCCCGTGATGAAGTCCATTCCTATTTCTTCCCACTTCCATTCAGGGACTTTGAGGGGTTGAAGCAGTCCGGCAGGTCTCTGATGCTCTGCCTTGACTCGCCGGCATGTGTCGCACTTGGCCACATACTCAGCTATTTCTCTCTTCATGCTGACCCACCAATATTTCTCCTTCAGGTCTTGGTACATCTTCGTACTCCCGGGATGAATGGAGTAAAGAGTATCGTGAGCTTCTTGAAGGATGAGAGTCTTCAACTCAGGTATGTTGGGTACGCATACTCGGTTTCCGAACCAGATGGTACCATGTTCATCCTCGGAGAATCCGGGGGCTTTACCCTTCCTCATGTTTTGCTGGATCTCCAGGATGTCTGGGTCTTCCTTCTGCTTCTCTCGGATCTGGTCTATTAAGACAGGCCGAGACTCCAAAGCAGCGAGGTACGCTCGAGTGGTGATCCCCAGGTTTAGCCTTTCCATCTCTTTATAAAGTAGAGGAGCCTGGTCTTGAATCATGATGGCATTGCAGTACCCTTTTCGACTAAGGGCGTCTGCCACCACGTTCGCTTTGCCCGGATGATAATGGATGCCCAAGTCGTAATCCTTGATCAGTTCCAACCATCTCCTTTGCCTGAGATTCAGATCTGGTTGGGTGAATATGTACTTGAGGCTCTTGTGGTCGGTGAAAACCTCACACCGGTTTCCCACAAGGTAATGTCTCCAAATCTTCAAGGCATGAACCACGGCTGCTAGTTCCAGGTCGTGGGTTGGGTAGTTCAGCTCATGCGGTCTCAATTGCCGGGAGGCATAGGATATCACTTTCCCTTCTTGCATTAAGACACATCCCAATCCTTGACGAGAGGCATCACAGTAGACGTGGAAGTCTTTCCGGATGTCTGGCAGAGTCAGAATGGGAGCTGACACAAGCTTCTTCTTGAGAGTCTGGAAGCTTTCTTCGCAGTCGGGGGTCCAATCAAACTTCACCTCTTTCTGCAGAAGTCTGGTCATAGGCTTGGCGATCTTGGAAAAATTCTCGATGAATCGGCGGTAGTATCCGGCCAATCCGAGAAAACTCCGGATCTCGGTCACGGTCGTTGGCTGTAGCCAGTTGGTTACCGCTTCAACGGTGGTTGGGTCTACTGCTATTCCTCCGGCAGATATGACATGGCCGAGGAACTTCACCTCAGACGACCAAAATTCGCATTTGCTGTATTTGGCGTACAGTTGCTGCTCCCTTAGCTTTCCGAGGGTCAGACGGAGGTGAGTCTCGTGTTCTTCCTTGGTCTTGGAGTAAACGAGGATATCGTCGATGAATACCACGATGAACTTGTCCAAGAACTCCATGAATACATTGTTCATCATGTTCATGAAGAAGGCCGGGGCATTCGTGAGTCCGAACGACATCACAGTGTACTCGTAGAGTCCATAGCGGGAGGTGAAGGCAGTCTTGGGTATATCTTCCTCCCTGATCCTTAACTGGTGATAACCTGACCTGAGGTCAATCTTGGAAAACACCGAGGATCCTTTCAGCTGATCGAACAGGTCGTCGATCCGAGGCAATGGGTATTTGTTCTTGATGGTTACGTCGTTCAAGGCTCTATAGTCCACGCACATCCTCTTGGTCTTGTCCTTCTTCATGGCAAATATAACCGGTGCACCCCAAGGTGAGGTACTCGGTCGGATGTAACCTTTCTGCTCTAGGTCTTCGATGTTGCTCTTGACTTCGGCTAGTTCATTGGCGGCCATTCGGTATGGGCGTTTGGAGATTGGAGTGGTCCCCGGGACAAGCTCGATTCTGAATTCGATGTCCCGTTTGGGAGGCATTCCGGGCAGATCTTCAGGGAAAACGTCTGCAAACTCCTTGACTATTGGCACCTCTTCAAGAGCTATTGAGCGAAGGGACGCTCCGAGTGGTTTGCGACTGACCATCCGGAAGGTGACGGTTACGCCTTCGGGACTGGTCACCGTGATGGACTTGTTGGCACAGTCGATCACTCCCTTGTGCTTCATCAACCAATCCATACCTAGAATAAGGTCGAGTCCGGTGCATTGGATAAGGACAGGCTCGGCCCGAAACAGCACCCCTTGGATGTCAAGTTAAACCTTAGGGCTGTAGAAGCGAGCTGAGGTCCTATTGCCGGGGGTGGCAATCACTATGGGAATTGGTAGAGGGAGCACGTCCAGATGGTTTGTTTTTGCAAAATCTTCCGAGACAAAGGAGTGGGTTGCTCCAGAGTCAAATAATATGACGGCCGGTACGGAATTCATAGTAAACGTACCGAGTACGACTTCAGGAGCCTCCTGAGCTTCCTCCGCGCTGATGTGGTTGACGCGGGCACGAACGGCCTGGTGGGGTACTGCGCCTTGGTTCTGCTTGGGGTGAGGACACTGGTGCGAGTAGTGCCCTTCCTTGCGGCAGTTGAAGCAGACGACCGGCCTTCCTTGGCGATCCCTCAAGATCGGGGCCTTGGCGGCTGGTGCCGGCTGAGCGGCCGGAGCTGGTGGAGCGGGGCGAGGATGCCCGGCGTTGGATCCACCGGCTGCATGAGGTGGCCTGAAGGCGGGCCGAGGATGGTAGGCGGGCGCTGGTGGCGGAGGGACGAAGCGGGGCCTCTGAGTGTTCGCCTGCTGGTGCTTGAAGGCGATCATCTTCCTCTTCTTGAGGTCCAGCTTGTTCTGCTCAGTCTCTTGGATGAGCGCTTTATTGACAAGCCGCTGGAAGTCGGCGAAGTCGGCGGCGACGAGCTGGATGGACAGCTCATCCTTAAGTCCCCTGAGGAACTTGGCTTGGCGGAGGGCGTCGGTGCGCACTTCCTCCGGTGCGTAGCGGGCAAGGCGGTTGAACTCATGGAGGTACTCCATGACAGTCCTGTTGCCCTGCTGCAGGTCGCGGAATTCCTGCTGTTTGACCGCGATGACACCGGCGGGGACGTGAGCGGCACGAAAGGCGATGGTGAACTCCGCCCAAGTCACCATGTGGCCCTCTGGCTGGGACGCGCGATAGTTGTCCCACCACTCGGCGGCGGGACCCTGGAGCTGATGAGTGGCGAAGGCCACTCGCTCCCGGTCTGTGCAGGGGAGGAGGTCGAGCTTCTTCTCGATAGTGCGAAGCCAATCTCCGGCCTCCATCGGGTTGGTTGTGCTCGAGAAGATGGGCGGGCGCACGCGCAAGAACTCGGAGAGTTGCGGAGCGGCCGCGGGTGCTGGTGCGCGAGGGGCGGGCTCCCCGTTCTGCAGACGGTCCAACTGAGCCTGTTGGTGCTGCATTTGGGTGAGGAGGGCGGTAATCAGATGATTCTGATTCGCCATCATTTCCGCCAAGGTGGGGTGGTTGGCGGAAGGCGACCCGGATTGGCGCGGGCCTGTCGCACCCCAGTTGGGCACAACTCCCTCGGGCGCATCTCGGCTTCCTCCTGCTCCGTTGTTGGAGCCGGTGTTCTGGTGGTCGGTCATCTTCTGAATATACAAAGCGATAAAGCAAAGAATGACGAGATGATAATACAATCATATAAGATTCAAGCACATAACTATATATAGTGGCATAAAGTGTTTGTTACAATCAAGTTTTTATTCTACCCATGACACACTCGTCGTGGGCAGCACCACATACAAAAGTTTGATTCTTATTTAGCTAGCGTCTCCTAACGCCTACTCGCCACCGGAGGCGGTCTCCGTGCTCTCGGAACCACGAGCGCGCGGCTCCAGAGAGATGGTGGGCTCGAGAAAATTCTCGATGATGGAGTCGGAGACGAGGCCGGGGCGTGGTGTAGGGGCGCTGGTGGAAGGCCTGGCGGGGGAGGGTCGTGGCAGGATCCTCTTGGGGCGAGGGAGGGGCTCACGGATAGGCTTCTTCTTCCTTGGAAGAAGAGGAACCATCTCCGCGATGTCCTTCTGCAGCTCCATGATCTTGCGCTGCAGCTCGCCGTTCTGCTGGATCAGGTTCTTCGTTTCTTCACGAAGAAACGCAACCGCCTCATGGTGCTCGTCGGCGTCGAGCACCGCCTCGGTGTGGAGATCATCCATGGCCTGCAGAAGACGCGACTGCCGAGCCATGACCGGATCACGCACGGAGTGAACTCCGAGGTAGATACTACGGTGGGCTCCGGGAGTACGCTTCGGCACAAGCCGGAAGGATGAGTTCTGAAGACGATCGTCGTAGATCATCCTCAGCTCCATGAGGGCCTGGAGGGCGACTCGTTGGCACGCGACGTCGAAAGTCGGGCCTCCAAGTGCGGTGGTGTAGGGCGGCAGATGCTCTCCGGAGCCATGGACGGTGAGGGAGACGTCGCAAGGCCCGGCGAACTCGTCGGGGTAGACTCCTTGAAATTCGGGTTCGAAGAGGAACCCGAGGAAGGTGAGCATCATGCGGGGCTCCCGGACGAAGCCCTCATAGTGGCGGCAGTAACTGTGAACTTGGTAGACTGGCATCTACAAAACAGCAAGTTGAATAAAAGTGAGGAGAGGAACAAAGTTTATGAAGTAGATTTTCAAGAAATAATTTCCTATGGCTTAATGGCTAGGCGGGTCTGTTTGGCTTCCTACAGTCAAGTCGGCTCTGATACCATCTTGTAGCGCCCCGATTTAACAAATCGAGACATTATTGAATTTCATAAGAAAAACAATAATACAAGAGGTTCATCATGCGACAACCGTACATACGACATTGTTCATGGTACGCAGACCATATTTATTACATCATTGTTTTAATAAAACAGTAGAGTAAAATAATTAGAAAACGGCATGACGAACTTCTTCTCCAGGATTTTTCTTCTTGACTGGGTTGCTACTCCAGACCGTCTTCAAGATATGCATCCTCTGTGGGGTCCAACGGGTATGAGTACAAAAAGTACTCAACAAGCCACCGCAAATGCAAATAATAATGCAGGATAATAAACAAGGAAGGATAAAGGCTAACAATGCGGAATAAAGCAATTGCAGTTATGGCATTTAGTGTAATCATATTTTAATCATGCAGAAAGTAAATATGAGCATCATCAACATCAACTAACTCGAGGAGTACGTTTTAACTCCTCGCACAACAGTCCTTACATGTCAATCCATCATGCACAATCATATTCATAGCAACTAACTGGGGGATGTCACGCAACCCGCCCTTGACCGTGGGCTCGGCTTTTCGAAAAGATTTAAGACTCTGATCAGAGATGTACTACTGTACCCACAAGGCACGCACTCATCTCAACGAGATGACCCATTTCACGGGAACTCGTGCCAAAACCTCAATATGAGATGTTCCAAGCGATAACCACCCGCTCTAGGTTTCGCCGGCGCGCCGGGCCGCATCCCGGCTAACGTCGCACCCCCTTTTGCGCCACATTGGTACAAGTCACCCGCAGGTGCAACTTGACCCATCTCCAAGTGGTGGCCTCGGTTTGGAACAACTCATACCTTAGTTAGGACTTACCCACTAGACTTGTGGTTAGTACGTAAGTGTATTGCAACGGATCCCTCAGACCGGTCCTTATAGTGCCCCGGGTGCGACTGACCAATGCCCTAGCTTGCACCCGGAACCCACCATGCATACACTCACAACCATGACTCATCACCAACAGAATTTCCAAAGATAAGAAGTAACGGGATCATATAATAGAACCATTTCACTACGACTCATTTTTATCCTATAGCGGCCGTGCCAATACATTGGACACTAGCTAATATCATTGATCATATGGTGACAAGGAGGTTAGGCGAGATAGCATGGCTTGGGTTGCACATCAAGGTCGGGGGATCCTAAATAAATATAATGTAAGGGTTCATTTGACTAATGCATATACATAACCTATGTGTTTTAGCGATAGTCAATTCAGACATGGGTTCAATATGCTCAAAAGAATGGTTTGGTGACTTGCCTTGTTCAGCAAAAGGAGAGGGAGGGACTTCGGGGAAGTACTCCGGCTCCTCGGCGACGTCGTAGTCTTTTTAATATAAAGTAAAATAAAAAGAACACAACATCCAATCAAACAGTATAACATTACATTATAAACACGTAAGTTTAAGTTGGTTTGATTATAAATAAAATAAATTCAAAGATTAAAGTTCTGCAATTTATTTCTCCATTAATTTAAAGTGAATCTAAATGAATTATTGTTTTTCATAAAAAGGGTTTTTAAGTGTGTATAATACTACATTAAGTTTTCTAATCAATTTAATATAAATGATTCAGGGAAAACTCAGTGGTTTTAGTGTTTAAACAGAAAGGGATAATTATATAAGTTTTCTGGAATTTAAATATTTAAATTTTATTTAAATCCTAAGGGCATTTGAATACTTATTTAAATAAACATGAAAATGTCCAAGTAAACCTACTGTTTTTATTGCATAAACATGTAGAGAATAATTTTATGAATTTTCTGAAATTGGAATGGAAATTTTTAGAGTTCAAATGCATTAGATATGAATTTTACAAGTTTAAAGGCATTTCTGGAATTTATTTTCAAATTTTAAACCTCTCGGGTCCACGGTGAGCCAGGCCCACGGTGAACCCGCGCACTGTGCGCGTGCGCCGGGTCAATCTGGACCGTCGGATCCAGATCCGACGCGCGAGGGCGAGGCGGGATGCGTAAGTCGCGATGGACGGCCAGGATTAAAACGTTCGAACCGGTACCACGTGGACGCACGGGATTTAACGCGGGTTTTAAATACAGATGGACGCACGAGATCGCACCATACCGCTTCACTCAGATCCGACGGCCAGGATTAAACCGAACAGATGATTTAACCCAAGCGTTGGATCTGGATCGCACGGCCAGGATTGAATCCGGCACAGTGCGTGTCGGGGGGGTAAAGTACCCCTTCTTCCCCGACTCCGGTGATACGACGGCGAGCGATTCCGGCGAGGTCGAGGGCCATCTAGTCTAGCTAGGGCTAAAAACGGAAAGGGGGTACCGAGGGGAACAAAAGGGTACCGTTGCGGTGGTCCGGGGTCGACGGAGTGAGGCCGGCGACGAGCGTAGGCGGTGGAGGCGTTCGGGTCCTTGGCGGCGACGGCGATCCGGCGGGGTTCGACGTCGGCGGAGGGGTGGCCGAGGTCGGGGTCGTCCTCGCGGTCACGTTGGTGGCGGAGGCACGGGCGGAGGTGGTCCGGTGCGACGGGGAGCGGTGGCCGGAGGTGAATCAGAGGGTGTGCGCTAAAAAGCGAAATGCGAGTGCTCTGTTCGTTCTCGAGGCGATTAAGCGTGGGGGTCAACGCGGCTCAGGCTGGGGGCTTAAATAGGACGCCGGGGAGGGCTCGCATGCAAGGAAACCGGCCGAGGGCCTTTACTCGCCGGCGATGGCTCGGCCATGCACGCGGAGCGGCGATCCCGTGGCATAAACGCGAGGGTTAAAGCGGGGAAACGGTCGGCGCGACGCGGGGGACCGAGTTATGGCGGCAATTTAATGGGGGACGCGTCGGCGAGGCGAATCCGAGGGCGAGGTCGTCGGCCGGCGCGATTTGGGGGCGACGGCGCGGGGTTGAAGACGGATCTGACACGCGGGGGCCACTGACCAGTGAGCGCGAGCGGGCGAGGGTGGCGACTGACGGGTGGGGCCGAGGTGTCGGGTTCGCGCGCGAGGGGAAAAATTCGGCGCCGACAGGTGGGGTCCATGTGTCAGTCTAAGGCGGGCGCGGGTAACGGGCTGGGCCGGCCGGGAGAGAGAGAAGGGAGGGAGAGGAGCCCATTACTGTTCTAATACTTTTCTGAATAAAATAATTCCAGAAAATGGGTTAAAATATTAGGGCTACTTCCAAGGCTGGTAAAAATTTATAAAAATTCTCAAAATTATATTTTGGTCTTAGGATCATATACAAAAAGTTTCACCTCCTGATTTGGTCATCTACTCTATGTTGTAGTTCAAAAGGGTATAAAAGGGATTTAAAAGTATTTTCTGAAATAATAATTTCAATAAATTGAATTTAATAATATTTTTATTGCTTTGAAAATTTGGGGTGTTACAGTCCCGGAGGTAAAAAGATGGGGGTGGCCTTCGGAAGCATAAACTTCCGGCTTCGGGATGAGTATGCTCTAAGATTTCCAACAAAGGCCATCAATGCCAGATGGTACACAGACTGGATCCTCCGGTGGTTTTATGCCGAGGATGGGGCAAGCAGCCGTCTGGCCGGACCCTTGTGAGACATCAACTTCCGAAGGTGTCACGCCCCGATTTAATAAATCAGGACCTTTATTGAAATTCCAAAGAAAATTAATAAACCAAGACGTTCATCAAGCGACCACGTACAATACGGGCAATCATTCACGGTTCGTAGACCGCATTATTACAAAAGTGAATGAAAGTGAAGAGAAACTAATAAAATCAAGGGTCCTAGATGAACGCCTCCTTCCAGTCTCGCCTTGACTGGGTCGCTACTCCAGACATTCATCCTCCCCGTAGTAAACGAGCTCTGATGGTGTAAGTCAATGGGGTGAGTACAAACGTACTCAGCAAGCCACCGAATGCAAATATAATGCAAGATAATAACAAGGGAGATAGTGGCTAATTTTGCGGAAGAAGCATATTTGTAAAGCATTAAATGTGAACAATTTATTAGTACTGAAAAGTAAATATGTGTATGCATCATCTGCTAACTCGAGGAGTACGTTTTACCTCCTCGCACAACAGTCCTTACATGCCATGAATAACTCAACCATTCAAACCATTGTAAACTAACTGCGAGTAGTCACACAACCCACCCTTAACCGTGGGCTCGGCTTTTCGAAAAGATTAAATTACTCTGATCAGAGATGTACCACTGTACCCACAAGGCACACACTCATCACCTACACCAAAGTGTAACGAGATGACCCATTTCACGGGAACTCGTGCCAAAACCTTCCATATGGTCCTCCTCGACCCGACAACACCCTCTTATAGGTTTCATATGGTGTCTCGACGCGTCGGAGCCCCACCATACCCCCCCCCTTGAGCCTCGTCGGTGCAAGTCGCCCGCAGGCTTGCCCCTTGCCCCCTCCACTATGGTGCATCGAGTCGGAGTATTCCATACTTCCAGTTAGGACTTACCCATTAGACTTGTGGTTGGTACGGAAGTGCTTTACAACAGATCCCGCAGACCGGTCCTTATAGTGCCCCGGGTGCGACAAACCAATGCCCGAGCTTGCACCCGGAACCCACCATACTTATAACTTAGCTAACTCCAATAGAGTCCAGAGACGAGAATAACGGGGGAAAATTATGATTCAGAATCCAGCTATCTACGACTCATTCTTTTTATCCTATAGCAGTTGTGCCGGTACATTGGGCACTAGCTAATAATTTTATAGTAGAGTGACAAGGAGTTAAGGCTCAATAAGCATGGCTTGGGTTTGCACACAAGGACGGGGATCTAATAAGTATAAGTGTAAGGCTTGATATTTGACTAATGCAATATTAACCTATGAGTTATAGCGATAGTTTATTAAAACATGGGCTCAATAATGATCAACTGTTTCCACAGGGGTCGACGACTTGCCTTGATCAGCAAATGGGGATGGAGGAACTTCGGGATAGAACTCCGGCTCCTCGACGAACTCATAGTCTTCTCGATACGGAAAAGTAAATAAAATATTCAATAAACAATCCAAAACAAATCAACCATACCAACATACATGTTTATGTTGGATTAAGTAAAGGATATAGAGTCTTAAAGTTTAGGGAGTTGTTACTTAAATATTTAGGATTGATTTCTAATTAGAGTTCTGAATTTTACGACTTGATGTAATTATTTTTCCTAGGGTTTTTATTTCCCCTTTTTAGAGATGAACTAAAAAGGTATTTAATAACATTATTATTGTATTAAAAATAGTGAACTCAAGTTGTTAGGTTTTCTGAAGTTATAAGTTGTCATGACATTTTTATAAAGTGTTTAACTTTTATTATATGAATTACTTAATTATCCTACAAGGGCTTTTGCATTATTAATTAAAGTGGGCAAAGTGATCACGCTATTTTTGTTGCATTAAAACAGTGGAATAAAGTCATTAAGTCCTCTGAATTTATTATATAAGTTTTCATGATATCTTTGTAAAGTGTTGCATTTTTATTATATGAGTTAATCATTTATCTTAAAGGGCCTTGGAAATGTTATTTAATAAAATGAAATGAGCAAAATGAATCATTATATTTTTATTGGCTTACAAATAGTGTAATGGAGTCATTATGTCCCCTGAAATTAATATATATACTTTTAAGGGGTTTTCTGGATTATTTAAATGAAATATGAAAAAGGGACTTTTCTTTATTATTTAATAAGATTATTATGTGCCAAATAAACATATTTTTTTATTGCATAAAAGTTTAGAGAATAAAAAGACAAATTTTCCAGAATTAAAATGGTGAAATTTGGAGTTAATTTGAGTAAGATATGAATTTTGGAAGTTTAAACTATTTTTCTGGATTTTATTTCAAACAGAAATCAGGCGTGGGCCCACGGTGAGCCAGGTCCACCATGGACCCGCGCACTGTGCGCGTGGGCCGATCGGATCTGGACCATTGGATCCAGATCCAATGATCGCTGGTGGGGCGGGGTGGTTAAATGAGATCGGAGGGCTCAGATGAGCCCATACCGGTCAACGCCGGTCAAGGCATCTGGGCCCTTGATCTAGGGTTTTAATCGTAGCTGTCCTCCTCGGATCCGATGGCCACGATCACGACCGACACGGCACAGGACGACGGCGAGGGGTAACGTCTTCCCCGGCGACGGCGAGGCGTGCGACGACGGTTGCGGTGGCCTAGGGGCTAATCCGAGCGCAAAAATGGAACGAGCATAGCTCAAGGGTCACAGCCGTACCAGAGGTGGGGATGGACGGGGACCAGCGGTGGCCGGAGGCGAGGAGAGGCGATGAAGACCTTCAGGTCGATGGTGGCGACGGCGATCCGGCGGTGATCCGGCCCAACGAATGTGGGGCCGAGGTAAAGGGGGCGGCTACGGTCCCGGCGATGGTCTTGACGAGGGCGGCGGTGGCCCAGAGCGCCGGCGAGGTCTCGCCGGAGCCGAAGCAGAGGAAAAAGCACAAAGGAGGGTGGGGGCGCTCGGGGAGGCGAGGGCTTGGGCTCCAGTGGCGTGGCGAAGTGCAGCGACGTCGGGGTGTTTAAATAGGGGTCACCGGCGTCGATTTGGAAAGGGGAAAGAAGGAAACCCGAAGGTTTCCAAACTTGCGCCGGCAAGCTTTCCATACATGTCCCTCCGGCGATTTCCTGCGTGATTGCGTCGGGTAACAGAGGGGAAAGGATCCTCGGGTTATGGCAAGTATGATGGCGCGGCCAATTTGGCGAAGAGTAGCCGGCGGCGGCGGATTCCCAAGCCTAGGGTTCGGCCGGCGAGAGAGAAAAGGGAAACTTTCCCTGGGGAAGACGATCCTGATAGGTGGGGGCCACCTGTCAGAGGGCGGGCGCAAATGACAAGAGGCTGACATGTGGGCCGGTGATGGCAGCGGCTCAGAGGGGCGCTTGGTGGCTGACGGGTGGGCCACTGAGGCGTGGGTGAGAGGAGAGAGGGGGGGACGACGCGCCGATAGGTGGGTCCCTCATGTCGGTGGGCGTGGCCGGACTGGGCTGGGCCGAAAGGCCTGGGGCGAGGAATTCAGGGTTGCGGCCCAAATGAATTTAAAATTCATTTTTTAATTAAAGTAATTCCAGAAATTGGTTTATTTTTTTAAAGCTTGAAGCAGTGTTTCTAAAATTTTGTAAAAATTCTCAAAAATATTTCTTGGCCTCTAGTTTATCCCATAAAATTTTCAAGTCTAAATGTTGAATATTTGTCTCTGTTTGGCTTTAATAGTGCTCTTTTAGGAGTTTTTCTTTAATAATAAAATCTAGAAATTCCTTTATTATTATATTTCTTTTATTTTATTTTATTTTAATTCTGGGGCTGTTACAATCCTATCCCCCTTACAAAGAATCTCATCCTCGAGATTCGAAGCGAACCTCGGGAAAACTAAGGGACGAGGTTCTACTGGTGCTCCGGATTAGGAGATGGTGTTACATCATAGATAGGCAAAGCGATCTCCAGAACTGGGTTGGTTGAGATCAAATTGGGAGTGTCTTCGGTTGTATCTGGGTTCTCTTTGTGGTGAACTGGGGCATGTCCCTCTGGGTTTGGAACGGAGGATGACGCCCGCTTGGGGTAGGAGCACTTGTAGGCGTAGTGGCCTTCTTGGCGACAGTTGAAGCACACAATCGGCTTGCCGTTCCTGTCCCTCTTGTATCCGGTAGCTTGTGCTGGTGTCCTTCCGGCTGGCGGTGCTTGGGGTGGGATGCTTGTGCTTGGTCCTCCCAGGGTGGTTCGTGGCTTGGCAAGGGTTGGGGCTTGAGGTGGAATCACTCTGGTTTCTGGCATAATTGCTTTGTTCACCAATCTCTGGAAGTTGGCGAAGTCCCCATGGATTAGCTGAAGGGAGAGCTCGTGTTGGTGTTGTTGGAGACGGAACAACTGTGCCTGGTTCTCTTGCATCTACTTTTGTTGTTGTTGCATCTGGGTAAGTAGCGTTGTGATCAGTTGGTTTTGTTTTGCCATCATCTCCGCTAGTGTGGGATGATAGGCAGCGGGGGTCTGCTGTTGTCCAGCTGCACCCCACTGAGGCAGATTGCCTGAGGTGTTTCCGTCGCGTGGGGCTTCTGATCCTTGGTCGTTGGCCATCCCGAAGTTGAAGGTTTCAAAAAGAAGGTGCCAATAGTTAAGGGGAAATGGTTACTGATTTTATTGCCCAAGATGAATAGTTTGACCTAGATTCAAAAATATTTCTTGGCCTCTAGTTTATCCCATAAAATTTTCAAGTCTAAATTTTGAATATTTGTCTCTGTTTGGCTTTAATAGGGCTCTTTTAGGAGTTTTTCTTTAATAATAAAATCCATAAATTCCTTTATTATTATATTTCTTTTATTTTATTTTAATTCTGGGGCTGTTACAGAAGGGAAGCCCTAGTTCACCCGGATCCTGGCCAGCTCGAATCTTGCCTCAGCCTGCTTCAACGAGTTAGTCACCGCTTGAGCATGCGGGACTTAGCGGAGGAATTCATCAGACTTCAGATTCCTCCTTTGATGGCCAACTGGCCTATCACCTTCGAAGAAGATCAGGAGGGCGGCCTCCGAAAGATCTCTTCGAACTTGAGCCCTGCAGGTGACTCCGAAAACAACATGTTTCATATATGTTTGTTTGATGAAATGACTAATGCCAACTTATCTTTCAGCTTCTCTGACTCCCATGACTTCGGAGCAAATTGTTCGAGCTTCGGAGAAAATCCTTGGAGTTCCGACTCCGATCGAGAAGGAATGGAGAGTGAAGTTAGTGGGTACTTGGGAGCGATTCAACCGAGTATGGGGAGTACTCGGAATTGCTCCCCCTTCTCTTCCGGATTGGATGCCTTCAGAACAAGGGCCGAAGAAGAGGAAAGCGGAAGCGGAACTTTGGCTCCTGTTAAAACTCCGTCCAAGAAGGTAGCCCGAAAGCCGAAGAACGTGGCGCCTTCAAGTCCGATGGTTTCAGTTTTAGATTCTTCGGAGGACGAAGGAACATTCCTCGTTAGCCTGATTGACGGGGATGAAGACCAAGCGGATGGAAACACTGGCGCCACCGCAAACGTGCCAGATGTTCCAAGTAGCTCCGGGCAGGCTAGGACTTCGGCTGTCCAGTCAGACTTGCCGTGCGAAGGAGCCTCTACAACTGAAGGTGGAGTCGAAGTTGCTGCTGAGCCAACTCCGATTCCGGATGAAGCGACGACTGTAGCTCCCAGAGAGGCTCCAACAGTCGAACCTTAGGTTCTGAACTATGAGTCCGACGAAGACTTCGGGGTAGCTTTTGACCCTCCAAGCAGCCCGATGCTCACCCGCCGACAAGACTTCGGAGGTAAACTTCGCTCAATCCCTTTGCTCCTTTTCCCTGCAAATTTAGGCAATATATAATACCTTTGTCTCAGCAGGGTCCGCTCCTATGAAAGTGGTTCCTCCTGAAGATACGGTTCCTGGGACCTCAACCTCCCCGACATCGTTTCCAGAAGTCGCACACATGGGACCTGGAAAAGGTAAAGGCAAAATGGACCTCTTCCCTGCTCCAAATTCAGGATTAACTCCATCTGAATCAACAGACGGGGGTCAATCTACAGAGGGGGGCCATTCTACGGAGGTCTCTGAAGATGCAGCGCAACGCTCTGACCCCTCGCCGAATGAAGACGATCAGAGGGCCTTGTCCATGCTCCCCCTCCTAGCTAGTTTCTTGGAGCGAAGGACCAGACTTCGGGCCTTGCTCGAACCTTTGGATCGAGCCAACCGTGAAGATGGGGAAACGGACTTGGTGGCCATCCTAAGCGAAGCTGAGGGTTCGGAGCTCAACGCCGCCTTGGAGCGTGCAGCGTACCAGGTACGAAATATTTGCAAAACAAAATTAATCTCATCTACAAATAATTTCTCACCTTGTTTTTTCCTCTTTGCAGCAAATAGTTTTGGCCCGAGCAACGGCTGTCTCGAACGAGCGTGGAAGCCTTCGCCTTCAAGAGGAAATTACTGCTCTCCAGAGGAATCTTAACATCTCCGAAGGTCGGGTTTCCCACTTGGACGAAATGGTTTCAGCAGAGCGAAGAGCCAGACAAAACTTGGAAGCTGCGAATAAAGAGCTCGAAGCAGAACAAATTGTGCTTCGGGCAGAGATAGAAAAGATGCGGGTAGAGCACGCTACGACGGGGGCCGAGCTTGTCAGGCTCCAGGAAGAAAATGCTAAAGCTACGGAGGAGGCTAGCAACTTGCTTAGCTAGAAGAGTTCTCTGGCTACGGAGGCAGCTAGACTCTCCGCCGTGGTAGATGAGCTGAATTCATCGAAGGACACTTTAATTGAAGATAAGCTGAAATCGGAGAAGGTAGCTACGGAAGTCATGAACCAACTCCTTGGTGTTCTAGAGTACTTCGGTACTACTGGGACACTTCCTTCGAATGACAACGTCTCCCTACTACGATGGCTAAAAATGATCCAAGGAGCTGCAAAGACGATGAAGACAGCAGGCATTCGATATGGAGAGATCTCCAGCCAAGTGGCTGCTCTCGGAGTACTTTGCTACTACGAAGATCTAGGATTATCAATAACGCTAGACTCAGGGGCGGCTCCCATTACCTTCGATGACAACCGGCTTCTCAATCCTTCTGAAGACGTGGCTGCAACTTGGCAAGCCTTCCAAGCTTCATGGAGAGCCGAAGGTCGCACTGCGATCAAGGCTTGGATCGATGAAGGGCAGCGCCAGAAGTAAACTTGGTCGCAAGCCTCGAGCAGCCAGCCTCCGCCGAACCCGCATGTTTAGCTTTGTTCTAGGGTCCAACTATGTAAAAATCATGCTTTCATACATTATGAATGAAAATTTACTTATCATGTTTTTAGGCTTCTCAACCTCATATGGATGATGTCGAAGTGTTAAACATTACCGAAGAACTCCGCCTGCTATGGGCTACCTTTGATCTTTTAAAACTTCATAAACGACCTCGATTTTTAATTCCTCGAAATAGCTCCGGTGCAATCGCGCCCGAAATATGTAAAGATATACTATCTTATATTAAAGAGGAAGAAAAAGAGGTTAACTTGTAAACTTCATCTTCTGAAGACATTGCATGGTCTGAGGATGAAGGTATTGCTGAAGATCAAGGGAAAAAAACCTGAAGAGCTTCAAAGCTGGGAAAGGAGCCCGGAACGACTTCAAACTTGGGCTGAACTTCAAGAAGAACAGAAAGATTTTATAGCTTCGAAAGGAGGTAGAAGAGTTAAACGCAAAGTTATTAGAACTCCTGGCTCTAGAACTAGTCGTTCTAACCTTAGCAGTAGCTCTAGAGATCGAAGGGTTCTTCGATTCCTTCTTGGCATAGACACAGATTTTTCGTGATGTAATTGTAATCTGTTCGGATAATAAAGATTGATTTTTTTAAAAAATTGTCTCCCTACTTCCCAGCCCTCTTTGGGCGTAAGCAACTTCGCATTATACTCGAAGATGGTTAGGCACAAAGAAAAACTTAGGAGTACAATTTTGGGGTCTCGGAGCCCCTCAGCAACTTAAAGATTGATTAAAATTTTATAAAATGCTTGACTACTTGTAGTCGTAAAACTGGTAACTTAGTACCTTTCGTTTGAAAGAAGTCGCTTCGGACAAGCTTTCCGGACACTTTAATGTCCCAAACGATTGGTCACTTTGGACTCTTTTTACAGATATTCGAAGCTTATCAGCTCAAATTCTGTTTTATTTTGGCCTCCTTCGGCTCTTTTTGCGAATGCTATCAAACCGGTGGTTTGGAATTCGCAGTGGTCTCCTTGGACTCTTTTTACGGATGCTTTCAAGCCGGAGCTTGGAATCCGCATTATTTGGTCTCCTTCGACTTTTTTTACGGATGCTTTCAAGCCGGTGGCTCAGAATCCATTTTTCAGTGACTTTCCACCTCGTCAGAAGCTTGGAACCAGTGGTTCGAAGTCCGAAAAATTGGTTCAAATTAATGACACTTTCCTCCCAACCAATTTCATCCTTCCAGTGCGTCCACTAGAAGTAAGAAATGTTTGAGAGGTAGGCATTATCTGAACCATGAACTTTATTAATTCGGAAAGTGTTTACAAATGATTACAAGGAGCCCCTATGCGAAGTATCGCTTTAAGTGCTCTACATGCCATGTATGCGTTAGCTCTTCACCTTCTAAAGTAGCTAACTTAAAAGAACCAGGGCGCCCTGAGCAGACAATTATGTATGGACCTTCCCACTTATTTCCTAATTTCCCTGGCGCTATAATACTACGTAAAACAAGATGACCCAGCTTAAGTTCGTTAATTTTGACTTTCGGGTCGAACCAAGTCTTCGTCTGCTGCTGATACTTTGACAAATTGGCGACAGCTCGAAGTCTTGTCTCTTCTGTTAAATCCAGCGAAGTTTGTCTTTCTGCTTCCATTTCTGGTTCGGTGCTGCGAAAGGATCCTCCTTTGAGCTCCGTTGGCGTCATAGCTTCATCTCCGAATAGTAGTCTGAAGGGAGTGAAACCCGTGGACCTCATTTGAGTGGTCCGAATGGACCATAGAATCTTCAGGAGCTCTTCGGTCCACAATCCTTTTGCCAATCCCACTATTCTTCAATTCAGCCCTGACAAAATATTACCATTGGCTCTTTCCACAGCTCCGTTAGACTTAGGATGTCGCACTACAGCAAAACATAATTGGATGCCTAGATCTTCACAAAATTTCCTGAAGGGTTCTGCATCGAATTGTGTTCCATTGTCAACTGTCAGCTGCCGAGGCACTCCGAACCGGTATATGATATTTTTCCAGAAGAATTTTTGTACATTATTCAAAGTGATAGCTGTTAGGGGCTCTGCTTCTAGCCACTTGGAAAAATATTCAATTGCTACCACTGCGAACTTCAAATTTCCTTTTGCTACCGAGAAGGGACCGATAAGATCCATGACCCATCTGGCCATGGGCCATACTGGAGCAATGACTTGAAGAGTTGTTGGTGGGCGATGACTTCTTCGTCCCATCCACTGACATCCTTGGCAAGTGCGGACTAAGTTCTCCGCATCAGCTACTATTGTAGGCCAATAAAGCCCCTGGCGAAGTGTCTTTCTTGCCAAAGCTTGAGGAGCCAGATGGCTACCGCAGAGTCCTTCATGAATTTCTCGAAGAATTTCTTGACCTTCGGCTTGAGATATACATCGGAGTAGAGGGGAACATACTCCGGCTTTGTACAAAATACCGTTGATTATATGATAATTCCGAAATCTGAGTTTCAACCTCGAAAGTTGTGGCCCTTCAGACAAACTTGCTTCTCCTTGAAACAATTCCATAATTGAACTTCCCCAATCTGTACTTGGAATGCAAAGGCTTTCCGCAGAGTTCTTCGTTAAAAGCCTCTTTTGGAATGTCCATAGCTCCGGCTGCAACTTTTGCCAAAATATCAGCTTGCGCATTTTCTGCTCTAGGAATACTCCGAATGGAAATCCCTTTAAATGCTGCTTCAATCTTACGGATCTCTTCCAAATATTTTGCAAGCTGTGGATGCCGAACTTGAAAACTTTTGTCTACGTGGCCTGCTACAATTTGAGAATCTGTCTTAATAACAACTCTTGTAGCCCCTAGAGCACGTGCCTTTCGTAGTCCTAGTAAAATTCCTTCATACTCCACTGTATTATTGGTAGATTTAAAGTTGAGTCTTGCGGAGTACATTGCCTTTTGCCCTGAAGGCGAAATTATCACTGCTCCAACACCTGCTCCAGATGCTTGGAAAGCTCCGTCGGAGTAAATGGTCCAAATTCCTTCACTTGGCTTCTCCGGAGCCCATGCTGCAGGGGGAATCCACTCTGCCACAAAGTCCGCCAACACTTGTGACTTAATTGTTGTCCTTGCCACGAAGGATATGCCGAAGGGTGCTAATTCAACGGCCCACTTCCCAATTCTTCCTGTGGAATCCTTACTTCGGAGCATATCTTCCAAGGAATACGAAGTTGGTACAATTACATTATGCACCAAGAAATAATGCCTTAACTTCCTCGAAGCCATTATTAGAGCATAAGTGAACTTCTCAAGCTCGGAATATCTTGTTTTTGCTCCATACAATGCTTCGGATACAAAATAGACTGGATTCTTTGCCAACTTTCCATTGAAATCAACCTCTCTAACAAGGACTGCACTAACAGCAGAGCCAGTAGCTGCAAGGTAGAGGAGTAGGGTTTCGTCCGCAATAGGCACCGTGAGTGTAGCGTGGTTATTGAGATAATTCTTAATATCTTCGAAGCTTTTTTGACACTCCGGTGTCCATGCAAAATCTTCGGACCCTTTCAATGCTTTGAAAATAGGCAAACTTCTCTCCGCAGACCTTGCCAAAAATCTGCTAAGTGCTGCAAGACGACCAGTCAGCTTTTGTACTTGCTTTAAATTCTCCGGAGGGGCCATCCTTTGCAGTACAGTTATCTGAGTGGGGCTAGCTTCGATTCCCCTGCTCAAAACTAGATACCCTAACAATTTTCCAGCCTGAGCCCCGAAGATACATTTTTCGGGGTTAAGACAGATTCCACATGCCCGAAGGCTATTAAATGTTTCTGCTAAATCTAGACTATGTTGGTGCTTTGAAGCACTTTTTATTACAATATCATCCATATAGGCCTCTACATTGCGACCTAGTTGATGACCTAGAGCCTTAGCAATTAACCTCGAAAAAGTAGCCCCGGCATTTCTTAAGCCAAAGGGCATTCTTACATAACAGAAAACTCCCGAAGGAGTTACAAAGCTTGTCTTGATTTCATCTTCGCGCTTTAGCCAGATTTGATGATAGCCGGAATACGCGTCGAGGAAGCTTAATAACTCCGAACCAGCAGTAGAGTCAACCAATTGATCAATTCGGGGCATGGGGTAGGGGTCACGGGGGCATGCTTTATTCAAAGATGTAAAATCAATACACATGCGCCACTTCCCGGAAGATTTCTTCCTAACGAAGACTGGGTTGGCTAACCACTCCGTATGAGCCACTTCCCTGATAATCCCAGCCTTCAGCAGCTTTTCCACTTCGTCTTTGGCAAGGATAGCCCTCTCCGTAGACAGCTTCCGGGGTCCTTGCCGAACAGGCGAACCTTCGGGTTCACGAGTAAACTGTGCTCAATAATATCCCGACTGACTCCGGTGATGTCTTCATCAGACCAAGCAAAGACATCTAAATTCTCCTCAACTACTTCCTCTAATGAAGTAGCGACTTCTGGAGGCAAGTCCTTGCCAAACTGAAATGAATATTCCTTGCCATCTTTGACAATAACCTTCGTTGCAATCTCTCCTTCAGGGCTTGGTCTTGGGAAGGACTTCTTCAAAGATTCGCTCAGAGCAGAAAAAACCTCCGGGTTATCTTGCACGCTGTTCACCTATCTCGGGTCAAGAGGAGGGCCATGACCATACTCCGCTCTTCGCGTAGTGGCCTGATCTCCGAAAACAGTGAGTACTCCCGCTTGTGTGGGCATCTTCATACCCAGGTAATTATGATGCGCCACAGCTCCGAATTGATTCAACATGCCCCTTCCGAAGATAACATTGCATGCATATGGGGCATCCACAACATCGAAAATCACTCCTCCGTCCTGACCAGTAGCCCCCCTCCGAAAGTAACTTCTAGGCCAATTTGGCCGAGGGCATCGAGAGGGGGTCCTGCGAAGCCTTGCAAAGGACGGGCTGCTGGGAGAAGATGCTTCCTAGAGATGCAGAGTTGATCAAAAGCTTGAACAAAGATAATATCTGCCGAACTCCCTCCGTCGATTAGCACTCTCCGGACCTCAGTCCCTGCTATGTCGGCAGTGATGACAAGTGGGTCTGCGTGTGGAAATTTTATGCCAGCTGCATCATTTGCAGAAAAAGATATCGGCACATGGGACCATTCAGGCATAGCAGCTGGAGATGAAGAAGTTCCAATATGGCCCACCTCTCTGACATATTCTTTTCTCTGCCTCTTCGACATACTTCCAAGGGTCCCTCCCCCGGAGATGGGGAGAACTACTCTTTTCCCTCGATCTTGACCATCTTCCTGCTTCGGAGGTGGCATAGCATTGACCACCGGAGGTCGTCTTGCAGGGTCGAAGTTCTCTATCCGTGCCACAGCCTGAACAGGCTCCGGACGCACTTCGGTCAGAACTCAGTCAGTAGTGCCTCGACCCAAAGTTCTTTCCAGGTACTTGCATCTTAAAGCGAGTATAGACTTACACTCATCTGTTGCGTGACTTTGATTCTCACTATGAACACAGCAGAAAAAAGCCTAGGCTTTGCTAGCTGGTTTCCCTGGCGGCCTCCAGCCGCTGGTCTTGCTTCCTGAAGGCTGCGAAGTCCTTGGGGCAAATTTCTGCGGGGGTGCAATGTTCAAGACTTCTGAACGAGGATGCTTTTGCCCCCGACGCCTGTCGTGCTGAGCTTAAAAGCTAGGACCCTGCGGCTGTGTTGAAGTCTTTACTTCCAACTTGACTTCTTGCAAGATTGACGGAGTTGCGGCAGTTCTCCGAAGCCACCCCTCATCTAACCTTGCATACTCTTCGAAATAAGACATCAACTGAGCAACAGAAGATATCTGCTTCCTGTGAAGTTTATCAAGGAGGCCCACATGGGTAACTCCATCTCGAGCTGCATCAACTACAGAAGATGTAGTTAACCCTCGAATTTGCGACTTCGTATGAGCGAAGCACTTGAAATACTGCCTTAAAGTCTCTCCGGAGAGCTGCATCACCTGGAAAAAACTTCCTGTTGACATTGGGGGTACGAAGGTACCCTGAAAATTGCTTATGAACTTCTTTCTCAACTGCTCCCAGGTTCTGATTGACCCTGGCTTCAAAGACCAGAACCACCGTAGTGCCACTCCTTCTAGAGCTAGGGGGAAACATTTGGCCATGGTGTCTCGCACTCCCCCGCTGGCCTCAATTGCCAATACATAAGAACAGGAGAACTCCCTAGGATCTTCATCTCCAGAATATTTACAAAGCTTCGAAGTTTTGAACTTAGGGTCGAAGCGCACTTTCTGCAACTCAGGATGCAGCGGAGATTCGGTGTCGAATGAAGCATTCTCCAGGGCTTCGGGATAAGGAAGTTTGTCATCTTCGGGCACTTCGGGGATGATTGGGGTGGCCTGAGAGCGAAGCCTATCTGCGGCTTCTTGCCACCACCTTGCTACTTCAGCTTGGAGATTGGCCATTTGAACGGCCATATCGCCAAGACCATCTTCATCTCCTCCGGAAGGACCTTCTGGGTCTTGAGAACTGTACGCATCAGTTCGAAGTGGAACTTGAGGTGGAAGAGGAGTTCCGGTTGGCCGAAGTATGGATGGAGTTGGGGGGAACTTCGTATGCTCGAGGAAGGGGAATCCCTTCCGGGGTCTGAGGTGGAGGAAAAGTCGAAGGTCCTTCGACCTCAACTGTGTCTGAAGATCTTGCTCCGGAGGTCCGAGTGGACCTCCGAGTAGGACTACCACCTGAACTCCGCTTAGGAGGCATGGTTTCAGAACTTGGTAGAGAACGAAGTTTTTTGGACTAGGTTCCCCACGAACGATGCCAACTGTTGGCGTAAAAGATTACGCTAACATGTTTTGAGAGATTAGAAACTAACAAAGAAGTGTTTGTAAGCAAACTGTTTCAAGCCTCCGAGTAGGATAATAGCTCGGAATAGTTCGAAGATGTGTATTCAATAACTCAATATTCGGTCCTCATTACAGGGTGAAACGGGGGGTATTTATAGGCCCAAACATTAAGGAAAAGACCCTTCTACCCCTCTATTACAACCTACATAGTGGAAACTATTCGGTACCCTTAATAGGGTTAAAACAGTAAAAGACTAATCTAATAATAAAAAAGATAAGTCTTCCATTGTAACTGGCAAAGAAGCTCTCTGAAGAGTCCATGTTCGAAGATATACTTCGAACTAGCGTTCGCCTTCATCCTTCGAACGTGATCCAGTGTACTCCCGGAGTTAGACGCTGAAAACCTTTGATTAAATCCCCTGCCTTTGTCTTGTTACAACAATGACTCTAAGGATGAAATATTTTCCCCCAACAATTACAAATGAGCCAAAATTAAATATTTCATGTAAAATTTCCATTATAAGTTCGTTACCCTTGTATTTCCTTTTCTTGGCAGGACATAAAAAATGCTGACCACTTATGTAGTTCTACAATTGGTTTTCTGCCTAATTGTTTAGTTATATGATGTACCATTGAATCATTGACCCTTCATTAAAGCACACTAATTTTCATTGAATCGTTGATTTTTATCTCATTATTCGTTTTAAGTTTTAGATATTTATTGTCTTTTGATTTTTATCTGTTGGACTGGAAACGACGACCAGAGGGGGGGGGGGTGAATGAGAGCTTTTAAAATTTCAGACTAGAAATAGCCTTCTGTATTAATTCTGTCTTCTTCGGAACAGGCTTCGAACACACCCTTCGAAGTTATGTTTCGGAGGTATTTTAAAGCTCCGAACACAGGCTTCGCAAGGAGCAAAAGTATGAAGCCAAGAATACTTCGCTCCACCCACAACCCCGAAAATTCAGCTCTGCTAAGTCAGTGCAGGCTCCGCACACAGGGTGCCTTCGAGCAGGCTTCACACATCACCCTTCGCAAGAGCGGACTTCCCTCTGAGGACTTCGATCAACTCTGCTAAGTCAGTGCAGGCTCAGCACACTAAGTGCCTTCGAGCAGGCTTCGCACTTCACCCTTCGCAAGAGCAGACTTCCCCCTGCGAACTTTGACCAAATACTCAGCGACAACAACTGGTGCTAGGCTTCGTACTTCGAAGGTCTAAACGCACACTGAACAGACTTCGCCGAGGACTTCGACACGGGAAGAAAAACGGGCTTCGACTCAAGTCAAACAGTGCTTCGCTAGTAATCAAAGAGGTCTAGCCTCCAGTTTACGCAGAGCAAACAGACACTGAAAAACACACACTTCTCACAAACAGATTTCTCACACACTTCTCCAGACGATTCAAAACACAACTTCACTCAGGAAGAAGAAGGTGTACAGAGGAATCAAAGCAAGCAGTGCAACACAGAATACAAGTTCAAGCACAAATGGGAATAGAATCAAAGTTTCATTACTTGAACAGGGAACACAAAAGAACTCACAAACTGAATACAACATGTGTGCGGCTACCATAGGATCTCAAAAATGACTGCTCAAAGAGTTGATGTGACCTAGCCAGCCTCCACTATTTATAGGCACTATTCAGCCCTATGAATAGACTACTTTACCCCTAGGGTTTACACTGTTTTTGTCTCATCAGAACAGGGGGGTACAACTGGTAGTCTACTTTATTTGGAGGCTTCTTTTGTAAGCTTCGCAGACGGGACAGTACCAGCTTTTGCAGAGCAGACGCTGTCAGCCTTTGCAGTTTTGGACCCTTCTGAAGCCCCTCTTTGCACGCGAGGGGTGCGGTAGCTTCGGTGAGAAGCTTTGAGCTTGATGGCCTTCGCTTCACCGAAGTCAGCATTCGATACAGTGACGGTTTTGAGCCGAAGCTGTCAAAGCCCTTGGGCCTTCGCACCAACACCTTCGGAGTGGACCACCACGGCTTCGCAGCTTCTCCCAGCTCGAACTCCATCAGTCCGTGTACCGAAGTCATGCATGGCCGAAGTACCTCAAGTCAGCCTCACTCCGGAGCTAGCCTCACTCCAGAGCCAGCCTCTCTCGGGAGCCAGCCTCACTCCGAAGTCAGCCTCACTCCAAAGTCAGCTTCACTTCGAAGCCCCACCTTCGGAGTACCACCCTTCAAAGTCCCTCCTTTGTCCAAGGCCTCCGCATGAAGCATTCCATGAGCACTTTGTCACAGTGTCTCTCCCCAAACACACTCCTCAACGATCCTCACCCGGACCATGCCTTCGATGCACCTCGACTTCTGAAACCTTCGTCGGGTATACCTTCGAGTGCCTCCCTCCGGAGCACACTTCGAATGCCTTACCTCATTGCTGAGGACTTTTTCCACCATACTTATAAGTCACTCCATTCGGAGTACCCTTCGAAGTGCCTCACCTCCGAGGACTTCGTCTCGGAGTACCTTCACCCGGAGCCACACTCCGCACTTACTGCCTTCTCCTGGCGCACCTCGACCCGAGGTCCGACCTCGACCCCTTCGTAGCCTTCGTGACGGAGCTCCCTGCTCCCCTAGCATCAAGCCTCCCGCTTGACCCAGGTTCACTTGCTACGAACCGTCCGTTGCCTCAGAAGTCACCTGTGCATCATAGACAGACAGACAAGTGTATCCAGTACCCTGGAGACCTCTCCGGGTAAACAACCTCCGGCACACACTAAGGTGTACCACCCAAAGTACCGAGACCCTTCGGTACAGCCATGTCATTGTGTACTGTTAGACCCCTCCGATAGGCACACTCCACTGCAACAGCTGCAGTAACCAGACCCACCGAACCCTTCGGTGAAACCACCTCCGAACCCCTTTGGAGGGACCCCTTCGAATCAGAGGATAAAATCTGTCAATCACTCATCACAGACTCCGAAACCAACCCTTGGTTTCTCAATCTCCCCCTTAATGAGTGCATTGACAACCAAATTCAAGTTCAAGAAAATTTAAAGATTTCAGCACACAAGTGACCATAAAAACTCAGAAACGAGTCAAATCATGTCACTTGACAAAAGAATTTTCCTCCCCCTTTTCAAAAGAGTAAAAGCCCCTTCGACAAATCTCCCCTTTGCAAGATAAAAACTCCCCCTAAGTTATTTTACCCCCTTTCTGCAGAGAGCTCAAAAATTTCTCCCCCTTTGGCAATGCAGGCATCAAGGAGCGTTAAAAAGATGCACAACTTCGAAATGGGCAGAATTGCAAAGACATGTAAAGCCAATCAGGCCAAGCCTAGGGGTTATTTTTGTTTTTCTTTTCACATTGCCAGGGGTTATTTGTTTGTCTACCTTATACTTTCTAATCAGGCCAAGCCTAGGCACAAAACCAATCAGAAGCTTAAGGCGGTGATTTTGGCATACACTACACTATCCTAGTTCAGACCAAAGTACAATGGTAAGCAGTCTAGAATAGAGCAGCGCGACAAACAAACCCACCTGGATCTTTTTCGCGTGTAACTAACAAATCATGGATTTTTGAATTTTTTAATTTAGTGACCAAATTGTTTAGCACTTGATGAATATCCATGAATACAATTTTTCAAGTTGCAATGTTTAGCGTCCAGAGAAAAGGAGTCTTGCTATCAAGCAGATAAAAGATAGCTAAAGCAGTCCTGCCTAAACATGCTAGATTCAAGACTAAGCAGTGAGCATGATTTGATTTTGGAAAGAAAAATCATGAACATAATGTTTCAGATATATTAAATAGAGCTGAGCTGACATGATTACATGAATTATAATCAGGCATATAAGTGCAAAAGATGTAAATGCAATTTCACACATGATGAGCATATGCAAGACAATCAAAATCTGCTCCCCCTCACAAAATGCCGTAAGGGTGACAAATACCAAGTTCTCTACGCAAGTAGGCAAAACGAGAAGCATCGAGGGGTTTTATGAAAATATCGGCTAGCTGGTGTTGGGTATCAACATATTGAAGTTCAATATCACCCTTCTCAATATGATCTCTGAGAAAATGATATTGCACATCAATGTGTTTGGTTCTGGAATGCTGAACCGGGTTGTTTACAATACAAATCGTGCAAAGTGGAAACCATCCACAAAATCTGAGAGCAACAGCTAGCTGCAGCAACATATTCAGCCTCAGTCGTCGATTGTGCAACACTAGACTGTTTGCGAGAAGACCAGCAAACCACAGAAGTACCCAGAAAATGACAAGTACCAGAGGTACTTTTCCTATCAATCCTACACCCAGCAAAGTACGCATCGGAATAACCTCGAAGACACAAAGATGAAGATGCAGAATACCAAATGCCAAATTTGAGGGTATGTTTGAGATACCTAAGAATGCGCTTTATCGCTTGGCGGTGCGAAGCTCGTGGTGAAGCCTGAAAACGAGCGCACAGACACACTGCGAAGTGTATGTCCATCCTCATAGCAGTCAAGTAGAGGAGGGAGCCGATCATGCTTCGGAACTCCTTCTGATCTACGGCTTCTCCATCTTCGTCAGGATCCAATGCTACAGATGTAGCCATTGGAGTGGCGAGTGGCTTCGCATCAGCCATGTCGAATTTCTTGAGCAGGTCCTTGGTGCACTTCGTCTGGTGGACGAATATACCTTGTTTGCTTTGCTTGATTTTCAAACCAAGGAAAAATGTGAGTTTGCCCATCATGGACATCTCGAACTCCCTACTCATGGTATCTGCAAACTCGGCAACCAAAGCATGAGAAGAGCCACCGAAGATGATATCATCCACATAAATCTAAACTAGCAGGAAATCTTTGCCATGCTTGAGAGTGAACATGGTTTTATCAAGCAGAAAAGACTTAAGTCTATCATACCATGCCCGAGGGGCATGCTTGAGTCCATAAAGAGCCTTATGAAGTTTAAGGACTTTATGTGGGTATTTGGGGTTTTCAAAGCCAGGGGGTTGTTTTACATAAACATCTTCGCCAATGAAGCCATTAAGAAAAGCACTTTTGACATCCATTTGATAGAGTTTGAATCCCCGGGATGTCACAAATGCAAGTAAAATCCTAATGGCCTCAAGACGAGCAACAGGTGCAAAAGTCTCAGTAAAATCAATCCCTTCTAATTGAGAATAACCCTAAGCTACAAGTCTAGCCTTTTCTAACTACAGTCCCATCCTCCCCTTGTTTGTTTTTGAAAATCCATTTTGTTCCAATGAAATGAACATTTGGTGGAGGATCAACTAAAGTCCAGACTTGGTTTCTCTCAAAATTTTCAAGTTCTTCATGCATGGCATTGATCCAACTAGAATCAGAAAATGCATGACTAACATATAAGTCTCGAAAGAAGAAACAAAAGTGGAATCAATGAAATGAGCATGAGAATGTGTTACCCTTTGATCAAGCTCACCAATGATCTGCTCGGGAGGATGCATCCTTTGAACATGGTGTGGAGCCTCGTGGCTGGATGCAGTCTCCCCCTCAACTTGTGTGTTCGAGTGGTCCAAGATGACCGATGTCGAGGTAGTTGCTTCGGGACCTTGTGCCGAAGTGGTCGAAGCGGGGTCGGCTTCGGGGGTTGATGTCGAGGGTAGTATGGGTTCATCCTAGAAATCTCTGGGATCTTCTTCTTCGAAGATGGTCTGTTCCATGTCGTGTTCATTTGCCTGTTCAAGAGTAGAACTAACAGAGGGGGTTGATTCATCAAAAGTCACATCACATGACTCGATGACAGTGTTAGTCTCCAAATTATAAACACGATAAGAATGACCATGTGTGGTGTAACCCAAAAAGATCCCGTAAGAAGAACGCGACTCAAATTTGCCCAAATTACCACGTTTTAGGATAAAGCAACGACTGCCAAAAACTCCAAGATGAGTAACCTTGGGCTGTCTCCCAAAACGTAGCTCATAAGATGTCAAGTTCAAAATTGAGCGCAAGAAGATTCGGTTTGAGATGTAACATGCAGTATTCATGGCCTCAGCCCAGAATTTTCTAGGAGTCCTATGCTCATCGAGCATCGTCCTAGCCATCTCAACCAAAGTGCGGTTCTTCCTCTCAACAACACCGTTCAGTTGAAGAACCCGCGGAGCAGAGAATTGATGTTCTATGCCATGCTCCATGCAAAAGTCAACAAAGAGACTGTTCTTGAACTCAGTGCCATTATCACTTCGAATGAATTTCAATGCACCAGGGAGTTCAGTGAAAAGTCTCAAAGCCAAGCTCCGAAAGTGTGAAACACTTCATCCTTGCTGGCAAGAAAGAAGACCCAAGAGCAGCGAGAGAAATCATCGACAATGACTAGCACATACCACTTACCGCCTAAAGAACTAACCCGAGAAGGACCTACAGTGTCCATGTGGAGAAGTTCTCTAGGTTGTTCAGTCATCACCGTGGTGACTGGCGAGTGCGAAGCGGCAATCATTTTTCCATGTTGACAAGGAGCGCAAACTAAATTCTTCTCAAACTTGAGCTTGGGCAATCCTCGGATCAGACCTAGGGCACTCAGGCGAGCGAGCAACTCAAAGCTCATATGCCCTAGTCTCCTATGCCACTTCCAAAGCTCAGAAGTAGAATGTGCAACAAGACAATGAGAAGAACCAGATGACTCAGAAAATCAGCTCCAACAACTCTCCTAACTCTAAAGATCTTACAGACCACAACGCCATCAGAATTGAGTACTTGCGAAGTATCGCGATGGAATCGCACTTCGAAGCCCTCATCAAGCAATTGAGATACAGAAAGCAAATTGTATCCCAAGTTTTCAACCAAAGCAACATCTTTGAGAGTGAAATTAGAGTTGATTCTTACCGCACCTTTACCTTTCACTCTACTCCTTCGATTGTTCCCGAAGGTGATATGTTCCCTTTGCTTGGTTGTGGTGAGGCTGGAGAACCATGCTGCATCTCCGGTCATGTGGCGTAAACAACCGGAGTCCATGATCCACGTGCCCTCCAAGCCCCGGTCCGGCGCCTACACATGACAATAAAATCTTGATCACTCAGTGCTAGGGTGAGTGAATATATGACGAGGCATCCAGCACTGAGTGATATGAGTAGTAGGCACAGTAAAAGTAGCCTGTCTACACACAGGATAATCAGAATTATGCAAAGTGTGAGGTCTACCTAGATGCTGTGCATGACGAAGTCTCCTACCCTGTCGAGGTACAAAGCTACTCACACGGGGTCTACCACCATATGGAATACGGTGAATACCTCGAGGAGCAAAACCTCTCCGAGAAGTGCGAGGAGCCTCAAAAACAGGACGAGAGTAAAACTCAAAATCATGCATACCTAAAGATGGGTAGTGCATGTTCTGGAACCTCATCGCCTGAGAGCGTCGCTCATCCTTGATGCGACGAAAACAGAACCCAACCAGATGACCCGTCCTCTGACAATAGGAACAATGAAAAACTCTCCTAGGGGCACTCTCACGGGTCATAGGAGCAATCCTCATAGGCTCCTTGGGCTTCTGCTGAGTGGTTTTCTTGGGAGGGATTTTCTTGGCAGGAGGAGTGGTTTTCTTTGGAGTCCGGGTAGGCTTTTTGGCTGATGGAGTGCCTAATAGAGCTCTCTCTTTCTCTAAGGTAGTGGGTGAGGTAAAAACAGTTTTGTTCTCACTGTCTGAAGGAATCCTCTCAAAACCCAATCCTAGAGCTAACCCTGCTCTATCAGCACACATCTTGGTTTTGGCCAAGAGCAAGTCCATCCTACCCTTTCCCTCAGTGCATTTGTTAACCACAGAAAGAAGGTACTCATTTTCTGTCATGAGGTTTTCAGCTCGCTCTCTGACAGTGCCTAGCTGGTCCTTAAGGGTTATGCAAATGTCACACACAGGTTGCACATCCTTAGAACTGTCGGCCCTCTCCAATCTAGCCTCTAAATCCTAAACATGCTTATCACGTAAATTAATGCTCTCACGTAATAATGGACAGTTCATGCATTCAATTTTATCATGAGAATTAGAATCAACCATCAAAAGCTACTTCTGTGCAGTCTCAAGCTCAGAAAGAGTTTGAGCATGCATAGAACGCAACTGAGCAAGCTCACCCATGACAACAGTACAAGATTCACATTTAGCATCATTAACCCTAGACTTAAGCATGACATAATCAGTAGACACAGATTCTAGCCTAAGTCTAAGGTCTGTTCTATCTCTAGCGGCTTGCACAAGTAATCTATCCTGTCCAAGAACTACTTCATTCAGCTCATCTAGTTTAATTGAAAACTGGTCATAGGATAGAGGTACCTCAGATGAGTCAAGCTCATCGCCGCTATGATCGCTGTCGTCCATGAAGCAGAGGCCGGTGAAATCTCGTCCCTTCTTGTCCTTCTTGTCCTCCTTCCTTGGGGACTCCTCCTCCTCATCAGAGCTCGACTCCTCAGTTGAGGAAGTGTCGATGTCGCTGAGAGCAGCAACAAATGCTCTGGAAGCGGCTTTGGCTACTCTCTTAGCCACCTTGCCGTGCTTGCCCTTCACAAAGGGTTTCCTCTCCTTTTTGTGGTATTTGGGGCGCTCACTCTCATCTCTCTTCTTGAGTTTAGGGTAATTGGCCTTGATGTGAGAAGTGTCGCCACACTCAAAACAACCACTAAAACCACTTCTCCTCTGATCCCGTCTCTCATGGTGAAAATGGGTGAACCTTCTGGCAATGAGAGCAAGCTCATCATCATCTAGAGTATCCACCTGCTCCTTAGTGACGGAGACCAGGGAGGACAAAGCAAAACCATCTGCAAAAACACAAGTGCCTGATGTGCTTGGTTCTGCAGTGGTGCCACGGCTAGTGCCAATGGTTGTGTCAAGGAGTTACCATGCACTGCAAGAGATGCCTTGGCAATCTCTGTGGACTTTAGCTTGCTGAAGAGCTCATCATAGGTCAATGTGTCATAACCTGCAGACTCCTCAATGCTAGATATCTTTACTTCCCATATGCTACGATCAAGAACATAGAGAAGCTTGATAGCCCTGTCGTGATCATTGTAAGCAAGCGTCCCGTTGGACCGCAAGTTACTCACTATCGCATCAAAGCGAGAAAACATGGCATCTATAGATTCACCAGGAGCCTGCACAAACAGTTGATACTATTGATTGTACGTGCTTTGGCGCCTGGCCTTAATTTGTGTAGAGCCCTCATGAAAGATAGTGAGTGTAGTCCAAATCTCCCTAGCTGTCCTTAGGTGCTGCACCCTATCAAACTCACTCCGACTCAAACCAATGAACAGTATATTTCTAGCCTTGGAGTAGGCATTATACTGATCCTTCTCTGTTTGAGAGGTGCGAGTTTCAGGGATGGAGTATTGTTAGTCCACAATCTCCCAAATTGCATTTCCTTGGCTTAGCAAGTAAGCCTCCATGCGCACCTTCCAGTATGCAAAGTCCGTCCCATCGAACAGAGGTATTTTACTAACTCTGTCCATGTCGCCAACAGATCACAAAATAGATTAAGGTCAACTGGTGATCTTAACCCGCTCTGATACCAATTGTTGGACCGGAAACGGCGACCAGAGGGGAGGTGAATGAGAGCTTTTAAAATTTCAGACTAGAAATAGCCTTCTGTATTAATTCTGTCTTCTACGGAACAGGCTTCGAACACACCCTTCGAAGTTCTGGTTCGGAGGTATTTTACAGCTCCGAACACAAGCTTCGCAAGGAGCAAACGTTCGAAGCCAAGAAGACTTCGCTCCACCCACAACCCTGAAAATTCAGCTCTGCTAAGTCAGTGCAGGCTCCGCACATAGGGTGGCTTCGAGCAGGCTTCACACTTCACCCTTCGCAAGAGCGGACTTCCCTCTAAGGACTTCGATAAGCTCTGCTAAGTCAGTGCAGGCTCAGCACACTGAGTGCCTTCAAGCAGGCTTCACACTTCACCCTTCACAAGAGCAGACTTCCCCCTGCGGACTTCGACCAAATACTCAGCGACAACAACTGGTGCTAGGCTTCGTACTTCGAAGGTCTAAACGCACACTGAACAAACTTCGCTGAGGACTTCGACACGAGAAGAAAAACGGGCTTCGACTCAAGTCAAACAGTGCTTCGCTAGTAATCAAAGAGGTCTAGCCTCCAGTTTACGCAGAGCGAACAGACACTGAAAAACACACACTTCTCACAAACAGACTTCTCACACACTTCTCCAGACGATTCAAAACACAACTTCACTCAGGAAGAAGAAGGTGTACAGAGGAATCAAAGCAAGCAGTGCAACACAGAATACAAGTTCAAGCACAAATGGGAATAGAATCAAAGTTTCCTTACTTGAACAGGGAACACAAAAAGAACTCACAGACTGAATACAACGTGTGTGGCGGCTAGCATAGGAGCTCAAAAATGACTGCACAAAGTGTTGATGTGACCTAGCCAGCCTCCACTATTTATAGGCACTATTCAGCCCTATGAATAGACTACTTTACCCCTAGGGTTTACACTGTTTTTCTCTCATCAGAACAGGGGGGTACAACTGGTAGTCTACTTTATTTGGAGGCTTCTTTTGTCAGCTTCGCAGAGGGGACAACACCAGCTTTTGCAGAGCAGACTCTGTCAGCCTTTGCAGTTTTGGACCCTTCTGAAGCCCCCCTTCGCATGCGAGGGGTGCAGTAGCTTTGGTGAGAAGCCTTGAGCCTGATGGCTTTCGCTTCACCGAAGTCAGCCTTCGATACAGTGATGGTTTTGAGCCGAAGCTGTCAAAGCCCTTGGGCCTTCACACCAACACCTTCGGAGTGGACCACCATGGCTTCGCAACTTCTCCTAGCTCGAACTCCGTCAGTCCGTGTACCGAAGCCATGCATGGCTGAAGTACCTCAAGTCAGCCTCACTCTAGAGCCAACCTCACTCCAGAGCCAGCCTCTCTCTAGAGCCAGCCTCACTCCGAAGTCAGCCTCACTCCGAAGTCAGCTTCACTCTGAAGCTCCTCCTTCGGAGTACCACCCTTCGAAGTCCCTCCTTCATCCAAGGCCTCCGCATGAAGCATTCCATGAGCACTTCGTCATAGTGTCTCTCCCCGAGCACACTCCTCGACGATCCTCACCTGGACCATGCCTTCGATGCACCTCGACTTCTGAGACCTTCATCGGGTATACCTTCGAGTGTCTCCCTCCGGAGCACACTTCGAATGCCTTGCCTCATTGCTGAGGACTTTGTCCACCATACTTCGAAGTCACTCCATTCAGAGTACCCTTCGAAGTGCCTCGCCTCCGAGGACTTCTTCTCGGAGTACGTTCACCCAGAGCCACACTCAGCACTTACTGCCTTCTCCTGGCGCACCTCGACCCGAGGTCCGACCTCGACCCCTTCGCAACCTTCGTGATGGAGCTCCCTGCTCCTCTGGCATCAAGCCTCCCGCTTGACCCAAGTTCACTTGCTACGAACCGTCTGTCGCCTCCGAAGTCACATGCGTACCATAGACAGACAGACAAGTGTATCCAGTACCCCGGAGACCTCTCCGAGTAAACAACCTTCGGCACACACTTCGGTGTACCGCCCAAAGTACCGAGACCCTTCAGTACAACCATGTCATTGTGTACTGTCAGACCCCTCCGACAGGCACACTCCACTGCAACAGCTGCATCAAACAGACCCACCGAACCCTTCGGTGAAACCACCTCCGAACCCCTTCGGAGGGACCCCTTCGAATCAGAGGATAAAATCTGTCAATCACTCATCAGAGACTCCGAAACCAACCTTTGGTTTCTCATTATCATAGCATTATATATAATATATAATTACATATAATATAATAATTATATAATTGGTAAATGTGAGGAGGTGGACCCATCACCCATATGATAAATCTAAGCCATTGATTTATTTTCATGAAATCTCATCCGTTGATTTAGCAAACCGTCCCGTTACTGCATGCCTAAACCTTCCCCCCTCTCGCACCCCACCGCCGTCCTCTCCCTTGCCGCCGTTGCAACCCTCGGCGTCATAGATGGGATCCCTTCCCCGCGTCGTGCCTTCCCTATTAAATTTGTCTATTGTTGATTTTCATCATGTTCCATTTGTTCATTGGACATCCCTATGTGTTGGTAATAGTTAATTGTTTCTGTTGGATATACATGGGCTTGTCCTATTTTGATTTATTCAATAATACGTTAAATACAAAGGCCCACAATATTGCTACGGTGCCCTAAAAATTTTTAGTCACATATTGAATGTTCACATGTATTTTGCTCAACTTAAATAGATGGACTAATTGTGTGTCTATTGAGAAGTTGAGACATGCTAAGGGCATGCACGGCGACGGTAATGGAACCGTGTTTTGCGACTGCATCGCGCCACCCTAAATACCGTGAGTCTATTGGCCTCCCATCTCTCTCTTCATGAGAGATCTTAATTGCGGAGACTGTTGGCCTTTTGTCTCCCTCTTCATGAGAGATCTTCATTGCGGTGACTATTGACTTTCCGTCTCCCTCTGCACGAGAGGGATATAAAGAGGGCAGTAGCTGGACAAAATATTTTTTCTCTTCTTCCTTGCGTCGTTGCCTTAAACCAGCCCCGTCCCAACCTTCTGAGCGCACAGAGAGTTGGGAGAGCATGCCTCCGAAACCACGCCCGTGATCGAGTCACCTGCCGGTTGTGAGGGCGATTAGGTTTTTGGGGAGCGTCTTCATGAGTACTCGCTCCTTCCAGTGGTCGCCGTCATCCCTGCGCACATCCTGGTGGTCGCAGTTGCTGCGCACGTCATCGTCTTCCTCCCGGTGCTTGTTCACATTGTTGTGTACATCTTCTTCCGTAGCCGTTTGTGGGACTGCACTACGAACAACGTCCTACATCAAGCCCCCGATCAACTACATCGAACAACACATTATGATGACTAGCGTGAATGGAGAAACCGGTGCCTTGAGTATGGGTCCCTCCGTTGTGTACATCCTAGCAACCTTTGCGATCTATTTTTTTGACAATATCGTCTTGTGTTTGATGATAAGCATGTTTCAAGCTACTGGTTCGAGTAGTTTACACGTGCACATATATGTCGTCATAATAATCGCATGCTATTTATGGATTAAATTTAACATGAAAATGCCTAAATTCCTAACAATCTCATTGTTTATTTTCATAGCTAAAACTGATTGTGCATTACACTGTAGTAATAATGATTTGCGGGGCATCGTCACAACAATTTCCTTATCTCTTATATTGAGCTTGGTTTTGTATTTACAGCTCCATCAGCAATACGAGGACATAAATGTTATGCACTATGTTTACTATTATCTGGCTCGCATATTGTCAGATAATGGTTCTCAAGGTTTAAGTGCTGCCGGTGGCATACCCACTCCAAACTAGGATGCTATTGCTGATATTGATGTTGTTGGAAGAGTAACTCATGTAGATGTTGTGCTTATATATTGTGCTCTCAGTATATGTTGAAGCTACACTATGCATGCAAAACCTATGTTCCAACCCAACTTTTTTGTCACTGTTTTGAATATTTCATTGGTGATGCACTCTCCCTCCACTGCCTTGTGCTAGCCCCGCTCAACTTTTCTTTGGTGTATGAAGTATTCATGATCGGGTATGCAGTTTGTTGTTTCTGTCTCTGATTTGATCTCAACACAAGTGGAAAATCTATTTGGTTTTAGGATTTTTTTGGTAATGAACCTTGTGCAAATATAATCTGCTTGGTTTAAGGATTTGATCTTTGTTAATGAACCCTATCTGGTAATGATCTCAACTACCTAACATTGGTCAAGATGGTGAGCCTACACCTATGTATTAATTTTTGAATTTCCTATGAACAAAGCAACAAGGTTTGTACTTGGTAGTAATATGTGCTACAATCTTTGATTGTCTCATATGCTTGCACATGTCAATCTAGGAACACAAAATTTTTAGATTTTAAGCTGACTAACTACAGAGATACGCCATTACTTGCAATCTGTTGCGATGAAGTTTGATGTACGTATTGCAGGTTTTGGTTTCTTTTTAGGGAGGATGGACATGTGAAGAAATAACTGATTGATTCCCAAGGTGATTTGTCTCATTTTCCTAATTTCTTTTGCAAATGGGATTGTCTTTTGTATTTGGTTGTAAATGGAGCTAACTTCATGACAAAATTTAATCAAAATACGATACTACAACTATATTTTCGGTAAAGCTAAATGTTTGTTCATTACTAGATAAATTATACACACTTTGTGTTAGATTTCAAGAAAGAACCGTGGCCCAGGGTATCTAAGAATGCTAAAGATCTTGTTAGGCAGATGTTGGACCCAAATCTGATCACATGACTTACCGCAGAATAAGTACTTAGTAAGAATCACCAATCTCTGTCCTAATGCAAAGCACAAGACATAATACTATCTCATGTTTACTTCAATGGAGAATCATAATGATATGCAAAGATGGTGTTAGCGAGGGACAGTTTAGCCAAGTGTTGCTTTTCTAAACATTGTTATTCACCTCTTGTAGTGATCTAGAACTGTTCTATGTGTTGATTTGGTCCATGCTCTATTCACACTCCATTCTCTTTGCTCTCAATGCATCTTCTTGAATTTTGTTGGAGGCAAACGTGTGAGTTGGTTCATATTTTTAATGCGTTTGTTGACCGTGAGCACTTTTTGTAAGATTCTTTGTTTAAGTAAGTTTCGGTGTCATGCCAATCTCTTTATATTTTCATCGAGGTTTTGTACTTGTAACTTGAATCAAAATAAATGAGAATCTTGGTTAATCAATTACTACTAAAATACTAAGTCTTCTATTTTTGTTCACTTTAAGTTCAAGACATTTATTGCCTTTTAATTTTTACCGTAGCATTAGCACATACAAACTACTAAACTAAGATAACAATAGAAATCATTTTTAAAAGGTAAAATGTTCGGATTCTAATGCACCACAAAATTCTTTAATAAAAGGTCTACCCTATATCTCTCTTGATGAAGGCCGTGCATGAGACAATATATGTTTACTAACGGAGAGGATAATAAATACATGTTTTTGTTTATCTCAATACTCTCTAAATTTTTTTTGATTTTACGTTGCGTTAGCATGAGCTCATTATTAGTTCAAATCAAATAAATTATGTAAAATACCTAGACTACTCTTGGAATTTTTTCGGTGTTTATTTCTTTTTGACTCTCTACTGAAGTCCATATCGTACCGACACTGTCTCGGTCACTGCCGCCGACGTCCTGCTGCCGTTCCGTTTCCCTCTACAGGTTTTTCACGTGAGAGATATTGAATCATTTTGCTGTTCGTAGGAGATGTCATGGCTTTGACCAATATCTCTGTAGCTTTCCCTCAGGGGCTTTGACCGTAGAAGATGAGGCATGGCTACATGAAGTGCAGCAGAGTGAGCAGTTGCTTGTTTGTTGTCTGGCTGGTGTACATTAGCATGCGGCGCACATCATAAACGAAATGAAAGGAAACTTAGGTATTTTACATGATTTATTTGATTTAAAAAATTTTAAAATGGGAAGGAAAGTCTATATTTACTAGTTGCACATGAAGTAAGTGATGTTTTTACAATTATGTTTTATCAGGTGGCATTTTTACAATATCAATAATCCAGAGTGGCGTTCTTATAATTTTCTTCTAATTCGTTGCATTTGTAAAAATACCATTATTTACATTGTCCTTGTAAAAATATCATCTATTTTATGAGTAATTGGTAATTTTATCCGTTTGAGGTTTTTTCACTTGATTTAATTTTTTAATCACAAAAATCATGTAAAATGACATTGATGCCCTTATTTACATTTGTCACAACACGACTTTGTTCTTCGTCTACCCTCAGACTGACCTCCTCACTCCGATCGCCACCTAGGGCCACCGCCTAGGGCACATGAAAACCAGGGGGCCCGATTTATATATGAATTTATATATGTGTATATAACTTAGTATTTTATATTTTCTACACCACAGTCCACAATCTAAAAATGGCCCAGCATGCAGCACAACAAATCTACAAATTGGAACTTTGCCTTGCATGATATCGCCCTAGTCCAATACTCCAATGTAGCACGCTAGAAATCGAGCATGGGCAAATGTAAGCCAGCTAGGCAGTCACGCACTGACGCTTGTCCACCTATGATATTGCCCAAAATCCTCGTCTGCTCACTCGGCAACCTAAATCCCTCATTTGTCGGCTCACGATGGCACGACTCCCTCTATGGCAACGCCGCACTGGGCAACGAACAATGGACGAGCAAGGCTTTCATCGCCTCAGCTACTCCATTGAAACCTAAAGCAATAGTGAGTGGTGACCGGTCTAAATCCCATCCTAAATTCTAATACTAGACCGGTGGATGGTAGCGATGATGGTTATGCCCTCGCGGTGAGTCATGTGACTGATCCGACTGACAACATGGTAGGAGGTGGCGTTGTCGATTCACCGATGCTCACCTGCCGCCGCTGCCCGTCGCTAATACCTTTGTACGTATACCCATACGATTCACCCACCCACTAAAAATAGATCGAAGAGACTCTAATTTTTTTCGCCTAGGATCTCTAAAATGCTAGGAGCCCTGTCGCCACCACTAGGGACCTCTCGTGGATCCAGGCCTCAGTTGGCATCATCGACACTCTTTGTCTGGGCCAGCCCATTCATTCCGCTCCCTACGACGCTGTTGCTCGATTACCCGACATATGTGTGCCCCGCGGCGAACAATGTTTTCGCCGGGATCCTCTCCACCTGCTATGTCCTCACCCCGCAGGCTGAGGCCAACGCTACCGGCATCGACCCAACCAAGAACTTCCTCCCCCACGACACCAACGACCTCTTCGTCACCTATGACGTGCTCTAAGTGTACCCCTCCAGCTACCTCATGCTAGTCATGCTCGCCAACAACACCAAGGTCAGCCGCCTCGACAACTGGAGGTTATCGTGGGAATGGTGGCACGATGAGTTCATCTACTCAATGAAGGATGCATACCTGTGGGAAAAGGACATATCTGGCTACATCTATGGGTCGGTAGGGCAGTACTACTTGAGCCTTGATTTCTCCCAGGTGCTCAATTGCTACAAGAAGCCGATGATAATGTAAATAAGGACATCAATATCATTTTACATGATTTTTGTGATAAAAAAGATTACATCAGGTGAAAAATCCTCAAAAGGATAAAATTACCAATTACTCATGAAATAGACGGCGGTATTTTTACAAGTACAATGTAAAGAGTGGTATTTTTACAAATGAAATGAATCAGAGTGGCATAGTTACAATTTTCTTAGGAGAGGGGTGGCCGTGTGAGCGACGAACCAGGAGACATAATTTTAATGACTGGTTAACCATTGATCTATTTTATCTACCCTACTATATATACTAGTAGTATAAAAAAATAAAATATAATAAATGTCTTGAACTTAAAGCTAAATCATAATAACGTAATAACTAACACCGATGAGGTGGAAAACCACACACGACGCTGTTTCACGGGTCCACTTGAACACATGATCGTGTTACTGTGTTATCCGAGAAGAATTTTATTACATTAAATATTTCCCCTATAGCATTTTTAGGCATTCAAGCCACAAATAATAGTACAACATTCTGCAGTAGATGCAAAATGACCATATAACAAGAGCAGCAAAAAGAACATATATAGAATCGGGATCTCGATTTCCTTGACATATTTTCTCAACAAATATACATATTCAATTACTCAAATACATAAATCATCTGCAAATGTTGTGTTACAAATACATACAAGCTAACTTCTATTAGTTATACTCCCTACCATATGAGTACTAAAGTGATTCACGTTATAAAGAACCACTCACAAATACACAGAATACACCGTGTCAACTCTAGATAAACAAACAAAACCTGCAATGATGTACATATATATACCTTCTTGGCAAAACTCTCGTAATTCCATTGATGCGAACACTCAATGAGCTATGTAGTCACACATATATGGTGATATGCAATTCAGTACACCATCTTTATTTCCCTAGACAAGATGAAACTCAAACTTTTAGGTGGCATCTGCCATCCAATGAGTACTATTTCTCTTAGAAAATATAGAGAGAATAACTTAATGGACGAGTTGTTGGAATAGCATGGAGATATGTGCTTCACTGTGAATGAGTGCATATATTTCCCTCCCTTTGTACTTGAACAATTGAACATGAAAAAACTCTAGCATACCTTGATTGCCTTTGGCATCACCTAATGTCTCTTTGTGTCCATTAAACTAACTCTACATGATTAATGGTTATTGTAGCATTATTTACTAACTAACAACAATATTATATTTCCTAAAATAAAATATTTAACATATCTGACCAGTAATTCCAATAAGTTACCTGTTGTTGTAATCTCACCCATAATTGATAATGCCCATAATGAGTAGATCGAGAAGCCATTCCACATGCCATATTGTGACACAGTTCAAACTGAAATAATCAGGAGAATGTGTCTAGCACAACCTTAGTTCAAATATGTAAAATGGTCTTAGGAATATACACCTTACTAAAATATGAATTGTTTTTTGAATATATTTGAAATTATTGGAGCTGAGATAATATCTTGTTTCTTAAATGCATCTACCTTACCACAAATATACAAACAGAGTAGCATCCCTTGAGCATTCAGGTAGACATGCATGAAAAATTACTTAGTGTCTCTGTTGACGCAGAAATGCGCCTCCGCACTTGGGCCGGTTCGACGTCCAAAAGTATCGCAACGATACCGACGCCGCGTTCTGACTACCCTAGATAGTGATAAGGGATTTGGAGTCACCAGACAATCAGATAAATAATTAATATTGTTGTACCGGAAACGGCGACCAGAGGGGGGGTGAATGGGAGCTTTTAAAATTTCAGGCTAAAAATAGCCTTCTGTTTTAATTCAGTCTACTGCGGAACAGGCTTCGAACACAACCTTCGAAGTTCAGGTTCGGAGTTATTAGATGGCTCCGAACACAGGCTTCACAAGGAGTAAAACTCCGAAGTCAAGCAGACTTCGCTCCACACACAACCCCGAAAAACAACTCTGCTAAGTCAGTGCAGGCTCCGCACACAGGGTGCTTCGAGCAGGCTTCGCACTTCACCCTTCGCAAGAGTGGACTACCCTCTGAGGACTTCGACCAAATACTTAGCGACAACAACTGGTGCTGGGCTTCGTACTTCGAAGGTCTAAACACACACTAACAGACTTCACTAGGGGCTTCGACACGCGAAATGAACCGGGCTTCGAACAGGGCTTCGCTAGTAAACAGCGAGGTCTAGCCTCCAGTTACACAGAGCGAACACACACTGAAAAACACACTTCGCGCACAACACACTTCGCCAAGACAGGCTTCGATGCACTACCACAAGTCACTCGAAGTGACACACAAATGATCGAAGTATGCAGCGAGGTATGTAAAACAAGCTCAAGCAAAATGCACACACAAACAGGGCTTCGCTGCTTGAACAGGGAACACTAAAAATGAACTCACTGGATGAATACAATGTATGCGGTGGCTAGTACATGAGCTCAACAATGAATGCTCAAAGTGTTAAATGTTACCTACCCAGTCCCCATATTTATAGCCACTATTCACCCATTGGATTTGACTACTTTACCCCTAGGGTTTACATTGGTTTTGTCTCTGCAGAACAGAGGGGTACAAAAGGTAGTCAAGTTTATTTGGAGGCTTCTCTGTCAGCTTTGCAGAGGGGACAGCGTCAACTTTTTGCAGAGCAGACACTGTCAGCCTTTACAGTCTTTGACCTTTCTGAAGCCCCCCTTCGCACGCGAGGGGTGTGGTAGCTTCGGTGAGAAGCCTTGAGCCTGATGGCCTTCGGTTCACCGAAGACAGCCTCCGATACAGTGACGGTTTTGAGCCGAAGCCGTCAAAGCCCTTGGGCCTTCGCACCACCACCTTTGGAGTGGACCACCACGGCTTCGCAGCTGCTCCCAGCTCGAACTCCGTCAGTCCGTGTACCGAAGCCATGCATGGCCGAAGTACCTCAAGTCATCCTCACTCCGGAGCTAGCCTCGCTCCGAAGCCTGCTTCACTCCGAAGCCCCACCTTCGGAGTACCACCCTTCGAAGTCCCACCTTCATCCAAGGCCTCCGCATGAAGCATTCCATGAGCACTTCGTCGTAGTGTCTCTCCCCGAGCACACTCCTCGACAAGCCTCACCCGGACCATGCCTTCGATGCACCTGGACTTCTGAGACCTTCGTCAGGTATCTTCGAGTGTCTCTCTCCAGAGCACACTTCGAACACCTTGCCTCTACTGAGGACTTAGATCCACCGTACTCCGAAGTCACTCCTTTCGGAGTACCCTTCGAATTGCCTCGCCTCCGAGAACTTTGTCTCAGAGTACCTTCACTCGGAGCCACGCTCCGCACTTACTGCCTTCTCCTGGTGCACCTCGACCCGAGGTCCGACCTAGACCCCTTCGCAGCCTTCGTGACGGAGCTCCCCGCTCCACTAGTATCAAGCCTCCCGCTTGACCTAGGTTCACCTGCTACGACCCGTCCGTTGCCTCCGCAGTCCCCTGCGCACCACAGACAAACAGACAAGTGTATCTAGTACTCCGGAGACCTCTCCAGGTTAGCAACCTTCGGCACACACTCCGGTGTACCGCCCAAAGTACCGAGACCTTCGGTACAACCCAGTCATTGTGTACTGTCGGACCCCTCCGACAGGCACACTCCGCTGCAACAGCTGCAGCAACCAAACCACCGAACCTTTCGATTGAAACCACCTCCGAACACCTTCGGAGATCCAACCTCCGAACCCCCTTCGGAGGTACCCCTTCGAAGCAGAGGTTAAACACAGTCAATCACTCATCACAGACTCCGAAACCAATCCTTGGTTTCTCAATCTCCCCCTTGATGAGTGCATTGACAACCAAATTCAAGTTCAAGAAAATTTAAAGAATTTCAGCACACAAGTGACCATAAAAACTCAGAAACGAGCCAAATCATGTCACTTGACAAAAGAATTTTCCTCCCCCTTTTTAAAAGAGTAAAAGCCCCTTCGGCAAATCTCCCCTTTTCCAAGATAAAAACTCCCCCTGAGTAATTTTACCTTTTGCAACAGAGAACTCAAATTTCTCCCTCTTTGGCAATGCAAGTGTTGGGGGAAAATATTCCATCCTCAGGGTTATTGCAGCAACAGCGCAAAAGCAGATAATGGATTTGAAGGTTTCCAAACAAGCATCTTCGGAGATGTCCTGAGTCAAGCTCGAAGCCTGAAGATAGACCTTGGTTCGGAGTATATCTTCGAACTAAGGCTCTTTGAGATCTTTTCTGCCAGCTAAGATGGAAGACTTATCTTTTTTCTCACTAGATTAGTCTTTTACCGTTTTAGCCCTATTAAGGGTACCGAATAGTTTCCATTATGTCGCTTGTAATAGAGGGGTAAATATGTCTTTTCCTTAATGTTCGGGCCTATAAATACCCCCCGTTTCACCCTGTAATAGGGACAAAATAGAAGTTATTCAATACACACATTCGAACTATTCTAAGTTGTTATCCTTTCGGAGGCATAGAACAGTTCACTTCGCAAACACTTCGTTTGTTAGTTTTTAATCTACATAAACCTGTTAGCGTAATCTTTTACGCCAACAGCAAGCATCAAGGAGCATTCAAAAGATGCATAGCTGCGAAATGAGCAGAATTGCAAAGACATATAAAGCAAAAATATGCCAACGGTAATACCAATTTTCATGTGCTCAACTCAATTTAACATTCTCTAAAAACATGATGACAGCATGTGATTTTATCAGTTTGAACTAAAAGCATCACCACTCAATCAAGGTAACTAGACAAGTGAAAGCAAGGACTGCGCAAAGCTTGTCAATTTCTACTCTAGACAGACAAGTCCAGTTCAAGTGGAGCATTTAAAAGCAAACTTGAAGATCAATGAATTTTGTTGTTCTTTTTGAGAAACCAAGGGTTGGTTTCGGTGTTTTGTGATGAGTGATTGACATGCTTTTTACCCTCTGTTCGAAGGGTACCTCCGAAGGATGTTCGGAGGTGGTTCACCGAAGGGTGTTCGGTGTTTGCTTGCTGCAGCTGTGCAGCGGAGTGTGCTCGTCGGAGGGGTCCGACAGTACACGATGACTGGGTTCGTACCGAAGGGGCTTCGGTACTTTGGGCGGTACACCGGAGTGTGTGCCGGAGGTTGCTAACCCGGAGAAGTCTCCGGAGTACTGGATACACTTGTTTGCTTTTCTGTGGTGCGCAGGGACTTCGGAGGCGACGGACAAGGTTCGAGCCAAGTGAACCTGGGTCAAGCGGGAGGCTTGATGCCAGGGGAGCGAGGAGCTCCGTCACGGTGGCTGCGAAGGTGGTCCGGGTCGGTCCTCGGGTCGAGCCGCGCCAGGTGAAGGCAGAGAGTGCGGAGCATGGCTCCGGCTGAAGGTGCTCCGAGACAAAGTCCTCGGAGGTGAGGCACTTCGAAGGTACTCCGGATGGAGTGACTTCGGAGTTGGTAGACCAAGTCCTCTGCGGAGGCAAGGGTTCGAAGTGTGCTCCGGAGGGAGACACTCGAAGGTGGCCCGACGAAGGTCTCAGAAGTCGAGGCGCATCGAAGGCATGGTCCGGGTGAGGCTCGTCGAGGAGTGTGCTCGGGGAGAGGCACTGCGACGAAGTGCTCATGGAATGCTTCATGCGGAGGCCTTGGACGAAGGAGGGACTTCGAAGGGTGGTACTCCGAAGGTGGGGCTTCGGAGTGAGGTTGACTTGAGGTGCTTCGGCCATGCATGGCTTCGGTACACGGACGGACGGTGTTCGAGCTGGGAGTAGCTGTGAAGCTGTGGTGATCCACTCCGGAGGTGGTGGTGCGAAGGCCCAAGGGCTTTGACGGCTTCGGCTCAAAACCGTCACTGTATCGAAGGACTTCTTCGGCGGAGCGAAGGCCAACAGGCTGCAGGCTTCTCGCCGAAGCTACCGCACCCTCCGGTGCGAAGGGAGGTTCCAGAAGTCAACACTGTAAAGGCTGACACTATCTGTTCTGAAAAAGGCTGACACTGTCCCCTCTGCACCTGACAGAGAAGCCTCCAAAATAAAGGTGGACTACCTTTTGTACCCCTTAGTTCTGTAGAGACAAAATCTTTTGTAACCCTAGGGGTAAAGTAGTCAATTCCTTTGGATGAACTGTGGGCTATAAATATGGGGGCTCGGTAGGTAACATTTAACACTTTTGAGCATTTACTGTTGAGCTCCTGTAGCCACACTTTGACTACAATACATCCAGAGAGTTCATTTTTCTGTGTTCCTTGTTCAAGCGGCGAAGCCCTGCTTCTTTGTGCTTTTGCTTGAGCTCGCGTTGCATACCTCGCCAGTTGTTGTGCACCGAAGCCTGTTGTGGCGAAGGTTGTTTTTCTAGCGAAGTGTGTTTTGTCAGTGTGCTTTCGCTCTGTGTAACAGGAGGCGTGACCTCGCTGCTTACTAGCGGAGCCCTGATTGTTGCCCGTTTTGCTTCTTGTGTCGAAGCCCTTAGTTTAGTCCAGTTGTGTGCGTGTAGACCTTTGTGTACGAAGCTCAGCACCAGTTGCTGCTGCCAAGTACTTGGTCGAAGTCCTCAGAGGGCTGTCCACTCTTGCGAAGGGTGAAGTGCGAAGCTTGCTCGAAGCACCCTGTGTGCGGAGCCTGCACTGACTAAGCAGAGTAGATTTCCGAGGGTTGTAAGTGGAGCGAAGTCTTCTTGGCTTCGAATTTTTGCTCCTCCGAAGCCTGTGTTCGAAGGTGTCGAAGTACCTCCGAACCAGACCTTCGAAGGTAGTGTTCGAAGCCTGTTCCGCAGGAGACAGAACTGAAACCGAAGGCTAGTTTTTAGCTCGAAATTTTAAAAGCTCCCATTCACCCCCCCTCTGGTCGCCGTTTTCGGTCCAACAATTGGTATCAGAGCTTGGTTAAGATCACCAGTTGACCTTAACCGGTTTTGTGATCTGTTGGCGACATGGATAGAGGCAGTAAAATTCCTCTGTTCGATGGGACAGATTTTGCATACTGGAAGGTGCGCATGGAGGCTTACTTGTTAAGCCAAGGAAATGCAATTTGGGAGATTGTGGACTCACAATACTCCATCCCTGATACCCGCACCACTCAAACTGAAAAAGATCAGTATATTGCCAACTCGAAGGCAAGGAACATACTGTTCATTGGTTTGAGTCGGAGTGAGTTTGATAGGGTGCAGCACCTTAGGACTGCTAGGGAGATTTGGACAACTCTCACTGTCTTTCATGAGGGCTCTGCACAGATTAAGGCCAGGCGCCAAAGCACCTACAACCAACAGTATCAGTTGTTTGTGCAGGCACCTGGTGAATCTATAGATGCCATGTTTTCTCGCTTTGATGCGATAGTGAGTAACTTGCGATCCAACGGGACGCTTGCTTACAGTGATCACGATAGGGCTATCAAGCTTCTCTATGCTCTTGACCGTAGCATATGGGAAGTGAAGATATCCAGCATTGAGGAGTCCACAGGCTATGACACTCTAACCTGTGATGAACTCTTTAGCAAGCTGAAGTCCACAGAGATTGCCAAGGCATCTCTTGCTGTGCACAGAAGCTCCTTGCCACAGCCATTGGCATTGGTTTCTAGCACTAGCCGTGGCACCACTGCAGAACCAAGCACATCAGGCACTTGTGTTCTTGCAGATGGTTTTGCTTTGTCCTCCCTGGTCTCCGTCACAAAGGAGCAGGTGGATACTCTAGCTGATGATGAGCTTGCTCTCATTGCCTGGAGGTTCACCCGCTTTCATCATGAGAGACGGGATCAGAGGAGAAGTGGTTTTAGTGGCTGCTATGAATGTGGCGACACCTCTCACATTAAGGCCAATTGCCCCAAGGTCAAGAAGAGAGATGAGAGTGAGCGCCCCAAATACCAAAAAAAGGAGAGGAAGCCCTTTGTGAAGGGCAAGCGCGGCAAGATGGCTAAGAAAGTAGCCAAGGCCGCTTCCAGAGCCTTTGTTGCTGCTCTCAGCGACATCGACACTTCCTCAACTGAGGAGTCGAGCTCCGAGGAGGAGGAGTCCCCAAGGAAGGAGGACAAGAAGGACAAGAAGGGACGTGACTTCACCGGCCTTTGCTTCATGGCCGACAGCGATCAGAGCGGCGATGAGCTTGACTCATCTGAGGTAAACCTATCATCTGACCAGCTTCTAATTAAATTAGATGAGCTGAATGAAGTTGTGCTTGGTCAGGATAGATTACTTGTACAAGCTGCTAGAGAAAGAAAAGACCTTAGACTTAGGCTAGAAAATATTTCTACTGAATATGCCATGCTTAAGTCTAAGTTTGATGATGCTGAATGTGAATCATGTTCTGTTGTCATGAGTGAGCTTGCTCAGTTGCGTTCTGTTCATGCTCAAACTCTTTCTGAGCTTGAGACTGCACAGAAGCAGCTTTTGGAGGTGGATTCTAGACCTCATGATGTTATTGATTGCATGAACTGCTCTTTATTGCGCGATAGCATTAATTTACGTGATAAGCATGTTCATGATTTAGAGGCTAGATTGGAGAGGGCCGGTAGTTCTAAGGATGTGCAACCTGTTTGTGACACTTGCATTACCCTTAAGGACCAGCTAGGCACTGCTAGAGAGCGAGCTGAGAACCTCATGTCTGAAAATGAATACCTTCTTTCCGTGGTTAATAAATGCACTGAGGGAAAGGGTAGGATGGATTTGCTCTTGGCCAAGACCAAGTTGTGTGCTGACAGAGCCGGAGTAGCTCTAGGTTTGGGTTTTGAGAGGATAGCTTCAGACAGTAAGACCAAAACTGTTTTTACCTCTCCCACCACCCTAGAGAAAGAGAGAGCTCTGTTGGACACCCCATCAGCCAAAAAGCCTACCCATCCACCAAAGAAAACCACTCCTCCTACCAAGAAAAATCCTCCCAAGAAAACCACTCAGAAGAAACCCAAGGAGCCTGTGAGAGTAGCTCCTGTGACCCATGAGAGTGCCCCCAGGAGAGTGTTTCACTGTTCTTATTGTCAGCGGGCGGGTCATTTGATTGGTTTCTGTTTCCGTCGCATCAAGGATGAGCGACGTGCACAGGCGATGAGCTATCAGGACATGCATTACCCATCTTTTGGTATGCATGAGTCTGAGTATTACTCTCGTCCTGTTTTCGAGGCTCCTCGTGCTTCTCGGAGAGGTTTTGCTCCTCGAGGTGTTCACCATGTTCCATATGGTGGTAGACCTCGGGCGAGTAGCCTTGTACCTCGTCAGAGTAGAAGACCTCGACATGCTTTGCGTTCTTTGCATGTAGGTAGACCTCGCACTTCGCATCATTCTGATTTTCATGTGCGTAGACCGTCTGCTTTTACTGTGCCTACTACTCGTGTCACTCAGTGCTGGATGCCTCGCCATTATTTTACTCACCCCAGCACTGAGCGATCGAGACGTTTTTATCATGTGTAGGCAACAGGTCGAGGCTTGGAGGGCACGTGGATCATGGACTCCGGTTGTTCGCGCCACATGACCGGAGATGCGGCATGGTTCTCCAGCCTCACCACAACCAAGCAAAGGGAACATATCACCTTCGGAAACAATCGAAGGAGTAGAGTGAAAGGTAAAGGTGTGGTAAGAATTAATTCGAACTTCACTCTCAAAGATGTTGCTTTGGTTGAGAACCTGGGATACAATTTGCTGTCTGTATCTCAGTTGCTTGATGAGGGCTTCGAAGTGCGATTTCATCGCGATACTTCGCAAGTGCTCAATTCTGATGGCGTTGTGGTGTGTAAGATCTTTAGGGTTGGGAGAGTTTTTGGAGCTGATTTTTCAGAGTCGTCTGGTTCTTCTCATTGTCTTGTTGCACATTCGACTTCTGAGCTTTGGAAGTGGCATAGGAGACTAGGGCATATGAGCTTTGAATTGCTCGCTCGCCTGAGCGCCCTAGGTCTGATCCGAGGATTGCCCAAGCTCAAGTTTGAGAAGAATTTAGTTTGCGCTCCTTGTCGACATGGAAAAATGATTGCTGCTTCGCACTCGCCAGTCACCACAGTGATGACTGAACAGCCCGGAGAACTTCTCCATATGGACACTGTAGGTCCTTCTCGGGTTAGTTCTTTAGGCGGCAAGTGGTATGTACTCGTTATTGTCGACGATTTCTCTCGCTACTCTTGGGTCTTCTTTCTTGCCAGCAAGGATGAAGTGTTTTCACACTTTCGGAGCTTGGTTTTGAGACTTTTCACTGAACTCCCCGGTGCATTAAAATTCATTCGAAGCGATAATGGCACTGAGTTCAAAAATAGTCTCTTTGTTGACTTTTGCATGGAGCATGGCATAGAACATCAATTCTCTGCTCCACGGGTTCCTCAACAGAACGGTGTTGTTGAGAGAAAGAACTGCACTTTGGTTGAGATGGCCAGGACGATGCTTGATGAGCATAGGACTCCTAGAAAATTCTGGGCTGAGGCCATGAACACTGCTTGTTACATCTCAAACCGAATCTTCTTGCGCTCAATTTTAAATTTGACATCTTATGAGCTGCGTTTTGGGAGACAGCCCAAGGTTACTCATCTTCGAGTTTTTGGCTGTCGCTGCTTTATCCTAAAACGTGGTAACTTGGATAAATTTGAGTCGCGCTCTTCTGACGGGATCTTTTTGGGTTATACTACTCATGGTCATTCTTATCGTGTTTATAACTTGGAAACTAACACTGTCATCGAGTCATGTGATGTGACTTTTGATGAATCAACCCCCTCTGTTAGTTCTGCTTTTGAACAGGCAAATGAACACGACATGGAACAAACCTTATTCGAAGACGAAGATCCCGGAGAATTCGAGGATGAACCTCTACTACCCTCGACATCGACCCCCGAAGCTGACCCCGCTTCAACTACTTCGGCACGAGGTCCCGAAGCGACTACCTCAACATCGGTCATCTTGGACCACTCCAACGCACAAGTTGAGGGGGAGACTGCATCCCGCCGCGAGGCTCCACATCATGTTCAAAGGATGCACCCTCCCGAGCAGATCATTGGTGAGCTTGATCAAAGGGTAACACGTTCTCACGCTCATTTCACTAATGCTGCTTTTGTTGCTTCTTTCGAGCCTTTAGATGTTAGTCATGCACTTTCTGATTCTAGTTGGATCAATGCCATGCATGAGGAACTTGAAAATTTTGAGAGAAACCAAGTCTGGACTTTAGTTGATCCTCCACCAAATGTTCATTTCATTGGAACAAAATGGATTTTCAAAAATAAACAAGGGGAGGATGGGACAATTGTTAGAAACAAGGCTAGACTTGTAGCTCAGGGCTTTTCTCAACTAGAAGGGATTGATTTTACTGAAACTTTTGCACCTGTTGCTCGCCTTGAGGCCATTAGGATTTTGCTTGCCTTTGCAACATCCCGGGGATTCAAACTCTATCAAATGGATGTCAAAAGTGCGTTTCTTAATGGCTTCATAGGTGAAGATGTTTATGTAAAACAACCCCCTGGTTTTGAAAACCCCAAGTACCCACATAAAGTCCTTAAACTTCATAAGGCTCTTTATGGACTCAAGCAGGCCCCTCGGGCTTGGTATGATAGACTTAAGTCTTTTCTGCTTGAGCGAGGGTATTTGATGGGCTCAGTTGATAAAACTTTGTTTACTCTCAAGCATGGCAAAGATTTCCTCCTAGTGCAGATTTATGTGGATGATATCATCTTTGGTGGCTCTTCTCATGCTTTGGTTGCCGAGTTTGCAGATACCATGAGCAGGGAGTTTGAAATGTCGATGATGGGTGAACTCACCTTTTTCCTTGGTTTGCAAATCAAGCAAAGCAAACAAGGTACTTTCGTCCACCAGACGAAGTACACCAAGGACCTGCTCAAGAAGTTTGACATGTCCGATGCGAAGCCCCTCGCCACTCCAATGGCTACATCTGTAGCATTGGACCCTGACGAAGATGGAGAAGCCGTAGATCAGAAGGAGTTCCGGAGCATGATCGGCTCCCTCCTCTACTTGACCGCCACGAGGCCGGACATACACTTCGCAGTGTGTCTGTGCGCTCGTTTTCAGGCTTCACCACGAGCTTCGCACCGCCAAGCGGTTAAGCGCATTCTAAGGTATCTCAAACACAACCTTGAATTTGGCATATGGTATTCAGCATCTTCATCTTTATGTCTTCGAGTTTATTCTGATGCGGACTTTGCTGGGTGTAGAATTGATAGGAAGAGTACCTCTGGTACTTGTCATTTTCTGGGTACTTCACTGGTTTGTTGGTCTTCCCGCAAACAGTCTAGTGTTGCACAATCGACGGCTGAGGCCGAATATGTTGCTGCAGCTAGCTGTTGCTCTCAGATCTTGTGGATGGTTTCCACTTTGCGGGATTTCGGGTTAGATTATAAGAGTGTTCCACTTCTCTGTGATAACACTAGCGCTATCTGTATTGCAAACAACCCGGTTTAGCACTCCAGAACCAAACACATTGATGTGAGATATCATTTTCTCAGAGATCACAATGAGAAGAGTGATATTGAACTTCAATATGTCGATACCCAACACCAGCTTGCCGACATTTTTACAAAACCCCTCGATGCTTCTCGATTTGCTTACTTGCGTGGGGAACTTGGTATTTGTCATCCCTACGGCATTTTGTGAGGGGGAGCTGATTTTAATTGTCTTGCATATGCTCATTATGTGTGAAATTGCATTTACATCTTTTGCCATTATATGCCTGCTTTTAATTCAAAGAAATCATGTCAGCTCAGCTCTATGAAATATGTCTGGAACATTGGTTGTGCATGATGTTTTATTTTCTAAAATCAAAACTTGCTCACCGCACAATCGTGTATCTAGCTTGTTTAGGCAGGACTGCTTTTAGCTATCTTTTATCTACTTGACAGCAAGACACTGTTCCTTGGATGCTAAAATTTGCAACTTGAAACATGTGTTCTTTATTCATGGATACTCATCAAAATATTTAATTCACCTGAATCAAAATCAAAAATCCATGAGTTGTCCGGTTTAAATGAAAAGATCCAGGAGGGTTTGTTTGTCGCACTACTCTATTCTAGACTGCTTACCATTGCACTTTGGTCTGAACTGGGATAGTGTAGTGTATGCCAAAATCACCGCCTTAAGCTTCAGATGGCTTTCATGCCTAGGCTTGGCCTGATTGGAAAGTATAAGGTGGACAAACAAATAACCCCTGGCATTAAGAAAAGAACAACAAATTTAATTGCTCATCAAGTTTGCTTTCAAAGCTCCTTTTGAACAAGACTTGTCTGTCTAGGGTAGAAATTGTTAGCTTTGCGCAGTCCTTGCCTTCACATGTCTAGCTGCTATGATTAAGTGGTGATGCTTTTATCTCAAAATGACAAAAATCACATGCCATCATCTTGTTTCACAGAATGTTACATTGAGCTGAGCACATGATCATTGATGTTACTGTTGGCATATTTTTGCATTATATGTCTTTGCAATTCTATTCATTTCGAAGCTTTGCATCTTTTACATGCTCCTTGATACGTGCATTGCCAAAGGGGGAGAAATTCCGGAGAAAAATTTGCTTAACTCAGGGGGAGTTCTTATCAAGGGGAGATTTGCCAAAGGGGTTTTTACTCTTTTACAAAGGGGGAGAAACATTCTTTTATCAAGTGACATGATTTGGCTCTTTTCTGAGTTTTTATGGTCACTTGTGTGCTGAAAATTTTTACATTTTCTTGAACTTCGATTTGGTTGTCAATGCACTCATCAAGGGGGAGATTGAGAAACCAAGGGTTGGTTTCGGTGTTTTGTGATGAGTGATTGACAGGCTTTTTACCCTCTGTTCGAAGGGTACCTCCGAAGGATGTTCGGAGGTGGTTCACCGAAGAGTGTTCGGTGTTTGCTTGATGCAGCTGTGCAGCGGAGTGTGCTCGTCGGAGGGGTCCGACAATACACGATGACTGGGTTCGTACCGAAGGGGCTTCGGTACTTTGGGCGGTACACCAGAGTGTGTGCCGGAGGTTGCTAACCCGGAGAAGTCTCCGGAGTACTGGATACACTTGTTTGCTTTTCTGTGGTGCGCAGGGACTTCGGAGGCGACGGACAAGGTTCGAGCCAAGTGAACCTGGGTCAAGCGGGAGGCTTGATGCCAGGGGAGCGAGGAGCTCCGTCACGGTGGCTGCGAAGGTGGTCCGGGTCGGTCCTCGGGTCGAGCCGCGCCAGGTGAAGGCAGAGAGTGCGGAGCGTGGCTCCGGCTGAAGGTGCTCCGAGACAAAGTCCTCGGAGGTGAGGCACTTCGAAGGTACTCCGGATGGAGTGACTTTGGAGTTGGTAGACCAAGTCCTCTGCGGAGGCAAGGGTTCGAAGTGTGCTCCGGAGGGAGACACTCGAAGGTGGCCCGACGAAGGTCTCAGAAGTCGAGGCGCATCGAAGGCATGGTCCGGGTGAGGCTCGTCGAGGAGTGTGCTCGGGGAGAGGCACTACGACGAAGTGCTCATGGAATGCTTCATGCGGAGGCCTTGGACGAAGGAGGGACTTCGAAGGGTGGTACTCCGAAGGTGGGGCTTCGGAGTGAGGTTGACTTGAGGTGCTTCGGCCATGCATGGCTTCGGTACACGGACGAACGGTGTTCGAGCTGGGAGTAGCTGTGAAGCCGTGGTGATCCACTCCGGAGGTGGTGGTGCGAAGGCCCAAGGGCTTTGACGGCTTCGGCTCAAAACCGTCACTGTATCGAAGGACTTCTTCGGCGGAGCGAAGGCCAACAGGCTGCAGGCTTCTCGCCGAAGCTACCGCACCCTCCGGTGCGAAGGGAGGTTCCAGAAGTCAACACTGTAAAGGCTGACACTATCTGTTCTGAAAAAGGCTGACACTGTCCCCTCTGCACCTGACAGAGAAGCCTCCAAAATAAAGGTGGACTACCTTTTGTACCCCTTAGTTCTGTAGAGACAAAATCTTTTGTAACCCTAGGGGTAAAGTAGTCAATTCCTTTGGATGAACTGTGGGCTATAAATATGGGGGCTCGGTAGGTAACATTTAACACTTTTGAGCATTTACTGTTGAGCTCCTGTAGCCACACTTTGACTACAATACATCCAGAGAGTTCATTTTTCTGTGTTCCTTGTTCAAGCGGCGAAGCCCTGCTTCTTTGTGCTTTTGCTTGAGCTCGCGTTGCATACCTCGCCAGTTGTTGTGCACCGAAGCCTGTTGTGGCGAAGGTTGTTTTTCTAGCGAAGTGTGTTTTGTCAGTGTGCTTTCGCTCTGTGTAACAGGAGGCGTGACCTCGCCGCTTACTAGCGGAGCCCTGATTGTTGCCCGTTTTGCTTCTTGTGTCGAAGCCCTTAGTTTAGTCCAGTTGTGTGCGTGTAGACCTTTGTGTACGAAGCTCAGCACCAGTTGCTGCTGCCAAGTACTTGGTCGAAGTCCTCAGAGGGCTGTCCACACTTGCGAAGGGTGAAATGCGAAGCTTGCTCGAAGCACCCTGTGTGCGGAGCCTGCACTGACTAAGCAGAGTAGATTTCCGAGGGTTGTAAGTGGAGCGAAGTCTTCTTGGCTTCGAATTTTTGCTCCTCCGAAGCCTGTGTTCGAAGGTGTCGAAGTACCTCCGAACCAGACCTTCGAAGGTAGTGTTCGAAGCCTGTTCCGCAGGAGACAGAACTGAAACCGAAGGCTAGTTTTTAGCTCGAAATTTTAAAAGCTCCCATTCACCCCCCCTCTGGTCGCCGTTTCCGGTCCAACACTTTTCATAATGCCAGAGGTTATTTGTTTGTCCACCTTATACTTTCCAATCAAGCCAAGCTTAGGCATGAAAGCCATCAGAAGCTTAAGGCAATGATTTTGGCAGACACTACACTATCCCAGTTCAGACCAATGTGCAATGGTAAGCAGTCTAGAATAGAGTAGTGTGACAAAACAAACCCACTTGGATCTTTTAACTTGAAGCATGTAAATCATGGATTTTTGAATTTTGATTAAATGAATAATTTGTTTAGCATTTTATGAATATCCATAAATATGTAGAACAATTTTTCAAGTTGCAATGTTTAGCATCCAGAGAAAAGGAGTCTTGCTATCAAGCAGATAAAGGATAGCTAAAACAGTCCTGCCTAAACATGCTAGATCCAAGACTAAGCAGTGAGCATGATTTGATTTTGGAAAGAAAAATCATGCACATAATGTTTCAGATATATTAAAAAGAGCTGAGCTGTCATGATTTCATGAATTAAAATTAGGCATATAAGTGCAACAGATGTAACTGCAATTTCACACATGATGAGCATTTGCGAGACAATTAAAATCAGCTCCCTCTCACAAAATGCCGTAAGGGTGACAAATACCAAGTTCCCCACGCAAGTAGGCAAATCGAGAAGCATCGAGGGGTTTTGTGAAAATATCGGCTAGCTGGTGTTGGGTATCAACATATTGAAGTTCAATATCACCCTTCTCATTGTGATCTCTGAGAAAATGATATCGCACATCAATGTGTTTGGTTCTGGAATGCTGAACCGGGTTGTTTGCAATACAAATGGCACTAGTGTTATCACAGAAAAGTGGAACACTCTTATAATCTAACCCGAAATCCCGCAAAGTGGAAACCATCCACAAAATCTGAGAGCAACAGCTAGCTGCAGCAACATATTCGGCCTCAGCCGTCGATTGTGCAACACTAGACTGTTTGCGGGAAGACCAGCAAACCAGTGATGTACCCAGAAAATGACACGTACCAGAGGTACTCTTCATATCAATCCTACACTCAGCAAAATCCGCATCGGAATAACCTCAAAGACATAAAGAGGAAGACGCTGAATACCAAATGCCGAACTCAAGAGTATGTTTGAGATACCTTAGAATGCGCTTTACCGCTTGGCGGTGCGAAGCTCGTGGTGAAGCCTGAAAACGAGCGCACAGACACACTGCGAAGTGTATGTCCGGCCTCGTAGCAGTCAAGTAGAGGAGGGAGCCGATCATGCTTCGGAACTCCTTCTGATCTATGGCTTCTCCATCTTCGTCAGGATCCAATGCTACAGATGTAGCCATTGGAGTGGCGAGAGGCTTCGCATTGTCCATGTCGAATTTCTTAAGCAGGTCCTTGGTGTACTTCGTCTGGTGGACGAAAGTACCTTGTTTGCTTTGCAATGATCTGCTCGGGAGGGTGCATCCTTTGAACATGGTGCGGAGCCTCACGGCGGGATGCAGTCTCCCCCTCAACTTGTGCGTTGGAGTGGTCCAAGATGACCGATGTCGAGGTAGTCGCTTCGGGACCTTGTGCCGAAGTGGTCGAAGCGGGGTCAGCTTCGGGGGTTGATGTCGAGGGTAGTAGGGGTTCATCCTCAAAATCTCCGGGATATTCTTCTTAGAAGATGGTCTGTTCCATGTCGTGTTCTTTTGCCTGTTCAAATGCAGAACTAACAGAGGGGGTTGATTCATCAAAAGTCACATCACATGACTCGATGACAGTGTTAGTCTCCAAATTATAAACACGATAAGAATGACCATGAGTAGTATAACCCAAAAAGATCCCATCGGAGGATCGCGACTCAAATTTGTCCAAATTACCACATTTTAGGATAAAGCAACGACACCCAAAAACTCGAAGATGAGTAACCTTGGGCTGTCTCCCAAAACGTAGCTCATAAGATGTCAAGTTTAAAATTGAGCGCAAGAATATACGGTTTGAGATGTAACATGCATAGTTCATGGCCTCAGCCCAGAATTTTCTAGGAGTCCTATGCTCATCGAGCATCGTCCTAGCCATCTCAACCAAAGTGCGGTTCTTTCTCTCAACAACACCGTTCTGTTGAGGAACCCGTGGAGCAGAGAATTGATGTTCTATGCCATGCTCCATGCAAAAGTCAACAAAGAGACTATTCTTGAACTCAGTGCCATTATCACTTCGAATGAATTTTAATGCACCAGGGAGTTCAGTGAAAAGTCTCGAAGCCAAGCTCCAAAAGTGTGAAAACACTTCATCCTTGCTGGCAAGAAAGAAGACCCAAGAGTAGCGAGAGAAATCGTCGACAATGACTAATACATACCACTTGCCGCCTAAAGAACTAACCCGAGAAGGACCTACAATGTCCATGTGGAGAAGTTCTCCGGGTTGTTCAGTCATCACTGTGGTGACTGGCGAATGGAAGCTGCAATCATTTTTCCATGTCGACAAGGAGCGCAAACTAAATTCTTCTCAAACTTGAGCTTGGGCAATCCTCGGATCAGACCTAGGGCACTCAGACGAGCGAGCCACTCAAAGCTCATATGCCCTAGTCTCCTATGCCACTTCCAAAGCTCAGAAGTTGAATGTGCAACAAGACAATGAGAAGAACCAGATGACTCTAAAAAATCAGCTCCAAAAACTCTCCCAACTCTAAAGATCTTACAAACCACAACGCCATCAGAGTTGAGTACTTGCGAAGTATCGCGATGGAATCGCACTTCGAAGCCCTCATCAAGCAACTGAGATACAAAAAGCAAATTGTATCCCAGGTTTTCAACCAAAGCAAACATATTTGAGAGTGAAATTCGAGTTAATTCTTACCACACCTTTACCTTTCACTCTACTCCTTCGATTGTTTCCGAAGGTGATATGTTCCCTTTGCTTGGTTGTGGTGAGGCTGGAGAACCATGCTGCATCTCCGGTCATATGGAGCGAACAACCGGAGTCCATGATCCACGTGCCCTCCAAGCCTCGGTCTGTCGCCTACACATGATAAGAATATCTCGATCGCTTAGTGCTAGGGTGAGTGAAAATATGACGAGTCATCCAGCACTAAGTGACACGAGTAGTAGGCACAGTAAAAGTAGACTGTCTACGCACATGATAGTCGGAATGATGCAAAGTGCGAGGTCTGCCCACATGCTGTGATCGAACCACATGACGAGGTCTCCTACTCTGACGAGGTACAAAGCTACTCGCCCGGGGTCTACCACCATATGGAACATGGTGAACACCTCGAGGAGCAAAACCTCTCTGAGAAGCACGAGGAGCCTCAAAAGCAGGACGATAGTAAAACTCAGACTCATGCATACCTAAAGATGGGTAATGCATGTCCTGGTAACTCATCGCCTGAGAGCGTCGCTCATCCTTGATGCGACGAAAACAGAACCCAACCAAATGACCCGCCCGCTGACAGTAAGAACAATGAAAAACTCTCCTAGGGGCACTCTCATGGGTCTTAGGAGCAACTCTCACAGGCTCCTTGGGATTTTGTTGAGTGGTTTTCTTTGGAGGGTTTTTCTTGGCAGGAGGAGTGGTTTTCTTTTGAGTTCGGGTAGGCTTTTTGGCTGATGGAGTGTCTAACAGAGCTCTCTCTTTCTCTAAGGTAGTGGGTGAGGTGAAAACAGTTTTGTTCTTATTGTCTGAAGAAATCCTCTCAAAACCCAAACCTAGAGCTACCCCTGCTCTGTCAGCACACATCTTGGTTTTAGCCAAGAGCAAGTCCATCCTACCCTTTCTGATGGGGGATTGGTCCCGATCTTCCGCTAGGTAAAGGATAACTTGGGTTGGTGGAGAATCTCGACGTTGGCGATCCAAGGCCCCGGTCCGGCGGATCAAAACCTTGCAATTTTTACACCACTGTCTCCGTTGGTTATCAACCACGCAGAATGCGATTGACCTCGCCACGAAGGCTAATTCCTGCAAGCGAACCCAAGAACACAAGCAAGAACAGGAAGTATACAAGTCGAATGCATAATCACAGACAAACGATGATAAGGTGAGGTTTCACAAACGCCAATGCAGCAGTCAATCGGTCCGGTGCAAGAGGCGGGATCTAAACACACAAGTGTAGATGCAAACAAAGCAAAACCTAACCCTAAAGGTGGCTGGAGTGAATATATAGGGCGTGGGCAGCCTGTGGAAGGCGTACAGACTTGGGCTGTGGGCTAGAAGATGCACAGACTCAAACTATGGGCCAACACGGCCCAGTTCTGTCACGCAGGACTGTTTTAAATACACAGGTCGACTCGAGACTCCAAATGAGACGAAACCAACGGCAAACGATCCGTCTTCTCCTTAGCTTTCCAAAAAGTCTGAGAACGCGCCAATCGAACTTCGTATGAGGAAGTTATGCCCATTTTGGTGCATGGTGGTCGATGTAGTCCGAACCAGCGAATTCTTGACTTCAAGTCATCCGTGCGACTCCGTCTTCAACTCCAACTCTTCTATTCCATCTCCCATGTTCCTAAGCAACAAAATATCACTAGTATTCAGTAGCATCCCGTCCAAACAAATATTAACATAGTTGCTAAGGAAAGAATTAACCTCATGGTTCAAGCGACGGGCAGGGGCGCGTGTGATTGGTCCTTGTAATTGAATTGTAGGTGGAGGCTCTATGTGTGTATCATGTGAAGTGATGTCCTCATCATCCTGCCCTTCTTGAATTGGAGTCGTCCTCGACTCAAGGTCATCGTCATCTCCCAAATAGGGCTTTAAATCTGAAATGTTAAATGTGGGACTAACCCCAAAAGCTGCAGGCAACTCAAGTTTATATGCATTATCATTTATCTTCTCAAGCACACGGAAAGGACCATCAGCACGGGGCATCAATTTAGACTTTCTCAAATCAGGAAAACGATCCTTGCGCAAGTGCAACCAAACAAGATCACCCGGTTCAAATGTTATCTCTTTTCTACCCTTACTACCATAAGCACGATATTTCTCATTCATTTTCTCTATGTTTGCTTTAGTAGTTTCATGCATCTTCAGCAATAATTCAGCACGTGTAGTAGCATCAAAATTCAATTTTTCAGATGGTGGCAATGGTAGCAAATCAATAGGAGCACGCGGATTAAAGCCATAGACCATTTGAAATGGACTCACCTTAGTAGTGGAGTGTACTGACCTATTATATGCAAACTCAATATGCAGCGTCGTCGCTCTTGTGACAAGGTATAAAATGCGCCATTTTAGAGAAACGATCTACCACCACAAAAATACTATCTCTCCCCCTCCTAATTCTAGGTAATCCTAACACAAAATCCATAGAAATATCCTCCCAAGGTACACTAGGAACGGGCAGAGGAATATAAAGACCATGTGGGTTTAGACGGGACTTAGCTTTATTGCAAGTAGTGCATCGTGCCACATAGCGCTCAACATCGCGTCTCATCCTAGGCCAATAGAAGTGTGTGGACAACACATCTTCGGTTTTCTTTGATCCAAAATGACCCATCAAACCACCACCATGTGCTTCCTGCAATAACAACAAGCGAAGAGAGCTAGCCGACACACATAACTTGTTAGCACAAAAAAGATATCCATTATTCAGCACATATTTGTTCCAAGCACGGTCATCTGTACAATTTGCAAAAGCATCTTTGAAGTCCAAATCAGTAGCATACATGTCCTTCAATGTTTCTAAACCAAAGATCTTATAATCAAGTTGAGAAAGCAAAGTATAACGTCTAGATAAAGCATCGGCAATCACATTATCTTTCCCTTTCTTATGCTTAATGATATATGGAAAAGTCTCAATAAATTCTACCCATTTAGCATGTCGTTTATTCAGATTTGCTTGACTACGTATATGCTTCAATGCTTCATGATCCGAATGAATAATAAACTCCCTAGGCAAAAGGTAATGTTGCCAAGTTTCAAGCACACGCACTAAGGCATATAATTCCTTATCATAGGTAGAGTAATTCAACTGTGGACCATGTAATTTTTCACTAAAATAGGCTACGGGTTTACCTCCTTGTAGTAGCACACCTCCTAATCCAAAACCACTAGCATCACATTCTAACTCAAAAGGCTTACTGAAGTCGGGTAGCTGAAGTAGAGGTGCATGTGTAAGACGATCTTTGAGTGTGGCAAAAGCTTGTTCATGTGCTAGCTCCCAAGTAAAAGTAACTCCCTTCTTGGTCAACTCATGCAAAGGACCGGCTATGGTGCTGAAATCTTTCACAAAACACCAGTAGAAACCTGCAAGACCAAGAAAACTACGTACCTGTGTGATAGTTTGGGGTTGCGGCCAGCTGTTGATTGCTTCTACCTTTGTCGCGTCAACCTCAATACCCTGTGAAGTGACAACATATCCAAGAAACACAACTCGATCCGTGCAAAACGTGCACTTCTCAAGGTTACCAAACATTCTAGCCTCACGGAGGACAGAAAAAACAGCACGTAAGTGTTCAACATGTTCAGTGAGAGACTTGCTATAAACCAAGATATCATCAAAGTATACAACCACAAAGCGTCCTATAAAGTGTCGTAGGACTTCATTCATCAAGCGCATGAAGGTACTAGGTGCATTAGTAAGTCCAAAAGGCATGACAAGCCACTCATATAATCCAAACTTTGTTTTAAAAGCAGTTTTCCATTCATCACCTATTTTCATGCAAATTTGGTGGTAGCCACTACGGAGATCGATCTTAGTAAAGATAATGGCACCACTAAGCTCATCAAGCATGTCATCCAATCTAGGAATATGGTGTCGATATCGAATGGTGATATTATTAATAGCACGACAATCAACACACATGCGCCAACTACCATCTTTCTTAGGTACCAAAAGAACAGGTACTGCACAAGGACTAAGGCTTTCACGGACGTACCCACGATCAAGAAGGTCCTGTACTTGGCGCTCAATTTCTTTTGTCTCCTCTGGATTGGTACGGTACGCTGCACGATTAGGAAGAGACGCTCCTGAGACCAAATCAATTTGGTGCTCGATGCCGCGTATCGGTGGCAGCCCGGGTGGTATCTCAGCAGGAAAAACATCGTTAAACTCCTGCAAAAGGGCAGTGACTGCAACAGGAACAGAGCTAGGAATGTTCGCAAGTGAAAACAGCACATTCGTGCAAATCAAGCCATATATCATGGGAGTATCATCACAAATTTCAGCAAGGTCAGTTTTAGTTGCAAGCATGACACGTCCTTTCAGATTGATAACTTGTGATGAAGAAGGAGAAACAACTTTATCTTTTTGTTGCCTCGAAAGTGTTTTAGCTACTTGCTGATTTTCAGAAGGTTGTTTGCTCTTTTGTGCGTCCCTAGCATGCTTTTCTTGTTCAAATTTCACAATTTCAGCAGGAGTCATAGGAAGCAATGTAACTTTCTTTCCTTTATACATAAATGTGTACTTATTGCTCCTACCATGGTGTGTAGCATCAGTATCATACTCCCAAGGTCTACCAAGTAACAGAGAACATGCTTGCATTGGTACTACATCAAAATCAACAACTCCGAAATATGTACCAATGGAAAATTTGATGTGAGCAGTTTGTGTTACCTTGACCTTACCGCTATTGTTGAACCATTGCACATGGTAAGGGTGTGGATGCGCACGTGTGGAAAGTTGAAGCTTCGTTACCATGTCGTGGCTCACCAAATTGTTGCAACTACCGCTGTCGATGATGACACGTACACGACGGTCATTGACGATGAAGAAGGTCTGAAACAGATTATTCCGTTGTGCCCGATCGTCCTGGTTCATGTGAGTGCTCAAGACACGTTGTACAATAAGTACCTCAAGGTCGGCAGAGGCATCCGGCGCAAAAACAGCGTCATCGTCGAATGTATCGTCATCTCCTGCAATATTAGCAGCAAGCGCATATTCATCTTCAACATCACTAGCACTTACGTAGCCACCGTATTCCGTAGAAATATAAGCCCGCTGACTAGGGCAGTCCTTCATAACGTGGCCAAATCCTTTGCATCTGTGACACTGGATCACTGCAGAACGTGCAGTAGAGGCTGCCGAGGAGGTGGGCTTGGCTGGCGCCTTTGATGCTGCAGCGTTGGAGCTCTCAGCCTGGGCTGTAGATGTAGAAGGTGCTGATGTAGCCATCGGTCGAGAAGGTGGTGGTGGTGGTCGTTGCTGCTGCCCACTTGAGCGTGAAGTAGCACCACCAATGTTGGTCCTCATGCTGCGTTGTGGTTGTTGGCGACCCTGCAATTCTTTTTCTGCAAGCATAGCAAGGTGGAAAAGACGAGTGATAGTATTGTATTCTTTATAATCAATGATATCCTGAATTTCACGTCTTAAACCACCATAAAAATGGACCATTTTATCCTCATTGTCCTCCTCAATTTCAGCACGCATGCAACCTATTTGCAACTCCTGATAATACTCCTCTACCGATTTATTTCCTTGGTTTAGGCGCTGCAATTTTTTTCTCAAATCACGTTTATATGAAGGAGGGACCCATCTACCACGCATTTGCCGTTTTAACATATCCCAAGTTTGTGGTTCATTGCCAACCTGAACTATTTCAGTCCACCAAAGAAGAGCATATCCAGTGAAGTCACTAGTAGCTAAGCGCACGCGGTGGATAGCAGGAACCATGTGAGCATTAAATTTTTGTTCGACTGACATCTCCCAATCTAAATATGCATCTGGATCATAGGTGCCAAAAAAATGAGGTACTGAAAATTTTACCTTAGAGTAGGGATCATGATCATTGTTCCTGTGGTTGTCATTGTTACCTCGTGGATGGCGGTTGCGGTGGCCGCCCATACCTTGACGGTTGAACTGAAAGCGATGACGTGCAGCCTCATCAGGGTCAATGCCATTGTTCCCTGCATAGGATAGGTCGTCTTCCTCTCCAATATGGTCGTCTTCCTCTTCAACATGGTCATCGTTGGCTCGTGCAGCAGGCAAACGTGTTTCCAAGGCAGTCATTCGGTCCACTAGGTCAGCCACAGTACGCGCGAGACGTTCGATGGAATATTGAGTCTACCGCTAAGACTCTAGTAGAGCATGTCGTGAGACACAGTCATTAAAATCAGATGGAGGGGTACCGCTGTTATCTGCCATGTTAGTGAAAAGACAAAACAACAAAGAATAATCCTTATGTAAAACAGCTAGGTGGGGTGGTGGGTGTGTGGTGGAAGCAATCCGTCAAGCGCCTTACCCACGCTTGCAAGTGTTCTTACCACGCCGTAGTGAGGTCACCGGCCTACAGGTGATGAACCAAGTGGAGGGTGGTGTGCAATTGCAAGAAATGAACCTGTCCTGACCAAGAGAAAGGTGTAGCTTGGAAGGCAAAGTGAGTAGCAAGGATTAGCGATAGTAATAACAGTTAAAACAAGTTCAATAAGTATTCCCTAGTACTCGTCAAAGTTGCTGGCCTTAGTGCTCCCAATGTGAAAATCCAAGCAATAGAGGGAAACTATGTGCCCAAAACTCAAATGGAAACAATAACAGGCCAAAATCAGCTCTCTGCAGATCGGACAAGGGATCGGACAAGAGATCGGACAAGGGATCGGACAAGCAGAAACTGTTACTGCCGCTGATAATCTGTTACTGCCGCTGATTGGACAAGAGTTCGGACAAGGGATCGGATTAGGGATCGGACAAGAGATCGGACAAGCAGAATCTGTTACTGCCGTTGATAATCTGTTACTACCGCTGATCGGACAAGCAATAGATAGGACCGCTTCTTCTCTTTTTTTTGCTCTTTTTTTTCACTCTATTTTTTTTGAACAAGGATGACAAGAGATACAACCACAAAAATTGGCACCTGCAACTGAGGTGGGATGTGGCTCACAGAAATTCAACAAGTTCGCTGACCGGCGAGCAAAAACTTTGACCAATTTTTTTCTTTATCTTCCTGATTTTTTTTGGCGATTCTGGTGAGGGCTAACAGGGAGACCCTGTTAGGGTACCCTCCAAAATTGGGTCAGGAACACGCTCAAAACATTTCAGATTTTTATGCCAAACGAGCAAAAAGTTATGCCTGTTTTACCGAAGGGGGGTCACAAAGACTCGATGTGGAAAACAAAATAGGGTTGTGGGGGGGGGTTCGGGTGGGGAATTTTTTTTTGAGACACAAGAACAACTACTACTCAAACGACACAAAGGGATTACTAAACCAGCAACAAGACTCGACCAAGAACACGAACTCAACAAAGTTAAAACTGAAATTAAAATCGCAAGGCACAAAGGTGTTCTCGGTGGGGAATTTTTTTTGGTGCGGGTTTTCTGGACTCTAGGTAAAAATAAAAGTAGATCAAGATTACCTAACGGGAAATCTGTGCTCTGATACCAACTGATGGGGGATTGGTCCCGATCTTCCGCTAGGTAAAGGATAACTTGGGTTGGTGGAGAATCTCGACGTTGGCGATCCAAGGCTCCGGTCCGGTGGATCAAAACCTTGCAATCGTTACACCACTGTCTCTGTTGGTTATCAACCACGCAGAATGTGATTGACCTCGCCACGAATGCTAATTCCTGCAAGCAAACCCAAGAACACAAGCAAGAACAGGAAGGATACAAGTCGAATGCCAAATCACAGACAAACGATAATAAGGTGAGGTTTCACAAACGCCAATGCAGCAGCCAATCGGTCCGGTGCAAGAGGCGGGATCTAAACACACAAGTGTAGATGCAAACAAAGAAAAACCTAACCCTAAAGGCGGCTGGAGTGAATATATAGGGTGTGGGCAGCCTGTGAAAGGCGTACAGACTTGGGCTGTGGGCTAGAAGATGCACAGACTCGGACTATGGGCCAACACGACCCAGTTCTGTTATGCAGGACCGTTTTAAATACACAGGTCGACTCGAGACTTCAAATGAGACGAAACCAACGGCAAAAGATCCGTCTTCTCCTTAGCTTTCCAAAAAGTCCAAGAACGCGCCAATCAGACTTCGTATGAGGAAGTTATGCCCATTTTGGTGCATAGTGGTCGATGTAGTCCGAACCAGCGAATTCTTGACTTCAAGTCATCCGTGCGACTCCTTCTTCAACTCCAACTCTTCTATTCCATCTCCCATGTTCCTAAGCAACAAAATATCACTAGTATTCAGTAGCATCCCATCCAAACAAATATTAACATAGTTGCTAAGGAAATAATTAACCTCATGGTTCAAGCGACGGGCACGGGCGCGTGTGATTGGTCCTTGTAATTGAATTGTAAGTGGAGGCTCCATGTGTGTATCATGTGAAGTGATGTCCTCATCACTTTCCCTCAGTGCATTTGTTAACCACAGAAAGAAGGTATTCATTTTCAGTCATAAGGTTTTCAGCTCGCTCTCTAACAGTGCCTAGTTGGTCCTTAAGGGTTATGCAAGTGTCACACACAGGCTGCACATCCTTAGAACTACCGGCCCTCTCCAATCTAGCCTCTAAATCATGAACATGCTTATCACGTAAATTAATTCTCTCGCGCAATAAAGAACAGTTCATGCAGTCAATTATATCATGAGGTCTAGAATCAACCACCAAAAGCTGTTTCTGTGCAGTCTCAAGCTCTGAAAGAGTTTGAGTATGTATAGAACGCAACTGAGCAAGCTCACCCATGACAACAGTACAAGATTCACATTCAGCGTCATTAACTTTAGACTTAAACATGGCATACTCAGTTGAAACAGATTCTAGCCTAAGTCTAAGGTCTTTTCTTTCTCTAGCGGCTTGCACAAGTAATCTATCCTGACCAATAACTACTTCATTCAGCTCATCTAATTTACTTGAAAGCTGGTCATAGGATAAGGGTACCTCAGATGAGTCAAGCTCATCGCCGCTGTGATCGCTATCGGCCATGAAGTAGAGGCCGGTGAAGTCTCGTCCCTTCTTGTCCTTCTTGTCCTCCTTCCTTGGGGACTCCTCCTCCTCAGAGCTCGACTCCTCAGTTGAGGAAGTGTCAATGTCGCTGAGAGCAGCAACAAATGCTCTGGAAGAGGCTTTGGCTACTCTCTTAGCCACCTTGCCGCGCTTGCCCTTCACAAAGGGTTTCCTCTCCTTTTTGTGGTATTTGGGGCGCTCACTCTCTTCTCTCTTCTTGAGTTTTGGGCAATTGGCCTTGATGTGAGAAGTGTCGCCACACTCAAAACAACCACTAAAACCACTTCTCCTCTGATCCCGTCTCTCATGGTGAAAACGGGTGAACCTTCTGCAATGAGAGCAAGCTCATCATCATCCAGAGTGTCCACATGCTCCTTTGTGACGGAGACCAGGGAGGACAAAGCAAAACCATCTGCAAGAACACAAGTGCCAGATGTGCTTTGTTCTGCAGTGGTGCCATGGCTAGTGCTGGAAACCAGTGTCAATGGCTGTGGCAAGGAGTTCCTATGCACCGCAAGAGATGTCTTGGCAATCTCTATGGACTTCAGCTTGCTGAAGAGCTTATCACAGGTCAATGTGTCATAACCTGCGGACCCCTCAATGCTGGATATCTTCACTTCCCATATGCTACAATCAAGAGCATAGAGAAGCTTGATAGCCCTATCATGATCATTGTAAGCAAGCGTCCCGTTGGACCTCAAGTTACTCACTATCGCATCAAAGCGAGAAAACATGGCATCTATAGATTCACCAGGTGCCTGCACAAATAGCTGATACTGTTGATTGTATGTGCTTTGGCGCCTGGCCTTGATCTGTGTAGAGCCCTCATGAAAAATAGTGAGAGTGGTCCAAATTTCCCTAGCTGTCCTAAGGTGGTGCACCCTATCAAACTCACTCCGGCTCAAACCAATGAACAGTATATTCCTTGCCTTGGAGTTGGCATTATACTGATCCTTTTCTGTTTGAGAGGTGCGAGTATCAGGGATGGAGTATTGTGAGTCCACAATCTCCCAAATTGCATTTCCTTCGCTTAGCAAGTAAGCCTCCATGCGCACCTTCCAGTATGCAAAATCAGTCCCATCGAACAGAGGAATTTTACTAACTCTGTCCATGTCGCCAAGAGATCACAAAACTGGTTAAGGTCAACTAGTGATCTTAACCCGCTCTGATACCAATTGTTGGACCAAAAACGGCGACCAGAGGGGGGGTGAATGGGAGCTTTTAAAATTTTAGGCTAAAAATAGCGTTCTGTTTTAATTCAGTCTACTTCGGAACAGGCTTCGAACACAACCTTCGAAGTTCAGGTTCGGAGTTATTAGATGGCTCGGAACACAGGCTTCACAAGGAGTAAAAGTACGAAGTCAAGCAGACTTCGCTCCACACACAACCCCGAAAAACAACTCTGCGAAGTCAGTGTAGGCTCCGCACACAGGGTGCTTCGAGCAGGCTTCGCACTTCACCCTTCGCAAGTGTGGACTACCCTCTGAGGACTTCGACCAAATACTTAGCGACAACAACTGGTGCTGGGCTTCGTACTTCGAAGGTCTAAACGAACACTAACAGACTTCACTATGGGCTTCGACACGCGAAATGAACCGAGCTTCGAACAGGGCTTCGCTAGTAAACAACGAGGTCTAGCCTCCAGTTACACAGAGCGAACGCACACTGAAAAACACACTTCACACACAACACACTTCGCCAAGACAGGCTTCGATGCACTACCACAAGTCACTCGAAGTGACACACAAATGATCGAAGTATGCAGCGAGGTATGTACAACAAGCTCAAGCAAAATGCACACACAAACAGGGCTTCACTGCTTGAACAGGGAACACTAAAAATGAACTCACTAGATGAATACAAAGTATGCGGTGGCTAGTACAGGAGCTCAACAATGAATGCTCAAAGTGTTAAATGTTACCTACCCAACCCCCATATTTATAGCCACTATTCACCCATTGGAATTGACTACTTTACCCCTAGGGTTTACATTGGTTTTGTCTCTACAAAACAGAGGGGTACAAAAGGTAGTCAACTTTATTTGGAGGCTTCTCTGTCAGCTTTGCAGAGGGGACAGCGTCAGCTTTTTGCAGAGTAGACACTGTCAGCCTTTACAGTCTTTGACCTTTCTAAAGCCCCCCTTCGCACGCGAGGGGTGCGGTAGCTTCGGTGAGAAGCCTTGAGCCTGATGGCCTTCGCTTCACTGAAGACAGCCTCCGATACAGTGACGGTTTTGAGCTGAAGCCGTCAAAGCCCTTGGGCCTTCGCACCACCACCTTTGGAGTGGACCACCACGGCTTCGCAGCTGCTCCCAGCTCGAACTCCGTCAGTCCGTGTACCGAAGCCATGTATGGCCGAAGTACCTCAAGTCATCCTCACTCCGGAGCTAGCCTCGCTCCGAAGCCTGCTTCACTCCAAAGCCCCACCTTCGGAGTACCACCCTTCGAAGTCCCACCTTCGTCCAAGGCCTCCGCATGAAGCATTCCATGAGCACTTCGTCGCAGTGTCTCTCCCCAAGCACACTCCTCGACAAGCCTCACCTGGACCATGCCTTCGATGCACCTCGACTTCTGAGACCTTCGTCGGGTACCTTCGAGTGTCTCCCTCCGGAGCACACTTCGAACACCTTGCCTCTGCTGAGGACTTAGATCCACCATACTCTGAAGTCACTCCTTTCGGAGTACCCTTCGAAATGCCTCGCCTCCGAGGACTTTGTCTCAGAGTACCTTCACTCGGAGCCACGCTCCGCACTTACTGCCTTCTCCTGGTGCACCTCTGTAGGACCGAAAGTAGCGACCAGAGGGGGGGTGAATGGGCGCCTAAAAATTCTTTCGAATCAATGGCCTGCTCCCAAAACCCAACGCATTTTAAAAAGAAAAACTAAACAGCAACGCGAGAACAGATTGACTAAGTCTGCAGATTCGAAGTTTGCTGATTCTGAGGTTGCAGATTCTGAGGTTGCAGATTCTGAGGTTGCAGATTCTGAGGTTGCAGATTCGGAGGTTGCAGATTCGAAGTATGCAGATTCGAAGTATGCAGATTCGAAGTATGCAGATTCGAAGTATGCAGATTCGAAGGTTGCAGATTCGAAGTATGCAGATTCGAAGGTTGCAGATTCGAAGTATGCAGATTCGAAGTATGCAGATTCGAAGTATGCAGATTCGAAGGTTGCAGATTCGAAGTATGCAGATTCGAAGGTTGCAGATTCGAAGTATGCAGATTCGAAGTATGCAGATTCGAAGCTTGCAGATTCGAAGTCTGCTGATTCGAAGTCTGCTGATTCGAAGCCTGCAGGTTCGAAGCTTGCAGATTCGAAGTCTGCAGATTCGAAGCTTGCAGATTCGAAGTCTGCTGATTCGAAGTCTGCTGATTCGAAGCCTGCTGATTCGAAGTCTGCAGGTTCGAAGCTTGCAGATTCGAAGTCTGCAGATTCGAAGCTTGCAGATTCGAAGTCTGCTGATTCGAAGTCTGCTGATTCGAAGCCTGCAGATTCGAAGCTTGCAGATTCGAAGTCTGCAACACAGAGTTGGACTTCACACAAGAAAAGGAACTTTGACCCTGCCAACTCGATCAAAAAGCAACACAGGAAAAGCAAGGCTAAAGTACTAGCATACTGTAGCTACAGGAAAGTAGTACTACTTGCTACAGAGTAGTAGTACTACTTGCAACAGCAAGAACTAGTACTACTTCTCACGAAGAACACATACAACAGAGAAGCTTCTGTTCCAAATAAATTGATCGCACGCACAGAGAATGAACTGCAGTGCACAAAAATGCTTCGCACAAGCAAAAACAGCCAGATTAAAAGCTCTCCCAGACAACAAAAAGTCACTTAAAAACTTCAGGAAGAACAAGGCTTGTTGCCTGGTGACCCACGCATGAACAGGGGAGAGAGAATGCAAGAAACAAAATGACCCAAAGGAGTAGTATTGATTTTCAGCAAAAGGGTAGTCCAAACCCTAGGGGTTGGGGTCCTATTTATAGGCAGCCCAACACTAGGAATATTCTACCTGCCCCTTAGGGTTTTTACAGACTCAAAAATAAAGGAAAAGACTCTACTGCCCTTAGGTATTTTTACAGACACGACAGACTGACTGTGGGCCTAGAGTTACAGATGACTTATCCGGAAGCTAAGTTTTCGTAGCGACTACGGCTTCTCTTCTGGACAGTCGGATACAAGATCGACGGTCGTCAGTTTTGCGCCGAAACTGACAAAGCCTCCACCGACTTTGCACCAGGTACCCGGATTGGGCCGGCCCGATTCCGCAGCTCTCTCAGCCCGGCAATCACTCACCGCCCGTGTACCTGAGTCAATCCTGGTCAACAGCCCAGTGGGTCTTCTACTGCTTTTGGCCCATGCACCCGAATTGGGCCAGCCCGACTTCGCAGCCTCCTCTGCCCGACAGTCGCTCGCTGCCCGTGTACCTGAGTCACACGCGGCCCATAAAACAGCAGATCTCCTCTCTTCTTCAGTCCTCTTTTGACTATCGTTGACAATGACTCATCACTTCTAGAGCCATGAGGCCCACGCTATTCAGCATGGCTCCTCAATCTCCCCCTTGATGAGTGCATTGTCAACACTCCTCAATTCTCAGCTCTTCAACACCTGTGAACAAATGTGGAAACACGAAAAACAAAACACAAGAAAACAAAGAAGAAGAAGAAATGAGGTAAAAGTTTAACCCTAATGACCAAAAGCCAACCAAAAGCAAGAAACGGTCATTATGGTTAACCAAAACGTAAAAGCTCAAAATGAGTGTGATTTCAGAACAACAAGGATATCGACAGAGTAAGAACTAACTCCCCCTTAAACTCTGATCCCAAATTTTCTCCCCCTTGTTGACAAGTAAACTCATCAAGCACTCAAAAGAGACACAGACTCCCCCTGAAAAGCAACTCCCCCTCAAAATATGCAGTGAATTCAGCTGGGGTGTAGGTGGAGTGTAGAAAGCATGCTTCTCAGATATGATTGACTGCAATTACAACATCTAACAAGTATAGCAACAGACATACTGTCTTAAGACACATGGCATGATCAGTGCAACAGATGATATCTAAAGAAAGTCATTAGCACGCATTTTTCAGTTTTTGCAAAACAAAACATCACCATATTTCCTAGTTAATAAGCAAGGTAAAGCATGAGATGCAGAAGCTAACTGATGTCTACCAAGATAAACATTGTTCAAAACAAAGTGCTTCAGCAAACTGGTTATCTTGTTAAATGTTCAGGCTTTTTCATTTTTCCTTTTTCATTTGTGCCAAGGGTTATTTGCATGTCAAACCTTATGCTAACCGACCAAGTCAAGCCTAGGCCAAAACTGGACCATCGGAAGCTTAAGACATTGGTCTTGGCATACACTACACTGTCCTAGTTCATACCAAAGTGCTATGGTAAGCAGTCCAGAACAATGCAATGCGACAAGGCAAACCCACTTGGATCTTTTCAACTCAAGCATAAAAAGGCATGGAATTTTCATTCATTTTTGATTTTTTATCATTTTTATAGCATATTTTCCATGTTAAAGCATAAAGATGTCCAAGTTGCATATCTGCATCTATGTGATGAACTAGCTACAAGGCATGTAACAGATAGCAAAAGCACTCAGCCTACACATGCTAGTTACCAGAAGCAATGGTGATCATTTTTCAAGTTGAAAGCGTAAAAGCCATGCATATGACAGATATCAGACATATCAAATGAACTGAAACAAAGCATGATCATCGACGAGTAATCAAAAGCATGTACCAGCTAGAATAAGTAAAGCAGTTTAATCATATAACAGAAGCAGGCTCAAAAGTGTGATATGTGAATATGTATGATATGAACACACACAAAAAGACTCAAGAAAAGAGTAAAGAAGAAAGAAAAACTGACGCAAAATATCCTAGAAAGGATACACAACACCCAAATCCCCTCGTAAACGCTCAAAAGTAGACTGATCTAGGGGTTTGGTGAAAATGTCAGCCAACTGATGATGGGTATCAACATGAACAAGGTCAATGACACCTTTCTCATATTGATCCCGCAAAAAGTGAAAGCGCACATCAATGTGTTTGGTTTTTGAATGAAGACATGGGTTTTTCCCTACACTAATAGCACTGGTGCTGTCGCAAAACAAAGGAACTCTGGTAGGAAAGAACAACCCAAAATCTCGTAGAGTGGAAATCATCCAAACCAACTGTGAGCAGCAGCTAGCAGCAGCTACATACTCAGCCTCTGTGGTCGAAAGAGCAACTCCAGATTGCTTTCGAGAAGACCAAGAGACAAGAGAAGAACCAAGAAACTGGCAAGTACCGGAAGTCGACTTGCGATCCAACCGGCACCCACCAAAGTCAGCGTCCGAAAAGCCAGATAAATCAAGAGAAGATGATGCTGAATAGTAGAGACCAAGATCAGGCGCATAAGTGAGATACCTGAAGATGCGCTTGACAGCCTGCCGATGAGACGCGCGTGGTGAAGACTGGAAGCGCGCGCACAGTCCCACGGCGAACTGTATGTCTGGCCTAGTTGCCGTCAAGTACAGCAGCGACCCGATCATCCCTCGAAATTCTCTCTCGTTGACCTTGACGCCGCTCTCGTCCTTGTCCAGACCCCCAGAAGTGCCAATCGGGGTCATCTGCGGCTTCAGCTCACCACCAAAGTCAAATTTTTTCAACATGTCACGAGTGTACTTACCTTGGTGGATGAAGGTGCCGTCCTTGGTCTGCTTGATCTGGAGCCCTAGAAAGTACTTGAGCTCACCCATAAGGCTCATCTCGAACTCACTGTGCATCTGCTCAGAAAACTTGGACACAAGAGAATCAGTAGTACCGCCAAAGATAATATCGTCCACATAAATCTGAGCAACTAAGAAATCTGAAGCATCTCTGAGCAAGAAAAGAGTTTTGTCCACAGAACCCATCACAAAACCCTTCCCCAACAAAAACTGCTTTAACCGGTCATACCAAGCCCTGGGGGCTTGTTTCAACCCGTATAAAGCTTTGTGCAATTTAAAAACATGTCGAGGAAACTTAGGGTTCTCAAAACCGGGGGGTTGCCTAACATAAACCTCCTCTTCTATGTACCCGTTCAGAAAAGCACTCTTAACGTCCATTTGAAAAAGCTTAAAACCCTTTGAAGCGGCAAATGCTAAAAGAATGCGAATGGACTCAAGACGGGCAACAGGAGCGAAGGTTTCTTCAAAGTCAATACCTTCCTTCTGGCAATAACCCTGGGCAACTAGTCGAGCCTTGTTGCGCACCACAACCCCATCTTCACCTTGTTTGTTCTTGAACACCCACTTGGTGCCTATGGGGTTGCATTCTGATGGCGGCTCAACTAATGTCCAAACCCGATTGCGGACAAAATTCTCAAGCTCTTCTTGCATAGCATTAATCCAATTTGAATCAGAAAGAGCATGAGAGACGTCTCTAGGCTCAAAAGATGCAACAAAAGCCGATTCAGCAAACACAGCAAGAGAGGCAGAAGAACGCAAAGTTCTCTCAGTCAAATCACCAATGATGAGCTCTGAGGGATGGTCACGCTGAACTGCTCGGGTTCCCTGGTGATCTCAAGTCACCTCACCTGAGTCAGCAGCTGGCACCTCTGGACTCGACTGAGGGGGCTCGATCGAAGTGGAAGAAGTGATCAGAGGTCCGCCCTCATCATCAGTCGAAGTCTCAGAAGGTGTGCGCTCTGCGGGGGATGCAGAAGGCCCACCCTCATCAGCAGCTGGAGTATCCTCATCTTCTTCAAAGATGGACTCTCCGAGCTCATCATCACCAGAAAGCTCAAACGAAGGAGTCAAAGAAGGCATGGACTCATCAAAAGAAACTTCACAAGTCTCGACAAGCAGCTGGGATTCGAGGTTCCAAACACGAAAACCGCGAGAATGCAAAGCATAACCAAGAAAAACACCATCCCAGCAGCGAGACTCAAACTTGTCCAAATGCCCTCCCTTCTTGAGCACAAAGCACTTGCAGCCAAACGCTCGCAAGTGGCTCACCTTGGGCTGTCTGCCAAACCGCAACTCATATGATGTCTTACCTAGGTAAGCTCTAAGAAAAATGCGGTTGGCCAGATAGCAAGCCGTGTTCATGGCTTCAGCCCAAAAACGCCTAGGAGTCCTGTGCTCATCGAGCATCGTCCTGGCCATCTCGACTAGCGTGCGGTTCTTTCGTTCCACAACGCCGTTCTGTGGGGGAGTGTAAGGAGAGGAAAACTGATGGTCCAGACCCTGATCACTACAGAAGCTGACAAACTGAGAATTCTTGAACTCAGAACCGTTGTCGGAGCGAATTGCTCGCATCCGGCCATTGTTCTCATTCTTCAGCTTCAAAATCAGGTCATGGACAAATTGAAAAGTTTCATCCTTAGACTCCAAAAAGAAAACCCACGAGAAACGAGAAAAGTCGTCAACAATCACAAGTGCATACCATTTCCCACCGACTGAGCGTACCCGAGCTGGACCTACAGTGTCCAAATGTAAAAGCTCGCCTGGATACGAGGTCAACACCTGAGTCACAGGTGAATGAGAAGCGGCAACCATTTTTCCATGACGACAGGGATGACACACTAGATCCTTCTCCATCTTAAGCTTGGGCAATCCTCGGATGAGGTCCATAGAGCTTAACCTGACTAGCAGATCAAAACTCAAATGACCTAACCTCCTATGCCACTTCCAGAGCTCAGAGGAGGATCCAGCAATCAAACAGCGAGAAGGGCCAAAAGAACTAGAGAAGTCAATTCGAAAAACTTTACCGAAGGGTAAAATCTGACAAACTAAAGACCCTCTAGAATCAACCACAGAAGAATTTCCCTTCTTAAAACGCACTTCCAAACCATCCTCAAGAAGTTGCGACACAGAAATTAAATTAAAATTCAGATTTTTGACCAAAGCAACATTCTTTAAAGAGAAATGGTCTGAGATGCTGATTGAGCCTATGCCACTTACTTTCCCTTGACCGCTGTTCCCGAATGTAATGTACTCTTTGGAGCTCGGGGGAGTGAGACTGGAGAACCATCTGCGATGTCCCGTCATGTGGCGAGAGCATCCTGAGTCCATGATCCAAACATCCTCCAGTCCCCGGTCCTGCACAATAAATGTCTGTAAGTGGGAGCAAATGGTCCGCACCAGGTTTAGCAAAAGAGCTAAACCAGTGTCGAGCCATCTGCTCAAAAGATGGAAAGCGAAAACCATCAAAAGAGTTTGGACCAAAACGCGGCTCAAAACGCGGTCCACGGTCCTTCCTAACCCTGCGGCCACGAGGTCCAGAACCGTAGCCAACACGGTCTGGAACTCTGCCGGAACGAACACCACCAACTGGAGCATGGGCAAGAAAGCCGTCTCCTCTACCACCACCTACACGACGCGGCCTGGCCTCCAGCCTCTCCCCGCGCCGAGGAACACGCAGTCTACCACACTGCTGGTAGAACTGCACCTGATCACTACGAGCCCTCTCTGCTCTCTCAACCCGCTTCCTCCTGAAGCAAAACTCCGCAAGATGCCCGTCTCTCTGACAATACTCACAATGATTGGTAGGCTTCTTGGGATGTGGTTGAGGCTTGGGGTTCTTGGGCTTGGTAGTGTTTGGTGTGGTCTTCTTGGGCTGAGAGGGTCCAGGAAGAGAATCTAAAGAGGAGTGGAGGTGTTTGGGCTTAGGAACCCAGATAGGTTTCTTGGGTGGAGCTTTAGGTGGTTCATTGATCACTCCATCCTTGGGCTGACAAGCCAGGGAAGACTCAGTAGAGTGGGTCTTGGGATACCTCTGCTCTGGAGTCATTTTACTCCACTCCACTGCCCGGCTAATGGCACTCTCAAAGTCAGCCTTGGTGTAGGTATAACCTACCCCAAACCCATCCTGCCTCTTGAACTGCTGGATCATCATGCCGAGTTGTGGATCTCTAGCACTGATCCAACTCAGGATAGACCGGAGATAAAAATTCTCATTCTGAGAATCAGCTAGCTCCTCTCTCAAGGAAGCTAGTACCTCCACCTGAGACAAGCAGGTCTCACACTCACTCTCCACTTGGACAGACTTTTCAGATTTCAGCTTGATCAACTCCATTCTAAGAGACAGACAGTTCTCACAGACAGTGGGTGGAACTGACAATGTCTCAAGCTCTAGCTTAGTCTGCGCAAGCTCAGTTCTTAACCTCTCCAAATCACCCAAATGCTCATCGCCCTTGGATTTCAGCTCAGCTAAGGCAGCTAGATGAGTTGGGCAATGAACACAGGGTGTGACGACATTGGCTTGAGCATCTTTCAGCTCCAGCTGAGCGCTTTCAAGCTCAGTGGCCAAAGCATCCCTCTCATCAACCCTTTCTGTGTACCTAGACTTCAAAGTCGACAGGTCACACAGGAGCGCCTCACACTTCGGGCACTCACTGCTACCACCCAAGCAAGGGGAAGAAGATAGACTCTCAACTCTGCCGTTGGCTACGGCAAGCTCACTTTCTAACTCATCTATCCTTTTCTTAGCCCCCCTAAGCAGTTTTTCCCGATACTTTAACTCCTGACGATTGCTCTCAAGTAAATCAACAATTTCTCGCTCATAAGATGATACCTTGTTGTCGTCGTCGTCGGAGTCGTCGGAGGAGCTCTTTTCTTCCCTATCCCCAAGAGCCATTGAGCAGAAGCTCTTGCGAGATCTTCGGCGCTGGTGTGAGCGGCTCTTCGGCTTGTCTCCGAAGGCCATGAAGCAGAGGCCCGCCGGATCGTCCTTGTCCTTCCCCTTCCTGATGACGATCTCCTCATCACTTGAGCTTGATGAAGAGGAAGAAGACGTGGACTGCTTGGAGTAGCTCTTCTCCATCTCGGCGAAGAAGGCCTTGTCGCGCTTCTTGTTCTCTCGCCGGTAGTCCTTCAGGGCCTTCTTGAAGAATCGGGTCTTCGGCTTGCCCTTGTTGAAGGATGAGCTCTCATGCTTTTCGGAGTCGTGGAAGCTGCCACTGGTGCCCTTCTTGTATCCATTGCGCTTGGGGCAGTCGGCGATGAAGTGTCCTGGATCACCACACTCAAAGCATCCGGATTTTGTGCCGTGTCTTTTGAACATTCTCTTGTCATAGACACGACGCACCCGGTTGTTAAAGAGACACAAATCATCATCTCCCAAAGACTCAAGTTGGTCCTCAGTGATAGACATCAAGGAGAAACCAGCACAGCTCACAGCAGAAGGATCAACAGAAGGTGTAGCAAGGGCCAGGGATTTTGATCCAGAACCAATGAGATTTGATCTCAGCTGGATATCTACCTCAGTGGCCTTCAGCTTGCTAAACAACTCAGAAATGGTCAAGGTATCGTAAGAAGTGCTCTCAACGATAGAGGATACCTTGATCTCCCAGATCTTTGGGTCCAAGGTATGGAGAACCTTGAGCGCCTGCTCGTGATCTGAGACTAATTGAGCACCCTCAGCCTTGTTGTCCCGAAGCTTGTTAATGATCGATTGAAAGCGACCAAACAAAGCTTCAACAGATTCACCCGGCTTTTGTGTGAAGTTCTCGTACTCACGCCGGTAGGTCTGATAGAGCCGAGCCTTGACCTGAGCTGTTCCCTCATGGTGTGCCTTGAGGGTAGCCCAGATCTCTCTCGCAGTGGAGAGATGGCTCACACGCTCAAACTCAGTGGGACCTAAACCAGAGAAAAGAATGTTCACAGCCTTACTGTTGCTCAGATGCTGAGCAATGATACCAGCAGTACCCTGCTCAGTGACTGGCAATATGACAAACGTGGTGTGAACGCAAATGTCCCAAATGTCCGAACCCTGACTCATGAGATAGGCTCGCATGCGAGTCTTCCAATAGTTATAGCCATAGGCTTCCAAGGACGGGACCTTGCCAGGAGACGTCATGGTCACTACCGGGGTTTAGAACCGGTTAAGGTATGGAAAAACCCTAACCAAGCTCTGATACCACTTGTAGGACCGAAAGTAGCGACCAGAGGGGGGGTGAATGGGCGCCTAAAAATTCTTTCGAATCAATGGCCTGCTCCCAAAACCCAACGCATTTTAAAAAGAAAAACTAAACAGCAACGCGAGAACAGATTGACTAAGTCTGCAGATTCGAAGTTTGCTGATTCTGAGGTTGCAGATTCTGAGGTTGCAGATTCTGAGGTTGCAGATTCTGAGGTTGCAGATTCGGAGGTTGCAGATTCGAAGTATGCAGATTCGAAGTATGCAGATTCGAAGTATGCAGATTCGAAGTATGCAGATTCGAAGGTTGCAGATTCGAAGTATGCAGATTCGAAGGTTGCAGATTCGAAGTATGCAGATTCGAAGTATGCAGATTCGAAGTATGCAGATTCGAAGGTTGCAGATTCGAAGTATGCAGATTCGAAGGTTGCAGATTCGAAGTATGCAGATTCGAAGTATGCAGATTCGAAGCTTGCAGATTCGAAGTCTGCTGATTCGAAGTCTGCTGATTCGAAGCCTGCAGGTTCGAAGCTTGCAGATTCGAAGTCTGCAGATTCGAAGCTTGCAGATTCGAAGTCTGCTGATTCGAAGTCTGCTGATTCGAAGCCTGCTGATTCGAAGTCTGCAGGTTCGAAGCTTGCAGATTCGAAGTCTGCAGATTCGAAGCTTGCAGATTCGAAGTCTACTGATTCGAAGCTTGCTGATTCGAAGCCTGCAGATTCGAAGCTTGCAGATTCGAAGTCTACTGATTCGAAGTCTGCTGATTCGAAGCCTGTAGATTCGAAGCTTGCAGATTCGAAGTCTGCAACACAGAGTTGGACTTCACACAAGAAAAGGAACTTTGACCCTGCCAACTCGATCAAAAAGCAACACAGGAAAAGCAAGGCTAAAGTACTAGCATACTGTAGCTACAGGAAAGTAGTACTACTTGCTACAGAGTAGTAGTACTACTTGCAACAGCAAGAACTAGTACTACTTCTCACGAAGAACACATACAACAGAGAAGCTTCTGTTCCAAATAAATTGATCGCACGCACAGAGAATGAACTGCAGTGCACAAAAATGCTTCGCACAAGCAAAAACAGCCAGATTAAAAGCTCTCCCAGACAACAAAAAGTCACTTAAAAACTTCAGGAAGAACAAGGCTTGTTGCCTGGTGACCCACGCATGAACAGGGGAGAGAGAATGCAAGAAACAAAATGACCCAAAGGAGTAGTATTGATTTTCAGCAAAAGGGTAGTCCAAACCCTAGGGGTTGGGGTCCTATTTATAGGCAGCCCAACACTAGGAATATTCTACCTGCCCCTTAGGGTTTTTACAGACTCAAAAATAAAGGAAAAGACTCTACTGCCCTTAGGTATTTTTACAGACACGACAGACTGACTGTGGGCCTAGAGTTACAGATGACTTATCCGGAAGCTAAGTTTTCGTAGCGACTACGGCTTCTCTTCTGGACAGTCGGATACAAGATCGACGGTCGTCAGTTTTGCACCGAAACTGACAAAGCCTCCACCGACTTTGCACCAGGTACCCGGATTGGGCCGGCCCGATTCCGCAGCTCTCTCAGCCCGGCAATCACTCACCGCCCGTGTACCTGAGTCAATCCTGGTCAACAGCCCAGTGGGTCTTCTACTGCTTCTGGCCCATGCACCCGGATTGGGCCAGCCCGACTTCGCAGCCTCCTCTGCCCGACAGTCGCTCGCTGCCCGTGTACCTGAGTCACACGCGGCCCATAAAACAGTAGATCTCCTCTCTTCTTCAGTCCTCTTTTGACTATCGTTGACAATGACTCATCACTTCTAGAGCCATTAGGCCCACGCTATTCAGCATGGCTCCTCAACCTCGACCCGAGGTCCGACCTAGACCCCTTCGCAGCCTTCGTGACGGAGCTCCCCGCTCCATTGGCATCAAGCCTCCCGCTTGACCCAGGTTCACCTGCTACGACCCGTCCATCGCCTCCGCAGTCCCCTGTGCACCACAGACAAACAGACAAGTGTATCCAATACTCCGGAGACCTCTCCGGGTTAGCAACCTTTGGCACACACTCCGGTGTACTGCCCAAAGTACCGAGACCTTCGGTACAACCCAGTCATCGTGTACTGTCGGACCCCTCCGACAGGCACACTCCGCTGCAACAGCTGCAACAACCAAACCACTGAACCCTTCGATTGAAACCACCTCCGAACACCTTCGGAGATCCAACCTCCGAACCCCCTTCGGAGGTACCCCTTCGAAGGAGAGGTTAAACACAGTCAATCACTCATCACAAACTCCGAAACCAATCCTTGGTTTCTCAAATATTTTAATCCAATTGGCCGAAAAGTATTAGTAGCAATGTGAACAGTAAAATGACCAAAATACCTGGAATCGGCCAATTCGAAGGCCGATTCGGAGATATAGCGGAGTCTTGTCTGAAGGGTCCTTGGAACACCTTCGGCCTCAATCCCGGTCAGACTGGAGGTACAACCCTGATCAGACCGAAGAGCTGCGAAGGGGCTTCGGGTGGTGCCCCGAAGGCAGGTGCGAAGAGTGACTCCGGTGGTTGGACCGGCGAAGCTTTGTCGGTCGGACCGACCATGCTATCCCGGTCACGCCGGACGAAAGGACCTTCCGGACATCGGCCTTCGAACGCGCGGAACTCCGGTGCGCAGGGCTTCGACGGGTTCGGACCTCGGCTTTGGCCCGCCCGGTGCGAAGGATCTCGGTCGGACCGGCGGAGTACCGTCGGTCAGATCAGCTGTTGCCAACAACGGCGTGACGAAGGTGCTCTGGTCAGACCAGTACCTCAACGCCGGTCGGACCAAAGTAACAGATCCGATCTGTTAGGCCTCGGTAAACGTAGCAAACAATCTCCAATTGCTCCCAAACTTTGCAGGGATGTTTAAGAAGGCAATTGACCTACAAAAACAATAAGAAGGGAGTATGGCATTAGGTTCACGGTGGCATTAGGTCTTCTTCAGGTCGTCTTCATCTTTGCCGAGCTTCCTTAGAAGGGAGTATGGCATTAGGTTCACGGTGGCGCCGCCATCGACAAGCATCCTTGAGATGGGCTTTCTGTCGATGTGCCCCCTTATGTAGAGGGGTCTCAGGTGACGGTTCGTATCTCCGGGCTTCTCAAATATGGCGTCTCGCGGGCCGAGGTATAGCTGAGCGACCCCGGCCTCCTCCTGCAGTGGAGCAAACTCGAAGGGCAACATGATGACACCGACGTCCATCACTTGAGGAGCAGGCCCCTCAGAGATGGGAGTGTAGTCGTCGTCGAGTAAATCATCTTCATCGGAGCTAACAACGGGGGCCGAGTCATCGACTATGACCAGCCTGGGTCTCCAGACTTTCTTCACGGTGGGCCGAGGACGGATTTCCTCAAAAAGTGCGTCCTGTGCCTCCTCGGTGTAACATCCCAAGATTTAAAAATAAATAAAATAAAAGAAATATATTATTCAAAGAATTTCTGGAATTATTGATTTAAGAAAATCCTAAAAGAGCCTTATTAAAGCCAAACAGGGAGAAATATTCAGAATTTGGACTTGGAAAATTTATGATATAATCTAGAGGCCAAAATATAATTTTAGGAATTTTTACAAATTTTTATCAATAGTGATTCAACCCTTAATCAAATAAATGAATTACTGGAATTATTTTAAATTAGAAAACAATTTTAATTCGTAATGGCGAATTCTTCATCACTTGAACTTGAAGATGAGGAGGAAGACGAAGATCTCTTGGAGTAACTTTTCTCCATCTCGGCGAAGAAAGCCTTGTCTCGCTTCTTGTTCTCACGCCTGTAGTCCTTCAGAGTCTTTCGAAATAATCTTGTCTTGGGCTTGCCCTTTGTGGAAGTGGAGTTGTCGTACTTGCCAGAGTCATAGGAGTTACCGTCGGTTCCCTTCTTGTAATTCTTCCGCTTGGGACAATCGGCGATGAAATGACCTGGATCACCACACTCAAAGCATCCGAATTTTATGCCGTGTCTTTTAAGCATTCATTTATCATAGACACGACACACTCAGTTGTTAAACAAACATAGATCATCATCTCCTAGAGAATCAAGTTGTTCCTCGGAGATAGACATCAAAGAAAATGCAATACAACTCAAGGCAGTAGGATCAGTAGACAGTGTCGCAAGTGCTAGAGTCTTTGAGCCAGAACCAGTGAGATTTGATCTCAACTAGATATCAACCTCTAAGACCTTGAGCTTACTAAAAAGTTCTGTGACAGTCAAGGTGTCATAGGAAGTGCTCTCAACAATAGAGGAAACCTTGATCTCCCAGATCTTAGGGTCCAAGGTATGGAGAACCTTAAGCGCCTGTTCATGATCTGAGACCAGTTAATCATGCTCGGCCTTGTTGACCCGAAGCTTGTTAATGATTGATTGAAAAACACCAAACAAAGCCTTAACAGTCTCACCCTGCTTCTGTGAGAAATTTTCATACTCACGCTGGTAGGTCTGATAGAGCCTAGCCTTGACCTGAGCTGTCCCCTCATGGTGTGCCTAGAGGGTAGCCCAGATCTCTCGAGCAGTGGTGAGATGGCTAACACGCTCAAACTCACTAGGACCTAGACCAGAAAACAGAATGTTCACCGCTTTGCTATTGTTCTGATGCTGGGCAATTATATCTGGAGATGTATCCTCAGCAACAGGCACTATGGTGAAAGTAGGGTGAACACAAATATCCCAAATTTCCGAGCTGTGACTCATAAGATAGGCTCGCATGCGAGTCTTCCAATAAGTGTAGCCAAAATCTTCAAGGGACGAGATTTTACGAGAGGAAGTCATGATCACTACCTAGGTTTAGAACCGGTTAAGGTATGGAAAAACCCTAACCTCGCTCTGATACCACTTGTAGGACCGAAAGTAGTGACCAGAGGGGGGTGAATGGGCGCCTAAAAATTTCTTTTTAAATAAATGACCTACTCCTAACACCCAATGCACCTCAACAACCAAATAACAATAACAAGGTAGATCATAGGAATTTAAAGTTATCTAGCCTAAAAATGACTGGTGTCTTAATTGAAATGATATTAAAGATAAACTAAATAAAAATACTGTAGTAAATAAAAACACCTAGATATATCACTAAATATTTAAATTGCAGTCTAGAGATTAATCCAGGAATAAACCTAAAATATTTCATGTGAATCTAGAATAAAAATATTACTGCGTCTAATAATATTTTTTTATGAGCAGATTAAAAATACTTAAATAAAATAAGCAAGCACTAATAATATTTTTGCAGATAAAAATTTAACCACGAAATTTCTAAACAGATATGCAGCTAATTAAGAATAGTTAAATATTTGTTTAATTAAACAGCTGAAAAATAGGAGATTAATACAACTAACTTGCATAAAAATTGTTCTTTCTTCATTTCCGCACGCAAGTGCTGTAGGCTTCGCGGGACGGAGATCAGCGCCACGTGAAGCTGATGCGGCAGAAGTACTTGGTCCCTGTAGTAGCGGGTCCCACGCGATGATGACCAACCTGCAGCTAGCCACGTAGCCTGCTACCGCCGTGCGTTGCCTGCTCACGCTACAGTCTTCGTGCGCCGAACACCTTGCCACGGTTGCAGAAACCGCTTGCCGCTGTTGAAGCTGCTTGCCGAAACTGCTTGCCTTACCGAAGCCGCTTGCTGATCACGCACGTCAATACATGCAGCTGACGGAGGGAAAAGCTGCCACTACACGCTACACGCAGCTAGTGGGTCCCACAGAGAAAAGCTGGGCGCCTTGCTTGCTCCGCCACGCAGTGCTGTTCTCCGCACCGAAACCCGCGCCTGGCTGTCGCCGAGTGCTGCTGCGCTGTCTGGCCTGCTGGCCCTACTGAGCAGATGTGCTTCACGAGCGAAGCCGTGCAAAGTAGAAACCGGCGACGAAAGCAATGAGGAATAAATGACGGCGATGAAAAGTTTTCAGATCTGAAAAACTTGCAGCCAAATAAAACATGTGGACTGTAGATTGATTATTGAAAAATAGTCACCCTATCCCTAGGGGGTAGGGGCCTATTTATAGGCGACCCACTAATACATGAAAAGACTAATTTACCCCTATGGTAAATTACACTAACTCTAAAATAAAATTTGAAATTACTAAAATACCCTTAAAAAACAACTGAATCGAATACCGAATATTTTGGACTCAAATACTAAATATTAATATCCTAAAAACAAAATAATCATCGGTTGTCAGTTTTGCGCCGAAATTGACAAAGCGTCCACCGTCTTCGCACCGGGTACCCGGATTGGACCGACTCGATCCCACAGCTTCCTTAGCCCAGCAATCGCTCGTCGCCCGTGTACCTGAGTCAAATCCAGTCAACAGACCAGTGGATCCTCTGCCGCTCCTAGCCCATGTACTCAGATTAGGCCAACCCGACTCCGCGGCTCCTCTGCCCGGCTATCGCTTGCTGCCCGTGTACCTGAGTCACACGCGCCTAAGACACGACAGGTCTTCATGTCTCTTCTTGACTTCCGTTGACAATCACTCATCACATTTGGAACATAAGAACCATGCTCTTCAACATGGTTTCTCATAGTGTCACTTCAGGCTCTAATGCAGTGTCACCTGGGTAATGCATCAAGATCACCTCAGGCTCTAATGCAGTGTCACCCAGGTAAAGGCATTCTTAGTAGATCAGTGAAGAGCGGTTGAAAATATGCTTCCTCATCTCGTCCCACCGTCGACAAAAGTCAATGGAGGACTCTCGGCAAGCCAACCAATGTGTGATGTCACCAAAAGGGATACCGTCGGTCATGTGGAAAAGGTGATCCCAGTCCAAGCGGCCCCTGACTTCTCCACGCACTTGGAGATGGTTGATGAAGAACAAATGGGGAGGAAGCTTACCAAAACTAAACTGCCTTGCGAAGACCAATGGGTGATAGAATTCATACGAACCCATCTCAGGACGCTCTATAGTGAAATTGATAGCCAAAAGACAAGGAAATATCAAGACCTTGAAAATGCGAGTAGATTCCTCGTCTCGAAGCACGTTAGGTAAAACTAGCCAATAGGGGCATTCATATTCCGAGTACTCATAGGGGTACCAGATGGTTCGATCAAAAAATCTAAGATAGAAACCCTTAAAACAGGTGGCTAATGGTTCAAAGATAAAGGGAAGGCAGAATGACATGCAACCGCTTCACCCAAAGAACATCATCAATGGAAGATGGGGGTGGCCGATTCTAGAAAATTGGTAGGAAATCGCATGGAACAGAAAGTGGGCCCACCGGTAATATCGACTGTATAGATATTGATCCAGAGCTAAAGAAGCCTCCATGGACCATGGGGTTAGCCGACAGGATCGCGATAGCTTGACTGACACAAGATGGAGAAGGTGGTATGGAGCTCCAAGAAGGTATTAGCCAAGAGGGATTTTGATGTAGGTGGCGAGTTGTTCTGCCCAAAATTGAAACCGAAATGTTGGACCTAAGGTAGACACACAAAAGACAAACATCTCTAACCAGAGGGTATGAAAGGCCACATGTTCAAGGGTTTCTACGGGGCCTATCTTTTTATCGTACCTTTTAATGTATCTGCCCCAATTATCGATGGATTTGGTACCAAGGCGATGGATCGGTTTGGAATGGAAGAAGGAAGGGACGACCAATGAGTCGATATCAAGACAAGTAAGAAAGATAACATCGAGTGAGGAGGGACTCATCAGCCCATGCCAAAAAATGAAGGCATTCAGGGCATCGAACTAGAAGTAGCAAGAAGCAGCAAGCGAGAGGTCGATGTAGTGTCCAATATCAATTTCATCCAGAAGGCACGGTAAGTGGCCAATACCCTAAGGTACCAGCCGCGCCAGCCAGGAAGAGAAGATGGAAAATACACGAAGGCAGAGTCCTAGTCAGAGGAAAGCATGGAGGAAAATTTAAAAGGGATTCGACAAGTTTCAGCATTGATAAAATCCGTAGGATCAAGGTCACCTTGGTGACCTAAGAAGAAACAAGAAGGGGAGTGACCATTGGGATCAATACTTGGTTCTACAAGTTCTACATGAAAGAAATCAAGAAGAAACAGTAAGAGAAAATGGGATGCATTGAAGAAATGTTGCAGGTGAACCAAGGAAAGGACGAAGAACAGTGGTAAGAACAACGCCGAAAGCTTACCTCAGAAATCATGTCGTGGGTTTGCCATTTCTAGATCACTGGAGTCTAGGACTGACGAAGAAGGCAGCGGGCGTGATGGGTCGTGAGTGGTGATTGGGATAAGAACGGAGATGAACTCGGGAAGGAAGAAGTACTGTGCGCAGAGGGCATAAAAGAGAGAAGAAAGTGCTTGGCGGATACTTATAGAATGAAAAGAAACCCCTCGACAACTGAGTCAACCCTATCCTAGTGGGTTTGGAGGGACCACCTCCAACATTTAGCAAAAGGTAATCATGAGTACGGTTCTATAAACGTCGAAATGTTTGTAGGCCTGGGATTGGGGGAACATAATCTTTAGCCTAAAGATACCACTACAGGACTATGTGGAAAGAAACCTGGTCCGACACGACGATATCCATCATAGTCATCCATGGCCAAAGAAGGAAAATTTGGAAAGAAGAAGAAGAAGTGGAGTCGATTCCCTACTTATTGTATAAAATTACTGAAAGATGAAGGGTTTTGGATACTAGCAGTAAATTTGAGAAGACGTTATAGAAGGACGTTTGAAATGACGTGATGGCAGAGGGTGATGATGACCGATAATTTTGAAGCATCTATTACCCCTTAATACTCTGAAACTGGGGGGGGTGTATTCATGCCATGATTTGGTAAAAGCCCAGGTCCACTAAGGATGTTGCACGGTCAACAGAAGTCAATGAAGTTCGGTCAAAAGTGGCCAGAGAAGCCCGTCCATGCTGTTACAACTTGACCGGATATGAAGAACCCGATAGTGGTAAAAGAAGATAAAGATTATCTAGAAGTGGTTAAGATAGGTTACTTGGATGGCAAGGCTCTAGACTATAAATATGTATCCCTTCATTAGGTCAAAACAACAACCAACCCACCCAAGGCTTTCCATGGTTAATCCCAGTGGGATTCGACACTCGTAGCTAGGCTGCATTGTTCTGATCTCCGGCGAAGATATGAGTGCCACCACCCCCAATGATCTTATTGATTAAGTTAGTGTCCTCATAGTTGCATCAACCTGATCTCTTGAGGCATCGACTGAAATAGTATGATTGCCAGTTTATGTCGGTGTATTGGCTAGGTCTAATACTGCATCAAATTGATCTTTTATATTGATGTGATTGAGGTGTGGTAGTTTGAGGCTTCATCGGTTAGGTATGACATCTCTTTCTATTGTATCTTCTTCATGTTGTATATTGTTCATCTAAATAAAGTGTGGCCGATACTTTGAATTATTTTTAAGTTCATCGTGACTAGCTACTGTCTTGGTTAGGTCCAATATTGTTATTATGATGATTTTGATGATACAGATGTGTTATCTGTCATGTTTTATTTATTTCTAATGGAGTACAAGCCGATAGGTTATCTTCAATTCAATATTAAATTCTATCTGCCATCGGGAAGGGCTCATCGGCCCATATGCGTGAATTGTCCATCTCATCGGTCGATGGCACATTTTCCCTGGTTTCTCTTTCTTGGTCATCGACCTTATGGCCAATTGGCGTTATTCGCTCACGATTGTTTTATTCTCACCGCAGTCATCGGCTTGGCAACCGATCGACTTTGCTATTAATCATATTTTATCTTTTCCATTATTAATTGTAGGGTCAAACTGATTGGCATGCCTTGAACTCTTTTTCTAAGATTATAGGACCTGCACTGGAGTTAACCATATCTCCTAGGCCATGCGTGTGTCAAGTGTGACCAAAAAATACACCAACAAGCCCCCAATGACTGATCCATATCCCATGCCGAATCAGCAGGAAGATGATTGGGTGAACCAAATCACTGAATTTATTTGGGACTAGTTTGGGCTTAAACCTAAAGACCATACGTACGTGTATTGGCGACCGTACCTGGAGTGGTTTGATCGGGTGCCTCTACCGAACCAATAAAAGAGTCCTGATTTCACCAAGTTTTTGGGGAAAGCCTAGTTTCCACGATCGAGCAAATCAGTCGTTTTCTTGTCAAGTGTGATGAGGCATTGGCTGAGGAAGCACTCAAGGTCTAGTTCTTTCCATTGTCACTATCAGGATCAACCTTCACGACTTCGCATGGTTCTCGTCATTAGTAGTGAACTCCGTCAAAAGATGGGCCAATCTGGAAAAGAAGTTTCACAAGTATTTCTTCGCCAGCATCCATGAGATGAAAGCTTTTCAACTTGACAGTAGTAAGATAGAGGATGGAAGAGTAGGTGCATGATTATGCACAAAGATTCCGCAATGTGAGAAGCATATGCTATAGCATGAACACCAGCGATACGCAATTGGGTGAATTAGCATTCCATGTACTCCTAAATCCAATAAAGGAAAGGTTTTCATCACAAGAATTTGAGAGCCTCTCACACTTGGTACAGTGGGCATTGGCCCATGAGAGATGATTCTAGGAAACAAAAAGGGACCAATATCAGAAGAAGGTGGCGTACACTCAGGCGTACCATTCAGACTCCGATGGGATAGCGGGTCCGATGCAGAAGTCGGTTTGGCCGAATGGACCAAGAACAAGAAATTGATCGCATGTCCTTGGGTAAAAGGCATGTGATAAATAAAAAGTACGATCAATAAGGTCGATAGGATATTCGACCTGTTGCTTAAAGAGAAGTAGATCCAGTTGCCACCCAATCACATGATACCGCTTGTCAATGAGTTGAAGAAAATGAAATACTGTAAGTGGCACAATTCCCCATCTCACTGTTGGGGAATAGGGGAGCTATGCTAGCCGACAAATTCAAAATTTACGCCCTAAGCCTAAGACTCATGCCTGTGGGAGATCATGGATCGGTACCTTCTATCACGAGATGCGCTAGGTGCAGCGGAAGAAGATGTGGGAGTAGCGCGTCAAGCCTATCCTCGCTTCATCCTTGCTATCCTTCGCCGATCCGATCAATGAAGACGATGTAGTCATTCACATATAGATTTCCACGTGTGTCGCTATTGGAGCAATTCCTCCACGGAGTCCACACGTATAGGGATGGAGTACCTCCCACGGAAGTGTGCTAGTACCGCACGTGGGAGCCGAGGATCCTTGACCTCAACGATTGAGATCAAGAAAAGAAGGAGAAAACTCTTTGGTGGCTTTGTATAATCTAGGCTTATTGCTTGTTATAGGACGTCCTCCTCCTCTCCTTTTATAGGGCCGAAAGCCCCCTGGTCGTTCTCATCTCCGAAACCTCAAAACCATAACAGATCCAATCTGTTTGCCCATGTCGGAGCTTCTGATTTTGGATCGGAACTTCTGATAGGGTATTTTAGGTCTCCCGATATAGTACGACATGCAACAGATCTAATCTGTTATCGCTCACCTCAGAACTTCCTATCAGTACAAAATTCCACTATTCCGAATCGGAACTTCTAGCTCGTCGGAACCTCCGATACCATATCAGAACTTCCAAAGCAACATATGCTCTCTGTATTTAGACCAGATAATAATCGGAACTTCCAATACTAGCTAACGGAACTTCCGATCCACAGAATTTTCTTGGTCATATCCTTCAATCTCCTACTTACACAACAACCAATTCATTGAATGTTTTTAATCCATCCCTTTAAGTGTGTGACCCAATAGGTTCATACATTAATGGTTGTTCACCGGAAACCGTTTCCAACTCAATGATCAATAGCACTACCTAGAAGCACATATTGACCCCTGAAAGCGTACAAAATCAAATTTTCGTGAACATTGATATACGCAAGGACTAGTCCCTTTACCACACACCATCAGACAAGCTCAAGGCGAGATACATGCCACACTTGTTGGCTAACTAGACATTATCACTCGATCAAGTATCAGATTCAAATCATGACTATCTCAAGTACACATTCTAGAATCAAATGACGATCTTAGGTCTAAGGACTCTGCAGGTACACCATTTCTGATGAAAACTGTTGGCACATTACAATAACAATCCCAACAGTATCTCAAGTAGATATGTCCAACACTATGTTCACCAACATGTGTCCACGTCACTGATTTGACATCTCTATGTCTATCATCCATGAAACACAATCATCAATCAGTCGGATGTGATAATCCATGTATAATCAATGTCCCATATGATGACAAGATTAGGGACCCTTTTGAACAACATCGTCATAAAGCAAATAGTTTCACATAACAAGTCATACTCAATAATTAAATGCAAATGATATTTATTCAAGAAACAAGATAACAATTATCCTCATACATTAGCATAGACTCTACTAGCATCTTCCACATACAAATGACTCACTGTCGCAAGTATCTAATACCCATGGAGCTCATATGCACCTCATTCTTGGTATGTGGAAGAGGCTTCATCAACGGATCCATCATGTTCAAATCCGTGTGCACCTTGCAAATCTTCACATCACCTCTCTCAATGATCTCGCAGATTAGGTGATATGCCCGATGTATATGTTTGGATTTCTAGTGCGATCTAGGCTTCTTGGCTTGCGCAATGGCACCACTATTATCACAATAGAGGTCCACTGGACTGGACGCTCTAGGAACAACACCTAGCTCTGATCCGAACTTTCTGATCCAAATGTCCTCCTTCGCAGCTTCTGAAGAAGCGATATACTTAGCTTCTGTTGTAGAATCAGCCACCATCTCTTGCTTGGAACTCGTCCAACTCAGTGCGCCTCCATTGAGGAAGAACACACAGCCAGATTGCGATCGAGAATCATTTTTATCGGTCTGAAAGCAAGCATCTGTGTAACCACTTACAACGAGCTCCTATTCACCACCATATACTAGGAACATTTCCTTAGTCCTTCTCAAGTGCTTGAGGATACTCTTTACTATAGCCTAGAGACTTTCACCCGGGTTCGATTGGAACATGCTCATTACACTTAGAGCTTATAACACATCTGGGTGTGTACATAGCATGGCATACATGATGGATCCAATTGCGGAGTCATACGGGATCACACTCATCTTCTCTAGCTCACCAGGTGTCGCAGCACACTAAGTCTTACTAAGAGAAATATCATGTGACATTGCCAGAAAACCCTTCTTAGAATTATGCATTTTTAACCGATTCAAAACATTGTCAATGTACATACTTTGGCTTAATCCTTTTAACCGTTTTGATCTATCTCTATAGATCTTAATGCCAAAAAAGTATGTTGCTTCTCTAAGATCTTTCATCGAAAAACTATTTTTCAGTGAAGTCTTGACAGCATTCAACAAAGGAATATCATTCCTGATCAATAATATATCATCCACATATAAGAGCAGAAATATGAGTGAGCTCCCACTAGCCTTCTTGTAAACACAATATTCTTCTTCGTTCTTGATGAAGCCAAACACCATAAATGTACTTTAGCAACTTGCAAACATTCTCATCATTTCTTGGACTATCAAGACCTTCAGGTTGTGTCATGTACACATCCTCACTTAGGTTTCCATTTAGGAAAGCCATCTTGACATCCATTTTCCATATCTCATAATCATAAAATGCGGCAATTGCTAGGATGATCCGATTAGACTTAAGCATAGCAACAGGCGAAAATGTTTCATCATAATCAACACCTTGAATCTGTCTGAAACCTTTCGCCACCAAACATGCCATATAGATGTGAACATTTCCATTAACATCTATCTTTTTCTTGAAGATCCATTTACACTTAATAGTTTTTACACCATTGGGTGGATCAACCAAGTTCCAAACTTGGTTAACTCGCATGGAATTCAACTCGGATCCAATGGCTCCAAGCAATTTCTCAGAGTTTGGTCACATCACTACTTCCGCATAGGTCTTGGGCTCATCGTTGTCCAACAACAACACGTAGTGATGCCTAGTGGTAAAGAACATGTACCTCTCTGACGCATGGACCACTCTCCCAGACCTTCGTGGGGCTAGCGCATGTACAAAGGCTCCGCAACACTTTGCTCATCCTGTTGTTGTTCAGTGGGATCTGGAATACTTTCTAGCGGCTCTCAAACCTCTTAGAGATGCACCATCCTCAAACTAACTCCTTTTGAGAGAAACTCTTTCTCAAGGAACACACCATTCCGAGCAACAAACACTTTGTCCTCTTCTCTATTATAGAAATAGTATCCTTTGGTTTCCCTAGGATACCCCACAAAGAAGCACTTGTCAGACTTAGGACAGAGCTTGTCAGACGTCATACGTTTGACATACGCCTGACATCCCCAAATCTTTAGAAAAGACAAACAGGGATGCCTCCTAGACCACATTTCATATGGCGTCTTCTCTACTGACATAGATGGAACTCTATTAATCGTGAACGTTGTGGTTTCTAGAGTGTAACCACAAATGGATAATGGATGATCAGTGTGACTCATCATGGACCGCACCATATCCAATAAAGTGTGGTTTCTCTTCTCAGACACCCCATTCCATTTGGGTGTGTCGGGTGGAGTCAGCTGTGGAACAATTCCACACTGCTTCAGATGATTACTAAACTCATGGCTCAAATATTCACCCCCATGATCAGATCGTAGAAATTTAATTGTCTTGCCCGTACGATTTTGTACTTCATTCTAGAACTCCTTGAACTTTTTGAAGGATTCCTACTTATCCCTCATCAAGTAGACATAGCCATATCTACTAAAATTGGCAGTAAAAGTTATAAAGTACTGAAAACCTTTCTTAGTCATGTGATTCATTGGACCACAAACATCAGTACATACTGTAACACCCAAAATTTTCAAAGAAATGAAAATATTATTTAATCTATTTTCCTGGAATTATTTATTTTAGAAATACCTTTAATGCCCTCCTTAACCTTTTTGAACTAGAACCTAGATGAGATGGCCAAACCAGAGGCAAGAAAATTTTGTATGAGTTCCCAAGACCAAAATATATTTTTGAGAATTTTTTTACAATTTTTTATCAACCTTGGAAGTAGCTCAAATATTTTAAATCAATTTCTGTAATTATTTTTAATCAGAAAAGCATTTAAACAGTAACGGGCGCTCTCGCTCCCTTTCTCCCCTTCCCAGCCAGCCCAGCCCGTTACCCTCGTGCGCCTCGGACTGACACCCGGACCCCACCCGTCAGAGACCCCCTCTCTCCTCACGCGCGCGCCCGACCGCCCGACCCCACCTATCGGCGCCAACCGGCTCCCTCTCTTGGCCGACCCCGACCCCACTCGTCAGCCGCCGCACCCGTATGCTCGCGCCCGCTGACCGCCTTGGCCCACCTGTCGGACCCATCGTCCACCTCGCGCCACCAGCCCCAAATCACACCGGCTGACGACCCCGCCTCGGATCCGCCTCACTGGCCCCTCCCTCATTCAATTGGCGCCGGTTTAATGCACCCCGAGGCCCGCTGGCCGTTTAATCGCGTTAAGTGCATGTTTTAGCCCCCGGGAATGTAGCACCGTGCATGTCCGAGACCTCGCTGGCGAGTAAAAGCCCTCCCCTCGGCTTTCCTTGCATGCGAGCCCCTCCGACGCCCCTACTTAAACCCTTGGCCTCCACCGCGTTCGACCCCCATGACAATTCGCTGTGAGATCGAACAGAGCGCCCGTAGCACTCTTTCTAACTCTCCACCACCGTCCGCACTTCGGTCACCGCTCACCGTTGCCGGTTACCTCCTCCGTCCTCGCCGACCACACCATTGTGACCGCAAGGACCTCACCGACCTCGTCCACCCTTCCGCCGTCGATGAACCCCGCCGGAACACCATCGCCGACGAGAAACCCGAACCACTCCGCCGTCTACCCTCGTCGCCGGCCACACTCCGTCGACCTCTCGCCTCGCCTAAGGTATCCCCGTGCTCCCCTTAGCATCCTCTTTCCGTTTCTGGGCTTAGCTAGGGCCGCCGTCGCTCGCCGTGGACTCTGGCCCACTCGCCGTCGCCGGAGAAGATGACCGGCATGGGCTGAGTACTCGTGCCGTGTCGGATTCGCTCCCAGCCGTGCGATCCAGATCCAACGGCGGAGATTAGATCATTCTCGCGGTTTAATCTGATGCGTCGGATCGTAGCGAATCGGTACGTTTTAATCTCGTGCGTCCATCGGTATTTAAAACCCCGCATTCGATCTGAGCCGCACGATACGTATCGGTTCAGCGTTTTAATCCTGGCCGTCCGTGACAACTTAACTCCCCCGCCTCGCCCGTGACCGCCCGATCGCGATTCAACGGTGGATCTGGATCCGGCGCACGCGCACAGTGCGCGGGTTCACTGTGAGCCCGGCTCAATGTGGACACGAGGCTGTTTTGGATTTAATTTAAATTCCAGAAATGGTTTTAAACTTCTAAAATTCATATCTGGCGCATTTTAACTCCAAAAATTATCATTCCAATTCCAGAAAATTTGTAACTTTATTCTCTACATGTTAATGCAATAAAAACAGTATGTTTACTTTGAATATTTCATTCTTATTTAATAAAGTATTCAATTGCCCTTAGAGTAAATTACAAATTTAGTTATTTAAATTTCAGCAAAATTTATATTTATTCATTTCCTGTTAATATAATGAAACCACTAAGTTTTCTCTGGACCTCCTATTTTTAATTAGTTAGAAAACTTAAAATAAGATTATTCACAATTAAAACCCCTTTTATAAAGGACCATATTTCATTATAATTCATTTTAAATATCCATAAAATGAATTTCAGAAACCTAACACCTTTATTTTCCTTAAGTTAACCCAAGCAAAACCTTTATGCTTGTTGTGTGATTTTGTATTGTTTATTGAATGTTATGTTTATTATTCATGTTAAAAAGACTACGACGCCACTGAGGAGCCGGAATACTTCCCGGAAGTTCCTCCCTCCCCTTTCCCTGAACAAGGCAGGTCACCAAACCAATCTTTTGAGCATATTGAACCCATGCTTTATTAAACTATCGCTAAAACACATAGATATACATGCATTAGTCAAATGAAACCCTTACAAAATATTTATTAGGATCTCCCGACCTTGATGTGCAACCCAAGCCATGCTATCTAGCCTAAACTCCTTGTCACCATATGATTAGTACTATTAGCTAGTGTCCAATGTATCGACATGATTGCTATAGGATTAAAAACGAGTCGTAGCAACTTGGTTCTACTATATGATCCCCGTTATTCTTATCCTTGGAATTCTGTCGGTGATGGAGTTGTGGTTGTGAGTGAATGCATGGTGGGTTCCGGGTGCAAGCTAGGGCATTGGTCGGTAGCACCCGGGGCACTATAAGGACCGGTCTGAGAGATCCATTGCAATACACTTCCGTACTAACCACAAGTCTAATGGGTAAGTCCTAACTAAGGTATGGAGTGTTCCAAACCGAGTCCACCACTTGGAGATGGGTCAAGCAGCACCTGCGGGTGGCCTGTATCGACGTGGCGCAAAAGGGGGCGCGACGTTAGCCGGGATGCGGCCCGGCGCGCCGGCGAAACCTAGAGCGGGTGGTTATCGCTTGGAGCATTTCATGTCGAGGTTTTGGCACGAGTTCCCGTGGTATGGGTCATCTCATTACACCTTGGTATTTGGGATGAGTGCGTGCCTTGTGGGTACAGTAGTACACCTCTGATCAGAGTCATAAATCTTTTCGAAAAGCTGAGCCCACGGTCAAGGGCGGGTTGCGTGACATCCCACAGTTAGTTTAATTTTGTAATGAATGTGCATAATGGTTTCGCATGTAAGTACTGTGGTGCGAGGAGGGAAAACGTACTCCTCAAGTTAGATGGTATTATTGATATTCATGTTTACTATTCCGCATGATTAAATTTGACTACACTAAATGCAATAACTAAAAAATGTACTTTTCCGCACTTTTAGCCATTGCCCTTCCTTTGTTATTATCTTGCATTATTACTTGCATTTGCGGTGGCTTGTTGAGTACTTTTTGTACTCATACCCGTTGGACACACCATTCAGAGGATGCCTACTACGAGGATGGTCTGGAGTAGCGACCCAGTCAAGAAGAAAGATCTTGAAGAAGGCGTTCGTCATGCAGTTTATAGTTGTTTTACCATTTCTATTTAAACTCTTATGTAATAATATGGTCTGCGCACCATGAATGTTTGCCCGTATGTACGATGCCGCATGATGAACCTCTTGTTATTATTGTTTTTCTATGAAATTCAATAATGTTCTGATTTCGATAAATCAGGGCGCCACACATACTATTGCCAACAGCTCACTCGCCCTCTCACTCTGTCCAGTGAAAGGCGTCTTTGTCATTTTACCAAGTAAGCAAGACTCACATGTGTCATATGATTCAAAATAAATGACTCCAAAAGTACATCACTATGGAGTTTCTGCACACGCTTCTCATTTATATGACCTAAACGACAATGTTAGATGTAGGTAGGATTCAAATCATTGAGTTGTTGTTTCTTAGTACTAATGTTATAAACGTGTGCATCCTCGAGACTCAGAATATACAATCCATTCACTAATGGACAAACACCATAGAGCATGCCATTCGAAAATATTGAACAACTCTTGTTCTTTATTACGAATTCAAAACCATCTTCCTCTAAACATGAAGAAGAGATAATGTTTCTGCCTAAGGGGGGAATGAAATAAAAAGTATTTAACTCCAAAACAAGTCCTGAAAGCAGCGACAGTGAATACACGACGATGGCCAACACTGCAACCTTTGCACCATTCCCGACATGGATATCCAGCTCACCACTTGCACACTTTCTTACTCTGCTTAGCCCCTGCAACGATTTGCAAATACCCATGAATCATTTGGACGAGTAGCAAGATTAATTTCAACAACATTAATACGTGAAGCGGATTAATACTTCCCTTCTTGTTCTTCTGCTCTTCCAGGCACACCTTGCAATTGCGCTTCCAATGCCTAGAGTTGTGGAAATGGTGGCACACATTATAGTTGGCAGGACTAGACCTGGACTTTCAAGTCTGTTTAGACTTCGTACTAGAGATCCAATCTGTAGTCTTAGCTTTTTTCCTCCTCTTTTTGCCATCATTCTGAACCAACATCACTTGATTAGGAGATTTCCTAATATACTCCTCAGCAGTTTTAAGCATCCCATGCAACTTAGCTAGTGTCTTCTCCAGTACAACCATGTTATAATTCATAATGAATGGCTCAAAGCTTAGTGGGAGCGACTGGAGAATGACATCTATAGCGAGGTATGGATCCAATAGAGTGCCTAATCTCTCTAGAGTCTCTACGCAACAAATCATCTTGATCACATGAGGGCTCACTAGGCTCCCTTTAGCCAGGCTGCTACCAAACAATCACTTAGACACATTGTATCTCTCTGCTTTTACATGGTTCTTAAACATGCCCTTTAGACCTATGATCATATCGTAAGCATCACGTTCCTTGTATTGTTTCTGAAACTCAGAGGACATGTAGGCATGAATCAGACAACTGACATCCATGGAATCACTAGCATGCTTCTCATAAGCACACTTGTCTTCTACAAAAGCATATTCTCCTCGTTCATCATTGTGAGGTTCCTCCAGAACATAATCCTTTTTCTCTTGTTTGAGAACAACTCTCAAATTTCGATACCAATCCATAAAGTTTGTTCTGAATAATTTCTCATATTCAAGAATAGATCGCAAATTAAAAACTGGAATGCTCTTAATAGTAGAAGTAGTAGGTGCTATGATCTACAAATGATTAAATGCAAGGTTTAGCACTATGCAATGTTTATCATCTATCCAATAAAAGATGTTCCACTATTTTAAACCAAGTCAACTCCCTCTAATAACTAATAGTAGCGCAAAATCCATGGTCACGCTATCTCCTAGTGAGCTTTGGCATCACTGCTAGAAGCTAGTTGACATAGGTAAGGAACTCCTTGCTAATCACATCGTATGTGATTTTGTCGTTGGAGAAGCATCCAATGCTCAACCCCAACTCCTATGCTCAAAGGTCCAAAACCGTTTTGATAGCCTTGTCAAGTGAACCAATACTATGATGCATAAGTCTGATTTCCGCCCCAACTGGTCGAGATAAAATATAGCACCCTGCTTTGGCAGACCCACTATCGATGAGCACGAACCTTGGTGGGTGTAGCTATTGATAAGAGCATCAATACTTTATTTTCTGAGGGAAAACTATTCTAACACTGTAACTTTCCTAGCGCACAATAAACATGCAAGAATAGAATAATAGGAACATAAGAAAGCATCAAAGGCAATCATATTAACTGTGACATAGCATGGCCTCTTTTTCACATGACGATTTACATCTCCATGGATCCCATCATTGAGTGCGTTCTACCGGCCTCCATGAAGAGTACTAGTCCATCTCGCATAGTCTATACTAATTACATGGGCCGAAACACCGCAGAAACTACATGCAAGCCGTAATAAATTTTAAATCAGCCTTGGGCTATAAATAACCATGACATGCATGCCATATTTAATTTACATTCATTGCATGCATGTCAGACATCATATTTATCTAAGGCCATGCCAGTTACATCATTCTCTGCAAAACAAATTTAGGCGAGCAATCTTAAAGTAATTGGATTATGGATCTGAAAACCCCATGTTAACAGGCTCGATTTTTCAAATTTGCGTGGGTCAGAACTTCCGATCTGGCATCGGAACATTCGATCCCTCGGAACTTCCTATCAATATCGGAATCCCTCACCGCAATAATTGCTTTCTGTATCGAATCAATATTCAAAGTCGGACATCCGATTACCATCAGAACTTCTGATCATTATCGAAACTTCTGATTTGACGCAGATAGAAACAGATCTAATCTGTTATTCCACCATGTATATCTATTTATGAGGGATCAAGATCAAACACTACTCACGTAGGCTCTTATACCATTATTGTGGAATTAGGGAGCTACGCTAGCCGGCAAATCCAAAATTTACGCCCTAAGCTCAAGACTAATGTGCGTGTGAGATCATGGATCGGTACCTTCTAGCACGAGATGCGCTAGGTGCAGCGGAAGAATATGTTGGAGTAGCGCGTCAAGCCTATCCTCACTTTGTCCTTGCCATCCTTCACCGATTCGATCGATGAAGATGACATAGTCATTCGCATGTAGATGTCCACGAGCGTCGCTATTGGAGCAACGCCTCCACGGAGTCCACACGTACTGGGATGGAGTACCTCCCACGACAGCGTGCTAGCACCTCTCGTGAGATACGGGGATCATTGACCTCAACATTGGAGATCAAGAAAGGAAGGAGAGAACTCTTTGGTGGCTAGGTCTAATGTAGTCTTATTGCTTGTTCCACGACGTTGTCCTCCTATCCTTTTATAGGGATGAAAGCCCCCTGGTCGTGCTCCGGAGGTAGAGTGTAGGCTTCGATTTGGTCTTGCTGCCATGTGTTGGGCTTCGCTCCTCGTTCGAAGATTGTTTTTCTATGAACTTTGTTGGACCGGAAACGGCGACTAGAGGGGGGGGGTGAATGGGAGCTTTTAAAATTTCGGGCTAAAAACTAGCCTTTGGTTTCAGTTCTGTCTCCTGCGGAACAGGCTTCGAACACTACCTTCGAAGGTCTGGTTCGGAGGTACTTCGACACCTTCGAACAAAGGCTTCGGAGGAGCAAAAGTTCGAAGCCAAGAAGACTTCGCTCCACTTACAACCCTCGAAAATCTACTCTGCTAAGTCAGTGCAGGCTCCGCACACAGGGTGCTTCGAGCAGGCTTCGCACTTCACCCTTCGCAAGAGTGGACATCCCTCTGAGGACTTCGACCAAGTACTTGGCAGCAGCAACTGGTGCTGAGCTTCGTACACGAAGGTCTACACGCACACAAACAGACTACACTAGGGGCTTCGACACAAGAAGCAAAACGAGCAACAATCAGGGCTTCGCTAGTAAGCAGCGAGGTCACGCCTCCTGTTACACAAAGCGAATGCACACTGACAAAACACACCTCGCACGAAAAACAACCTTCGCCTCAACAGGCTTCGGTGCACTACAACAGGCGAGGTATGCAATGCGAGCTCAAGCAAAAGCATAGGAAAACAGGGCTTCGCCGCTTGAACAAGGAACACAGAAAATGAACTCTCTGGATGTATTCAATCAAAGTATGTGGCTACAGGAGCTCAACAGTAAATGCTCAAAGTGTTAAATGTTACCTACCGAGCCCCCATATTTATAGCCTACAGTTCACCCAAAGGAAATGACTACACTACCCCTAGGGTTTACAAAAGATTTGTCTCTACAGAACTAAGGGGTACAAAAGGTAGTCCACCTTTATTTTGGAGGCTTCTCTGTCAGCTTTGCAGAGGGGACAGTGTCAGCCTTTTACAGAACAGACAGTGTCAGCCTTTGCAGTCTTTGACTTTCTGCAGCCTCCCTTCGCACGCGAGGGTGCGGAAGCTTCGGTGAGAAGACTAAAGCCAGATGGCCTTCGCTCCACCGAAGTATGTCTCCGATACAGTGACGGTTTTAAGCCGAAGCTGTCAAAGCTCTTGAGCCTTCGCACCAACACCTCCGGAGTGGACCACCACGGCTTCGCAGCTTCACCCAGCTCGAACTCCGTCAGTCCGTGTACCGAAGCCATGCAGGCCGAAGTACCTCAAGTAAACCTTGCTCCGGAGCTAGCCTTGCTCCGAAGCCTTCCTCCCTCCGAAGCCCCACCTTCGGAGTACCACCCTTCGAAGTCCCTCCTTCGTCTAAGGCCTCCGCATGAAGCATTCCATGAGCACTCCGTCGCAGTGCCTCTCCCCGAGCACACTCCTCGACGAGCCTCACCCGGACCATGCCTTCGATGCGCCTCGACTTTTGAGACCTTCGTCGGGTACCTTCGAATGTCTCCCTCCGGAGCACACTTCGAAACCCTTGCCTCCGCAGAGGACTTGTTCCACCAACTCCGAAGTCACTCCATTCGGAGTACCTTCGAAGTACCTCACCTCCGAGGACTTTGTCTCGGAGTACCTTCACCAGGAGCCACGCTCCGCACTCTCTGCCTTCACCTGGCACACCTCGACCCGAGGACCGACCCGAACCACCTTCGCAGCCACCGTGACGGAGCTCCCCGCTCCCCTGGCATCAAGCCTCCCGCTTGACCCAGGTTCACCTGCTGCGAACCTTGTCCGTCGCCTCCGAAGTCCCTGTGCACCACCGACAAACAGACAAGTGTTTCCAGTACTCCGGAGACCTCTCCGGGTTAGCAACCTCCGGCACACACTCTGGTGTACCGCCCAAAGTACCGAAGCCTTCGGTACGAACCCAATCATCGCGTACTGTCGGACCCCTCCGACAGGCACACTCCGCTGCACAGCTGCAGCAAGCAAACACCGAACACACTTCGGTGACACCACCTCCGAACACACTTCGGAGGTCCAACCTCCGAACACCCTTCGGAGGTACCCTTCCAACAGAGGGTAAAAAGTCTATCAATCACTCATCACAAAACACCGAAACCAACCCTTGGTTTCTCAATCTCCCCCTTGATGAGTGCATTGACAACCAAATCGAAGTTCAAGAAAATATAAAAACTTTCAGCACACAAGTGACCATAAAAACTCAGAAAAGAGCCAAATCATGTCACTTGATAAAAGAATTTTCCTCCCCCTTTCTCAAAAGAGTAAAAAGCCCTTTCGGCAATAAAAACTCCCCCTGAGTTAAATTTTCCCTTTGGCAATAAAAAATCTTCTCCCCCTTTATGTCAAATTTTCTCCCTCTTTGAAATTATACCCCCTTGCGGCAGAGAACGAAGCAAATCTCTCCCCCTTTGGCAATGCAAGCATCAAGGAGCATGTAAAAGATGCAAAGCTTCGAAATGAACAGAAATGCAAAGACATATGGAGCAAAAATATGCCAATATTAATACCAATGACCATGTGCTCAGCTCAAATTAATATTCTCTAAAAACATGATGATGCATGTGAATTTATCATTTTTGAAATAAAAGCATCACCACTTAGTCAAGGAAACTAGACAAGTAAGAGCAAGGACTGCGCAAAGCTAGTCAATCTCTACTCTAGACAGACAAGTCCAGTTCAAAAGGAGCTTGAAAAGCAAACTTGATAATCAAAGAATTTTGTTGTTCTTGTCTTAGTGCCAGGGGTTATTTGTTTGTCCACCTTATACTTTCCAATCAGGCCAAGCCTAGGCATGAAAGCCATAAGAAGCTTAAGGCAATGATTTTGGCAAACACTACACTATTCCAGTTCAGACCAATGTGCAATGGTAAGCAGTCTAGAATAGGGTAGTGCGACAAACAAACCCACCTGGATCTTTTCTCTTAAAAGCATGCAAATCATGGAATTGTTGATTTTAACTAAGTGAACCAATGTTTGGCACTTTATGAATATCCATGAAAATGTAGAACAGTTTTCAAGTTGCAATTTTTAGCAGCCAATGAACAGTGTTTCGCTGTCAAGCAGATAAAAGATAGCTAAAGCAGTCCTGCCGAAACATGCTAGATTCAAGACTAAGCAGTGAGCATGATTTTGACTTTGAAAATAAAACATCATGCTCATGAATGTTCTAGATGAATTAAAAAGAGCTGAGCTAACATGATTTCATGAATTATAAGCAGGCATATAAGTGCACAATATGTAAATGCAATTTCAGCACAATTAGACAAGGGCACATCCATCTAAAACAGCTCCCCCTCACAAAATGCCGTAAGGGTGACAAATGCCAAGTTCCCCACGCAAGTAAGCAAATCGAGAAGCATCGAGGGGTTTTGTAAAAATGTCGGCTAGCTGGTGTTGGGTATCAACATATTGAAGTTCAATATCACCCTTCTCATTGTGATCTCTGAGAAAGTGATACCGTACATCAATGTGTTTGGTTCTGGAGTGATGAACCGGGTTGTTTGCAATACAAATAGCACTAGTGTTATCACAGAAAAGTGGAACACTCGTATAATCTAACCCGAAATCCCGCAAAGTGGATACCATCCACAAAATCTGAGAGCAACAGCTAGCTGCAGCAACATATTCGGCCTCAGCCGTCGATTGTGCAACACTAGACTGTTTGCGGGAAGACCAGCAAACCAGTGAAGTACCCAGAAAATGACAAGTACCAGAGGTACTTTTCCTATCAATTCTACACCCAGCAAAGTCCGCATCGGAATAACCTCGAAGACATAAAGATGAAGACGCTGAATACCATATGCCAAATTCAAGGGTGTGTTTGAGATACCTTAGAATGCGCTTAACCGCTTGGCGGTGCGAAGCTCGTGGTGAAGCCTAAAAACGAGCGCACAGACACACAGCGAAGTGTATGTCCGGCCTCGTGGCAGTCAAGTAGAGGAGGGAGCCGATCATGCTCCGGAACTCCTTCTGATCTACGGCTTCTCCATCTTCGTCAGGGTCCAATGCTACAGATGTAGCCATTGGAGTGGCGAGGGGCTTCGCATCGGACATGTCGAATTTCTTGAGCAGGTCCTTGGTGTACTTTGTCTGGTGGACAAAAGTACCTTGTTTGCTTTGCTTGATTTGCAAACCAAGGAAGAAGGTGAGTTCACCCATCATTGACATTTCAAATTCCCTGCTCATGGTATCTGCAAACTCGGCAACCAAAGCATGAGAAGAGCCACCAAAGATGATATCATCCACATATATCTACACTAGGAGGAAATCTTTGCCATGCTTGAGAGTAAACAAAGTTTTATCAACAGAGCCCATCAAATACCCTCGCTCAAGCAGAAAAGACTTAAGTCTATCATACCATGCCCGAGGGGCCTGCTTGAGTCCATAAAGAGCCTTATGAAGTTTAAGGACTTTATGTGGGTACTTGGGATTTTCAAAACCAGGGGGTTGTTTTACATAAACATCTTCACCTATGAAGCCATTAAGAAAAGCACTTTTGAAATCCATTTGATAGAGTTTGAATCCCCGGGATGTCGCAAAGGCAAGCAAAATCCTAATGGCCTCAAGGCGAGCAACAGGTGCAAAAGTTTTAGTAAATCAATCCCTTCTAGTTGAGAAAAGCCCTGAGCTATAAGTCTAGCCTTGTTTCTAACTATAGCCCCATCCTCCCCTTGTTTATTTTTGAAAATCCATTTTGTTCCAATGAAATGAAAATTTGGTGGAGGATCAACTAAAGTCCAGACTTGGTTTCTCTCAAAATTTTCAAGTTCCTCATGCATGGCATTGATCCAACTAGAATCAGAAAGAGCATGACTAACATCTAAGGGCTCGAAAGAAGCAACAAAAACAGAATTAGTGAAATGAGCGTGAGAACGTGTTACCCTTTGATCAAGCTCACCAATGATCTGCTCGGGAGGGTGCATCCTTTGAACATGGTGTGGAGCCTCGCGGCGGGATGCAGTCTCCCCCTCAACTTGTGCGTTGGAGTGGTCCAAGATGACCGATGTTGAGGTAGTCGCTTCGGGACCTCGTGCCGAAGTAGTTGAAGCGGGGTCAGCTTCGGGGGTTGACGTCGAGGGTAGTAGGGGTTCATCCTCGAATTCTCCGGGATCTTCGTCTTCAAATAAGGTCTGTTCCATGTCGTGTTCATTTGCCTGTTCAAAAGCAGAACTAACAGAGGGGGTTGATTCATCAAACGTCACATCACATGACTCGATGACAGTGTTAGTTTCCAAGTTATAAACACGATAGGAATGACCATGAGTAGTATAACCCAAAAAGATCCCGTCAGTAGATCGCGACTCAAATTTATCCAAGTTACCACGTTTTAGGATAAAGCAGCGACAGCCAAAAACTCGAAGATGAGTAACCTTGGGCTGTCTCCCAAAACGCAGCTCATAAGATGTCAAATTTAAAATTGAGCGCAAGAAGATTCGGTTTGAGATGTAACAAGCAGTGTTCATGGCCTCAGCCCAGAATTTTCTAGGAGTCCTATGCTCATCAAGCATCGTCCTAGCCATCTCAACCAAAGTGCGGTTCTTTCTCTCAACAACACCGTTCTGTTGAGGAACCCGTGGAGCAGAGAATTGATGTTCTATGCCATGCTCCATGCAAAAGTCAACAAAGAGACTATTTTTGAACTCAGTGCCATTATCGCTTCGAATGAATTTTAATGCACCAGGGAGTTCAGTGAAAAGTCTCAAAGCCAAGCTCCGAAAGTGTGCAAACACTTCATCCTTGCTGGCAAGAAAGAAGACCCAAGAGTAGCGAGAGAAATCGTCGACAATAACTAAAACATACCACTTGCCGCCTAAAGAACTAACCCGAGAAGGACCTACAGTGTCCATGTGGAGAAGTTCTCCGGGCTGTTCAGTCATCACTGTGGTGACTGGCGAATGCGAAGCGGCAATCATTTTACCATGTCGACAAGGAGCGCAAACTAAATTCTTCTCAAACTTGAGCTTGGGCAATCCTCGGATCAGACCTAGGGCGCTCAGACGAGCGAGCAACTCAAAGCTCATATGCCCTAGTCTCCTATGCCACTTCCAAAGCTCAGAAGTCGAATGTGCAACAAGACAATGAGAAGAACCAGATGACTCTGAAAAATCAGCTCCAAAAACTCTCCCAACCCTAAAGATCTTACACACCACAACGCCATCAGAATTGAGCACTTGCGAAGTATCGCGATGAAATCGCACTTCGAAGCCCTCATCAAGCAACTGAGATACAGACAGCAAATTGTATCCCAGGTTTTCAACCAAAGCAACATCTTTGAGAGTGAAGTTCGAATTAATTCTTACCACACCTTTACCTTTCACTCTACTCCTTCGATTGTTTCCGAAGGTGATATGTTCCCTTTGCTTGGTTGTGGTGAGGCTGGAGAACCATGCTGCATCTCCGGTCATGTGGCGCGAACAACCGGAGTCCATGATCCACGTGCCCTCCAAGCCTCGATCTGTCGCCTACACACGATAAGAATGTCTCGATCGCTCAGTGCTGGGGTGAGTGAAATAATGACGAGGCATCCAGCACTGAGTGACATGAGTAGTAGGCGCAGTAAAAGTAGACGGTCTACGCACATAATAATCAGAATGATGCAAAGTGCGAGGTCTACCTACATGCTGTGAAAGAACAACATGTCGAGGTCTCCTACTCTGACGAGGTACAAATCTGCTAGCCCGAGGTCTACCACCATATGGAACATGGTGAAGACCTCGAGGAGCAAAACCTCTCCGAGAAGCACGAGGAGCCTCAAAAGCAGGACGATAGTACATCTCAGACTCATGCATACCTAAAGATGGGTAATGCATGTCCTGGTAACTCATCGCCTGAGAGCGTCGCTCATCCTTGATGCGACGAAAACAAAATCCAACCAAATGACCCGCCCGCTGACAATAAGAACAATGGAACACTCTCCTAGGGGCACTCTCATGGGTCACAGGAGCAACTCTCACAGGCTCCTTGGGTTTCTTCTGTGTGGTTTTCTTGGGAGGATTTTTCTTGGCAGGAGGAGTGGTTTTCTTTGGAGGATGGGTAGGCTTTTTGGCTGATGGTGTGTCCAACAGAGCTCTCTCTTTCTCTAGGGTGGTGGGAGAGGTAAAAACAGTTTTGGTCTTACTGTCTGAGGGTATCCTCTCAAAACCCAAACCTAGAGCTACCCCTGCTCTGTCAGCACACAACTTGGTCTTGGCCAAGAGCAAATCCATCCTACCCTTTCCCTCAGTGCATTTATTAACCACGGAAAGAAGGTATTCATTTTCTGACATGAGGTTCTCAGCTCGCTCTCTAGCAGTGCCTAGCTGGTCCTTAAGGGTGATGCAAGTGTCACACACAGGCTGCACATCCTTAGAACTACCGGCCCTCTCCAATCTAGCCTCCAAATCATGAACATGCTTATCACGTAAATTAATGCTATCGCGTAATAAAGAGCAGTTCATGCAGTCAATAATATCATGAGGTCTAGAATCCACCTCCAAAAGCTGCTTCTGTGCAGTCTCAAGCTCAGAAAGAGTTTGAGCATGAACAGAACGCAACTGAGCAAGCTCACTCATGACAACAGAACAGGACTCACATTCAGCATCATCAAACTTAGACTTAAGCATGGCATATTCAGTAGAAATATTTTCTAGCCTAAGTCTAAGGTCTTTTCTTTCTCTAGCGGCTTGCACAAGTAATCTATCCTGACCAAGCACGACTTCATTCAGCTCATCTAATTTAATTAGAAGCTGGTCAGATGATAAGTTTACCTCAGATGAGTCAAGCTCATCGCCGCTGTGATCGCTGTCGGCCATGAAGCAAAGGCCGGTGAAGTCTCGTCCCTTCTTGTCCTTCTTGTCCTCCTTCCTTGGGGACTCCTCCTCCTCAGAGCTCGACTCCTCAGTTGAGGATGTGTCGATGTCGCTGAGAGCAGCAACAAAAGCTCTGGAAGCGGCCTTGGCTACTTTCTTAGCCATCTTGCCGCGCTTGCCCTTCACAAAGGGCTTCCTCTCCTTTTTGTGGTATTTGGGGCGGTCACTCTCATCTCTCTTCTTGATCTTGGGGCAATTGGCCTTAATATGAGAGGTATCGCCACATTCATAGCAACCACTAAAACCACTTCTCCTCTGATCCCGTCTCTCATGATGAAAGCGGGTGAACCTCCGGGCAATGAGAGCAAGCTCATCATCAGCTAGAGTGTCCACCTGCTCCTTTGTGACGGAGACCAGGGAGGACAAGGCAAAACCATCTGCAAAAACACAAGTACCAGATGTGCTTGGTTCTGCAGTGGTGCCACGGCTAGTGCTAGAAACCAATGCCAATGGCAGTGGAAAAGAGCTTCTGTGCACAGCAAGAGATGCCTTGGCAATCTTTGTGGACTTCAGCTTGCTAAAGAGTTCATCGCAGGTCAAAGTGTCATATCCTGCGGACTCCTCAATGCTGGATATCTTTACTTCCCATATGCTACGGTCAAGAGCATAGAGAAGCTTGATAGCCCTATCATGATCACTGTAAGCAAGCGTCCCGTTGGATCGCAAGTTACTCACTATCGCGTCAAAGAGAGAAAACATGGCATCTACAGATTCACCAGGTGCCTGCACAAACAGCTGATACTGTTGGTTGTAGGTGCTTTGGCGCCTGGCCTTAATCTGTGTAGAGCCCTCATGAAAAATAGTGAGCGTTGTCCAAATCTCCCTAGCAGTCCTAAGGTGCTGCACCCTATCGAACTCACTCCGGCTCAAACCGATGAACAGTATATTTCTTGCCTTGGAATTGGCATTATACTGATCTTTCTCTGTTTGAGAGGTGCGAGTCTCAGGGATGGAGTATTGTGATTCCACAATCTCCCAAATTGCATTTCCTTGGCTTAACAAGTAAGCCTCCATGCGCACCTTCCAGTATGTGAAATCTGTCCCATCGAACAGAGGAATTTTACTGCCTCTATCCATGTCGCCAACAGATCACAAAACCGGTTAAGGTCAACTGGTGATCTTAACCCGCTCTGATACCAATTGTTGGACCGGAAACGGCGACCAGAGGGGGGGTGAATGGGAGCTTTTAAAATTTCGGGCTAATAACTAGCCTTCGGTTTCAGTTCTGTCTCCTGCGGAACAGGCTTCGAACACTACCTTCGAAGGTCTGGTTCGGAGGTACTTCAACACCTTCGAACACAGGCTTCGGAGGAGCAAAAGTTCGAAGCCAAGAAGACTTCGCTCCACTTACAACCCTCGAAAATCTACTCTGCTAAGTCAGTGCAGGCTCCGCACACAGGGTGCTTCGAGCAGGCTTCGCACTTCACCCTTCGCAAGAGTGGACAACCCTCTGAGGACTTCGACCAAGTACTTGGCAGTAGCAACTGGTGCTGAGCTTCGTACACGAAGGTCTACACGCACACAAACAGACTACACTAGGGGCTTCGACACAAGAAGCAAAACGGGCAACAATCAGGGCTTCGCTAGTAAGCAGCGAGGTCACGCCTCCTGTTACACAAAGCGAATGCACACTGACAAAACACACCTCGCACGAAAAACAACCTTCGCCTCAACAGGCTTCGGTGCACTACAACAGGCGAGGTATGCAATGCGAGCTCAAGCAAAAGCACAGGAAAACAGGGCTTCGCCGCTTGAACAAGGAACACAGAAAATGAACTCTCTGGATGTATTCAATCGAAGTATGTGGCTACAGGAGCTCAACAGTAAATGCTCAAAGTGTTAAATGTTACCTACCGAGCCCCCATATTTATAGCCTACAGTTCACCCAAAGGAAATGACTACACTACCCCTAGGGTTTACAAAAGATTTGTCTCTACAGAACTAAGGGGTACAAAAGGTAGTCCACCTTTATTTTGGAGGCTTCTCTGTCAGCTTTGCAGAGGGGACAGTGTCAGCCTTTTACAGAACAGACAGTGTCAGCCTTTGCAGTCTTTAACTTTCTGCAGCCTCCCTTCGCACGCGAGGGTGCGGAAGCTTCGGTGAGAAGACTGAAGCCAGATGGCCTTCGCTCCACCGAAGTCAGTCTCCGATACAGTGACGGTTTTAAGCCGAAGCCGTCAAAGCTCTTGAGCCTTAGCACCAACACCTCCGGAGTGGACCACCACGGCTTCGCAGCTTCACCCAGCTCGAACTCCGTCAGTCCGTGTACCGAAGCCATGCAGGCCGAAGTACCTCAAGTCAACCTTGCTCCGGAGCTAGCCTTGCTCCGAAGCCTTCCTCCCTCCGAAGCCCCACCTTCGGAGTACCACCCTTCGAAGTCCCTCCTTCGTCTAAGGCCTCCGCATGACGCATTCCATGAGCACTCCGTCGCAGTGCCTCTCCCCGAGCACACTCCTCGACGAGCCTCACCCGGACCATGCCTTCGATGCGCCTCGACTTCTGAGACCTTCGTCGGGTACCTTCGAATGTCTCCCTCCGGAGCACACTTCGAAACCCTTGCCTCCGCAGAGGACTTGTTCCACCAACTCCGAAGTCACTCCATTCGGAGTACCTTCGAAGTGCCTCACCTCCGAGGACTTTGTCTCGGAGTACCTTCACCAGGAGCCACGCTCCGCACTCTCTGCCTTCACCTGGCACACCTCGACCCGAGGACCAACCCGGACCACCTTCGCAGCCACCGTGACGGAGCTCCCCGCTCCCCTGGCATCAAGCCTCCCGCTTGACCCAGGTTCACCTGCTGCGAACCTTGTCCGTCGCCTCCAAAGTCCCTGTGCACCACCGACAAACAGACAAGTGTTTCCAGTACTCCGGAGACCTCTCCGGGTTAGCAACCTCCGGCACACACTCCGGTGTACCGCCCAAAGTACCGAAGCCTTCGGTACAAACCCAATCATCGCGTACTGTCGGACCCCTCCGACAGGCACACTCTGCTGCACAGCTGTAGCAAGCAAACACCGAACACACTTCGGTGACACCACCTCCGAACACACTTCGGAGGTCCAACCTCCGAACACCCTTCGGAGGTACCCTTCGAACAGAGGGTAAAAAGTCTATCAATCACTCATCACAAAACACCGAAACCAACCCTTGGTTTCTCAAACTTTGTTCGAAGCTTTCTGATCGAAGTCTTGGCTTTGAAATACACTGTTCAAAGCACGCTTCGATACATTCATACTTCGTTTCGAAGCATACCTCGCTCTCTGCTACACTCGAACTAGGCTAGACTCAACAAACCTTCAGCACTTCAATGACAACCTTCGCTAGACTTCGACAAGGGACTGCGAATCAGGCTTCGACACTGCGAAGCAGGCTTCGACACTGCGAAGCAAGCTTCGACAAGTTTCGAACAGTAGACAGATTTAGAACAGTAACTTCTCATCCCATTCCATGTGTACTTAGACTATTTCACTGAGAAGTTTGATCTGCCATGTCTTGAATATTTTGTTTATCTGCCTATTAGCACTGTATTGGTGTTTCTCTGTTTTTGACACCGGTTGTTTCTAGGCTAGATACTTTTAGACTTAGGCATTCTGTTCAAGCTTTGCTGCTTAGTCTTTTGAGGTGCGTTGGGTGTTGGGAGCAGGCCATAGATTCGAAAGAATTTTTAAGGCGCCCATTCACCCCCCCTCTGGTCGCTACTTTCGGTCCTACAAGTGGTATCAGAGCCTGGTTAGGGTTTTTCCATACCTTAACCAGTTCTAAACCCCAGTAGTGATCATGACTTCTCTTGGCAAAGTCCCATCCTTGGAAGCTTATGGCTATAAGTATTGGAAGACTCGCATGCGAGCCTATCTTATGAGCCAAGGCTCGAACATCTGGGACATTTGCGTTCACGCTACGTTCATTATATTGCCAGTTGTTGAGCATGGTACTCCTGGTATCATTGCCCAGCATCTGAACAATAGTAAGGTTGTGAACATCTTGTTTTCTGGTTTAGGTCCCACTGAGTTTAAGCGTGTGAGCCATCTCTCCACTGCAAGAGAGATCTAGGCTACCCTCAAGGCACACCTGAGGGAACAGCCCAGGTCAAGGCTCGGCTCTATCAGACCTACCGACGTGAATATGAAAATTTCACACAACAGCCAGGTGAATCTGTTGAAGCATTGTTTGGTCGTTTTCAATCGATCATAAACAAGCTTCGGGACAACAAGGCTGAGGGTGCTCAGTTAGTCTTAGATCCCAAGCAGGCGCTCAAGGTTCTCCATACCTTGGACCCAAAGATCTGGGAGATCAAGGTATCTTCTATCATTGAGAGCACATCTTATGATACCTTGACCATTTCTGAGTTGTTTAGCAAGCTGAAGGCCACCGAGGTTGATATCCAGTTGAGATCAAATCTCACTGGCTCTAGATCAAAGTCCATGGCCCTTGCTACACCTTCTGTTGATCCCATTTCTGTGAGCTGTGCTGGATTCTCCTTGATGTCTATCACTGAGGACCAGCTTGAGTCTTTGGGGGATGATGACCTATGTCTTTTTAACAGTCGGGTGCGTCGTGTTTATGACAAGAGAATGTTCAAAAGACACGGCATGAAATCCGGCTGCTTTGAGTGTGGTGACCCAGGACATTTCATCACCGACTACCCCAAGCGCAATGGTCACAAGAAGGGCACCGGTGGTGGCTTCCCCGACTCTGGCAAGCACGACAGCTCCTCCTTAAACAAGGGCAAGCCAAAGACCAGATTCTTCAGAAAGGCCCTGAAGGACTACCGGCGAGAGAACAAGAAGCACGATAAGGCCTACTTCGACGATATGGAGAAGAGCTACTCCAAGCGGTCCACGTCTTCATCCTCTTCATCGAGCTCAAGCGATGAGGAGATCATCATCAGGAAGGGGAAGGACAAGGACGATCCGGCGGGTCTTTGCTTCATGGCTTTCGGGGACAGACCGAAGAGCCGCTCACATCAGCACCGAAGATCCTGCAAGAGATTCTGCTCAATGGCTCTTGGAGATAAGCAAGAGAAGAGCTCCTTCGATGACTCCGATGACGACGACAACGAAAAGGTATCATCTTATGAATGCGAAATCGTTGATTTACTTGAAAGCAATCGTCAGGAGTTCAAATAACGGGAAAAACTACTTAGGGGAGCTAAGAAGAGGATAGATGAGTTAGAGAGTGAGCTTGCCGTTGCCAATGGCAGAATTGAGAGTCTATCTTCTTCCCCTTGCTTGGGTGATAGCAGTGAGTGCCCGAAGTGTGAGGTGCTTCTGTGTGACCTGTCGACTCTGAAGTCCAGGTACACAGAAAGGGTTCATGAGAGGGACGCTTTGGCCACTGAGCTTGAAAGCGCTCAGCTGGAGCTGAAAGATGCTCAAGCCACTATCGTCGCACCTTGTGCTGATTGCCAATCTCACCTAGCTGTCTTAGCTGAGCTGAAAGCCAAGGGCGATGAACATTTGGGGGATTTGGAGAGAGTGAGAGCTGAGCTGGCACACACTAGGCTAGAGCTTGAGACACTGTCAGTTCCACCCACTATCTGTGAGAACTGTTTGTCTCTTAGAATGGAATTGATCAAGCTGAAAGCCGAGAAGACTGTCTAGGTAGATAGCGAGTGTGAGACCTTCTTGTCTCAGGTGGAGGTTCTAGCTTCCTTGAGAGAGGAGCTAGCTGATTCTCAGAATGAGAATTTTTACCTTCGTTCTATCCTGAGTTGGATCAGTGCCAGAGAGCCATAGCTCGGCATGATGACTCAGTAGTTTAAGAGGCAGGATGGGTTTGGGGTAGGCTACACCTACACCAAGGCTGACTTTGAGAGTGCCATTAGCTGGGCAGTGGAGTGGAGTAAAATGACTCCTGAGCAGAGATACCCCAAGACTCATTCCACTGAGTCTTCCCAGGCTAGTCAGCCCAAGGATGGAGTGATTCATGAGAGCCCAAAGCTCCACCCAAGAAGCCCATCTGGGTTCCAAAGCCCAAACACCTCCACACTTCTCTTGACTCTGTTCCTGGACCCTCTCAACCCAAGAAGACTACACCAAACACCACTAAGCCCAAGAACCCCAAGCCTCAACCACATCCCAAGAATCCCACCTACCATTGTGAGTATTGTCAGAGAGAAGGGCATCTTGTGGAGTTTTGCTTCAAGAGGAAGCGGGTTGAGAGAGCAGAGAGAGCTCGTGGTGATCAGGAGCAGTTCTACCAGCAGGGTGGTAGACTGCGTGTTCCTCGACGCGAGGAGAGGCTGGAGGCCAGGCCGCGTCATGTAGGTGGTGGTAGAGGAGACGACTTTCATGCCCGTGCTCCAGATGGTTGTGTTCGTTCCGGCAGAGCTCTAGGCCGTTTTGGCTACAGTCCTGGACCTTGTGGCCGAGGCTTTAGGCAGAACCAAGGAACGCGCTTTGAGCTGCGCTTGGGTCCAAACTCTTCTGATGGTTTTTGCTTTCCGTCTTTTGAGCAGATGGCTCGACACTAGTTTAGTTCTTTTAATAAACCTGGTGCCGGACCATTTGCTCCCTCTTACAACCACTGATTGTGCAGGATCGGGGACTGGAGGACGTTTGGATCATGGACTCAGGATGCTCTCTTCACATGACGGGACATCGCAGATGGTTCTCTAGTCTCACTTCCCCGAGCTCCAAAGAGTACATCACATTCAGGACCAGTGGTCAAGGGAAGGTACACGGCATTGGCTCAATTCGCATTTCAGACAATTTCTCTTTGAAGAATGTTGCTTTGGTTGGAAATTTGAACTTCAATTTGATTTCTGTTTCGCATCTTCTTGAGGATGGTTTGGAGGTTCGTTTTAAGAAGGGAAGTTCTTCCGTGATTGATTCTAGGGGGTCTTTGATTTGCCAGATCTTACCTTTTCGTAAGGTTTTTCGAATTGACTTCTCTAGTTCTTTTGTCCCTTCTTGCTGTTTGATTGTTGGATCCTCCTCTGAGCTCTGGAAGTGGCATATGAGGTTAGGTCATTTGAGTTTTGATCTGCTAGTCAGGTTGAGCTCTATGGACGTCATCCGAGGATGGCCCAAGCTTAAAATAGAGAAAGATCTAGTTTGTCATCCCCGTCGTCATGGGAAAATGGTTGCCGCTTCTCACACACCTGTGACTCAGGTGATGACTTCATATCTGGGTGAGCTATTACACATGGACATTGTTGGTCCAGCTCGGGTACACTCATTCGGTGGGAAGTGGTACGCACTTGTCATTGTTGACGATTTTTCTCGATTCTCGTGGGTTTTCTTCTTGGAGTCTAAGGATGAGACTTTTCACTTTGTTCATGACCTGATTTTGAAGCTGAAGAATGAGAACAATGGTCGGATGCGAGCAATTCACTCCGACAACGGCTCTGAGTTCAAAAACTCTCAGTTCGTCAGCTTTTGTAGTGATCAGGGTCTTGACCATCAGTTTTCTGCTCCTTACACTCCCCCACAGAACGACATTGTGGAACGAAAGAACCGCACGCTAGTCGAGATGTCCAGGACGATGCTCGATGAGCATAGGACTCCTAGGCGCTTTTGAGCTGAAGCCATGAACACAGCTTGCTATCTAGCCAACCGCATTTTTCTTAGAGCTTACCTTGGTAAGACTTCATATGAGTTGCGGTTTGGCAGACAGCCCAAGGTGAGCCACTTGCGAGCGTTTGGCTGCAAGTGCTTTGTGCTCAAGAAGGGAGGGCATTTGGACAAGTTTGAGTCTCGTTGCTGGGATGGAGTCTTTCTTGGGTATGCATTGCATTCTCGAGGCTTCCGTGTTTGGAACCTCGACTCCCAGCAGCTTGTCGAGACTTTCGAGGATTCTTTTGATGAGTCCTTGCCTTCTTTAACTCCTTCTTTTGAGCTTTCTGGTGATGATGAGCTCGGAGAGTCCATCTTCGAGGAAGAAGAGGATACTCCAGCTGCTAATGAGGGTGGGCCTTCTGCACCTCCTGCAGAGCCCACACCTTCTAAGACTTCGACGGAGGATGAGGGTGGACCTCTGATCACTTCTTCCACTTCGATCGAGCGCCCTCAGTCGAGTCCAGAGGTGCTAGCTACTGACTTCGGTGAGGTGACTTCAGATCACCAAGGATCAAGAGCAGTTCAGCATGATCATCCCTCAGAGCTCATCATCGGTGATTTGACTGAGAGAACTTTGCGTTCATCTGGTACCTCTCTTGCTGTGTTTGCTGAATCTGCTTTTGTTGCATCCTTTGAGCCCAGAGATGTTTCTCATGCTCTTTCTGACTCTAATTGGATTAATGCTATGCAAGAAGAGCTTGAGAATTTTGTCCGTAATCGGGTTTGGACGCTAGTTGAGCCGCCACCAGGATGCAACCCCATAGGCACCAAGTTGGTATTCAAGAACAAGCAAGGTGAAGATGGGGTTGTGGTGCGCAACAAAGCTCAACTAGTTGCCCAGGGTTTTTGCCAGAAGGAAGGTATTGACTTTGAAGAAACTTTTGCTCCTGTTGCCCATCTTGAGTCCATTCACATTCTCTTAGCTTTTGCCTCTTCGAAGGGTTTTAAGCTTTTTCAAATGGACGTCAAGAGTTCTTTTCTGAACGAGTACATAGAGGAGGAAGTTTATGTTAGGCAGCCCCCCAGTTTTGAGAACCCTAAGTTTCCTCGACATGTTTTTAAATTGCAAAAAGCTTTATATGGGTTGAAGCAAGCTCCCAGGGCTTGGTATGACCGGTTGAAGCAGTTTTTGTTGGGGAAGGGCTTTGTGATGGGTTCTGTGGATAAGACTCTCTTTTTGCTCAGAGTTGCTTCAGATTTCTTAGTTGCTCAGATTTACGTGGATGATATTATTTTGGCGGTACTACTGATTCTCTTGTGTCCAAGTTTTCTGAGCAGATGCACAGCGAGTTTGAGATGAGCCTCATGGGTGAGCTCAAGTACTTCTTAGGGCTCCAGATCAAGCAGACCAAGGACGGCACCTTCATCCACCAAGGTAAGTACACTCGTGACATGTTGAAAAAATTTGACTTTGGTGGGGAGTTGAAGCCGCAGATGACCCCAATGGGCACATCTGGAGGACTGGACAAGGACGAGAACGGCATCAAGGTCAATGAGAGAGAGTTTTGAGGGATGATCGGTTCACTACTGTACCTAACGGCGACAAGACCGGACATATAGTTTGTCGTGGGACTTTGCGCACGTTTCCAGTCTTCACCACGCGCGTCTCATCGGCAGGCTGTCAAGCGCATCTTCAGGTATCTCACTTATGCGCCCGATCTCGGTCTTTACTATTCAGCATCATCTCTTGATTTATCTGGCTTTTCGGACGCTGACTTTGGTGGGTGTCGGTTGGATCGCAAGTCGACTTCCGGTACTTGCCAATTTCTTGGTTCTTCCCTTGTCTCTTGGTCTTCTCGAAAGCAATTTGGAGTTGCTCTTTCGACCACTGAGGCTGAGTATGTAGCTGCTGCTAGCTGCTGCTCACAGTTGGTTTGGATGATTTCCACTCTGCGAGATTTTGGGTTGTTCTTTCATACCAGAGTTCCTTTGTTTTGCGACAACACTAGTGCTATTAGTGTAGGGAAAAACCCTTGTCTCCATTCAAAAACCAAACACATTGATGTGCGCTTTCATTTTCTGTGGGATCAATATGAGAAAGGTGTCATTGACCTTGTTCATGTTGATACCCATCATCAGTTGGCTGACATTTTCACCAAACCCCTAGATCAGTCTACTTTTGAGTGTTTACGAGGGGATTTGGGTGTTGTGTATCCTTTCTATGATATTTTGCGTCAGTTTTCTTTCTTCTTTACTCTTTTATTGAGTCTTTTTGTTTGTGTTCATATCATACATATTCACATATCACATTTTTGAGCTGCTTCTGTTACATGATTGAACTGCTTTACTTATTCTAGCTGGTACATGCTTTTGATCACTTGTCCATGATCATGCTTTGGTTCAGTTCACTTGATATGTCTGATATCTGTCATATGCATGGCTTTTACGCTTTAAACTTGAAAAATGATCACCATTGCTTCTGGTAACTAGCATGCGTAGGCTGAATGCTTTTGCTATCTGTTACATGCCTTGTAGCTAGTTCCTCACATAGATGCAGATATGCAACTTGGACATCTCTATGCTTTAACATGGAAAATATGCTATAAAAACGATAAAAATCAAAAATGAATGAAAATTCCATGCCTTTTATGCTTAAGTTGAAAAGATCCAAGTGGGTTTGCTTTGTCGCATTACATTGTTCTGGACTGCTTACCATAGCACTTTGGTATGAACTAGGACGGTGTAGTGTATGCCAAGACCAATGTCTTAAGCTTCTGATGGTCCAGCTCTGGCCTAGGCTTGACTTGGTCGGTTAGCATAAGGTTTGACATGCAAATAACCCTTGGCAAAAATGAAAAAGGACAATGAAAAAGCCTGAACTTTAAAAAGATAACAAGTTTGCTGAAGCACTTTGTTTTGAACAATGCTTATCTTGGTAGATATCAGTTAGCTTCTGCATCTCATGCTTTACTTTTCTTGTCAACTGGAAAATGTGGTGATGCTTTTAAAAAACTGAAAATGCGTGCTAATGACTTTCTTTAGATATCATTTGTTGCACTGATCATGACATGTATCTTAGATAGTATGCCATTTGCTGTATCTATTAGATGTTGTAATTGCAGTCAATCATATCTGAGAAGCATGCTTTATTCACTCCACCTGCACCCCAGTTGCATTCATTGCATATTTTGAGGGGGAGTTGCGTTTCAGGGGGAGTCTGTGTCTCTTTTCGAGTTCTTGATGAGTTCACTTGTCAACATGGGGTAGAAATTTTGGGAGAAGAGTTCAAGGGGGAGTTTCGGCTTTCTCTGGGATTTGTTTCAGGGGGAGTTTTTGTCTCGTTTGTCCTTACTCTTTTGATATCCTTGTTGATGTTTCTGAGATCGCACTCATTTTGAGCTTTTACATTTTGGTTTACCACAATGACCACTTCTTGCTTTTGTTTGGCTTTTGGTCATTAGGGTTAAACTTTTACTTCATTTTTCTTCTTCTTTGTTTTTCTTGTGCTTTGTTTTGTGTTTCCACATGTGTTCGCAGGTACTGAAGAGCTGAAGAAGTGAAGTGTTGACAATGCACTCATCAAGGGGGAGATTGAGGAGCCATGCTGAATAGCGTGGCCTCATGGGTCCAGATGTTATGAGTCATTGTCAACGATAGTCAAAGAGGACTGAAGAGAGAGAAGAGCTGCTACGTCTGGGCCACGTGTGACTCAGGTACACGGGCAACGATCGGCTGTCGGGCAGAGGGGCCGCGAAGTCGGGCTGGCCCAATCCGGGTACATGGGCTAGGAGCAGCAGAAGACCCACTGGGCTGTTGACCAAGATTGACTCAGGTACACGGGCGGTGAGCGATTGCCGGGCTAAGAGAGCTGAGGAGTCGGGCCGGCCCAATCCGGGTACCTGGTGCAAAGTCGGTGGAGGCTTTGCCAGTTTCGGCAGAAAACTGACGACCTTTGATCTTGTATCGGACTGTCTAGAAGAGAAGCCGTAGTCGCTACAAAAGCTTAGCTTCCGGATAAGTCATCTGTAAATAGGAGTTTTCTATTTTGTCCCTAGGCCCACTGTCAGTTAGTCGAGTCTATAAAAATATCCTAAGGGCAGTTTAGTCTTTTCCTGTTATTTCAGCGTCTGTAAAAAACCCTAAGGGGATGGTGGAATATTCCTAGCTATTGGGCAGCCTATAAATAGGGCCACAATCCCTAGGGTTAGGTTACCCTTTCAAGAAATCACTTTTTAATCAAGGATTGGGTCATTTTGTGTTTCTTGCGTTTTCTCTCTCCTGTTCATGCGCCGCCAGGCTTCTGCGCAAGAGATTTCTATTCCTGCATCCCCTCTGTTCTTCATGATGTTGTGAAGATTTATTCTCTGTTCATGTCATTCGGTGTGCAGTGAATTTTTTTTGTGGCTTTAATGCTTCGATCTACGTGTTGTTGCTTCTTATTCCTGAACATTTTCTTCTCTAGTTGCTTGCGTTCTTCAGCCAAGTAGTACTAGTTCTTGCATGCAACAAGTAGTACCTACTTCCTGTAGCTACAGTACGCTAGTACTCTAGCTTTGCCTTTTCCTGTGTAGCTTTTTGATCGAGTAGACAGAGCCTAGCTTTTTCTCTGGCTGTTTCTGGCGAAGCCCCCTCGATTGCTCGATGTCTTTCAGCTCTGTGAAGCAGGCTTCGGCCAGACTTCTTCGAACGCTTCGCTAGGACTCCAAAATTGAACTATGAATCTAGCTTCGAAGTGTGCTCTGTTCTAAGGTTTTGTTCTGACATACTTCGACACTCATTTGCGGATCATACTTCGACAGGCTTCGGAGTTAGCTTCGAAGCATGTCTCTCTGGTAGGCTTCGCTCGGAGTGTGTTTTTCTGAGATCTTTCTGCTGCTGCTTTCGAGGGTCACAGTTTGTGTGTTTGAAGCTTGTCATTCGAAGTTAGTCCTTGATTCGGAGGTTACCACTTCAGTAGTCTTTCTTCGATCTAGCTAGCTCCGGAGGTAGAGTGTAGGCTTCGATTTGGTCTTGCTGCCGTCTGTTGGGCTTCGCTCCTCGTTCGAAGATTGTTTTTCTGTGAACTTTGTTCGAAGCTTTCTGATCGAAGTCTAGGCTTTGAAATACACTGTTCGAAGCATGCTTCGGTACATTCATACTTCGTTTCGAAGCATACCTCGCTCTCTGCTACACTCGAACTAGGCTAGACTCAACAAACCTTCGACACTTCAACGACAACCTTCTCTAGACATCGACAAGGGACTGCGAATTAGGCTTCGACACTACGAAGCAGGCTTCGACACTGCGAAGCAGGCTTCGACAAGTTTCGAACAGTAGACAGATTTAGAACAGTAACTTCTCATCCCATTCCATGTGTACTTAGACTATTTCACTGAGAACTTTGATCTGCCATGTCTTGAATATTTTGTTTATTTGCCTATTAGCATTGTATTGGTGTTTCTCTATTTTTGACACCGGTTGTTTCTAGGCTAGATACTTTTAGAATTAGGCATTCTGTTCAAGCTTTGCTGCTTAGTATTTTGAGGTGCGTTGGGTGTTGGGAGCAGGCCATAGATTCGAAAGAATTTTTAAGGCGCCCATTCACCCTCCCCTCTGATCGCTACTTTCGGTCCTACAGGGGTGGAGTCGCCAGGCAACCAGATTATACAAAATAATCCAATTAGCCGAAAAAGATAGATTAAACAGAATAAAATCAGCAAACCAATCGGAGCCCGTCTGATTTGAAGTCTGGTGCGAAGGGTGCGCCGAAGGGTACCTTCGGCGTCTGGTGCGAAGTGCTCCTTCGAAGGGTGCTTCGGCGTTCGGACTGTTCCGGCCGAAGATGGACTCCGAACAGATCTGGACGCGGTGATCCCCTCCGAACAGCGGGGTTCAGCGTGAGATCTCCAATACAGCAAATTACAGAACAGTGACACGAGGGCCATGTGCGAGTGCAATTTCTTCCGGTTCGGAGTACGGTCGTGGCGAAGCCTATCGCGGCGAAGTATGCTGGCGAAGCCTATTGCCGAAGCCTGCGGTCTTGTCGAAGGGTGTCCTAGGGACCTCCGGAACCGATCTCTCAGCTCTGGACACCTCCAGCGAAGGGGCTCCGAATGTGCGAACCTGCAATAGAGACGATGTGGAGTACCAATTCGGCCTAAGGACTGAATTTTGCTACGTGTTGCACGGGTAGCGAAGGTAACAATCTATTACGCAGATTAGCGGATACTTCACAGGCGAAGTAACAAGGCGATAGCAATCTATTACGTAGATTAACGGATACTTCATGGGCGAAGTAACAAGGCTTACCACTGTTCTGTATTGGCCATCGGAGGGCTTCCAGGCAAACACACGAAGAGGTACAGGAAAGTAAAGGTATGATCAAAGCATGGGTTTGGTTTGGTTTGAGTTGGGGGGGCTCTCTACGCCGGCCAGGCCTCTCTATTTATAGGGGGTTAACTCCTAATCTAATCTACTATTAATCCGGCCGGATAGAGATAGAGATTGATGCAAGCAATTCTATCTCTACCGAGGTGGGCTTTGGCCAGGCCCATTGAGGCCTGACCCTCGGGCCGAAGCTTCGGCAGCGTGGGCCTTCGAAGGCTTCCTAGCTGAAGCCCGTGGGCTGGCTAGAGGCTTTCGGAGCCCATAGCTCAATGGGCTTCAGCCCTGTAGGGCTTCGGACAGACCATGGACATGTGTATTTTTGGCCCAAATCACAAAAACTTGATATTTTGACAATCTATCCATTAATGCCATTTTTTGCTATAAACACATGCCCCCCTTCAGGGCATGTGTTGACACGAAAACGTGCCCTCGCACTTGGGTCAGTTCGACGATCCAAAAGTGCACGGATACTCAGGGACAGGCCTAAGCGTGACCTGGCACCGACGTCATGTTCCGACTACCCTTAATAGTGATAAGGGGGGTGGAGTCACCAGGCAACCAGATTACACAAAATAATCCAATTAGCCGAAAAAGATAGATTAAACAGAATAAAATCAACAAACCAGTCGGAGCCCGTCTGGTTCGAAGTCTGGTGCGAAGGGTGCGCCGAAGGGTACCTTCGGCGTCTGGTGTGAAGGGCTCCGTCGAAGGGTGCTTCGGCGTTCGGACTGTTCCAGCCGAAGATGTACTCCGAACGGATCTGGACGCGGTGATCCCCTCCGAACAGCGGGGTTCGGCGTGAGATCTCCAATATAGCAAATTACAGAACAGTGACGCGAGGGCCACGTGCGAGTGCAACTTCGTCTGGTGCGGAGTACGATCGTGGTGAAGCCTGTCGCGACGAAGTATGTTGGTGAAGCCTGTTGCCGAATCCTATGGTCTTGTCGAAGGGTGTCCTGGGGACCTCCGGAACCGATCTCTCAGCTCCGGACACCTCCGTGAAGGGGCTCCGAACGTGCGAACCTGCAATAGAGACGATGCGGAGTACCAATTCGGCCTGAGGACTGAATTTTGCTACGTGTTGCACGGGTAGCGAAGGTAACAATCTATTATGCAAATTAGCGGATACTTCACAGGCGAAGTAACAAGGCGATAGCAATATATTACGTAGATTAACGGATACTTCACGGGCGAAGTAACGAGGCTTACCACTATTCCATAGTGGCCGTCGGAGGGCTTCCAAGCAAACCCACGAAGAGGTACAGGAAAGTAAAGGTAAAAGTAAAGGTACGATCAAAGCATGGCTTTGGTTTGGTTTGAGTTGGGGGGCTCTCTACGCCGGCCAGGCCTCTCTATTTATAGGGGGTTAACTCCTAATCTAATCTACTATTAATCCGGCCAGATAGAGATAGATATTGACGCAAGCAATTCTATCTTTACCGAGGTGGGCTTCGGCCAGGCCTGTTGAGGCCTGACCCTCGGGCCGAAGCTTCGGCAGCGTGGGCCTCCGAAGGCTTCCTGGCCAAAGCCCATGGGCTGGCTAGAGGCTTTTGGAGCCCATAGCTCAATAGGCTTTGGCCCTGTAGGGCTTCGTACAGACCCTGGACATGTGTATTTTTGGCCCAAATCACCAAAACTTGATATTTTGACAATCTAGCGATTAATGCCATTTTTTGCTATCAACACATGCCCCCCTGCCTTTTAGTGAACTAGTGATCTAAAAGCATGACGAGCTGAAGATGATACCATCCATATTGGCTTTCCAACACTTTCATGATGTTTGCCACACACTCTAGAAATACCTTTTCAAGTATGTACCATTCAAAGCTCTTCGAAACTGCTCTCCCATCAGGGATTCCAACACGTATGCGTTGCTGGGGGCGATTTCGGCTATCTTAAAAGGAGCTTCCCAACTTGGTGACCATTTGCCAAATTTGGGACTCTTCGTGCCTAAAGGCAAAATCGTTTTCCATACCAAGTCTTCTATTTGAAACGATTTTGGCCTAAATTTTTTATTGTAGGCCCTAGCTACTCTTTTCTTGTCCATTTCCATGGCTCTAAAGCCCTTGGCCTCTTATCGGTCACTTCCTCTAGATTATCCTTTAGAAGAGTTTCATACTCATCGACCGATAAGCCGCCTTGCTTTAACACCCTTAAGGAGCCAATATCTACCTCTACATGTAGGACGGCTTCTTGTCCATATACCAGTTCATATGGACTAACTTTGGTAGCACCGTGCTTTGCAATCCTACAAGCCCATAGCGCCTCGAAAAGCACCTCATGCCACCTTTTAGGGAACTCCCCGATTTTCTTCATAATAATCTTAATCATGGTTTTATTACTACACTCGGCCTGACCATTGGCCTGAGCATAGTAAGGTGAAGAGTTTATCAACTTAATACCATAGTATTCGGCGAAGTCCCTTACTTCTTTAGAGACAAATGAACTACCTTGATCCGTAGTAAGAGTTTGAGGGATGCCGAATCTATGTATGATGTGCTTTAAAATAAAATCACTTACCTCATTGTGAGTCATGTTCTTGAGAGGTATGGCCTCGGTCCATTTAGTGAAGTAATCTGTCGCCATCAACACGAACTGATGCCCTTTGAAGGAAGGAGGGTAGATCTGGCCGATGAAGTCTAAACCCCAACCTCAAAACGACCATGGCTTGACAATAGGATTGAGCAATGAGGCAGGAGCTAACTGGATGTTGCCAAACTTCTGACATGCCTCACACCCTCTGTAGTACTTGAAACAATCTTCAGTCATAGTCGGCCAATAAAAACCTGCTCTTTTGAGCATCCAACTCATCTTTTGGGCCGACTGGTGAGTGCCGCAAAGCCCCTCATGGACTTCTCATGTAGCCACTTGGGACTGCTCATGGTCTAAACGATTCAATAGCACTCTGTCGATGGTTCGGCTATACAATGTGTCGTCTACCAACACAAATTTAAACGCCTGTTGCCGAACCTTCCGATCAACCCTTCGGCTAGGGTCTCTCAAATACTGGACGATTGGGACACTCCAATCGCCCTTACAGGTTTCAGAGGGATTCGCTGGTCCACCATCTGAAAAAACTTCTAAAATACCGACTTTGGGGTGCCCCCCGAGCCATTCCAGCTCCTGCCGAAGCCTGGCCGAGGTGGCCATTCGGAGTGTGCCGGGCCAAAGCTCTTCGGAGGGTTCGGACTCCGGGGAGCCTTCTCCGTCCGGGAGGCTTCACACTATGGGCTTCGGCATGCCGGATCCCTTGGTGGGTGGAGCACTCCGATCCAGGGGCTTCGGCGTGCAGTGGCCTTCGGCGAACTGAGGGGTTCGACCCGGAGGGTGCGCCTGCCCAACACTACTGGCTTCGGCAGTGAGGCCAAACATCTGCTTCTCCAATACAGAAAATTTCCCTCTCTTGACTTGTTAGCCAGATGCCTGCTGAGCCAAATCATTGGCGACTGAATTGGCTTCTCTTGACACATGAGATATTTTGAAATCATCAAAAGTAGCAACAATGTCTAGACATTTGTCCAAGTAACTATTCAGCAAGACATTAAAACATTGAGCATTCTTAGCTACTTGTTATACTATTAATAATGAATCACCATATGCGTGAACATGTTTAGTGCCTACAGACCCTAGTAATTCAAGACCTAGCAATAAAGCTTCATATTCGACTTGGTTATTAGTGGAAGAAAACTCTAGTCGGGCCGAGGTTTCAAAGCGCATAACATTAGGTGATATGAGAACCACTCTGATACCTTGGCCATTCTTGCAAGCCGAACCATCAAAATAGATTTTCCATGGCACTATCTCTACTAGAGCAATAGCATCACTCCAGCTAGCATCTATGTGATGATCAACTATAAAGTTGGCTACGACTTGGCCTTTCATTGTTCTTAGGGGCTCGTAGGCCAAATCATATTCAATCAACGCGTAAGCCCATTTTCTGATTCTTCCACTTATGATCGGCTTCTGTAACATGTGTTTTATAACATCGGCTTGGCAAACGACAACACATGTGGTGGGGAGAAGATAATGGCGTAACTTGGTGCACGCGTAATAAAGTGATAAACATAATCGCTCCACAAACGTGTACCTGGTTTCAGCGTCTAGCAGGCGGCGGCTCAAGAATGTTATGATGTACTCCTTCCCCTCCACCTCCTGGGTTAGCACGGCTCCAATCACGTTTTCTTTAGCGGCGATGTACAACCGAAATGGAATCCCGGCCTTGGGTGCTCTTACCACGGGCGGTGATGACAAGCACTCCTTGATCTTCTCAAAAGCACTTTGCTGGCTTGCCCCCCCAGGCAAACTCGTCTTCGTTTTTTAGCCGGAGTATGGGGACAAAGGCTTCAATCTTGCCGGACAAGTTGGATATAAAGCGACGCAAATAATTCAACTTGCCTTGCAACTTTTGCACATCCTTCTTGCATGTCGGTGCTGCAACGTTTCTAATCTTTTCAAGTCTCTTAGGATCGATTTCTGTGCCTCTCTCATGAATAATGAAACCTAAGAACTCACCTGCCGACACACCAAAATCACACTTGAGTGGGTTCATCTTCAACCCATACTGTCGCATCCTATCGAAAGCAACCTTCAAATCGGCTAAATGGTTCCCCATAGCGTCCGATTTGACCACGACATCATCGATGTAAACTTCTGACATAACTCCTAACAAGTCATGAAAGATCAACTTCATAGCGCGCTGATACGTGGCGCCAGCATTTTTCAAACCAAAAGTCATGACGACCCACTCAAACAAACCAACAAAACCAGGGCATCGAAAGGCATTCTTATAGACGTCCTCTTCAGCCATAAAGATTTGATTATAACCAGCATTGCCATCAAGAAAACTTAGTACCTTATGTCCTGAGGCATCGTTGATCAGCATGTCGGCTATCGGCATCAGATACTCATCTTTTGGAGTGGCTCTGTTCAGATCCCTGAAATCAATGCATACCCGTATCTTGTCGCTCCCTTTCTTCTCTATAGGTACAATATTAGTAACCCATTCCGCGTACCTGCATGGCCTAATAAATTCAGCCTTGAGTAGTCGCTCTACTTCTTCCTTAACTCGGTCATAGACGGCCGGATTAAAGAGGCGGGGAGGCTGCTTATAAGGCCTAAATCCGGACTTGATGGGCAGCCAATGCTCTACGAGCTCGCGGCTTTGCCCTGGCATATCGCTATACTCCCATGCGAAACAATCAACATACGACCGAAGTAACTTTATTACTTCAGCCTTTTCATCGGGCTGTAAATTTTGGTTTACAAAAGTCAGCCTTGGGATGCTACCATCACCTATGTCGACCTCCTCCAAGGGATCGGCCGACACAAAACCTTGCCCTAATTTTTCTACTTCGCTAAAGTCCTCGATGGCCTCAACAATACCGTCTTTATTAGACCGATATTATTCTATACAAGACTTTAGCCAATCTAGATTATTCCTGCTAGACATGACTACTAATACAAAAATAGCCGTGCTACTCCAGCCGGCTTTACAGACACTAGTACAAACCGTCCCCCGGATACACTAACAAAGTCATAATCCAAAAGATCTCTACCTGATAGACACTCTACTTTGTTATGGACAACGTCAATCGACACATCGGCCAAAGCTACTTGGGCCGAAGTATCCGTGGGGATGACCTCCACCTCATCGCTGTCCCACTGCATCAAGCACTGGTGTAGGGTAGAGGGAATGCAACAGTTTGAGTGAATCAAGTCACGTCCGAGCAACACGCTATAGTTACCTTGCACGTCAATGACGAAAAATGCCGTTGGCAATGTCTTGTTTCCCACCGTCAACTCCATAGAGAGTACTCCCTTGGCCTTGGAGCTCTCGCCATTGAAGCTGTTGAGCATCAAGTTAGTCTTCTTTAGGTCTTCCTCATCCCTGCCAAGTTTCTTCAACAATGAATAAGGCATTAGATTAATAGTGGCGCCGCCATCGACGAGCATCCAGAAAATCGGCTTCCCATCGATGTGACCCCTGACATAGAGGGGCTTTATATGGCGAGCCGAGTCCTCGAGATTCTCGAAGATGGCGTTGCGCGGACCGAGGTTCAATTGAGTGACCTCGGCCTCGTCTCGTGGCAGGGCAAACTCGGCAGGCAGCGTGACAATGTTGATGTCCATCGCCTGGGGCGTGGGTCCCTTAGAGACGGGCGAGTAATCGTCATCGAGCATGTCATCATCGTCGTCGCTTGGACTAGGAGCCAGGTTGATTATCTCAACCAGCTTCTCCCTCCATACCTGTTTGGTAGCTGGTCGAGGGCGGATCTCTTTGAAGATAGCATCGCGCTCGGCCTCAGCTTTCTTCTCGTGCATCTCCTATGCCCGTAGCCTTTGTAGGCATCTCTTTTGTGATTTGGACATGCCTAGAGGAGCCCAAGACGGCTGAGACTTGGTGTCGGGTGCTACTGTTCGACTTCTGTTAATTCTGGCCAAAGTGGTATTGTGCCCTCCAGCCTTGGGCACCCTGTGTTCGGAGGGGGCTTCGCTGCAAACCCCATCGGATGGACCGGCCTCGTCTGGCCGATCGAACCAAGCTCCGGCGCAAGGCTGGGCCGAAGCATAGGACTTACCTCCGTTAGACCTCGGTGACAAAGTCTTCGGGATTGGGACTTCCTGAGACCCGACTCTGATGGTTATAGCTTCGGACTCCCTGACTTCGGCCTCCGCGAGCTCGCACCCTTCGGCTTCGCTCTGCATGGTCCGATTCGGAGGCACCACGGACAGTCTACGGGCGATGCCCCCCTCCGCTGCGTCTGTTTGCCCCTGCCATCCACAATACTCCGAAGGAAAATAAGGCATAGCGTTAGGCTGCGGAGGGTACCCTGACTCGGGTACGTGCGTAGCCCATGGGGTCCCCACCCAGTCAAACGGTGGAGGCATTGGCTTCTCTAGTGGCCTCGCCCACTGTGAGCCGAACCTGTTTCCTGAAGGGGGGTTCGGCCAAGTCAAAGGTGTTTCGGACCACACCAGCGAAGTGTCCTGCCAGGCCGGAGGTATGTTCGGCCAGTGCGGGCCGAAGCCTCCCATCGGAGAAGTCCAATGTGGTGTAGGGTCAGCCATTGGGGGCCGAAGTTATTGTATGGGGGACCCGACCACTGGGGCTCAAAGCTGTCGTATGGGTGGTTCGGCCATTGTGGCTCGGAACCACCGTGCGGAGCATTAGGCCACTGTGGCCCGAAGCCTTCGCGTGAATGGTTGCCTGCTTCGGCCCGAAGCCACCCTTCGAAGGTCTTGGCCCCTTCGGCTATTTTAGCTTAGCGTGCGGACCTGCTTCCTTGGCCCTCCTCTGATGCTTGTTCAGCAGCATGTTATATGTCACCTTCGGCTTCTTGCGAGCCTTAGCCGAAGGGGTATCAATGTTCTGTTTCCATACTCCTACCTCGGGGTTCTTTGGTACGAGTGTGCGAGTGCGTGGTTCTCCAACAATCATATCTTTCCCTTTAGCAGACTCGACCTGCTCTGGCCGAATCAACACCTTCTTCTCGCCGAGGTCAACGGTGTTGACTGGAAAAGGATCTTTATCCAGCTTCATCTTTGGATCATGATCTATCTTTAATCGTCCTTCTTCTATGGCTGATTGTATCCGCCGTCGAAAAACATTGCAATCATTAGTATTATGAGAATGTGAATCATGCCACTTACAGTATGAATGCTTCTTTAACTCATCGGCAGGTGGGATGACTTGACCCTTAGGTAACCTGAGAATCGGACTTTTTAAGAGAAAATCAAATATTTTATCACATTTAGTTATATCGAACGAGTACTTGACCTCACTAAGTCTATTCTTTGTGGGGGATGGTCGCAACTCGGAGCAAGTGACAGGTTTATTCCTAGTGTTCCAAACCCATTCGGCCGCGTACATGTCGGCCGAATCCTCCTCCTCTGACTCCTCCTCGTTAGAGCATTCCATGATGTGGATTTCGGCCCTAGGCTTGCTAAACGTCTTAATAAATTTCTTATCTTTTGTTCGGCCTTCTTGGACCAGATCCTATTGTAGAACTTGGCTAACCTCTAAATTTTTTTTGTTATCTAATCTTTCTTTAATTTCAGAACGTAACCCGTTAAAAGCTAACTCCGCCAAGTCCCTTTCTGAAATATTAAGGCAAAAACATCGGTTTCTAGTATCCTGAAATGCTTGATGTACTCAGAGGCGCTCTCACTAGATTTTTGCTTAACCGACATCAAATGCGAAAGCCTAAGTTCCGTCTCACCTGTATAAAAATAATCGTGGAATTTCCGCTCTAAATCATCCCACGTGTGGATGGAATTCGGTGGGAGCGCCAAAAACCAAGTGAAAGCTGTGCCGGATAGCGAGAGAGAAAATAATCTAACATTTAGAGCATCTATCCTGCTAACCTCTCCACACTGCGCCAAAAATTGACTAACGTGCTCTAGTGTGGTCTTGCTACCCTCGCCATTGAACTTAGTGAATTCAAGGATCCTATAGCCGCAGGGGTAGGGTACCATATCAAGATGGTCGGGGTAGGGCTTACGGTAAACCCTAACCCGTCCCTTAGGCACGAAGCCAGCACACTCCCTAAATAGTGCGCGGACCCGCTCCTCTATATCATCTTGGTATGTTGCTTGTGCACACCTCTCATGTGGGGCCGCGACACGCGGTGGGATATCGGCGTGTCGTCCATGGGCGTCTTCCCTACGCGCTATTTATATAACGTGCTCCTGTCCGGGCGCCTGCGCGCGTGGTGCGGGTAGCGCGGGTATTGGTGCAGGTGGTGCGTGGTACGCAGTATTAGTTTGCCCGTAGGTATAATGATTGGTCTCGGCCATAAGTGGTGAAGCCGGAGACATGATCGCGCCAGTGCTGTCATTAGTCCTATTGTATACGTGATTTGCCGGTGGTGCACTAGCAATGGGAACTGGGGGTATGGCCTCAGTGAAGCCGAACCTTCTAAGAGTTGCCTCTACTTGGGAGCTAACTGCCGAATCTAAACGGTTGGCTAGTGAAGCGCTAACGGTTTGATCTACTGACGCGGCTATTTTTTGCTCAATTTCTAAAGAAGATAAACGAGGCGATACAGGTGTTACCTGGACCTGAGCGGTGTCACTGGTCCAACAGGCAATACATGTCTGGTCCGACCTCCCATGTACCACCGGTCTGACCGGCCATGTATGGCCGGTCCAACCTTCAGGATTCTAGCACTCTGAGTCCGAGTTAGTTATGACTAAATCTCTTATTTATTCATGTAAACCTGGGATATTTCGTATCTAAATCAACCTCTAACCACCCTAGGACATGGATAATATCCAAATATTGCAAGACCAACCCCTATATAAAGGGACAAGGCCGATTCAAGCCAACCCCCACCCCCCGGCGGCACTACATTGAATTGTTCTTTTCGCTTTCAATCTACTGTTTCTTCTCGACATTTTCCCTAGCATTATTTTCCTTGCTCTAGAATTAGCCGTAGAAGTAGCTCTTTGTCAATTTCATTCATAAATTTTCCATATTTCACCACGTTATCATGAGTTCTTTGTGGGTTTGATCTGAAAACCTTCCGTTTCACCCCTGTACGGGTTTTTATCAATCTAATCTATTGATTCGGTCCCTGGACCGAGTTGCTACTATTTTTATGTGTTTCACAGGAGGAAAAGTGCTCATCTTCATCACCAAGGACCCCTGCACCAAGCCCTCACCGTCGGCGCATCCGCCGGTGCACCAAGGTGCTCACTGCCTCACCGGTCGGTCTGACCTACCAACTCCAGTCGGTCCGACCGAGCCATGCCGGCACAGGCCGGTCTGATCGGTGGCCCAAGGCCGGTCTGACAGACGGCACCCGATCGGCCCATTCTCCCCTCCTAGACGGTCTGTCCATCCCCTTTCATACCGCAAGTAAAACTGTCGCCGTTAGGCCGGTCTGACCGACCCTTTCTCCACGTTCCAACCGGCCTCCTTTTGGCCGGTTTGATCTATCCCTCTACACTTTGGCCAATTGGTTGCACCCCTAGGTGTAATTTAATTGCCTGGCGACTCCACCTTCCCTTATCACTATCAAGGTTCATCGGAATGCGACGTCGGCGTCGTGTCACGCCTAGGGTTATCTCTAGGTATCCATGCACTTTTGGATCGTCGAACCGGTGTCAGTGTCCATTGGCGTTTCGTCATCGGATTTTAACGTCAACACACTTTTTGGTGACTACGCTGGGGACATACACACCAAGTACAACTACGTCGACGGCAGGTACGACTACATCAATGGTACACTCTATGCCAACAAGCATGGAAGGGGGCATAGAAGATGACATCGACTCCGTTATCCCTGCCCTAGAGGATCTCTCGGAGGAGGACCGTGCGGAAATTGAAGCCAATACAAAGGAACTTCACCCTTGCATGCTTGGAAGGTATGTCAAGATAGGCGACACGTTCGTCAAGCGTGATACCAGATCAATCATCATCGCCACACCAACCAAGGTAACCTCCTCTTCTTCCCTTTTCCCAAGAACATCAAACAAGAAATAGTTTCTGAAGTAGATCGAGCGGTTAACACCACATTCAACAAATGTGTGGGTCCCAAAGTAAACTCTACGATAGAGGCAGTGTTTAGAATATTTGATTTTTTCGAAGCCGGTTCCCCTATTATGATTGCTAGTGCTCCCCCTATTCATAGCATACGCAATAGGATGGATGGGAGCATGGGGAGAGATGTCACATCTGTAGCCTCGACTTTCATGGCCGAGGCCCCTCTAGCCCCTATTGGTCTTACTGGACCATGTTGGCCGGTCCAACCGAATTAACATGGTCAGTCCAATCGGCCATACAAGGCATGTCCAATCGGGACGTGTCAGCTTGCTACACTAAGCCTTCACCCAGGTACCACTATGCCGCCAGGAACAATAGGTCTGACCGGCTTCTGGCTATTAGGCCGGTGCGACCGCATCCCCAACAAACGTCGGTCTAACCGGGCTTAGTTGGCCTGTCCAACCGGACGAGCGTGCTTGGTCTGACCGGCCACATCAGGTCGGTCTGACCGGCGCATGCCCTGCTATAATTGTTGCACCACCACCCGCGCTGATTCTTCTAATGCCCACACCTTCTGTGCCCCTCACTACTCCACATGTGTATGGGCCTGGGCACGCAACATACAATGCCACGTCGGTTCAGGGTCCTCACCCTGGTCCTATTAATACTATTTTGGCATCCCCTGTTAGCCCATCATGTTCAATCTATTCACAAGCATCAGCAACAAGTGTTGATATGCATTATACAACGATCAAAAATAACAATTCCTCTGCTAGTCCTCATGGCCAGTTGGACAATCTTGCTCACACTCCTGTTGTGCCCACCGCCTTTAGGCCAATAACACAACAAGGTAGCAACACAAGGCCTAAAGTTTTGAGGGAGAAAGTGTACACCACACTTAGGGAATATTTAGAAGTTGAGTCAATGGATCGGATTAATCAAAATCCATATCCTATATATTTTGATTCTTGCAGTTTCCATGATGGTTTTGAAATGCCGGAATTCACAAAATTCAGAGGCAATGGCGCTGAGACCACAACTGACCATCTAGCATAGTTCTTAGTCCAATGTGGTGAAGCGAGTAGTTGCAATGAGCATAAGATTAGCTTGTTCTCTTTATCTTTATATGCAGTTGCTTATGAATGGTTTATGTCTTTGCCCACTCATTCTATTTTTACATGGGAATATTTAGTCCAAAAATTTCATATGCAATTCTATCCTAGTGGAATAGAGTGTGAGTTAGATACTTTGAGATCGGTTAAGCAACGGACTAGTGAGACTATTGACCCTTACATTCGAAGGTTTCTGGATAACAAGAGCCGATACTCTAACTTGAATATTAGCAATAAAGACATAGCTAATCTTGCATTTGATGGTTTGCTTGTCCACATTAAGGAAGCTATGCATGATCAGACATTCATGTATATTAGTTAGGTATTACAAAGCGCTCTGGATATTGAAAGTTGAGTCGTGGACAAGGGCAAAACAAAGAATGACTTAGATGAAAATGTCGGTGAGCGATCATCTGGCAAAAATAAGATACTTGACATCTATACAGCCTAATGGACTTAGACTAATGAGGAAGATTCATTCGTATGCTTTAGTTTGAAGCCAACACCTCGAAATAGTTCAGGATGTAAGTATACCTTTGATCTAACCAAGTGTAATAAGATACTCGACTATCTATTTGAGAAGGGACAGATCAAGGTGCATGAAGGCCAAGCCATCCCATGAAGGCCAAGATACTCTTACACTCATTCTATTGATAAATGCTATGTTTTCCACCAACAAGTTTAATCGGCCATCAATGAAGGACAATTGAAGTTTGAGAATGATCCTTCACTCCTTAGTATTTATTGCAATACCAAAGTGTTGATTTGGCCCTATCAAGCCGAATCAACTAATGGAAAGAATATTGTAGTTGGAGAGCCTCTGTCTGATACACATAAATCTATGGACAAAGAGAAGCCACTTGGCGATAAGACGGCTAGGCGACCGAGAGTTACTTTTGATGCGATATTAAAGAAGTACGAGCATATGGCCGAACAAAGAGCGAATAATCAGCCTAATAATGTAGAAAGACCATGTTTGACTCCTAATAAAGGATTTGGCCATAGCCCTCATTCATTGGAACCTTTAAAGCCATTCTATTCATATGGTTTTCCGATGATGTCATGGGGGGCATGCCCAATACCCCAATATGGTGGTCCTCCTCAGTACTTTGCCCCATGGATGTCATTCTCTCTACCCTAAGTGCTATTTCACCAAGAACCAGTGAAGCTAAAGAGGTCGGCAAAGAAGCAAAGGCATAATCATAGTGATGGTCGTGTTCATACAAAGAATCAGCCTAAATCTTCAAAGATGAAGGGAAGGAGCAAAGGAGGTAATTGCAAGGATACAGTGGTACCCGGTAGGGTCTCTGGAGCCATTGTCATTAAAACAGGTTTTTGTGATGTTCCAATACCTGAAGAAGTCCATCCAGAGAAAGACGGAGATGACCCAGAGGAGATCGTCGAAGGTACAAATACCGATCTGACTGCCACCCTAGGGTCGGTACGGCCGACCATGGTGCAATGGTCTGACCGGCCTACTACGGTCGGTCCGACCGCATTTTGTCAAACTCTTGGCAACAATCGGTCCGACTGACATCGTCCAGTCTGACCGGCTTCACAAGGCCGGTCTGACCGATAGTGTTGGACCAAAACAGGTGACTAGAGGGGGGTGAATGGGAGATTTTAAAAGATCTCTTCTGTTGAACAGGCTTCGAACGACCCCTTTGAAGTGTCTGGTTCAGAGGTATCGAACACACTTCGAACACAAGCTTCACATAGAGAAAAAGTTTGAAGTCCAGAAGACTTTGCTCCCACTCAGAACCCAAAATGCACTGAACTCAACAAAGTTTGTGTAGGCTCCGCACATCAAGGTGCCTACGAGCAGGCTTTGCACACATGTACTTCGCATAAGCACGCTTCCCTCAGAGAGCTCCTCTCAGATGCTCCGCACTAGTAACAAGTACTAGGCTTCGCACTTCGGAGTGCTCTAAACAGAAATTAGCAAAACTGACTAAACAGGAAGACTTTGATTATGCTAAGAAACCTAGCTTCATATGCACACTACCAAAAATGCTTCGGTAGTAAACTGAGAGGACTAACCTCACAAGACACAAGGCAAATGTAAACCAAAATTACTCCCAGAAATCGCACATAGAAGAGACAGATCACTTTTTCAGGATGAACATAGAGTAGAAACTCAAGTTTGCACATGATGAAATGAAGTGCAGAAAAATCAACCCAGAAGGTGTGAATAACACAGATACAAGTTCATGCAAACAATGAAAACAGAATAGAAATTTCATTGCAAGAACAGGGAACACAAAACTCACAGATTCAGAGTACAACTCATGGTAGTTGGCAAAAGGGTACAGTGAGTACTGAAGGTTCTAAAGTGGTGTGCCCAGTGTTGCCCTATGTAGGACCGAAAGTAGCGACCAGAGGGGGGGTGAATGGAAGCCTAAAAATTCTTGCAAATCAATGACCTTCTCCCAACACCCAACGCACCTCAACAAACAACTAGCAGAACAAAAACAGATCACAGATACTAACAATAATCTAGCCTAAAAACAACCGATGTTCTAGTTGAAAAGACACCAATACAGTGTTCAAAGGCATATTAACAGAGCATTCAAGACATAGGTATTTCATGCATCATCAGAATAACCATCACTTGCAATCTACTCAAGTGCACGCAAAACGAGAAGAAATTTTACTGTTCAAATGTGTCTCCTGTTCGATACTTGCCGAAGCCCGTGCGAAGCAGATGCACGAAGTCTTCCACAGATTGCGACGCCTTCTACAGGCTTCGAAACTGAAGTCTCAGCGCAGTCTGCTGTGCTGGACGTCGGAGCTTGCTGCGAGGCTACACAGCGGCGAAGTCTGCAAGACTGCTTCTAGCGAAGCCAACCAAGCACACAGCCCCGCCGAAGCCTTCGAGGCGTGCTAGTGCAACTTCCGAGGGCTGACACTACCTCGCGCAGAGAATTGTTTCGCAAGAAGGTCCACCAGTCGTCACCACCGTGCTGATGCGGGGAATCCCGTGTGTTGCCTTCCCGAGGAGACTGCCGGCTGATGCGTGCGCACGCGACGTTGCAACCACGTCAGGATCAGCAGCCCTCGGCTACAGCTCCCAGAACATAGCACACGCCACGACTAGAGGAAAAACTAGAGATGAAATCAAAAACAAAAACCGGAGGCTAGTGGGAAAAACCAGGAGCTCCCTTAGCGATGCAGTCTTCTCGCACCACGGCGGTTGCCATGGGTCTGCTCACGTTGGGCTGCCGACGGTACTGTAGCTGATGAGGAGACCAAAGAGGCGGCGGAAGAAAACAGAGGAGGAGGGGAATGAACTCTTATTTTTCATTAAAGTGAGTTAACCCTAACCCTAGGGATTGAGGCCCTATTTATAGGCAGCCCAATAGACTAGGAAAAAAACAAAATTGCCCCTAGGGTTTAAACAGATGCTGAAATAAAAATGGAAAAGACCGATATGCCCTTAGGGTTTTTTTACAAACTCGACTAACACAAACTGTGGGACTAAAGGCAAAATAGTAAAATCCTAAATAAAGATAACTTGTCCTGATACGGAACTTTCGTAGCAGCTAAGGCTTTGCCTCAGAACGGTCGGATCCGAGATCAGCCATCGTCAGTTTTGCGCTGATACTGACAAAGCATCCACCGTCTTCGCACCGGGTAGCTAGATTGGGCCGGCCCAATTCCGCGACTCCCTCAGCCCAGCAATCGCTCGCTGCCCGTGTACCTGAGTCAATCCCGGTCAACAGACCAGTGGATCCTCTGCCGCTCCTAGCCCATGTACTCGGATTGGGTCGGCCCGACTCCGCCGGCCCTCTGCCCGGCAGTCGCTCGCCGCCCGTGTACCTGAGTCACACGCGGCCCAGACACGGAAGGTCTCGTCTTCTCTTCATCTTCTATTGACTTCTGTTGACAATCACTCATCACATCTAGAGACATGAGGCCCATGATCTTCATCATGGCTCCTCACCCTAGACCTCAGCCCACCTATCCTTTATAGGCACAACTCTGAATTACGGATAGACTACTATACCCCTAGGGTTTACAACTTTACTGCCTCTTGAAGTCACAAGGTTAAAGATGGTAGTCTACTTTATTGGAAGCTCCTTTTGAGTTAGCTTTGTAGACTGGAATCTTTGGAGCCCCCCTTGGCACGTGAAGTGCTGCAGTGGCTTCAGTAGAAGGCTTCAAACCCATAGGCCTTCGCTACACCGAAGTATCTCTTCGATACAAGTAACGGTTTTGAGTCGAAGCCGTCAAAGCCCTTGAGTCTACGCACCATCACCTCCTGAGTGGACCACCATGGCTTCGCAACTACTCCAACCTCGAACTCTGCCAGTTTATGTATCGAAGCCATGTATGGCCAAAGAACGTCAAGTCATCCTGACTTCGAAGCCCCACCTTCAAAGTACCTTCTTACGAAGGGTTTTGTCCACCACCTTTCGAAGTCCCTTCTTCGTCCAAGGTCTACGCATAAAGCACTTACATAAGCACCCGTTCGTAGTGTCTCAGTCCCGAGCACACTCCACGAAGAGCACATTTCTTGATTTCATGGATGGAGTTGATCTTACAGAATGGCGACGAACGAATCATGTTGAGTTGAAACTTGAGGCAAATTATCTTCTTCAGATTGAGACTGTGAAGCGGAAATACCACCTTGAACTATGGCATCAAACTTTAAACAAGAGTTTTTGGTGACCTTTTCTCTTTTCGAAACGGACATCTGATAGGTATATAGGGAAGAGGGAAATGAAGAATAGGAAAGAGTAATATAAGATCTATGGGTAGGACCTTAACCGACTTTATTTACTGATCTGATGTGTGTATTGATCAATTATTATACCTCAAGCAAACAACCTGGTATGATTACATCACAAGAGACGATGTAAACCATACGATAAAAAATCAAACAATTGGTTCTGAAAATAATGATATCTAGGGGCTTCTACACTTGACATACTCCACAAACGATGCTGAGGGTTGCTTCTTGGCTCGTCGTCTCTGATCCAATTGCCTTCACTTTGATGGTGAAGAAAGGGAGATCCTCGTCTGTAGAGTGCTTCAACGAATCCCTCGTGCTTGCGAGAATAGATGAGAATCAAGATTGTCATCAAGTGAATTTTTTTAGATCACAAGTAGAAAATGAAGTGGGATTGAGTCAAGGTTACAAATCAATAGAATAAATTTTCATAGATACTATTTTTTTAGATTTTTGCAAATAAGTCCTAAAGATGGTCGGTTTGGCTTCCTGCAGTCAAGTCGGCTCTGATACCATCTTGTAACACCAGATTTAATAAAACTTGCACTTTATTGAAATTCCATAGAAAATCAATAAAACAAGACGTTCATCGCACGACTGCGTACATTACGCCAATCATTCATGGTCCGTAGACCATATTATTACAAAAGAGTTAAATCAAAAAGAAACTAATAAAATAAATTTCCTAGATGAACGCCTCCTTCCAGTCTCGCCTTGACTGGGTCGCTACTCCAGACCTTCATCCTCCTCATAGTAGATGCCCTCTGGTGGTGTAAGTCAACGGGGGTGAGTACAATCATACTCGGCAAGCCACTAGATGCAAGTATAATGCAGAGTAATAACAAGGAAGGTAGTGGCTAATTTTGCGGAAAAGCGTATTTGTAAAGCATTTAATGTAAGCAAGATTATTAGTACAGAAAATTAAACATGTGTAATGCATCATCTTCTACCTTGAGGGGTACAGTCAGCCCGCCCTCGCTCAATAGTCCTTACATGCCAGGCATCACACGATCATTCAAACAATAATAAACTAACTGCGAGAAGTCACGCAACCCGCCCTTGATAGTGGGTACGACTTTTCGAAAAGATTACACTCTGATGAGAGGTGTATTGTTGTAACCACAAGGCACTCATTTACCGCACACCTTAGTGTTTTAAATGACCCATGTCACAAGAAACTCTTGCCAAAACCTTTAGCATGGAACACACCCATTCGATAACACCCTCTTATAGGTTTCATATGGTGCCTCGACGCGTCGGGCCAACACCATACCCCCTCTTGAGCCTCATCGGTACAAGTCACCCGCAGGTTGCCCCTTGCCCCCTCCACTATGGTGCTTCAAGTTGGTACGATCCATACCTCCAGTTAGGACATATCCACTAGACTTGTGGTTAGATCGTGTTTGTTTTGCAACAGATCCCGTAAACCGATCCTTATAGTGCCCCGGGTGCGACCAACCAATGTTCTAGCTTGCACCCGGAACCCACCATACTTATAACATAGCCAACTCCAACAGAATCCAGAGATGAGAATAACAGGGAAATCATATAGTAGAATCGAGCTATCTACGACTCATTCTTTTATCCTATAGCAGTTGTGTCGATACATTGGACACTGGCTAATATAATATTTAAAAGGTGACAAGGAGTTTTGGCTCAATAAGCATGGCTTGGGTTTACACACAAGGACGGGGATCTAATAAATATTACTTAGGGCTTGTGCTTAAACTAATGCAAAATTTAATTCCTATGAGTTATAGCGGTAATTATGACAAACTGGGCTCAAACATGATCAACTTGGGGTTTGTGACTTGCCTTGATCCGCGAATGGTGAAGGTGGAACCACGGGGTAAAACTCTGGATCCTTGACGGCGTCGTAGTCTTCTCGACACGCAAAACAATAACAATAATCAATTAAAATAAATAAAATAAGTAGTACAAACATTTTAATTAAATTAGTTCAAGTTGTAGAGAATTAAAAGAAGGAATTTATGGAATTTGAATGGATTGATTTGAAGTTCAAATGGAAAGGATATGAATTTTAGAAGTTCATATTCATTCACATGAAATGATAGAACCCTATAAATAAAAGAAATAATCGCGAGATTATTCCTTTGGATTACATGAGGTGATCGACACGATATCAGCATGCTCACTTAGATACAGTGAAATAGAAAGATTAAACTGAAGTTGAGACAAGGGTAGATCGATGGGTTATGATTCAATTGAAAACAAGGAATGGTTGAATTGAATGTGTTGATCGATTAGAAACAAAATGGTACAAATGGATTTAGTCGAACGATTTGAATAGGTTGCGACCATTGGATAACCTAGTCCATTCAAGAGGCATTTGACTAAAGGTACACGTAAGGGCTTAACCGATCGAGCCTTAGCGACCATGTTGATGGGTTTAGATTAAATCGATGAGACTCGATGATGGATGGTAATGAACGACTACGAACAACCGATGATCAGTGACGACCATCGATGAACGTCGCAAGTCCGATGACCGAACATCAATCAAGTCATAATAGATGGATTATATCCAAATAAAGGAGAGAAAGGTGACATTCAACCATTATGATTGACGATGAATGACGATGGATATTAACTCCGGTATGAGAAATGGAATGACGATGATCTACGCTTTATGGAAAATATGACCTCCACGACGGAACACATTGGAACGAAGTGGAACACCGGATGCTCTAGAGATAAAGAGAATTATTTTCAAGGTTAGTTGGACGCGAAACACCGGTACAATACAAATAGAAATCGATGGAGGATAAATCAACGAAAATAGCTCAAAATGATTTTAGATCATGAATAACGATGAAATAAATTAGATCGGAATGGAACCACCGGGTTAAATAAATTGGAACGGAGTCGCCGGATTTATAGATTAATTATCAAAAATACATGGATATGATAAATCGAGATAGTTTTTATTCAATTGATGATGGTTTATCTAACCTTAATTAAGTAACAAATAGATTTAAATAAATAGACATAACAATACGATAATGAACGTACTAGAATAAAATGATATAACAAATTAATTGAATGGCGACGAACGTTCACAATTTAATGAAAATCCTACGGCTAAGATTAAAATAGATCAAAGCGGCATCATCGGGTTTTGATAATGACATTTTAGGATCAATATTAATTAATGGTTGAAACGTATCAATGAACAAGATGACATAGCAGAATAGAAACAATTATGATGCGATAAAACTAATTAGACATGAAACGATTTAATTGATAGGAGCAAGTGAATCAAAAGAAAATGTGTCCTCACCGAGAGGGAACAGGAGACGATGATGCAGAGCATCGGCATGGCGCTGCACAGTGGATGGCGCATGGGGCGCAGGACAGCACGGCTGCACAGCCGGCGTTGATGGTTTTGGCCAAGGATGAGAGGGTGGCATAGGGAGGAGGAGAGGGTGGTGTGGGGAGGAGGAGAGGGTGGCATGGCTTTTATAGGGGGAAGAAGAGCTATGGGAGAAATGGAAAGAGGAGGGAGAAATAGAAAGAGAGAGAAATGGAAAGAGAAAGGAAGGAAAATAGAGGGATAAGAAGGAAAGAGAAAAAAGGAAGGGGAATGGAGAAATGGAAGGAGGAGTGGAGGTGGCTGTGCGTGCAGCCATGAGCCAAGAGAGGTGCGTAGGAAAAAAAGAAAGGAGAGAGAAGGGAAAGGGAAAAGAAGGAAAGAGAAAAAGGGAAAAGGAAAGAAAAGAAAAGGAAAGGAGAAAAAATAGGAAAATATTTTTCTGAAAAATAAAATTTGGATTTTTAAGAAAAGTAACAAGTTTTTGGAAAGTTTGAAATTTAAAATAAATTTAGAAATCTTGGATTTTAAAGATGTGAATATTTTAACGAATAAACGGCGGTTTGGAAAATCAATGAATTTTGTATTCACGTCGAAATCATAAATTCCAAACATGAACACCAAACCAAGGTTTTTAATTCATTTTTAGGAATATAAAAATAATTTTTAAAGTGATTTTTAATGGAATTTAAACACGAAGTTAAAATGGGGTTTTAATTTTGCGACCGAAAATAGAATGTTGATTCCTCCGGATTTTTTGATTGGAAAAGATATATATAGTCAGAAATGATAATTCAAATTATATTGGAAAGAGAGTGATTTAATTACTTTTTTTGTTAATTAAAGTTATTCATTGAAATATGATGGATTAATATTCTAGTTGTAAAATCCTTTAAAAACCTAAATTGATTTGAGGCGAAAGAAATTTACTAAAAAATTTTCTAGCCGAATTTTTTTTGGTTTCATATTATTTTAATATAAATGATTTATCATATATTGTATTCACACAACATTCATATTGAAATATATTTTATTAATTAGTGTTAGAGGTTTAAGACGAAATGATGTTGATTATATCTTATTGAATTCCTTGGCGACAAAATTTCCGGAAAATTTATGGAAGGAAATTTAATGCTAGGAGAATTTTTAGGAAAATACTCCAGCTACGATTTATTTTTAAATGAAATTTTTAGGCCCATATTTTTAGCTCTCTTATTTATGATTTACATTTAATATTCATTTATTTATTACTTTATTTTATTTTTAACGCCTAATGAAAATCAGGACGTTACAATTCTAACCCCCTAAACAAGAATCTCGTCCCGAGATTCGGAAAGGCTAGAAATAGAAGGTTAAGTATATGCTTCAACTTTTCTTAGATTACTTCTTGAAACTGATGGCTTCAAGACTGCATCTTCGGGATTGGGCTTGACTTAGTTAGGGCTTTTGTGGCGCCCCGATTTATCGAAATCGAGACATTATTGAATTTCATAAGAAAAACAATAATACAAGAGGTTCATCATGCGACAATCATACATACGACAAGTATTCATGGTGCGCAGACCATATTTATTACATCAGAGTACAAATTAAATAAGTAAATAAAAACATGACGAACGCCCTCTTCAGGACCTTCTGTTGACTCGGTCGCTACTCCAGACCATCCTCTTCGTAGTAGGCATCCTCTGAATTGTGTATCCAACGGGTATGAGTACAAAAAGTACTCAACAAGCCACCGCAAATGCAATAGTAATGCAAGGTAATAACAATGGAAGGATAATGGCTAAAAGTGCCGAAAAGTACATTTTCAGTTATTGCTTTTAGTGTAGTCAAACTTTTATCATGCGGAAATATAAACATGAACATCAATAACACCATCTAACTCGAGGAGTACATTTTACCTCCTCGCACAACAGTCCTTACATGTCAAGCCATCATGCACATACATATCAAAAGTAATCTAACTGTGGGATGTCACGTAACCCGCGCTTGACCGTGGGCTCGGCTTTTCGAAAAGATTTAAGACTCTGATAAGAGATGTACTACTGTAGCCACAAGGCACGCACTCATCCCAAACACCAAAGTGTAACGAGATGACCCATACCATGGGAACTCGTGCCAAAACCTCGACATGAAATGATCCAAGCGATAACCACCCGCTCTAGGTTTTGCCGGCGCGCCAGGCCGCATCCCGGCTAACGCATCCCGGCTAACGTCGCACCCCCTTTTGCGCCGCATCGGTACAAGCCACCCGCAGGTGCTGCTTGACCCATCTCCAAATGGTGGCCTCGGTTTGGAACACCCCATAACTTAGTTATGACTTACCCATTAGACTTGTGGTTAGTACGAAAGTGTATTGCAACGGATCCCTCAGACCGGTCCTTATAGTGCCCCGGGTGCTACCGATCAATGCCCTAGCTTGCACCCGGAACCCACCATGCATTCACTCACAACCACAACTCATCACCGACAGAATTCCAAAGATAAGAAGTAACGGGGATCATATAGTAGAACCATTTTGCTACGACTCATTTTTATCCTATAGCGGTCGTGTCGATACATTGGACACTAGCTAATAATGCTAATCATGTGGTGACAAGGAGGTTAGGCGAGATAGCATTGCTTGGGTTGCACATCAAGGTCGGGGGATCCTAAATAAATATATTGTAAGGGTTTTCATTGGACTAATGCATGTATAGCCTATGTGTTTTAGCGATAGTTTAATGAAACATGGGCTCAATATGCTCAAAAATATTATTTGGTGACTTGCCTTGTTCAGCGAAAGGTGAGGGAAGGACTTCCGGGAAGTATTCCGGTTCCTCGGCGGTGTCGTAGTCTTCCCAATATAAATAAAGTAAAATAAAATAAATACAACATGCAATTAAACAATATAAAACCACACAACAAGCACATAGGTTTGGATTGGTCCAATTTAAAGAAAACCAAGTTGTTTAGTTTCTGAAACTTATTTTATGAATAATTTAAAATTAACTAAAATGGGATATTGTCCTTTTTATAAGGGGTTTTTAATTGTGAATAATCTCATTTTAAGCTTTCTATTTAATTTAAAATAATGGTTCAGAGAAAACTTAGTGTTTTCATTATATGAACAGGAAATGAATAAATATAAACTTTATTTGAAATTTAAATAATTGAATTTGCATTTTACCCTAAGGGCATTTTAATACCTATTTAAATAAACATGGAAAGTCCAAAGTAAACAAACTGTTTTTATTGTATGAACGTGTAGAGAATAATATTACAAATTTTCTGAAATTGGAATGGTAATTTTTGAAGTTAAAATGCGCCAGATATGAATTTTACAAGTTTAAAACAGTTTCTGGAATATTTTAAATTTAAAATCACCTCGGGTCCACGGTGAGCCAGGCCCACGGTGAACCCGCGCACTGTGCGCGTGGTCCGGCCCAATCTGGACCATCGGATCCAGATCCAACGCGCGAGGGCAAGGCGGGGGCGTTAAGTTAACATGGACGACTGAGATTAAAAGACTGAACCGGTACGCGATGAACAGCTCGGATTAAGCCTGGGTTTTAAATAGAAACGAACGTGCGAGATTAAAACGTAACATTTCGTTCAGATCTGACGGTGCAGATTAGATCCCGCACGAGGGGATATAGGCGTCGTCCGATCGCGATCGCACAGTCGGGATCAAATCCGACACGGCACGGGTACTCGACCTATGCCAGTCGTCTTCTCCGACGATCGCGAGCGGGCCAGGGCCCACGGCGAGCGACGACGGCCCTAGCTAAGCCTAGAAACGGAAAGAGGATGCCTAGGGGAACACGTAGGTACCTTAGGCGAGGCGAGAGGTCGACGGAGCGTGGTCGGCGGCGAGGGTAGACGACGGAGTGGTTCGGGTTCCTCGTCGGCGATGGTGCTCCGGTGGGGTTCGTCATCGGCAGAGGGGTGGCCGAGGTTGGCGAGGTCCGTGCAGTCACAATGGTGCGGTCGGTGAGGATGGGAGAGGTCACCGGCGACGGGGAGTGGTGACCGGAGTGTGGGTGGCGGTGGTGCGCTAAAAACAGAAGTGTAGGGGCTCTGTTCGTTCTCGCAGCAAGTGAGCGTGGGGGATCAAACGCGGACGGTTAGGGGGTTTAAATAGGGCCACCAGTGGAGCTCGCATGCAAGGAAAGCCGAGGGAGGGACTTAACTCGCCAGCGAGGGCTCGGCCATGCACGCGCAGCGCGATCCTGGGGCGTAATCGCGAGGATTAACGAGGGGAAATGGTCGGCCGGGCGCGGGGGACCGTTTAATGGTGACGGATTTAAGAGGGGGGGCCAGCGAGGCGGATTCGAGGCCGGGGTCGTCGGCCGGTACAATGTGGGGGCGGAGGCGGGAGGTAGACGACAGGTCCAACATGTGGGCCAAGGCGGTCAGTGGGCGCGAGCGCACGAGGGCGGTGGCTGACGGGTGGGGTCAGGCTCGGTCGCGAGAGGGGGTCGGTTGGCGCCGACAGGTGGGCCAAGGCAGTCGGGCGCGCGGGCGCGGAGAGAGGGGGGTCTGATGGGTGGGGCCCACATGTCAGTACGGGCGCGAGGAAGGGAGTGGGCTGGGCCAGTCGGGAGAGAGAGAAAGGGAGGGGGAGGCCCATTACTGTTTAAAAGGTTTTCTGATTTAAAATAATTGCAGAAATTAGTTTAAAATAATAGGTCTACTTCCAAGGTTGATAAAAATTTGTAAAAATTCTCAAAAATATATCTTGGCCTTGGGATCATATACAAAATTTTCTAGCTCCTGGTTTGGTCATTTCCTCTCGGTTTTAGTTCAAAAGGGCTAAGGAGGGTATTTAAAGGTATTTCCAAAATAATAAATTCCAGGAAATTAGATTAAATAATATTTTTATTCCTTTGAAAATTTGGGGTGTTACAAACCTATCCCCCTTACAAAGAATCTCGTCCTCGAGATTGGATCGCTACTCGAACAGTTCAGAGTATTGGGCTTTCAGTTCGTCTTCCTTTTCCCATGTAGCTTCTTCGACGGGGTGGTTGTCCCACTGAACCTTGCAGAAGCGAACTACACGGCTCCTGGTTACCCTTTCCTTGGTTTCCAAGATCTTGATGGGATTCTCGATGTAGGTCAAATCTTCTTGGACGTTGAGTTGTTGAAGATCGGCTTGCTCGGTGGGCACGCGAAGACACTTCTTCAACTAAGAGACATGGAACACATCGTGAACTCCTGCCAATGATGGAGGCAACTCAAGTTGATATGCCACTTCTCCTTGCCGTCGGAGGATCTGAAAAGGTCCGACATAGCGGGGTGCTAGCTTGCCTTTCATGTTGAACCTTTGAGTGCCGCAGAGGGGAGTGACTCGGAGATAGACATAATCACCCTCCTCAAAGGTTAGGTCTCTTCGACGGTTATCGGCGTAGCTCTTTTGTTGGGACTGGGCTATCTTTAATCGATCCCTTATGATCTTGACCTTCTCTTCAGCTTCTCTCAATATGTCTGTCCCAAACAGTTGCGACTCTCCGGTCTGATCCCAGAGCAGCGGCGTTCTGCACTTACGCCCATAAAGTGCTTCGAACGGGGACATTTGCAGGCTGGCTTGATAGCTGTTGTTGTAGGAGAACTCCTCATAGGGCAAGTTCTTGTCCCACATTCCGCCAAAGTCTAGAGCGCAAGCTCTAAGCATATCCAGAGTATTTGGTTGACCCTCTCGGTTTGATCGTCGGTCTATGGATGATAGGCGGTGCTAAAGTTCAAACGGGTGTCGAGTTCCTCTTGAAGGTTCTTCCAAAACTTGGAGGTAAACTGACTCCCGCGGTCAGATACGATCTTCTTAGGAACTCCGTGAAGGCACACGATCCGGGTCATATACAACTCGGCCAACTTGGCGACAGTGTAAGTCGTCTTGACGGGGATGAAGTGAGCCACCTTGGTGAGCCGGTCGACGATCACCCAGATGGAATCATGACCAGCTTGGGTCCTGGGCAGTCCCGTGATGAAGTCCATTCCTATCTCTTCCCACTTCCATTTAGGGACCTTGAGAGGTTGTAATAGTCCAGCAGGTCTTTGATGCTCTGCTTTGACTCGCCGGCATGTGTCGCACTTGGCCACATACTCAGCTATTTCTCTCTTCATGCTGACCCACCAATATTTTTCCTTTAGATCTTGATACATCTTGGTACTCCTGGGATGTATGTAGTATAGAGTATCGTGGGCTTCTTGAAGGATGAGGGTCTTCAACTCGGGCTTGTCGGGCACACATATCCGGTTTCCGAACCAAATGGTACCATGCTCGTCCTCGGAGAATCCGGGGGCTTTACCCTTCCGCATGTTCTGTTGGATCTCTAAGATGTCTGGGTCTTCCTTCTTCCTTTCTCGGATCTGGTCTATCAAGATAGGCCTAGACTCCAAGGCAGCGAGGTACGCTCGGGTGGTGATCCCTAGATTCAGCCTTTCCATCTCCTTGTATAGCAAAGGAGCCTGGTCCTGAATCATGATGGCATTGCAGTACCCTTTTTGACTGAGGGCATCTGCCACCACATTTGCCTTGCCTGGATGATAATGGATGCCCAAGTTGTAATCCTTGATCAGTTCCAACCATATCCTTTGCCTGAGGTTCAGGTCCGGTTGGGTGAATATATACTTGAGGCTCTTGTGGTCGGTGAAGACCTCACACCGGTTTCCCACAAGGTAATGTCTCTATATCTTCAAGGCATGAACAACGGCTGCTAACTCCAGGTCGTGGGTTGGGTAGTTTAGCTCATGCGGTCTCAGCTGTCGGGAGTCGTAGGATATTACCTTCCCATCTTGCATCAAGACACATCCCAAACCTTGGCGAGAAGCATCGCAGTAGACGTGGAAGTCTATTTGGATGTCTGGCAGGGTCAGGATTGGGGCTGACACGAGCTTCTTCTTGAGGGTCTGGAAGCTTTCTTTAGAACCCGGGGTCCATTCAAACTTCACTTCCTTCTGCAGCAGCCTGGTCATGGGCTTGGCGATCTTTGAAAATTTCTCGATGAACCGGCGGTAGTATCCGGCCAATCCGAGAAAACTCCCGATCTCGGTCACGGTCGTTGGCTGCAACCAGTTGGTGAAAGCTTCCACGGTGGTCGGGTCCACTGCTATTCCTCCGGCAGATATGACATGACCGAGGAACTTCACCTCAGATGACCAAAATTCGCACTTGCTGTATTTGGCGTACAATTGATGTTCCCTTAGCTTTCCGAGGGTCAGACGGAGGTGAGTTTTGTGTTCTTCCTTGGTCTTGGAGTAAACGAGGATATCGTCGATGAATACCACGATGAACTTATCCAAGAACTCCATGAATACATTGTTCATCATGTTCATGAAAAAGGCCGGGGCATTCGTGAGTCCGAACGACATCACAGTATACTCGTAGAGTCCATAGCGGGAGGTGAAGGCAGTCTTGGGTATGTCCTCTTCTCTAATCCTCAATTGGTGATAACTTGACCTGAGGTCAATCTTGGAAAACACCGAGGATCCCTTCAGTTGATCAAACAGGTCATCGATCCGAGGCAATGGGTACTTGTTCTTGATGGTTACGTCGTTCAAGGCTCTATAGTCCACGCACATCCTTTTGGTCTTGTCCCTTTTCATGGCAAAGATGACCGGTGCACCCCAGGGTGTGGTACTCGGTCGGATGTACCCTTTCTGCTCCAGGTCTTCGATGTTGCTCTTGACTTCAGCTAGCTCATTGGCGGCCATCCGGTATGGGCGCTTGGAGATTGGAGTGGTCCCGGGGACAAGTTCGATTTTGAATTCGATGTCCCGCTTGGGAGGCATTCCTGGTAGGTCCTCAGGGAAGATGTCCATGAACTCCTTGACTATGGGTACTTCTTCAAGGGCTAGCGAATGAAGGGACGCTTCGAGGGGTTTGCGGCCGGTCATTCGAAAGGTGACGGCTTCACCTTCAGGGTTTGTTGTAGCAATTGTGTTAGCTACAGCACAGGTTTTGTATGTGTGTATATGATGTGTAGAATGAACCTCGATGGGTTCTCTCAGAGGGAGAAAGGGTTTATACTGGTTCGGGCCTCCCCTAGGGGATAATAGCTGTACGTCCAGTTTGCGGTGGATTTGGCATGGTATGCCTTGGTGTGGAGAAAAGAACTCCAGGGTCTCATGGCCCCCTGGAGCGTGTGTCCCTGTTACAAGGGCTTGAACCTGCTTTTATAGGCACGCAGGCCAAAGGAAAAGACCGAGATGCCCTCTATGAGCCTAGGCTCATAGGGGCAAAGAGGGGAAAGGAGCTAGCTATGGTACAAAAGTGCTTTACAGCTTTACAGACGTGTCAGGTAACGTCACATCTTGACCAGCTAAACGACAGACTATGGGCAGAGGGGCCCCTGGTACGACTTCTACACTGTAGCGGGGCGTAAATATCTTCTGGGTTCGGAGTAGGGCCGGAGCTCCGAATCCGGGGCTCCGAACCAGGGCCCCGAACTAGGGCCTCCGAACTGGGGCCTCCGAACCAGGGCTCCGAACTGGGCCTCCGAACTGGGGCCTCCGAACTAGGGCCTCGGCCTTGAATCGGCTGGAGAGGGTCCGGAGACCAGCTCTGAGGAGCTCCGAAGGGAGCTCGAAGGCTAACTCCGAACAGGGCTCGAAGGCTAACTCCGAAGAAGGCCCGGAGGCTGGCTTCGAAGTTAGCCTGAGACTTAGCTTCTGGCGGTCTTCAAGGAATCTTGAGGGCGTCGCTCTGGAGGGCTCTGAGGGACCTCGCTCTAGAGGGCTTCGACGGGGCTTGGGGGCTTCGCCCCGGTAGGCTCCGAAGGGTACCTTGGGACCTGGAAACAGCTTCTTTGGGAAGATACAGGCTTCGACAGTGTTGGGCTCCGGGCCGAAGGCTGTTGGAGGCTGGCGTCATTTGGCCCCTGTTCAAGGGAAATCTATTCCCCCAACAGTAGCCCCTCGTGTGCAGGCCTTCAAGACGAAGGGGTGTGCGCGCCCTTGGGGCAAATGACCTAAGAAATCACTTCAGGGTAAACATACCTTCAGAGCTTGGACCAAAGGTGACCTCTAAATTCGCAGGTAATAACTGCCTGCGCCAGCTGTCAGAATGACCTCAGGGAGATCAAACGGCTCCGCAACGGCTAGAAATCTTACCGTTACCCTGCGCTGGGCTGCTTCGCCTTCGCTGAAGGCCCACCTGGCAGTGGGTTTGGCCCATGACCGTCGGAATTCTTACCGCCTATAAATAGGGGTTTACCGCGTGCGACCTCGGCACACTCTCATTTGCTTTCTTCTCATTGCCTTACAACCTTCACTCCCTTTTCCTCCTTGGCTTCGCGCGGAGCACCCTTTGCTAGCTTTAGCCCCTCGCGCCGAAGTCCCTCCAAAATGCCGAAGAAGGTGACTTCGAAGCCCTTGGCCTTGGGCCCGAGCTCGAGCTCCACCCAACTGCAGGCAGCGGCAGCTGCGGCAGCGAAGCCTCCACCGAGGTGGCTAGGGCTGAGGGACCTTTGGATGCCCTCCGACAAATGTCCGGAGGGCCTACGAAGGGAGGATCGCAGCGAAGATTCAACTTAGAGTCCCGGAGAAGTCGGAGGCCGAGCCGAGGCCTCGGGTTGACGAAGTGGTCGTGTTTGAAGCTTTCTTCGAAGCCGGCCTCGGGCTGCCAGCCGTGGGGATGCTGAGCGAAGTCTTGAGGGCTTACAACCTCGAACTTCCTCAACTCTCTCCCAATGCTGTGGCAAGGCTCGCTGTTTTCGAATAGGCCATGAGGGCTGAAGGATGCGAGGGCCGCGCCGACATCTTCATCGCCCTCCATGATGCCAACTGCCAGCCGAAGCCGAGGGAGGGAGCAGACCGCATCAAGAGGGCATTGGCCTACGACAGCGCTAACTTCCAGCTTCGGAGGGAGTTCCAAGATGCCTTCTCGACGAGGGCTGTCAACAAGAAATGGTACTCGAAGTGGGATCAAGAATGGTTCTACGCCTCCGTCGACGCGAACTCTCCCTTTCGGAGTACCAATGCCCACATCTTATATCGGCGCGAAGGGGTGGTGAAGACCAGCCCGGACACCCTTCGCTCGAGGATCTCGCTTCTTCGGAGGGTGGTGGTGAAGATGAGCATGAGGGACCTCGCGGAGGAGTTCATCACCCTCCAGCTCAGCCCCCTCGTGCGCTCTTGGCCTGAGGGGCTCTTTCAAGCTTCGGGCCAAGGGGAACTACGCGAGTTGGCCTTCGAACACTTCTGTAAGACTTCGAAATCTTTCCGCTTCCATACTTCGCAAAACTTCACTCTGACTTGAACTTTTTATGAAGCCCATCTTGAAGTGAGGACTCCGGAGGAGGCCATCGCGGTGGCGGAGCGCGTCGTTGGGACTCCGACACCAGAGGAGCAGGCCCAGCGTCTTGCCTCGGTGGGGTCCTGGGAGCATTGGAACATGGTATGGACCATGCTTGGCTATGAGGTGCTACCTGCCCTGCCGGACTTCGACCACCTCGCAACTTCGGCAGCTGGTGCCGAGAGGAAGATAGGGGATGACGACGAGCCTAAGAGTTCGAGGGCTCGGCCGGAGGTCCCTGCGACCGAGGTCTCTACCCCGGAGGAGGTAGCGGCGGAGCCCACAAGTGCTCCGGCTACCAAGAAGGCAACGAAGGCTCCGACGGCGACGACTTCGGCGGCGGAGGCTGACGCCCGTACTCCAGCCACCAAGAGGGTAGTAGAGGCCTCGACGGAGACGACTTTGGGCGCGAAGGCCGACACGCCAGCCTCGCAGCGAAGGGACTAGGGGGCACGCATTGACCCTCCTTCCTTCGAAGAAATCTCTGACGAAGGTAAATCCTTCTAACATGCTTCTCTTCAATGCGTGGATCTTGACTTGGTCTTTTTTGCAGAAGGGGATGCTGGTGCGAGGTCCACCGCTGTGAAGCCAGTAGAGGCCTCCGACAGCAGCAGCAGTGGCAGCAGCGGCAGTAGCTCGGAGTCTGACAGCTCCTCATCTGAAGAAGACAGAGGCAGCGGCCGCGGCGAAGGGGACCCCCAAAGCGACGAAGAGGTCGATGTGGTGAACCTAGGCCCTGCTTCGCCGAAGCGTGCTCAGGTGGTCGCGGTGGAGGAGATTGTTCATCCTTTTCGGCCGAAGGGTGCCGTAACGGAGGTGTCGATCAACAACTTCCGCGAGGCTTGTGCAGCCATGGAGGCAGGGGATTTGGTGGCTCAACTCAGCCATACGAACCCCATGGAGCTCTTCATCAGTGCGAACGAGGCTCTTGTGTGGGTGAGCGAAGTCCTACACAGCCTTCGAGTTATACTTTAATCTTCGATCAACACTTATGATTTCTTGAATTCTTTCAGGCCTTCGCACTGAATGCAGCGGCTTCGACTTCTGCGGATGGGCGGATGACGCGCCTGGCAGTGGAGAAGGAGGCCCTCCGACGTGAAGTCTCGGTGGAAGCCAAGAAACGAAGGCGGGCCGAAGCTTCAGCTGATACGACGAGGAGTGAGGCCGAAGCGGCGAGGGCTGAGGTAAAGGCAGCGAAGGCTGAGGCCGAGGCGGTGAAGGCTGAGGCCGATAGGGCTAAGGAAGCCTTGGCTTCGGAGATGGATAGGCTCCGCGTGGAGCTCCAGGCTGCGAAGGCCGCCGAAGCCCGGCAGGTGAAGGAGAATTCTTCCCTCCGTCAACGGGCTCAGAAGCTTGAAGACTTCGTCATGGACAACCTTGATGAAGCCACTCAGAGCCTGACCGAAGTCCTCGAGCAGATAGGGACCGAATGCCGGGCTCCGAACTTCGGTGACCAGGATCCAATCGGGGATCGTGTCGAGTTCTTGAAGGTAGTAGCTTCGACGGCGGAGCAGTCACTGAAGGGCTTTGCCTTGATGGCCGGCCGAGTCGCAGGCCAAGGAGTGTTGCAGATGCTTCATGACGCGGGGTGCAACCACCTCGAGGCAGCAACCTTCGTGACCCCGGTGGCCTTCGGGGGCCAACACTTGGTGACGCCTCCGACAGACGTCCACGGAGCCTGGCGGCGGTTGCAGGAGCCTTGGAAGGAACAAGGCTGTGAAGCAGTCCTCGACCTTCAGAAGGCCCTCCGCCTTCGCCGAGCCAAAGCGCCTGCTGCGCCCGATCGGCCTTCGACATCGACACCTCCGCCTCCGAAGGTGTAGATCTCCTTAGGCTTCTTGTAATACTTAGCTGCAGGCTTGCAAAAACTTATCAGCTTATTAATATGAATGCGGGGGTTTCTTATACCTGCCAGGCTCAACCTCTGAATGTTGACTTCGAAGTGCTTGAGGATTCTGAAGAACTTCAACAGTTGTGGGCAGTCCTCGAAGTAGCTAGGTCCGAAGGCCCCCCTCGGTTTAAGATTCTGAGGGGACCTAACGGCGAAGCCATCCCCGAAGTAGCTCAGGATCTGCTAGCCATTGTGAAGACAGAGTCCCTTCAGAGTTCTTCGTTTTTGCCTTCGCGAACGGTCTTAGCGGGCGACGAAGCTTTAGACTTCTCTGCCTTCGATACAGCACCGCCTGCCTCGCTAACTCGAAGCAACCTGCAAAGTAGAGGATGAGGTCTGCGGGCTTCGGAGCCTGGACGAGCCGGACATGGGAGGACAGGCTCCGACGAGGCTTCATCCAGCCGAGGGGGCCCTGGCCGAAAGAAAGGCAAGCGAGGGTTGGGGCCTCGCACTCGATTCTTCTTAGGCTTAGATACAGACTACTCGTAGTTTTGTAATCGAAGTACTTTTCAATTATTATTCAATGGGGTTTATTTATATTCGCATACTTTGTCTGCATGCTTCGCATTGTCTAATGACTTCGAATGTTTTGGCTTGTCATGCTCGTACTGCGTATTGCATTCGCACACCTCGCATACATGCTTCCCCCTTTGCTTGTGGCAGTTAGGGACTTAGCCGTTGCTGGTGCGGGAAAAAAATAAAAAATGCGAAGGGGTGTGCCTTTTTGGCAGCCTCGGATGCTTGAAACGTATTGAGCGAAGGCCTCTTTTGGGCTTCGACCGCGTTAATTTGGAGCGAAGCAATGCTTTAGCGTAACCAAATTAAGCGAAGCATGCTTCGGCATGCTGGGATTTGGATGAGCGTGAGCAAGGCTCCGAAACGCACTTAGATTTTAAGCGAAGTATGACTTTGACATGTTTAGTTTTTAGCTTAGATCACGTCACACGAAGCGAGTCTTCGGTGCGTGTTTAGATAGCGAAGCAAGGCTTCTGGAGCTTGATCCTATAGTGAAAAGGATATTTGGTGTGGATTCACCGAACCTGTGATTTTGAGCCACCTTCGACTCTGAGCCACCTTCGACTCTGGGTCACCTTCGACCCTGGGATGCTTCGGGTGCGGAACCTGGAATCCCTGGACGCATCGGGCCAGTGGCCCGGAGTACCTGGACGCATTGGGCCAGTGGCCCGGAGTCCTTTTAGCCCACTGCTACGGGCCCGGGGGCACTGTGTAGCCTTCAGAGGGGTGCTCCGGATTTTGTAAAGCGAAGCGAGGCTTCAGATTTTAAATAAGGCGAAGCAAGGCTTCGGGTTTTTGATAAGGCGAAGCAAGGCTTCGAATTTTTTCAATAAGATGGGGCAGCAATTTTCTTTAAAGGCGAAGCGGGGCTTCGGATTTCAAGGCGAAGCAGGGCTTCGAATATATATCGAAGTGATTGCGAAATTGTACATTGTTGGCGTAAAAGATTACGCTAACAGGTTTCTGTAGAAAAGAAACTAACAAACGAAGTGTTTGTGAAGCAAACTGTTCTAAGTCTCCGAAAGGATAATAACTTAGAATAGTTCGAAAGTGTGTATTGAATAACTTGTATTCGGTCCCTATTACAGGGTGAAATGGGGGGTATTTATAGGCCCAAACATCAAGGAAATGATCTATTTACCCCTCTATTACAACCGACATAGTGGAAACTATTCGGTTCCCTTAATAGGGCTAAAATGGTAAAAGACTAATGTAATGAGAAAGAAGATAAGTCTTCCATCTTAGCTGGCAGAAAAGATCTTGGAAAGCTTTAGTTCGAAGATGTACTTCGAACCAAGGCTTATCTTCGTGCTTCGAACCGGGTTCCGGGTATCTTCGAAGATGATCTTCTGGGAACCTTCGAACCTGCTGACTGTCTTTATGTTGCTTCGGCAATAACCCTGAAGATGAGATATTTTCCCCCAACAGTAGCCCCTCGAATACGCTTCTCCGTTGACCTGTAACGTTAGGAGAGCAGTATACGGAAGGAAAAGATAACCAATCATAGGGGTTATTGGTTTTTATTTTATCTCCGAAATGCATGAAGATACGAACTCCGAATTAGTCTTAAGGTAATTGTTTTTCGAACTATCTTAGAACTGACTTAGGAAGTTCGAAAGTCTTTTCAGACTTAGAAAAAATAGCCGTTAGTTTCTGTTTCTAACGGAGACTGTAGTAGGCGCTAATTTCGCAAGAGGAAATAACGGCAGGAATGCGAAACGACATGGATTAACGGTAAGAAAATGAAGTCTAGGCTATAAATAGAAAGCCTAGAAGTTACCCGGTTACCTTTTCACCGCATTTTAGCAACCAAGAACTTTTTAGCCTTTTGAGTTCTTGAGCCCTAGCCTCCATTTCCTCAGAGTAGTCCGGCGATCGCGATGGTGAAGACTAAGGGATCTGCGCCTCCGTCAGCCTTGGCTCGGCAGCAGGCGGCTGCAGCAGCAGCGGTGGCAGCGTTGGCGGTGGCACCTCCGATGCCAGTAGCGACATCCATGGCGGTAGGGGGGAAAATCCCCAAATCGCCGATAATCAAGGTCTGTGCCCGCCGTCGACGAAGTATTTGGACCAGTCTTTTCAACTGGGTTCTTCTGCCTGCAAGAGGGAATCACTAGCAATAGCAGTAGAAGGGAAAATCAGTACCGGAGTAATGATTCGCAAGCCTGGAAAAGAGCTTATTCCGTCACCGAGGCCTGGAGAAGTGGTTGTATTCGAAGCCTTCTTCGAAGCCGGCTTGGGCCTTCCTGCAGTGGACTTCTTGGCGGAAGTTTTGGATCTGTTTCATGTAACCCTCCCCCAATTATCTCCGAATGCAGTAGCTAGGTTAGCTATCTTCGAATGGGCGCTGAGAGCCGAAGGTTGCAAAGGGAGGGCAGAAATCTTCGCTGCACTTCATAGAGCAACTTGCCAGCCGAAGACCTTCGTAGGCTCTGGAGGTGAGAAAGTGGTGGTTGCCTTCAGAAGCATTAATTTTAGGCTTCGGGACGAATATGCCCTGCAATTCCCTGCTAAGGCCATCAACGCAAGATGGTACACTGACTGGGTGATGAGGTGGTTCTATGCCGAAGTTGGGGCAAGTAACCCTCTAGCTGGACCTTTGAAAGAGATCCAATTCTGGAAGGAAGCCTTAGCGCAACCCAACGAAGGCCAGCTCGAAGCTCGTCTTAACCTGCTTCAGAAAATTAGTCGAAGGTTAAGCATGCGGGACTTAGCCGAAGAATTCCTCGGACTGCAAATTCCTCCGCTGATGGCCAACTGGCCTATTATCTTCGAGGATGATTCGGAAGGCGGTCTCCGCAAGATCAACTTAACCTCGAGCCCTGCAGGTAACTTTGAAAACAACATGTATTGAACATATTTACTTCAAAGAAAGACTAACTTGAATTATTTATTTTTTAGCTTCTTCAGCCCCTATTACTTCAGAGCAAATTGTAAGGGCTTCGGAGAAGATTTTGGGTGCCCCAACTCCGACTGAAAAAGAATGGCGAATTAAATTGGTCGGGAGTTGGGAAAGGTTTAACAGAGTATGGGGAATGTTGAAACTCACTCCTCCCCCTCTGATGGATTGGGTGCCTTCGGAGAAAGGGCCCCAGAAGAGGAAAGCCGAAGCTGGGACTTCGAGTTCAGCAAAAACTCCGGTGAAGAAGGTGGCTTGGAAGCCAAAAATCCTCGCACCTTCGGATCCTGCACCTTCGAGCTCAAGAGCTTCGGTTTCCGACTCCCAAGAAGAAACGGGGAGATTGCTTGTGCGTCTGATGGAAGAGAATGAAACTCAAAGGACTGCACAAGCCGAAGTACCTGCGAACGTACCGGAGTCCGGAGATAATGTTGATCAACCAAGGACTTCGGTAGTTCAAGAAGATGTAACTCAGGACGAAGTTCCTGTGAATGAGAGTGGGGTCGAAGTCACTATAGCTTCGAGTCCCGAAGAAGCAACGAGGACTGCCCAGGACGATGCTCCTGCAGTCCAAGATTTAACGGCTGATTCGGATGAAGAATTAGCCTTCGATCCACCGAACAGTCCGACGATGACTCCTCTGCAAAATGTCGAAGGTAGACTTCGAATAACTTTTTCGTGTTTATTTTGAGTATTTATACAATGTATAATACTTTTCATTATTTTATAGAGTCCACTCCTATGGAAGAAGTCCGTCAAGAGGAAATAATTCCTGGACCTTCAACAACTTCGGAGCCAGCCCAGAGAGTTACTCAAAAGGGACCTGGAAGAGGCAAAAGACATATAGAGCCCCTGCCTGCTATAAGCTCCGAATCAACTCCGTCTGATTCAACAGACGAGAGCCAATCTTCCAGGGAGGGTCAATCTCCAGTGGCTCCGAAGACCATAGGCCAAAGCTCCGGTCCTTCGTTGAACGAAGATGACCAACAGGCAATAAGCATGCTCCCCTTGCTGGCTCCTTTCTTAGGGCAAACAACTGGTCTTCGGACTTTGCTCGAACCTTTGGATCGAGCTAGCCGTGACATAGGGGAGACCAAATTAGTGGCCATCCTGAGCAAGGCTGACAGGACGGAGCTTAATGTCGTTATTGAACGTACAGCCTACCAGGTACGAAGTAACTGCGAAATATTACAGAATTCATCTTCGAATAAATATTTACTTTAATTTTTTTCATTTTGACAGCAAACTGTCTTGGCCCGAGCTGCAAATATATGCAATGACGAAGAAATCGCTCGGCTTCGGGAAGAAAATAGTGCTCTTCAAAGGAATTTTAACATCTCCGAAAGTCGAGTGGCTCAAATGGACAATATAATATCAACAGAGCGAAGGGCCAGGCAAAGCTTGGAAGCTGCGAAGAAAGAGCTCGAAGCAGAAAGGATTGTGCTTCGAGCAGAGGTTGAGAAACTGCGGGCGGAGCACGCTACTGCGGGGTCCAAGCTCGTCCGACTCGAAGAGGAAGCTAGCCAACTGTTAAACCAGAAGAACACTTTGACCACTGAAAATGCTAGGCTTTCTGGGGTTTTGGATGAAGTCACTTCGACGAAGGATGCACTGAACGAAGACAAGTTGAAGTCTGAGAAGGTGGCTGCGGAGGTTATGAGTCAGTTGTTAGATGTCCTGGAGTACTTCGGTACTACTGGAACTCTCCCTTCTGACGATAACATCAGTCTTCTGCGCCGGTTGAAAAGGATCCAAGGGGTGGCGAAGCAGATGAAGACGGTGGGCATTAGATACGGAGAACTCTCCGGACAAGTGTCTGTTGTTGGTCTACTTCGCTATTACGAAGATCTGGGCCGATCAATAACTCCGGACGCAGGAGGAGGTCCAATCACCTTCGACGACGAGCGACTTCTCAAACCTTCCGAAGGTGTGGCTGCTGCTTGGCGAGCCTTCCAAACCTCTTGGAGAGCCGAAGGTCGTTCTGCGATCAAGGCTTGGATCGACGAAGGTTAACGTCAGAAGCACACTCGGACTCAAGCTTCGAGCAGTCAACCTCCTTCGAACCCGCAGGTTTAGGAATATTTTAGGATTTTTAACCATGTAAAGCTTTATGCTTGTAAACAGTTATCAATGAAAATCTTGTTTGTCATATTTTTAGGCTTTGCCTCTTATGGAAGATATCAAAGTGTTAGAGCCTAACAATGAACTTCGCTCATTGTGGAAAACCTTCGAACTTCTAAAGAGTTATAAACATCCTCGATTTCTTATTCCTCGAGATGACTCCGGCGTAATTGCGCCCGAAGTAATCAAAGACGTATTGTCTTATATTAAAGAGGAAGATAAAGAAGTTGACGCAAACACCTCATCTTCTGAAGACACTAACTGGTCTGAAGACGAAGGTGAAACTCGAAATAAAATATCTGAAGATCTTAGAAGCTGGGAAAGAAGCCCCGAGCGGCTTCGAACTTGGGCCGAGCTTCAACAAGAGCAGAAGGATTTTAGAGCTTCGAAGGGGAGGAAGAGAGTTAAACGTAAAGTTCTTAGAACTTCTGATGTTGGAACTAGTCGTTCCACCCCTAGCTCTCGGGACCGAAGAGGTCTCCGATTCCTTCTTGGTATAGATACCAATTTTTCATAGTGTAATCTGTAAACACATTTATTTCAATAATGAATGCTGATTTAAAATTGTCTCCATATTTACTAGCCCCTCTTTGGGTATAAGCAACTTCGAAATGTATTCAAAGATGGTTATGCGCAAAGAAAAAACTTCGGAGTACAATTTTTTGGGGGTTCGGAGCCCCTCTGTCATTTAAAGATCTTTTGAAATCTTATGAAATATCTTCGACTTTTTGCAGTCGGAAGAATGGTAGCTTAGTACCTTTGTTTTATGAAAGAAATCACTTGAGATAACTTTCGGGACACTTTAGTGTCTTAAAAAATTTGTCATTTTGGACTATGTTAACAGACATTCGAAGCTCATGGCTCAAATGCTGTTTTGCTTTACCCACCTTCGGCTTGTCTTTGCGATCTCTGACGAACCAATGGTTCGGAGTTTGCAATGGTCTCTTTGGACTCTTTTTACAGATGTCTACCAGCCAATGGCTTGGACTCCGTATAATTTAGCCACCTTCGGCTGTTTTTGCAGAAGTCTACCAGCCAATGGCTTGGACTTCGCAGATTTTGGCCACCTTCGGCTCTTTTTACGGAAGTCTGCAAGCTGCAGCTTGGACTCCGTAGATTTTGGCCACCTTCGGTCTTTTTACGGAAGTCTACCAGCCAATGGCTTGGACTCCATAGAGTGTGGTTTTGGGCTCTTTTACGGATGCCTACAAGCCAGTGGCCTGGGCTCCGGATTATGTCAGCCCCCATGTCGGAGGCTTCAAACTTTATGGGTTCGAAGTCCGAAAATACAACCCAGCTTAATGACACTTCCCTCTCGGTCGACCCCGCGGTTCCAGTGCGTCCACTCGGAAGCTGGAAGTCTATGAGGGGAAGGCAACTATCAGGGTCATATGCTTTATTAATTTAGAGGTGATTACAAGCGAATTACAAGGAGCCCTTATGCGAAGTATCGCTTTAGGTGCTCCGCATGCCAAGTATGTGCTAACTCTTCACCTTCTAAATTAGCTAATTTAAATGAACCAGGGCGCCCTGAGCGGACAATTAGATATGGGCCTTCCCATTTATTGCCTAACTTCCCTGGTGCTATAATGCTTCGTAGAACAAGATGACCCGGCCTTAACTCGTTGAGCTTAACCTTCGGGTCATACCAAGTCTTCGTCTGCTGATGATACTTTGATAAATTAGCTACAGCTCGAAGTCTTGTTTCTTCTGACAAATCTAACGAAGCTTGTCTTTCTTCTTCAATATCCGGTTCGGTGCTGCGAAATGATCCCCCTTTGAGCTCCGTTGGAGTCATAGCTTCATCTCCGAATAGTAGTCTAAACGGAGTAAAACCTGTGGACCTTGTTTGCGTAGTCCGAATGGACCATAGAATCTTCGGAAGCTCTTCGGTCCACAGTCCTTTTGCTAATCCTACTATTCTTCGATTTAGCCCTGATAAAATATTTCCATTGGCTCGCTCTACGGCTCCATTCGACTGAGCATGCCTCACTGCAGCAAAACATAGCTGAATGCCTAGATCTTCGCAAAACTTCCTGAAGGGTTCTGCGTCGAACTGTGTTCCATTATCAACTGTGAGGTATCTAGGCACTCCGAACCGGCAAATAATGTTCTTCCAGAAGAATTTCTGCACATTGTTCGAAGTGATAGCTGTTAAGGGTTCTGCTTCCACCCACTTAGAAAAATATTCAATAGCTACCACTGCGAACTTCAGATTTCCCTTTGCTACTGGAAAGGGACCAATTAGATCCATACCCCATCTGGCCATGGGCCATACTGGAGCAATGACTTGAAGAGCTGTTGGTGGGCGATGGCTCCGTCGACCCATCCACTGGCATCCTTGACAAGTGCGGACCAAGCTCTCCGCATCAGCTGTTATTGTGGGGCAATAAAGCCCCTGGCGAAGTGTTTTTCTGCCAGAGCTCTAGGGGCTAAATGGCTTCCACAAAGGCCTTCGTGAATTTCTCGAAGAATTTCTTGGCCTTCGGCTTGAGATATACATCGGAGTAGAGGGGAACATACTCCGGCCTTGTATAATATACTGTTGATTAACTGATAGTTTCTTGCTCTAAGCTTTAATCTTGACAACTGGGGCTCTTCGGGCAAATTTGTTCCTCCTTGCAAGAGTTCTATGATCGAATCCTTCCAATCTGCACTAGGAATGCAAAGAATCTCCGCAGAGGCAATTTGTGGCACCGAAGGTATATTGAGCTCCTCATAGAAAGCTTCTTCAGGCACATCCACAGCTCCGGCTGCAGCCTTCGCTAAAATGTCCGCTTGCACGTTTTCAGCTCTTGGTATACTCCGAATGGAAATACCCTTGAAGTGTGCTTCGATTTTGCGGATTTCTTCTAAGTACTTTGCAAGCTGTGGATGCCGAACTTGAAAACTTTTGTCTACGTGCCCTGCTACTATCTGAGAATCTGTCTTTATAATTATTCTTGTAGCCCCTAGAGCACGTGCTTTCCGGAGTCCCAATAAAATCCCTTCGTACTCCGCTATATTATTGGTAGACTTAAAGTTGAGTCTTGCGGAGTACATTGCTCTTTGCCCTGACGGTGAAATCAACACTGCCCCAATGCCTGCTCCGCATGCTTGGAAAGCCCCATCGGAGTAAACAGTCCAAACTCCGTCATTTGATTTCTCCGGAGTTAAATTCGCAGGTGGAGTCCACTCTGCTACGAAGTCTGCTAGGACTTGGGATTTGATAGCTGTCCTTACCAAGAAAGATATGCCGAAGGGTGCTAGCTCGACTGCCCACTTTCCAATCCTTCCAGTGGAATCTTTGCTTCGGAGCATATCTCCTAAGGGATACGAAGTTGGTACAATTACATTGTGAGCCAAAAAATAATGTCTTAGCTTCCTCGAAGCCATTATCAGAGCATAAACAAACTTCTCAAGTTCGGAGTATCTTGTCTTCGCTCCTGACAATGCTTCGGATACAAAATAGACAGGATTTTGGACCAACTTTCCATTGAAATCCACTTCTTTGACAAGAACTGCGCTGACAGCTGAACCTGTAGCTGCAAGGTACAGGAGTAGGGTTTCGTCCGCAGTAGGCACCGTGAGTGTAGCAAGATTACTGAGATAATCTTTAATATCTTCGAAGCTTTTCTGACACTCCGGTGTCCATGCAAAATCTTCGGACCCTTTCAAAGCTTTGAATATTGGCAAGCTCCTCTCCGCAGACCTTGATAAAAACCTGCTAAGTGCGGCCAGATGTCCAGTCAGCTTTTGCACTTGCTTTAAATTCTCTGGAGGAGCCATCTTCTGCAGCGCAGTTATTTGAGTAGGGCTAGCTTCAATTCCCCTGCTTGAAACTAAATACCCTAACAATTTTCCAGCCTTAGCTCCGAATATACATTTTTCGGGGTTAAGACGGATCCCACATGCCCGAAGGCTATTGAATGTTTCTGCTAAGTCTAGGCTATGTTGGTGCTTTAAAGCACTCTTTATTACAATATCATCCATATAGGCCTCTACATTGCGACCTAATTGATGACCTAGAGCCTTAGCAACTAATCTTGAAAAAGTAGCCCCAGCATTTCTTAGGCCGAAGGGCATTCTTACATAGCAAAAGACTCCCGAAGGAGTTACAAAGCTTGTCTTGATTTCATCTTCGCGCTTCAACCATATTTGATGATAACCAGAATACGCGTCAAGGAAGCTTAATAACTCCGAACCTGCAGTGGAGTCAACTAGCTGATCAATTTGGGGCATGGGGTAGGGGTCACGTGGGCATGCTTTATTCAAGGATGTGAAATCAATGCACATGCGCCACTTCCCGGAAGACTTCTTCCTGACGAAGACTGGGTTGGCTAACCATTCTGTGTGAGCCACTTCTCTGATAATCCCAGCCTTCAACAGTTTTTCAACTTCGTCCTTAGCTAGAGCAGCTCTCTCTGCGGACATCTTCCAGAGTCCTTGTCGAACAGGCCGGGCCTTCGGGTTTACAAGTAAACTGTGTTCGATGATATCCCGATCGACTCTGGTGATATCTTCGTCAGACCAAGCGAAGACATCCAAATTTTCTTCCACTACCTTTTCCAAGGAGGTTGCAACTTCAGGAGGTAAATCTTTACCAAATTGAAAAGTGTACTCTTTACCATCTTTAACAATGACCTTCGTTGCAATCTCTCCTTCAGGACTTGGTCTCGGAAAAGACTTCTTCGAAGCTTCGGCAGAGGCTGAAAAAATTTCTTCATTATCCTGCACACTGTTTACTTGCCTCGGATCAAGAGGGGGACCGTGACCATATTCCGCCCTCCTAGCAATGGCTTGATCTCCGAAGATTGTTAGGACTCCTGCTTGTGTGGGCATCTTCATGCACAAGTAGTTGTGATGCGCCACAACTCCGAACTGATTCAACATGCCCCGTCCGAAAATGACATTATAAGCATACGGGGCATCTACCACATCAAAGATAACTTCTTCAGTTCGGGCTAATAAACCTTCTCCGAAGGTAACTTCCAGGCCTATCTGGCCAAGTGCATCAAGCGGAGGTCCTGCGAAGCCTTGCAGAGGACGAGCCGCTGGGAGGAGATGCTTCCTGGAAATGCATAACTGATCGAAGGCTTGCACAAAAATGATATCTGCCGAACTACCTCCGTCAATTAGCACCCTTCGGACTTCTGTCCCTGCAATATCAGCAGTGATAACCAATGGATCTGCGTGCGGGAACTTAATACCAGCTGCATCCTCCGCAGAGAAAGATATCGGAACATGAGACCACTCCGGCATTGCAGCTGCAGATGACGAAGTCCCAATATGACCTACTTCCCGAACGTACTCTCTTCGCTGTCTCTTGGACATGCTTCCGAGGGTACCTCCTCCGGAGATAGGGAGAACTACTCTTTTTCCTCTATCTTGCCCTTCCTCTTGCTTTGGAGGTGGCATAACATTGGCCACCGGAAGGTGCCTTGCAGCATCGAAATTTTCTATTCGCGCCACAGCCTGGACCGGCTCAGGGCGCGTTGCTGCTGGACTTCGGTCGGTACTGCCTCGACCCGAAGTTCTCTCCAAGTACTCTCCCCTTAGGGTAAGGATAGCCTTGCAATTGTCAGTTGCATGGCTTCGATTTTCTCCATGAATACAGCAAAAAAGGGTCTGGCCTTTGCCAGCCGTTTTCCCCGGCGGCCTCCAGCCGCTGGCCTTGTTCCCCGTAGACTGTGGAGCTCTTGGTGCAAACTTCTGTGGGGGTGCAATATTCAAGACTTCAGAGCGAGGGTGCTTTTGCCCTCTTCTCCGATCATGTTGCACTTCGAAGACTGGTTCCTGCGGCTGTGCCGAAGTCTTCACTTCTGCTTTGACTTCTTGCAATATAGTCGAAGTAGCAGCAGTCCTCCGAAGCCAACCCTCTTCTGACCTCGCATACTCCTCGAAATATGACATCAACTGTGAGACTGAGGAGATGCTCTTCCGATGTAGTTTATCCAGAAGGCCTTGATGACTGACGCCTTCCCGAGCCGCATCAACCACTGAGGATGTGGACAGCCCCCGAATTTGCGACTTCGTATGAGCGAAGCGCTTAAAGTACTGCCTCAATGTTTCTCCGGGGAGCTGTTTCACTTGGAAAAGGCTTCCTGTTGACATAGGAGGCACGAAGGTGCCCTGAAAGTTACTTATAAACTTCCTCTTCAACTGTGACCAAGAATTGATTGATCCTGGCTTTAAAGACCAGAACCATCTCAACGCCACTCCTTGAAGAGCTAACGGGAAGCACTTCGCCATAGTGTCTCTGACTCCGCCGCTAGCCTCAATCGCTAGGGCATAAGAACGAACGAACTCTCCGGGATCTTCATCTCCGGTATACTTGCAGAGCTTCGAAGTTTTAAACTTTGGATCGAAGCGAACCTTCTGCAGCTCAGGATGCAACGGAGATTCATTGTCGTAGGAGGTGTTCTCCGGGGCTTCGGGATAATTAAGATCATCGTCTTCGGGCACTTCTGGGATAGTTGGGATGGCTTGAGAGCGAAGCCTGTTCGCAGCTTCTTGTCGCCATCTTGCTACCTCAGCTTGAAGGTTGGCCATTTGAGTGGCCATATCTCCAAGGCTATCTTCATCTCCTCCGGAAGGACCTTCCGGGTCTTGAGAACTGGCAGGATCAGTTCGAATCAGGATGGAGGGTGGAGAAGGGACTCCGGGCTGTCGGAGTATGGAAGGGGTTGGCGGAGAGGCTTCGTATGTCCGAGGAATAGAAGCCCCTTCCGGAGTTTGCGGAGGGAAAGCCGAAGACCCTCCGACTTCAACTGTGTCGAAGGGTATCTCTCCGGAGATCCGAGGGGACCTCCGAGTGGGATTGCGAGGTGCGCTCCGCTTAGGAGGCATGATGTAAAAAGTTGGTAGAGAACGAAGTTTTTCGGACTAGGTTCCCCACGGACGGCGCCAACTGTTGGCGTAAAAGATTACGCTAATAGGTTTCTGTAGAAAAGAAACTAACAAACGAAGTGTTTGTGAAGCAAACTGTTCTAAGTCTCCGAAAGGATAATAACTTAGAATAGTTCGAAAGTGTGTATTGAATAACTTGTATTCGGTCCCTATTACAGGGTGAAATGGGGGGTATTTATAGGCCCAAACATCAAGGAAAAGATCTATTTACCCCTCTATTACAACCGACATAGTGGAAACTATTCGGTTCCCTTAATAGAGCTAAAATGGTAAAAGACTAATCTAATGAGAAAGAAGATAAGTCTTCCATCTTAGCTGGCAGAAAAGATCTTGGAAAGCTTTAGTTCGAAGATGTACTTCGAACCAAGGCTTATCTTCGTGCTTCGAACCGGGTTCCGGGTATCTTCGAAGATGATCTTCTGGGAACCTTCGAACATGCTGACTGTCTTTATGTTGCTTCGGCAATAACCCTGAAGATGAGATATTTTCCCCGAACATACATCGAAGTGGTACTTCGGATAGTTGACATACCTCATAAAGTGGCCGAAGGTTGGCCTTGTAGTCCCTGGGGCTTCGACGACCTTCGACGCATGAAGCGGAGCCCCTTGCTGGAGGGTGAGCTCCGGTACGCGAAGGGTAAGAGAAGGCGAAGAGGGCCTTCGAGCTGCACTCAAAGCCCCTTTCCGAAGGCTGCACGAAGCAAGAAAGCTTTGAAGCTCCCCCTCAAGCATACTTCGAGTTGCAGATAGTGGCAGAGAACTTAGCTTTTCGGACTAAGGTCCCCATGGACGGTGCCAACTGTTGTAGCAATTGTGTTAGCTACAACACAGGTTTTGTATGTGTGTATATGATGTGTAGAATGAACCTCGATGGGTTCTCTCAGAGGGAGAAAGGGTTTATACTGGTTCGGGCCTCCCCTAGGGGATAATAGCCCTACGTCCAGTTTGCGGTGGATTTGGCATGGTATGCCTTGGTGTGGAGAAAAGAACTCTAGGGTCTCATGGCCCCCTGGAGCGTGTGTCCCTGTTACAAGGGCTTGGCCCTGCTTTTATAGGCACACAGGCCAAAGGAAAAGACCGAGATGCCCTCTATGAGCCCTAGGATCATAGGGGCAAAGAGGGGAAAAGGAGCTAGCTATGGTACAAAAGTGCTTTACAGCTTTACAGACGTGTCAGGTAACGTCACATCTTGACCAGCTAAATGACAGATTATGGGCAGAGGGGCCCCTGGTATGACTTCTACACTATAGCGGGGCGTAAATATCTTCTGGGTTCGGAGTAGGGCCGGAGCTCCGAATCCGGGGATCCAAACCAGGGCTCCGAACTGGGCCTCCGAACTGGGGCCTCTGAACTAGGGCCTCCGAACCAGGGCTCCGAACTGGGCCTCCGAAATAGGGCCTCTGAACTGGGGCCTCCGAACTGGGGCCTCGAACTGGGCCTCCGAACTGGGGCCTCCGAACTGGGGCCTCTGAACTAGGGCCTCGGCCTTGAATCGGCTGGAGAGGGTCCGGGGACCAGCTCTGAGGAGCTCCGAAGGGAGATCGAAGGCTAACTCCGAACAGGGCTCGAAGGCTAACTCCGAAGAAGGCCCGGAGGCTGGCTTCGAAGTTAGCCTGAGACTTAGCTTCTGGCGGTCTTCAAGGAATCTTGAGGGCGTCGCTCTGAGGGCTCCGAGGGACCTCGCTCCAGAGGGCTTCGACGGGGCTTGGGGGCTTCGCCCCGGCAGGTTCCGAAGGGTACCTTGGGACCTGGAAACAGCTTCCTTGGGAAGATACAGGCTTCGACAGTGTTGGGCTCCGGGCCAAAGGCTGTCGGAGCCTGGCGTCATTTGGCCCCTATTCAAGGGAAATCTATTCCCCCAACATGGTTGGTCACTGTGACAGACTTGTTGGCACAGTCGATCACACCCTTGTGCTTTATCAACCAATCCATCCCTAGGATGATGTCGAGTCTGGTGCACTTTATGAGGACTGGCTCGGCCTGGAACAATACTCCTTGGATCTCTATCTTAACCTTACGACTGTATAAGTGGGCTAAGGTTTTATTTCCTGGAGTGGCAATCATCATGGGGATGGATAGAGGGAGCACGTCCAAGTTGTGGGTTTTCACAAAGTCTTCCGAGACGAAAGAGTGTGTTGCTATAGAGTCAAATAAAATCATAGCTGGTACGGAATTTGCAGTAAACGTACCGAGCATGACTTCGGGAGCCTCCTGAGCTTCCTCCGCGCTGATGTGGTTGACGCGGGCACGAACCGCCTGGTTGGGTGCCGCGCCTTGGGGCTGCTTGGGGTGAGGACACTGTGCGAATAGTGCCCTTCCTTCCGGCAGTTGAAGTAGACGACCGGCCTCCCTTGGCGATCCTTCAAGATCGGGGCCTTGGCGGTGGGCGGCGGCTGAGCAGCCGAAGCAGGTGGAGCGGGGCGGGGATGCCCAGCGTTGGATCCATGGGTGGTGTGAGGTGGCCTGTAGGCGGGCCGAGGATGGTAGGCGGGCGCTGGTGGCGGAGGAATGAAGCGGGGCCTCTAGGAATTCGCTTGTTGATGCTTGAAGGCGATCATCTTCCTCTTCTTGAGGTCCAGCTTGTTCTGCTCAGTCTATTGGATGAGTGCTTTATTTACTAGCCGTTGGAAGTCGGCGTAGTCGGTGGCAACGAGCTGGATGGACAGCTTGTTGGACCGGAAACGGCGACCAGAGGGGGGGTGAATGGGAGCTTTTAAAATTTCTGGCTAAAAACTTAGCCTTCGGTTCTGTTCTGTCTTCTGCGGAACAGGCTTCGAACACAGCCTTCGAAGGTCTGGTTCGGAGGTACTTCGACACCTTCGAACACAGGCTTCGGAGAGGCAAAAGTTCGAAGTCAAGAAGACTTCGCTCCACTTACAACCCTCGAAAACCAACTCTGCTAAGTCAGTGCAGGCTCCGCACACAGGGTGCTTTGAGCAAACTTCGCACTTCACCCTTCGCAAGAGTGGACAGCCCTCTGAGGACTTCGACCAAGTACTTGGCGACAGCAACGGGTGCTGGGCTTCGTACCCGAAGGTCTACACGCACACGCAAATGGACTATGCTAAGGGCTTCGACACAAGAAGCACTACGGGAAAAGAACAGGGCTTCGCTAGTAAGCAACGAGGTCTTGCCTCGTGTTACACAGAGCGACAGCACACTGTAAAGCACACTTCGCGATAAAAACACCCTTCGCCAAGACAGGCTTCGGTGAACTAAAAGCTAGCGAGGTATGCAACGCGAGCTCAAGCAAAAGCACAAAGAAGCAGGGCTTCGCTGCTTGAACAAGGAACACTGAAATAAATTGAACTCAGAATGAATACAGCGAGGTCTGTCTACAGGAGCTCGACAGTAAATGCTCAAAGTGTTAAATGTTACCTACCGAGCCCCCATATTTATAGCCCACGGCTTCATTCTAAGGAAGTGACTACTTTACCCCTAGGGTTTACAACAGATTTGTCTCTATAGAACTAAGGGGTACAAAAGGTAGTCCACCTTTATTTTGGAGGCTTCTCTGTCAGCTGCAGAGGGGACAGTGTCAGCCTTTTTCAGAACAGACAGTGTCAGCCTTTACAGAGTTGACTTCTGGAACCTCCCTTCGCACGCGAGGGGTGCGGAAGCTTCGGCGAGAAGCCTGCAGCCTGATGGCCTTCGCTCCGCCGAAGAAGTCCTTCGATACAGTGACGGTTTTGAGCCGAAGCCGTCAAAGCCCCTTGGGCCTTCGCACCACCACCTCCGGAGTGGACCACCACGGCTTCGCAGCTACTCCGAGCTCGAACACCGTCCGTCCGTGTACCGAAGCCATGCATGGCCGAAGCACCACAAGTCATCCTCACTCCGAAGCCCCACCTTCGGAGTACCACCCTTCGAAGTCCCTCCTTCGTCCAAGGCCTCCGCATGAAGCATTCCATGAGCACTCCGTCGCAGTGCCTCTTCCCGAGCACACTCCTCGACAAGCCTCACCCGGACCATGCCTTCGATGCGCCTCGACTTCTGAGACCTTCATCGGGTACCTTTGAGTGTCTCCCTCCGGAGCACACTTCGAACCCTTGCCTCCGCAGAGGACTTGGTCCACCAACTCCGAAGTCACTCCATCCGGAGCACCTTCGAAGTGCCTCACTTCCGAGGACTTTGTCTCGGAGTACCTTCAGCCGGAGCCACGCTCCGCACTCTCTGCCTTCACCTGGCACGCCTCGACCCGAGGACCGACCCGGACCACCTTCGCAGCCACCGTGACGGAGCTCCCCGCTCCCCTGGCATCAAGCCACCCGCTTGACCCAGGTTCACCCGGCTCGAACCCTGTCCGACGCCTCCGAAGTCCCTGCGCACCACAGACAAGCAAACAAGTGTATCCAGTACTCCGGAGACCTCTCCGGGTTAGCAACCTTCGGCACACACTCCGGTGTGCCGCCCAAAGTACCGAAGCCCTCGGTACGAACCCTGTCATCGTGTACTGCCGGACCCCTCCGACGAGCACACTCCGCTGCACAGCTGCAGCAAGCACACACCGAACACACTCCGGTGAAACACCTCCGAACACCCTTCGGAGGTACCACCTCCGAAGCCCCTCCGGAGGTACCCTTCGAACAGAGGGTAAAATCCTGTCAATCACTCATCACAAACACCGAAACCACCCTTGGTTTCTCAATCTCCCCCTTGATGAGTGCATTGACAACCAAATCCAAATTCAAGAAAATTTTAAAAAATTTCAGCACACAAGTGACCATAAAAACTCAGAAAAGAGCCAAAGCATGTCACTTGATAAAAGAATTTTTCTCCCCCTTTCTCAAAAGAGTAAAAGCCCCTTCGGCAAAACTCCCTTTGGATAAAAACTCCCCCTGAGATGAGCAAATTTTTCTCCCCCTTTACGTCAAAAATCTCTCCCCCTTTCGAAATTATGCCTTCTTGCAGCAGAGAACATAGCAAAATCTTTGCAAAATCTCTCCCCCTTTGGCAATGCAAGCATCAAGGAGCATTCAAAAGATGCACAGCTTCGAAATGAGCAGAATTGCAAGGACATATAATGCAAAAATATGCCAACATTAACACTAATGATCATGTGCTCAGCTTAATTTAACAATCTGTGAAACAAGATGATGGCATGAGATTTTGTCATTTTGAAGTAAAAGCATCACCACTTAATCAAAGCAGCTAGACATGTGAAGGCAAGGACTGCACAAAGCTAACAATTTCTACCCTAGACAGACAAGTCTTGTTCCAAAACAAAGGAGCTTTAAAAGCAAACTTGATGAATAATTAATTTTGTTGTTCTTTTTCTTAATGCCAGGGGTTATTTGTTTGTCCACCTTATACTTTCCAATCAAGCCAAGCCTAGGCATGAAAGCCATCTGAAGCTTAAGGCGGTAATTTTGGCAAACACTACACTATCCCAGTTCAAACCAAAGTGCAATGGTAAGCAGTCTAGAATAGAGTAGTGCGACAAACAAACCCTCCTGGATCTTTTCATTTAAACCAGGCAAATCATGGATTTTTGATTTTGATTCAGATGAATGAAACATTTTGATGAATATCCATGAATAAAGAACACAATTTTTCAAGTTGCAACTTTTAGCATCCAAAGAACAGTGTCTTGCTGTCAAGTAGATAAAAGATAGCTATAAGCAGTCCAGCCTAAACAAGCTAGATACACGATTGAGCAGTGAGCAAGATTTGATTTTAGAAAAGAAAACATCATGCACAATCAATGTTCCAGACATATTTCATAGAGCTGAGCTGTCATGATTTCTTTGAATTAAAAGCAGGCATATAATAGCAAAAGATGTAAGTGCAATTCCACACATAATGAGCATATGCAAGACAGTTAAAATCAGCTCCCCCTCACAAAATGCCGTAAGGGTGACAAATGCCAAGTTCCCCACGCAAGTAAGCAAATCGAGAAGCATCGAGGGGTTTTGTAAAAATGTCGGCAAGCTGGTGTTGGGTATCAACATATTGAAGTTCAATATCACCCTTCTCATTGTGATCTCTGAGAAAATGATACCGTACATCAATGTGTTTGGTTCTGGAGTGCTGAACCGGGTTGTTTGCAATACAAATAGCACTAGTGTTATCACAGAAAAGTGGAACACTTTTATAATCTAACCCGAAATCCCGCAAAGTGGAGACCATCCACAAAATCTGAGAGCAACAGCTAGCTGCAGCAACATATTCGGCCTCAGCCGTTGATTGTGCAACACTAGACTGTTTGCGGGAAGACCAGCAAACCAGAGACGTACCCAGAAAATGACAAGTACCAGAGGTACTCTTCCTATCAATTCTACACCCAGCAAAATCCGCATCTGAATAACCTCTAAGACATAAAGATGAAGACGATGAATACCATATGCCAAACTCAAGGGTGTGTTTGAGATACCTTAGGATGCGCTTTACCGCTTGGCGGTGCGAAGCTCGTGGCGAAGCCTGAAAACGAGCGCACAGACATACTGCGAAGTGTATGTCCGGCCTCGTGGCAGTCAAGTAGAGGAGGGAGCCGATCATGCTCCGGAACTCCTTCTGATCTACGGCTTCTCCATCTTCGTCAGGGTCCAATGCTACAGATGTAGCCATTGGAGTGGCGAGGGGCTTCGCATCGGACATGTCGAACTTCTTGAGCAGGTCCTTGGTGTACTTTGTCTGGTGGACAAAAGTACCTTGTTTGCTTTGCTTGATTTGCAAACCAAGGAAAAAGGTGAGTTCACCCATCATCGACATTTCAAATTCCCTGCTCATGGTATCTGCAAACTCGGCAACCAAAGCATGAGAAGAGCCACCAAAGATGATATCATCCACATAAATCTGAACTAGGAGGAAATCTTTGCCATGCTTGAGAGTAAACAGTGTTTTATCAACAGAGCCCATCAAATACCCTCGCTCAAGCAGAAAAGACTTAAGCCTATCATACCAAGCCCGAGGGGCCTGCTTGAGTCCATAAAGAGCCTTATGAAGTTTAAGGACTTTATGTGGGTACTTGGGGTTTTCAAAACCAGGGGGTTGTTTTACATACACATCTTCACCGATGAAGCCATTAAGAAAAGCACTTTTGACATCCATTTGATAGAGTTTGAATCCCCGGGATGTCGCAAAGGCAAGCAAAATCCTAATGGCCTCAAGGCGAGCAACAGGTGCAAAAGTTTCAGTAAAATCAATCCCTTCTAGTTGAGAAAAGCCCTGAGCTACAAGTCTAGCCTTATTTCTAACAATTGTTCCATCCTCCCCTTGTTTATTTTTAAAAATCCATTTTGTTCCAATGAAATGAACATTTGGCGGAGGATCAACTAAAGTCCAGACTTGGTTTCTTTCGAAATTCTCAAGCTCTTCATGCATGGCATTGATCCAACTAGAATCAGAAAGTGCATGACTAACATCTAAGGGCTCGAAAGAAGCAACAAAAGCAGCATTAGTGAAATGAGCGTGAGAACGTGTTACCCTTTGATCAAGCTCACCAATGATCTGCTCGGGAGGATGCATCCTTTGGACATGATGTGGAGCCTCGCGGCGGGATGCAGTCTCCCCCTCAACTTGTGCGTTGGAGTGATCCAAGATGACCGATGTTGAGGTAGTCGCTTCGGGACCTCGTGCCGAAGTAGTAGAAGCGGGGTCAGCTTCGGGGGTCGATGTCGAGGGTAGTAGGGGATCATCCTCGAATTCTCCGGGATCTTCGTCTTCGAATAAGGTCTTTTCCATGTCGTGTTCATTTGTCTGTTCAAAAGCAGAGCTAACAGAGGGGGTTGATTCATCAAAAGTCACATCACATGACTCGATGACAGTGTTAGTTTCCAAGTTATAAACACGATAGGAATGACCATGAGTAGTATAACCCAAAAAGATCCCGTCAGAAGATCGCGACTCAAATTTATCCAAGTTACCACGTTTTAGGATAAAGCAGCGACAGCCAAAAACTCGAAGATGAGTAACCTTGGGCTGTCTCCCAAAACGCAGCTCATAAGATGTCAAATTTAAAATTGAGCGCAAGAAGATTCGGTTTGAGATGTAGCAAGCAGTGTTCATGGCCTCAGCCCAGAATTTTCTAGGAGTCCTATGCTCATCAAGCATCGTCCTAGCCATCTCAACCAAAGTGCGGTTTTTCCTCTCAACAACACCGTTCTGTTGAGGAACCCGCGGAGCAGAGAATTGATGTTCTATGCCATGCTCCATGCAAAAGTCAACAAAGAGACTATTTTTGAACTCGGTGCCATTATCGCTTCGAATGAATTTTACTGCACCAGGGAGTTCAGTGAAAAGTCTCAAAGCCAAGCTCCGAAAGTGTGAAAACACTTCATCCTTGCTGGCAAGAAAGAAGACCCAAGAGTAGCGAGAGAAATCGTCGACAATAACAAGTACATACCACTTCCCGCCTAAAGAACTAACCCGAGAAGGACCTACAGTGTCCATATGGAGAAGTTCTCCGGGCTGTTCAGTCATCACTGTGGTGACTGGCGAATGCGAAGCGGCAATCATTTTTCCATGTCGACAAGGAGCGCAAACTAAATTCTTCTCAAACTTGAGCTTGGGCAATCCTCGGATCAAGCCTAGGGCGCTCAAACGAGCGAGCAACTCAAAGCTCATATGCCCTAGTCTCCTATGCCACTTCCAAAGCTCAGAAGTCGAATGTGCAACAAGACAATGAGAAGAACCAGACGACTTTGAAAAATCAGCTCCAAAAACTCTCCCAACCCTAAAGATCTTACACACCACAACGCCATCAGAATTTAGCACTTGCGAAGTATCGCGATGAAATCGCACTTCGAAGCCCTCATCAAGCAACTGAGATACAGACAGCAAATTGTATCCCAGGTTCTCAACCAAAGCAACATCTTTGAGAGTGAAGTTTGCGTTAATCCTTACCACACCTTTACCTTTCACTCTACTCCTTCGATTGTTTCCGAAGGTGATATGTTCCCTTTGCTTGGTTGTTGTGAGGCTGGAGAACCAATTTGCATCTCCGGTCATGTGGCGCGAACAACCGGAGTCCATGATCCACGTGCCCTCCAAGCCTCGACCTGTCGCCTACACATGATGAAAACGTCTCGATCGCTCAGTGCTGGGGTGAGTAAAATAATGACGAGGCATCCAGCACTGAGTGACACGAGTAGTAGGCACAGTAGAAGCAGACGGTCTACGCACATAAAAATCAGAATGATGCAAAGTGCGAGGTCTACCTACATGCAAAGAACGAAAAGCATGTAGAGGTCTCCTACTCTGACGAGGTACAAAGCTACTCGCCCGAGGTCTACCACCATATGGAACATGGTGAACACCACGAGGAGCAAAACCTCTCCGAGAAGCACGAGGAGCCTCAAAAACAGGACGAGAGTAATACTCAGACTCATGCATACCTAAAGATGGGTAATGCATGTCCTGATAGCTCATCGCCTGTGCACGTCGCTCATCCTTGATGCGACGGAAACAGAAACCAACCAAATGACCCGCCCGCTGACAATAAGAACAGTGAAACACTCTCCTGGGGGCACTCTCATGGGTCATAGGAGCAACTCTCACAGGCTCCTTGGGTTTTTTCTGAGTGGTTTTCTTGGGAGGATTTTTCTTGGTAGGAGGAGTGGTTTTCTTTGGTGGATGGGTAGGCTTTTTGGCTGATGGGGTGTCCAACAGAGCTCTCTCTTTCTCTAGGGTGGTGGGAGAGGTGAAAACAGTTTTGGTCTTACTGTCTGAAGCTATCCTCTCAAAACCCAAACCTAGAGCTACCCCGGCTCTGTCAGCACACAACTTGGTCTTGGCCAAGAGCAAATCCATCCTACCCTTCCCCTCAGTGCATTTGTTCACCACAGAAAGAAGGTATTCATTTTCGGACATGAGGTTCTCAGCTTGCTCTCTAGCAGTGCCTAGCTGGTCCTTAAGGGTGATGCAAGTGTCACAAACAGGTTGCACATCCTTAGAGCTACCGGCCCTCTCCAATCTAGCCTCTAAATCATGAACATGCTTATCACGTAAATTAATGCTATCGCGCAATAAAGGGCAGTTCATGCACTCAATAACATCATGAGGTCTAGAATCCACCTCCAAAAGCTGCTTCTGTGCAGTCTCAAGCTCAGAAAGAGTTTGAGCATGAACAGAACGCAACTGAGCAAGCTCACCCATGACAACAGAACAAGACTCACATTCAGCATCATCAAACTTAGACTTAAGCATGGCATATTCAGTAGAAACATTTTCTAGCCTAAGTCTAAGGTCTTTTCTTTCTCTAGCGGCTTGCACAAGTAATCTATCCTGACCTAGCACTACTTCATTCAGCTCATCTAATTTAATTAGAAGCTGGTCAGATGATAGGTTTACCTCAGATGAGTCAAGCTCATCGCCGCTGTGATCGCTGTCGGCCATGAAACAAAGGCCGGTGAAGTCACGTCCCTTCTTGTCCTTCTTGTCCTCCTTCCTTGGGGACTCCTCCTCCTCAGAGCTCGACTCCTCAGTTGAGGATGTGTCGATGTCGCTGAGAGCAGCAACAAATGCTCTGGAAGCGGCCTTGGCTACCTTTTTAGCCATCTTGCCGCGCTTGCCCTTCACAAAGGGCTTCCTCTCCTTTTTGTGGAATTTGGGGCGGTCACTCTCATCTCTCTTCTTGATCTTGGGGCAATTAGCCTTGATGTGAGAAGTGTCGCCACATTCATAGCAACCACTAAAACCACTTCTCCTCTGATCCCGTCTCTCATGATGAAAGCGGGTGAACCTCCGGGCAATGAGAGCAAGCTCATCATCAGCTAGAGTATCCACCTGCTCCTTTGTGACGGAGACCAGGGAGGACAAAGCAAAACCATCTGCAAGAACACAAGTGCCTGATGTGCTTGGTTCTGCAGTGGTGCCACGGCTAGTGCTAGAAACCAATGCCAATGGCTGTGGCAAAGAGCTTCTATGCACAGCAAGAGATGCCTTGGCAATCTCTGTGGACTTCAGCTTGCTAAAGAGTTCGTCACAGGTCAATGTGTCATAGCCTGTGGACTCCTCAATGCTGGATATCTTCACTTCCCATATGCTACGGTCAAGAGCATAGAGAAGCTTGATAGCCCTATCATGATCACTGTAAGCAAGCGTCCCGTTGGATCGCAAGTTACTCACTATCGCATCAAAACGAGAAAACATGGCATCAACAGATTCACCAGGTGCCTGCACAAACAGCTGATACTGTTGATTGTAGGTGCTTTGGCGCCTGGCCTTAATCTGAGCCGAGCCCTCGTGAAAGACAGTGAGTGTTGTCCAAATCTCCCTAGCAGTCCTAAGGTGCTGTACCCTATCAAACTCACTCCGACTCAAACCAATGAACAATATGTTCCTTGCCTTCGAGTTGGCAATATACTGATCTTTTTCAGTTTGAGTGGTGCGGGTATCAGGGATGGAGTATTGTGAGTCCACAATCTCCCAAATTGCATTTCCTTGGCTTAACAAGTAAGCCTCCATGCGCACCTTCCAGTATGCAAAATCTGTCCCATCGAACAGAGGAATTTTACTGCCTCTATCCATGTCGCCAACAGATCACAAAACCGGTTAAGGTCAACTGGTGATCTTAACCTGCTCTGATACCAATTGTTGGACCGGAAACGGCGACCAGAGGGGGGGTGAATGGGAGCTTTTAAAATTTCGGGCTAAAAACTTAGCCTTCGGTTCTGTTCTGTCTTCTGCGGAACAGGCTTCGAACACAGCCTTCGAAGGTCTGGTTCGGAGGTACTTCGACACCTTCGAACACAGGCTTCGGAGAGGCAAAAGTTCGAAGTCAAGAAGACTTCGCTCCACTTACAACCCTCGAAAACCAACTCTGCTAAGTCAGTGCAGGCTCCGCACACAGGGTGCTTTGAGCAAACTTCGCACTTCACCCTTCGCAAGAGTGGACAGCCCTCTGAGGACTTCGACCAAGTACTTGGCGACAGCAACGGGTGCTGGGCTTCGTACCCGAAGGTCTACACGCACACGCAAATGGACTATGCTAAGGGCTTCGACACAAGAAGCACTACGGGAAAAGAACAGGGCTTCGCTAGTAAGCAACGAGGTCTTGCCTCGTGTTACACAGAGCGACAGCACACTGTAAAGCACACTTCGCGATAAAAACACCCTTCGCCAAGACAGGCTTCGGTGAACTAAAAGCTAGCGAGGTATGCAACGCGAGCTCAAGCAAAAGCACAAAGAAGCAGGGCTTCGCTGCTTGAACAAGGAACACTGAAATAAATTGAACTCAGAATGAATACAGCGAGGTCTGTCTACAGGAGCTCGACAGTAAATGCTCAAAGTGTTAAATGTTACCTACCGAGCCCCCATATTTATAGCCCACGGCTTCATTCTAAGGAAGTGACTACTTTACCCCTAGGGTTTACAACAGATTTGTCTCTATAGAACTAAGGGGTACAAAAGGTAGTCCACCTTTATTTTGGAGGCTTCTCTGTCAGCTGCAGAGGGGACAGTGTCAGCCTTTTTCAGAACAGACAGTGTCAGCCTTTACAGAGTTGACTTCTGGAACCTCCCTTCGCACGCGAGGGGTGCGGAAGCTTCGGCGAGAAGCCTGCAGCCTGATGGCCTTCGCTCCGCCGAAGAAGTCCTTCGATACAGTGACGGTTTTGAGCCGAAGCCGTCAAAGCCCCTTGGGCCTTCGCACCACCACCTCCGGAGTGGACCACCACGGCTTCGCAGCTACTCCGAGCTCGAACACCGTCCGTCCGTGTACCGAAGCCATGCATGGCCGAAGCACCACAAGTCATCCTCACTCCGAAGCCCCACCTTCGGAGTACCACCCTTCGAAGTCCCTCCTTCGTCCAAGGCCTCCGCATGAAGCATTCCATGAGCACTCCGTCGCAGTGCCTCTTCCCGAGCACACTCCTCGACAAGCCTCACCCGGACCATGCCTTCGATGCGCCTCGACTTCTGAGACCTTCATCGGGTACCTTTGAGTGTCTCCCTCCGGAGCACACTTCGAACCCTTGCCTCCGCAGAGGACTTGGTCCACCAACTCCGAAGTCACTCCATCCGGAGAACCTTCGAAGTGCCTCACTTCCGAGGACTTTGTCTCGGAGTACCTTCAGCCGGAGCCACGCTCCGCACTCTCTGCCTTCACCTGGCACGCCTCGACCCGAGGACCGACCCGGACCACCTTCGCAGCCACCGTGACGGAGCTCCCCGCTCCCCTGGCATCAAGCCACCCGCTTGACCCAGGTTCACCCGGCTCGAACCCTGTCCGACGCCTCCGAAGTCCCTGCGCACCACAGACAAGCAAACAAGTGTATCCAGTACTCCGGAGACCTCTCCGGGTTAGCAACCTTCGGCACACACTCCGGTGTGCCGCCCAAAGTACCGAAGCCCTCGGTACGAACCCTGTCATCGTGTACTGCCGGACCCCTCCGACGAGCACACTCCGCTGCACAGCTGCAGCAAGCACACACCGAACACACTCCGGTGAAACACCTCCGAACACCCTTCGGAGGTACCACCTCCGAAGCCCCTCCGGAGGTACCCTTCGAACAGAGGGTAAAATCCTGTCAATCACTCATCACAAAACACCGAAACCACCCTTGGTTTCTCACAGCTCATCTTTAAGTCCCCGGAGGAACTTGGCCTGGCGAAGGGCGTCGGTCCGCACCACTTCTGGCGCGTAGCGAGCAAGACGGTTGAACTCATGGAGGTACTCCATGACGGTCCGGCTGCCTTGGTGCAGGTCGCGGAACTCCTACTGCTTCACCGCGATGACACCGGCGAGGACGTGGGCAGCGCGAAAGGCGATGGTGAACTCCGCCCATGTCACCACGTGGTCCTCGGGCTGGGACTCGCGGTAGTTGTCCCACCATTCTGCGGCGGGACCTTGGAGCTGATGAGTGGCGAAGGCCACTCTCTCTCGGTCGGTGCAGGGGAGGAGGTCCAGCTTCTTCCCAATGGTGCGGAGCCAATCTTCAGCCTCCATGGGGTTGGTGGTACTAGAGAAGATGGGCGGGCGCACACGAAGGAACTCTGAGAGTTGGGGAGCGGGTGTGGGTGCTGGTGCGCGAGGGGCAGGCTCCCCATTTTGCAGATGGTCCAACTGAGCTTGTTGGTGCTGCATTTGAGTGAGGAGGGTGGTGATTAGTTGGTTCTAGTTCGCCATCATTTCCGCCAAGGTGGGATGGTTGGCGGATGGCGACCCAGACTGTCGTGGGCCCGTTGCACCCCAGTTGGGTACAACACCCTCGGGCGCGTCACGGCTTCCTCCTTCTCCGTTGTTGGAGCCGGTGTTCTGGTGGTCGGCCATCTTCTGAATATACGATGTTATAAGGCAGAAAGATGATGAAACAACAATACAATCAAAAATAGCTCATAAGGCTCATGCATATAAACCAAGTGGTAAAAAGTGTTCATTACAATCAAGCTCTTATTCTACCTACAACACAAGTTGTTGTAGATAGCACCACATACAAAAATTATTATAACTAAAACAGCGGTAACTAGCGCCTACTTGCCACCGGAGGCGGTCTCTGTGCTCTCGGAACCACGAGTACGCGACTCCCGAGGGATGGTGGGCTCGAGGAAATTCTTGATGATTGGGTCAGAGACGAGGCCGGGGCGTGGTGCAGGGGCGCTGGCGGTGGATGGTCCGTTGGTGGAGGGGTGTGGCAGGATCCTCTTGGGGTGAGGGGCGGGCTCACGGATGGGCTTCCTCTTCCTCGGGAGGAGGGGAACCATCTCCGCGATGTCCTTCTACAGCTGCATAATCTTGCGCTGCAGCTCGCCGTTCTGTTGGATCAAGTTCTTCATCTCCTCACGAAGAAACTCAACCGCCTCATGGTGCTCATCGGCGTCGAGCACCGCCTCAGTATGGAGGTCATCCATAGCCTGAAGAAGACGCGACTGCCGGGCCATGACCGGGTCACGCACGGAGTGAACTCCGAGGTAGATGTTGCGGTAGGCGCCAGGAGTGCGCTTCGGCACAAGCCAGAAGGACGAGTTTTGAAGACGATCATCATAGATCATCCTCAATTCCATAAGGGCCTGGAGAGCGACGCGTTGGCACGCGACGTCAAAAGTCGGGCCCCCAAGTGCGGTGGTGTAGGGCGGCAGGTGCTCTCCAGAGCCGGGGACGGTGAGGGAGACGTCGCAGGGTCTGGCAAACTCCTCCAGGTACACCCCTGGAATTCGGGCTCGAAGAGGAATCCGAGGAAGGTGAGCATCATGCGGAGCTCCCTGACGAAGCCATCGAAGTGGCGGCAGTAGCTGTAAACTTGGTAGACTCGCATCTACAAAAACAACAAGTTGAAGAAAAGTAAGGGGAGGAACAAAGTTTATAAAGTAGGTTTTTGGGAAATAAATTTTCTGCAACTATTGTCTAGGCTGGTCCGTTTGGCTTCCTACAGTCAAGTCAGCTCTGATACCATCTTGTGGCGCCCCGATTTATCGAAATCGAGACATTATTGAATTTCATAAGAAAAACAATAATACAAGAGGTTCATCATGCGACAATCGTACATACGACAAGTATTCATGGTGCGCAGACCATATTTATTACATCAGAGTAAAAATTAAATAAGTAAATAAAAGCATGACGAACGCCCTCTTCAGAATCTTCTCTTGACTGGGTCGCTACTCCATACCATCCTCTTCGTAGTAGGCATCCTCTGAATTGTGTATCCAACGGGTATGAGTACAAAAAGTACTCAACAAGCCACCACAAATGCAATAGTAATGCAAGGTAGTAACAATGGAAGGATAATGGCTAAAAGTGCGGAAAAGTACATTTTTAGTTATTGCTTTTAGTGTAGTCAAACTTTTATCATGCGGAAATATAAACATGAACATCAATAACACCATCTAACTCGAGGAGTACGTTTTAACTCCTCGCATAACAATCCTTATATGTCAAGCCATCATGCACATACTAAAGAGTACTTAAGCTTACTAAAGAGTTCATTGCAAGTCAGGGTATCAAAGCTCACCGACTCTTCAATACTAGAGATCTTCACCTCCCATATGCTATGATTAAGAGCATAGAGAAGTTTGATTTCTCTATCATGGTTAGAGTAAGCCAAAGTCCCAGTGGAGCGAAAATTACTCACAATTCCATCAAAACGCACAAACATGGCATCTACAGATTCGCTAGGGCCTTGCACAAACATTTGGTATTCTTGATTATAAGTGCTTTGCCTCCTAGCATTAATCTAAGTAATTCCCTCATGAAAAGTTTTTCAAAGTGGTCCAAATTTCACGCGTAGTTCGTAGGTGTTGGACCTTGTCAAACTCTTTGTGACTCAGACTGATGAACAATATGTTTCTTGCTTTTCTATTACATTCGTACTGTAATTTCTCAGTCTCTAAAGTACGAGTTTAAGGGATCACATATTGGGAATCAACAATGTCCCAAATAGCACTTCCTTGGCTTAGTAGATAAGCCTCCATGCACACCTTCCAATAAGCAAAATCATGACCATCAAAAATCAGAATCTTAGAGTTTCTTTCCATGTCGCCAAAACAATGATCACAAACCGGTTAAGGTCAACTGGTGATCTAACCGGCTCTGATACCAATTGTGGGATTGGAATGGCGACTATAGGGGGGTGAATAGGCGCCTCAACAAATTCTCGTGAATCGGATGGCCTATTCAAATCACCCAATGCTCCTCTAACGATTGAGATTCAAATTTAAACCAATCAGTACAAATCAGAGCAACAAAATCAGTTCAAATACCACATTCAGTCTTGTTCGGAGTTTGAAGTGTCGAAGCACTCTGTCGACAATTGAAATTCCGAACTACAATGATTAGATCGGTAACTGGATGGTCGACAAATATAAATCGGAACTAAGCAAAAAAAACTATTCAACAACAAAGTTGATTCAATATCCAATTTGAATTAAGTTGAAAAACACAACTTCTGAAAATGGCTTGAAGATGAATAGTGTTATCAAATTTAAAATCAGAAAAATGATTGCAGCTTCACTATAAATTACAATTCATATTGTGCAACATTGATTAACATCATGCAGGACTCAGTATTCAATTCATTCCGTAGCAATACTCAAGTAAACTACTTTTTAGATTCAGAAACGGAGAACTATTTGCTTATTTTCAATAGATGTTGATTTAGAACAGTAAATGTCAAAACTGGATATCTCACAATGCACTTATCAGCAAAACAGAATACTCAAAAACACTGATTAGTACAAACCATTTCTCATCTTCAAGTACTCAATCAGGGAATCTATGATTCAATATTTAAAACAGATTGATGAGAGAACTGGCTGAAAAAGATAGTAAACAGTAAAGGCATTTGTACTGTTTGCTTTCACAATTGTTTCAGAAGCATGAATCCATTTTCACACATAGATGCAATATATTTCAACCAAATCATATTTAAGTCAGCACTAGTGCTCAGCTGAGTGTAATTCAGAACAAAAGATTTCAGAACTGAAGTTATGAATCAAATCAGCCAACTAAATCAATTCAGTTCACTACACTTGTTGATGGAAATGGACTTTTCATAGCAGACATATTGTATGAATTCAGGCACATAATACTTTCAGCAAAACACACAGAATCTAATTCAAAAGAAATCAGTTAGATCAGTTCAGCAAATACTGTAGCAAAAGAGCAGTTTGAATCAGCAAATTCACTTGAAGTTTATGATGATCAATCAATTCTAGACCTTGCAAGAAACTCACAATTTAGCCATTATGAACATGAAGTAAGTAATTCAATTCTTGCTGAAACTTAGATGATAAACAGTATTTGGTAGTTCTGTTTGAGATCAAAATGGCAAGAACCATGATCTGAAGTCTATTTGAAAGTATGAACAGTATCAAACCTGAAATCAGTTGTAAACTTCAGATACACTGAAACTAGTGTGTGAATGATTTAAAACAATTACAAAAGAATGACAGAGTTAACTCACGTTCATGAAACTGAATATAGAGTTGAATTAGTTTGTCAAAACTCAGTTTGCAAAAAAGATTATCACAACACAAGTGATTTCAGCAATACAATTCAGCAACAGATTACTGAAACTAAATAATATAATTTGAATCTCAATCAGCAATCAAAATTATCTGATACATCAAATCGGATTTGATATGAAACTAAAATTGATCCAGCACAAATTCAGTTAAGTCTAAATTCAAAATTGCTTTGTTCCATTTCAGTGAAGAGCTGTGTATCAACATATGAATCTCAGCAACAAACATGGAAACAGAAATACTAGCACAAGCAAAACTTTGTCACAGCTCTGAATATAAAGTGGATAAACCAGAGATTTTATAGCAATTTATAAAAGCTTCAAGAAACCTGAATCATTGCAAAAATTATATGGCAATCTAAATAGTCCACAAGTTTTATGATCAGAATCAACTAAAAATTACTAGATGAGTAGTATTTTGCTACAACTCAAATTGATTCATCAAAACAATCAGCACTATTCCAAAACAGGCAACAACTCAGTTTCACACAGCAGTGAAGTGCCCAGATTAATCATTAGCAAAAGGATAACACATACAAGCAAAACTCTTCTCAACTAAACCATAGGATACCTTTACCAAAATTTAATACAGAGATCAAGATGAAACATACTAACAGATCCTATAGTATTTGGCCCAAACATTCCATCACTTCATAAACCAAACAATTCAGTAAAAGCCTCTAAAACAGAACTTGGCTTCAGATCTACTCAAAAATACAGCAAACAATTCAACAAAGGAAACTGAGTATAGATAGACAGGAACACACCTATTGAGAGTTGTTCATCCACAGATTAAAAGCCTGAGGCATTTGACAGAAATTCCAAGAAATCCCAGCGAAAAATTCAGAAGATCAAAGAGCCCTTTAGCAGTGCAGGAATCGATTGAAATATTACTAGGAACAGTGACGATTTCTCCTGTAGCCGGTAAGGGATGCATTTCCAAAGAAAGTCTCTCCTCTGTGTTTCAGTCCCAACGCATTAAAATCTTATCCAGCCAAAAGTCCTACCAACTTCAGGGATGAGAACCCCTTAAGTAGACACATTCTAGAAGGCACTTTTACAAAAGACCCCTTAGGCAATTTCAGAATTGAGTATCCTAAGAATTACCCCTAATTGACTCAACAAAAAATTACAACTTGACTCACCCTTTCAATATATTTTCAGAATTTGACAATTCTAAAAATATACCAAAAGGTTACACTATAAAACTGAAATACTCAAACTAAAACTAAACTCCTATTTATTGTATTTAAAAACATTTAGTGAATCACGATTTTTAGCAAAAACCGACAAAACCTCTCAACTCTTCGACTCATGACACCGCTTTGCGACTCCGAGCGCCACCAAGCCTTTTCCACTCTCGATACCCTCGAGCCACCTGAATACTTGCTCTGGCCTCCCTTTCGCAGACACGGTCGTCACGCCGTCGCAACCATCCGTCCGTCCATGTCTTGCTCAGTCTTTTCGTGCACTCTTGAGATCTTCTCCGACTTCGCCCGACCTCCCTGATCCTACAGCGGAGCTCCCTGCTTGACCCTCGATCACTTACCGTCGACAGTTGGTCAGCATTTCCATCCTGCACATTCAAGACAAGCCAAAACAAGAACGCGACGCGCTACCGAAACCCTCATCACTATATCCTCAATTTTACATCAAATCCCTCAATGCACACCACCCAACACTCAACCGCTCATCCTCATCAATCACACATCATACACACAGAAACCACCCTTGTTTTCACAATGAGTGTTTCTTAAGGGCTTAGTAATGCACTTGAGAAATCATATAGCCCATATTAGTGATCGTCCTTAGCCCTGAGAGATTATGCTTTTGGCTCACTAGTTTGCCAAAAGGTAGGGGGCATGTGTTGACACCAAAATTTGGCACCAATTTGGATTAGAACAAGTGCTAGCTATGTTTGGTACAAATTGGAAATTCTACGCGTAGGCCGGTCCGACCTATTCTACATGGCTTGGGCGACCTTAGTGGTGTCACCGGTCTAACTGGCAATACATGGCCGGTCCGATCTCCCATGTACCACCGGTCCAACCAGCCATGTATGGCCAGTCCGACCTTCAGGATTCCAGCACTCTGAGTCCGAGTTAGTTACGACTAAATCTTGTCTTTCTTCGTGTAAACCCGGGATATTTCGTATCTAAATCAACCTCTAACCACCCTAGGACGTGGATAACATCCAACTCTTGCAAGACCAACCCCTATATAAAGTGACAAGGCCGATTCAAGCAAAGCCCCCAGCGACACTACATTGAATCGTTCTTTTCGCTTTCAATATGCTATTTCTTCTCTACTTTTGCCCTAGCATTATTTTCCTTGCTTTAGCATTAGCCCAAAGTGCTCACTACCTCGCTGGTCGTTCCGACTGGGCCATGCCGCCATAGGTCGGTCTGACCCATGGCCCAAGGCCGGTCTGACCGACGGCAACCGATCGGCCCATTCACCTCTCCTGCCTGGTCTGTCCATCCCCTTTCATACTACCAATCTGACCATTGCCATTAGGTTGGTCTAACCGTCCCTTTTGCCATGTTCCAACCAGCCTCCTTTTGGCCGTTTTGATTTATCCCTCTACACTTCGTCCAATTGGGTTGCACCCCTATGTGTAATTTACTTGCCTGTCGACTCCACCCTCCCTTGTGACTATCAAGGATCATGGAACGTGACATTAGCATCGTGTCATGACTAGGGTTATCTCTAGGTATCCACACACTTTTGTATCGTCGAACTGACGTTGGTGTCTGTTGGCGCTTCGTCGTCGTATTTTAGCGTCAATAGTACCAGATATCGTGCCGCCAAGGGTGGCACCAGATGGTATTCCTTAGGGGTATCATCAGATTGTGTATTTCGGAGCGCAGCCTTATGGTGATGAAGAGCAACACATGTACAACGCCGCTCGTACAAGATCAATATCAGTAGGCTGCAATGCCCGATTAGTACCCTATGCCAAGGTAGCAGGAAGATGATTGGGTGAATCTAATCACACAACTCATCCGAGACCAGTTTGGATTGTAGCCTAAAGAACAGACATACATGTATCACCGGCCATACTCAGAATGGTTTGATCGAGTACCATTACAAGACCGATACAAAGTACCCAATATCACCAGGTTCTCAGGGCAGGACTTGATCTCTACGTTCGAGGACGTCAGTGGTTTCCTTGCCCTGTGTGGAGAGGCATCGGACGATGAGGCACTGAAGGTATGATTCTTCCTGCTATGTCTATCGGGATCAGCCTTCACGTTGTTTTCTTCACCGTCGGAAAACTCCATCCAAGGCTAGGCAGATTTGGAAAATAAATTTCACAAATATTTCTTTGCCGACTTTCACAAAATGAAGATCACTGACTTAACAGCGGTAAGAAAAAGGATGGATGAGTCAGTATAGGACTATGTTCAGAGGTTTTGGGATGTATGAAATAGGTGCTATAGCTTGAGCCTCAATGATACACAGTTGGTGGAACTTGCATTCCAAAGACTTCTAAATCCGATCAAGGAGAGGTTTTCATCACACTAGTTCAAGAGCCTTTCGCAACTGGTGCAGAGGGTATCAGCACATGAGAGCCAATTCTAGGAAGCAAGGAAGGATATGTATCAATAGAAGGTGGCATATGCCCATAAGTACGATTTGGACTTTGATAAGGACTGTGACTCTGATGCAGAGGTCGGTGTGGATGAATGGTCTAGGAATAAGAAACAGGTCACGTGCCCTTGGGTGAAACCGGCCAACAAAGAAGAAAAGTACGACTTCGACATTAACAAGGCCGATAAAATATTCGACCTATTGCTCAAAGAGAAGCAGATCCAGTTGCCATCTAACCACGTGATAACACCCACCGATGAGCTAATGAAAAGGAAATATTGTAAGTGGCACGACTCCCCATCACACCACACTAATGAATGCAAGGTGTTTAGACAACAAATCCAATCGGCCGTGGAGCAAGGCCGAATCAAGTTCGATGATGGAAAGAAGATGATGAACATCGACAGGAATCCATTCCCATTCAACATGGCACACACACATCATGATGACGACCAAGGCACAAGAAGAACTAGGCGGGCTAATAAAGCGTCACTTCATCAGACCTGATCAAGAAATATGAAGAAAAATCGAGAGAAGATGGGGACGCCGATCATAGCCAGAGTTACTCGCGATTCAATCCTCATTGGAATTGCGAGTTCTTCAGATTCTACTGGAACAAAGGGTTGTGCCTGCTGTCAATGGAAAACTATCCAGGGTGCGGCATTAGAGGCGAGTAGCAAGATGACCATCGGTTGTGTAACAACAAGGCAAGGCTGCATGATCAAGAAGCTGTTCACCGGAGGTTGTCGCCACCAAGGGTGTAAGTGCTCAAAAGGCTCGACCCCGTCAACATTAAGGACGACGGTCAATCAGCTGATGGTAAGATAAAACCAGAGAAGTCGTAATGGTTCCCTAGTGGGATTTTCATAAGGAACCAGAAAAGAAGAGTGCAACGACTATGGCTGAGAGAGTTGAAGGCACAAAAGTGCGACGAGGAAACTAATTGGCCTCGAAGGATCAAAAGTGAATGCCGAGTAAAAGATAAGGCCAATCACAATGACAAGAAGGATGCACGGGTAAAAATGGTTTTCTTTCTCCCTACAAAGTATCAGGCATCTTCTGGAGGCAACCACTACTACAACCAGCAGATTAGGCTGACATGATGGATCAGCTAATAATGGCTCCACAACCAGCAGTTTTTGATAAACCAGAAGACCATGGGCATCAACACCTAAAACCTATGTACGTCAAAGGTTTAGTCAATGGGAAGCCGATGTACAAGATGATGATAGACAATGGGGAGGCTGTGAACTTAATGCCATACACCACTTTCCGTAAGTTAGGAAAAATGCCGAAACACCTCATCGAAACTAATATGGTATTAAGGGACTTTGGCGGCAACTCGTTAGACATGATGGGAGTACTAAATGTTGAGCTAACGGTTGGGAGCAAGACGATGTCGACCACATTCTTCATCATAGAGGGAAAAGATCTTCATGTGAACTATTGTGTCCCATTAATGATGCACCAAAACCTGATGCAGTGTGTCGGCAATCAAGTGGAAATAATCCCCGCCGATAAATCGGTGAACATAGCGACAGCCGATTTATCGGTATGGGAGATGGAAGAAGATGTTTGTATATTAGGGAAGGCTTGGGATGGTAATTTTCTTGAAGTATCGGATGATGGAGTGAAATCAATCAGCGAAGAATTACCCAAGCTCAACCTATGAAGAATGCATCGATAGAATGAAAGGTGTAGTCGGCTAATGCTTTACCGCAACCGATGAACTACTGCAGGTAGACATCGGACCTAGTGATAGACCGAGTCCAACTTTCGTAGGTAACCAGATTCCTCGGTGAAGCACAAACAATACTAATATCGAAAAGGTTACGACGAGAAGATCTTGGAGAAATGTTACGTCATCGTTCGGACAAATACCTAAAAAACTACATGCAAAATAGCCGATACCAATAGTATCGCCTTTAGAAGGGTGATGCTAAAGAAATGATCTTAGACATAAAAAAATCTCGGTCAGATACAATGGTTCGAAGATAAATACATTACAAAGTCATGTTTCATGTTATAAGTCATAAGGCCCTACACAAAGTTACAAATAGAGCCCATCAGGTAGCTCCGATCGCTCGAGGACCATTTGCATCCAGACTCTGAAGGACGGTCCGGTCTTTGGCGCCTGAACTAGGGAAATCATCAAGGACATGGCCTTGACTCTGCACATAGTAGATGGCAGTGATGATTCAACACTTTTGGGCCTCGACCTAGGCCAAGAAGGAGGCCATGAAACCTTCCCTCTTGGCAATCATCGTCCGGACCCCCTTTAGCTTCGCCTCTAGATCGACATCCTCTACCCATAGCCGATCAAGCTCCCATGGCACGACCGATGACCTAAGGTCACCTCCCACTTATCCATACCTTGGGAGTAGGGGCACCGATCCCCAGGTTTGTAGTAGCCGATACTGGTTCATATCATATCGGCCAGTCGCTGGCGCTCACCAGGGGAGCATCAAGGCCATCTTCATGGAAGAAGCAAAGTTAGTCAGACGGAGAAAGGTGGCAGAAATAAATAAAAGGACGAGTCAGAGTATCCACCTCATTCCCTGCACCAGCACCATACAGGTGAAGCCTTTCCCGATAAATCAATGAGGAACGATTGAAGATGTGCTGCTTCAGTTCGCCCCAACGTTGGCGGAAAATGACGGAGGGTGCTTGGTAGGTTGTCCAAGAAACAAAGTCACCGGCAAGGATTCCATCAATCATATGGGAGAGGCGGTCCCATTCCAAGGCATTCTTGACATTCCCATGAGTTTGATTTTGATCGACAAAGAAGAGGTGGGGTGGGAGCTAACGGAAGCCTAATTGCCTCGTAAAGACCGATTGGTTGTAGAACTCGTATGAGTCCTATCGAGGACACACTCCGGTGAAATTGATGGGGAGCAGGCAAGGAAATAATGTAGCCATGAAGATACGATGGGATCTTTCATCCCAGGACACATTTGGGAAAATTAGTCGATGAGGGTATTCGTACTCCGAATAATACCCAAAGGGATACCTATATTTCGATCGGAGAACCCGAGGTAAAAACTCTTGAAGCAAGCAGCTAAAGGGGCTCTGATACGAGGATGCGCCCAACCGTCACTGCGTAGAATCAAAGATACTCGTGAAACCTGATGAGTCTTGTGCAGCCAATTGTTATATGTGCATCAACCTGCATAAAGCATAGTTGTTTCATTCTCCAAATTATGTTCCCTCAACACATTGAGAAAGATCCTATTATATAGAAGGTATTGAGAGGGAGATGGAGAGGTGTCTAGGATGTTTTGCATGGCATTAAGCCAATATTGATGTGCAGCACCCTAATTAAAGCAAATAAAATGTTGACAGTTTCTGGTCTCCACATTAATTCGGCGATAACTCTCTGTTCTGGTAGAATTATTGGATGAGGCTAGATCCATTGGAAAGCTTATGAGGTATGTGTTCCAAGCTGTGGTCATACAGATTTATTGGACTTAATTAGTGGTTTCTATGAGCATTTTATTCCCTAATGGTCACTTGAATGCGAAATTGCCTTCATTGCATTCATTGCTTGATTGACGGTTGTTGATGAAGTGCTGCTCCTTTGGCCACTCTTCAACGTTTTCATACCTAAGAACAATTAGATTATGGGCATTAGGTAGCAACTGATTTTCATGTGTAATGCTATTTTTATTTAGGAGCGAGTTCACTTGTTGATTTATTTTCTTTGCACGAGCGCGAGTTATTGCTCCTTCAAAATGATTTGGAATATCTTGATCATTAGGGGAAGGAAATGTTCCTGATGCTAGGCTGTCCATATCATCCTCCCCTTCTTGAAAAGGAGTCGTCCTCGACTCTATTTGTTCTGGTCCAAATAAAGGGTCGTCGGTCGTATTGCGGGAGATTGATCAGCTGCGAGCGGAGGAGGCCGATTTGATGTCGAAGCTCGATGGGTTCTGTACGAGAATCGCTGAGAAGGAAGGTGCTATGGATTCCTTCCCAGCCTAGATTGATGACCAGAGGCACCGTCTCGCTGGAGCCATTTGCTGTGTGCAGCACCCATACCGTTCTCTTTAAGACATCCTAGGATCACATGCCAAAGACTGGGCCATCCTTTGGAGTGTCGACGCTATCCACCTGTGGGCATTTGAGGCCATCCGTTGCATGCTTTCTTATACCTTTTTAAACTACCTAGCTTGTAATCTTGAAACATGTTCTTTGCAATATATCTATCTGTTGATGCCAAGAAGGGAAGATGAGGATGATCTAGAATCAGTTACAATGTAGATTACTTGGACGTCAAGTCTCCAGACTATAAATCTGTATCTAATTAGTTAGGAAAAAACGACACAACCCTAAAAACAACTATTCTTCAGCGCATCGCCACCCTTGGTTTCCCAAGGTTAATCCCGGCGGGATTTGGCACTTGAAGATAAGCTGCATCATTTTGATCTCCGGTGAAGAGGTGTGTCCCGGCACACCATTGGTTGTATCGGCTAGGTCAGTTTTCGATGCCAAGCCTGGAATAAGTTCCCAGGACCCCCCGGTCCCCTTCGAAGCCCTCTTCGAAGCCTTTTGGACCTCACTACGAGAGCCGGTTCGGGGCCTACTTTGGAGCCCTCTTTGGGGTCCGCTTTGGAGTGCCATTCGGAGCCTCCTCAACTGCCTTCACCTAAAGGACTCTGGTAAGTACTCTGGACCGGAAGAAATATCCAAGCATCGCTAAAGTGTAAAGCCATACCGGGGCGCCTTCGCCCCTAGTATGCCGTAGACCTGCTCAGAAGTGATGTTTATCTACTGCATCTGTAAAGTCAAATGTACAATACTCTAGCCTTTTTCCTTTCTTGCCCCTATAAATCCTACGACTTGTAGAGGGAAATTTGGTCTTTTCCTTTGGCATGTGTGCCTATAAAAGCAGGGTCATGCCCTTGTAATAGATAGGTGAAAACTAGAGGCAAAAACTATGCAAAATCCACTATGAACTTGACGTAGGGCTATTATCCCTCCGAGGAGGCCTAAACCAGTATAAATTCTTTCTCCCTCTATGAGAACCCTTCGAGGTTCATTCTAAACACCATACATTAATACACAGAAACCTGCTGTAGTAGCCACAATTGCTACAACAATCGTATTTTATGATTATGAGATATGACAAATGGATGTCAAGACGGCTTTCCTAAATGGAAACCTGAGTGAGGATGTGTACATGACACATCCTAAAGGTTTTGATGAGGTAGTTAAAGGGTTTGGCTTTATCAAGAACGAAGAAGAGCCTTGTGTTTTCAAGATATCACTGAAAAATAGTTTTTCGATGAAAGATCTTGGAGAGGCAACATACATTGTGGGCATTAAGATCTATAGAGATAGATCAAAACTGTTAATTGGATTAAGCCAAAGTTTGCACATTGACAAGGTTTTGAGTCGGTTCAAAATGCAGAATTTTAAGAAGTTTTTTCTGCCAATGTCACATAGTATTTCTCTTTGTAAGACTTAGTGTGCTGCGACACCTGATGAGCTAGAGAAGATTAGTGTGATCCTATATGCCTCCGCAATTGGATCTGTTGGGGGAAAATATTCCATCTTCAGGGTTATTGCAGTAACAGGACAAAGACTGGTGATTAAGCCGAAGATTTCCAGCATATAACTCCGGGGATGCATTGAATCAAGTTCGAAGTATGATGACGGACTCTAGTTCGGAGTATATCTTCGAACTTGGACTCTTCAGAGAGCTTCTTTGCCATCTAAGATGGAAGACTTATCTTCTTTCTCATTAGATTAGTCTTTTACCATTTTAGCCCTATTAAGGGTACCAAATAGTTTCCACTATGTCGGTTGTAATGGAGGGGTAAAAGGGTCTTTTCCTTAATGTTTGGGACTATAAATACCCCCCGTTTTACCCTGTAATAGAGACCTAATACAAGTTATTCAATACACACTTTCGAACTATTTTAAGCTATTATCCTTTCAGAGGCTTGGAATAGTTTCCTTCGCAAACACTTTGTTTGTTAGTTTCCAATCTTCAAAAACCTATTAGCGTAATCTTTTACGCCAACAGTTGGCGCCGTCCGTGGGGAACCTAGTCCAAAAAACTTCGTTCTCTACCAAGTTCTCAAACCATGCCTCCTAAGCGGAGTGCAAGTAGCAATCCTGTTCAGAGGTCCCCTCGGACCTCCGGAGCAAGATCTTCAGACACAGTTGAGGTCGGAGGACCTTCGACGTTTCCTCCACCTCAAGCTCCGGAAGGGATTCCCCTTCTTCGAGCATACGGAGTTCCTCCGCCAACTCCATCCATACTTCGGCCAACCGGAGTCCCTCTTCCACCTCAAGTTCCACTTCAAACTGATCCCTACAGTTCTCAAGACCCGGAAGATCCTTCCGGAGGAGATGAAGATGGTCTTGGTGATATGGCCGCTCAAATGGCCAGTCTCCAAGCTGAAGTATCAAGGTGGCGGCAAGAAGCCGCGAATAGGCTTCGTTCTCAAGCCACCCCAACCATTCCCAAAGTGCTCGAAGACGACGAACTTATTTATCCCGAAGCCCCGGAGAACGCATCATTCGACACCTAGTCTCTGCTGCATCCTGAGTTGCAGAAAGTATGCTTCGACCCTAAGTTCAAAACTTCGAAGCTTTGCAAGTATGCCGGAGATGAAGATCCTGGAGAATTCGTCCATTCTTATGCTTTAGCGATTGAAGCCAGTGGAGGAGTGTGGGCCACTATGGCAAAATGCTTCCCCCTAGCTCTTCAAGGAGTGGCATTGCGGTGGTTCTGGGCAGTTGAAGAAGAAGTTCGTAAGCAATTTCCAGGGCACCTTCGTGCCTCCAATGTCAACAGGAAGTCTTTTCCAGGTGAAGCAGCTCCCTAGAGAGACCTTAAGACAATATTTCAAGTGCTTCGCTCATACGAAGTCGCAAATTAGAGGGTTAACTACGTCTTCCGTAGATGACGCAGCTCGAGAAGGAGTTATTCATCCAGGCCTCCTTGATAAACTTCACCAGAAAAGTATATCTTCTGTTTCTCAGTTGATGTCTTATTTCGAAGAGTATGCAAGGTCAGAAGAGGGATGGCTTCGGAGAACTGCTGCAACCCCGTCGATATTGCAAGAGGTTAAATTGGAAGTGAAAACTTCAGCACAGCCACAAGGGCTTAGCTTTGAAGCTCAGCATGACAGGCGTCGGGCGCAAAAGCATCCTCATTCAGAAGTTCTGAACATTGCACCCCTGCAGAAGTTTGCCCAGAGGGCTCCGCAACCTTCAGGAAGCAAGACCAGTGGCTGGAGGCCGCCAGGGAAACCGGCTGGCAAAGGCCAGACCTTTTTCTGCTGTATCCATGGTGAAAATCAGAGTCACGCAACTGACGCGTGCAAGGCTATACTCGCTCTGAGAGGAGAGTATTTGGAAAGAACTTCGGGTCGAGGAACTACTGACCAAGTTCTGGCTGAAGTGCGTCCAGAGCCTGTTCAGGCTGTGCCGCGAATAGAGAACTTCGACCCTGCAAGATGGCCTCCGGTGGTCAATGTTATGCCACCTCCGAAGCAAGAAGAGGGAGAAGATCGAGGAAAAAGAGTAGTCCTCCCCATCTCCGGAGGAGGGACCCTCGGAAGTATGTCGAAGAGGCAGAGAAGAGAATATGTTAGAGAAGTGGGCCATATTGGAACCTCTTCATCTGCAGCTGCTATGCCCGAATGGTCCCATGTGCCAATATCTTTTTCCGCAGACGATGCAGCTGGTGTTAAATTCCCACATGCAGACCCACTTGTCATCACTGCCGACAAAGCAGGAACTGAGGTTCAAAGAGTGCTAATTGATGGAGGGAGTTCGGCGGATATCATTTTTGTCCAAGACTTTGATCAACTCTGCATCTCTAGAAAGCATCTTCTCCCGGCAGCCCATCCTTTACAAGGCTTTGCAGGACCCCCTCTTGATGTCCTTGGCCAAACTGGCCTAGAAGTTACTTTCGGAGAGGGGCCACTGGCCAGGACAGAAGAAGTGATCTTCGATGTTGTGGATTCTCCATATGCGTACAATGTCATCTTCGGAAGAGGCATGTTAAACCAATTCGGAGCTGTGGCGCACCATAATTACTTATGTATGAAGATGCCCACACAGGCGGGAGTGCTCACTGTTTTCGGAGATCAGGCCATTGCGCGAAGAGCGGAGTATGGTCATTGCCCTCCTCTTGACCCGAGACAGGTGAACAGTGTGCAAGATAATTCGGAAAATTTTTCTGCTCCCAATGAATCTTCGAAGAAATCCTTCCCGAGACCAAGTCCCGAAGGAGAGGTTGCAACGAAGGTTATTGTCAAAGATGGCAAGGAATATTCATTTCAATTTGGTAAAGACTTGCCTCCAAAAGTCGCTACTTCCTTAGAGAAAGTAGTTGAGGAGAATTTAGATGTCTTTGCTTGGTCTGATGAAGACATCACCGGAGTCAGTCGGGACATTATTGAACACAGTCTACTTGTGAACCCGAAGGCTCGGCCTGTTCGGCAAGGACTCCGGAAGTTATCTACGGAGAGAGCTATCCTTGCTAAAGACGAAGTTGAAAAGTTGCTGAAGGCTGGGATTATCAGGGAAGTGGCTCATACGGAGTGGTTAGCCAACCCAGTCTTCGTTAAGAAGAAATCTTCTGGGAAGTGGCGCATGTGTATTGATTTTACATCCCTGAATAAAGCATGCCCCCGCGACCCCTACCCCATGCCCCGAATTGATCAATTGGTCGACTCCACTGCTGGTTCGGAGTTATTAAGCTTCCTCGACGCGTATTCCGGCTATCATCCAATCTGGTTAAAGCGCGAAGATGAAATCAAGACAAGCTTCGTAACTCCTTCAAGAGTCTTTTGTTATGTAAGAATGCCCTTTGGCTTAAGAAATGCCGGGCTACCTTTTCGAGGTTAATTGCTAAGGCTCTAGGTCATCAATTAGGTCGTAATGTAGAGGCCTATATGGATGATATTGTAATAAAGAGTGCTTTAAAGCACCAGCATAGCCTAGACTTAGCAGAGACATTCAATAGCCTTCGGGCATGTGGGATCCGTCTTAACCCCGAAAAATGTATCTTCGGGGCGCAGGCAGGAAAATTTTCAGGGTACCTAGTTTCAAGCAGAGGGATCGAAGCTAGCCCACTCAGATAACTGCGTTGCAGAAGATGGCTCCCCTAGAGAATTTAAAGCAAGTGCAAAAGCTGACCGGTCGTCTTGCAGCACTTAGCAGATTCCTAGCAAGGTCTACGGAGAGAAGTTTGCCCATTTTCAAAGCATTGAAAGGGTCTGAAGATTTTGCATGGACACCGGAGTGTCAAAAGAGCTTCGAAGATATTAAGAATTATCTCAGTAACCTTGCTACACTCACGGTGCCTGTTGCGGACGAAACCCTACTCCTCTACCTTGCAGCTACTGGCTCTGCTGTCAGTGCAGTCCTTGTCAGAGAGGTTGATTTCAACGGGAAGTTGGTACATAACCCAGTTTATTTTGTGTCCGAAGCATTGTTCGGAGCAAAAACAAGATATTCTGAGCTTGAGAAGTTCACTTATGCTTTGATAATAGCTTCGAGGAAGCTAAGGCATTATTTTTGGCACATAATATAATTGTACCAACTTCATATCCTTTGGGGGATATGCTTCGAAGTAAGGATTCCACTAGAAGAGTTGGAAAGTGGGCTATTGAGTTAGCATCCTTCGGCATATCCTTTGTGGCAAGAACAACAATTAAGTCACAAGTGTTGGCAGACTTCGTGGCAGAATGGACTCCCCCTGCAGCATGGGCTCCGGAGAAGCCAAGTGAAGGGATTTGGACTATTTACTCTGATGGAGCTTTCCAAGCATCTGGAGCAGGCATCAGAGCTGTGATAATTTCGCCTTCAGGGCAAAAGGCAATGTACTCCGCAAGACTCAACTTTAAGTCTACCAATAATACAGCGGAGTATGAGGGAATTCTATTAGGACTTCGCAAGGCACGTGCTCTAGGGGCTACAAGAGTTGTTATTAAAACAGATTCTCAGATTGTAGCAGGGCACATAGACAAGAGTTTCCAAGTTTGACATCCACAGCTTGTAAAGTACTTGGAAGAAATCCGAAAGATCGAAGAAGCATTTAAAGGGATTTCCATATGGAGTATACCTAGAGCAGAAAATATGCAAGCTGACATCTTAGCAAAAGCTGCAGCTGGAGTTATGGACATACCCGAAGAAGCTTTTTAGGAGGAACTCAGTACACCTTCGGTGCCACAAATTCCTGCTGCGGAAGTCTTTTGCATTCCAAGTACAAATTGGCGAAGTTCAATCATGGAATTGTTGCAAGGAGAAGCAAATATGTCCGAAGGGCCACAACTTTTGAGGTTAAAGCTTAGAACTCGGAATTATCACATAATCAACGGTATTTTATACAAGGCCGGAGTATGTTCCCCTCTGCTCCGATGTATATCTCAAGCCGAAGGTCAAGAAATTCTTCGAGAAATTCATGAAGGACTTTGTGGTAGCCATTTGGCCCTCGAGCTTTGGCAGGGAAAACACTTCGCGAGGGGCTTTATTGGCCTACAATAGTAGCTGATGCGGAGAGCTTGGTCCGCACTTGCCAAGGATGTCAGTGGATGGGACGAAGAAGTCATCGCCCACCAACAACTCTTCAAGTCATTGCCCCAGTATGGCCCATGGCCAGATGGGGCATGGATCTTATTGGTCCTTTCCCAGCAGCAAAAGGAAATTTGAAGTTCACAGTGGTAGCAATCGAATACTTTTCAAAGTGGGTCGAAGCAGAGCCCCTAACAGCTATCACTTCGAATAATGTTCAAAAATTTTACTGGAAGAATATCATATGCCGGTTTTGAGTGCCTCGGCAGCTGACAGTGGAATATGGAACACAGTTTGATGCACAACCTTTCAGGAAATTCTGTGAAGACCTAGGCATTCATCTATGTTTTGCTGCATTAAGACATCCTCAATCTAATGGAGCTGTTGAAAGAGCCAATGGTAATATCTTTTCAGGGCTAGATCGAAGAATAGTGGGATTGGCAAAAGGATTGTGGACCCAAGAGCTCCCAAAGATCCTATGGTCCAACTGGACAACTTAGACAAGGTCTACCAGCTTCACTCCTTTCAGACTATTATTCGAAGATGAAGCTATGACACCAACAGAACTCAAAGGAGGATCACTTCGCAGCACCGAAATGGAGATAGAAGAAGAAAGACAAGCTTTGCTGGATTTAACAGAGGAGACAAGACTTCGAGCTGTGGCAAATTTGTCAAAGTATCAGCAGCAGATGAAGACTTGGTTCGACCCGAAGGTCAAGATTAATGAACTTAGGCCCGGTCATCTCGTTTTGCGAAGTATCATAACACCAGGAAAGTTAGGAAATAAATGGGAAGGTCCATACTTAATTGTTCGCTCAGGGCGTCCTGGTTCGTTTAAGTTTGCTAATTTGGAAGGTGAAGAGTTAGCGCATACATGGCATGCGGAGCACCTAAAGCGATACTTCGCATAGGGGATCCTTGTAATCATCTGTAAACACTTTCCGAATTAATAAAGCATATGGTTCAGATAATGCCTACCCCTCATAAACTTCCCACTTCCGAGTGGACGCACTGGAATAGCGGAGTTGACCGAGAGGGAAGTGTCATTAATTTGAATCATATTTTCGGACTTCGGACCACTGGTCCGAAGTTTCCGATGTGGTGGGCTGACATAATCCGGAGTCCAAGCCACAGGCTTATAGGCATCCGTAAAAGAGCCCGAGACCACAGAATGTGGAGTCCAAGCCACCGGCTGGTAGACATCCGTAAAAAGAGTCCAAGGAGACCAAATGATGCGAAGTCCAAGCCACCGGCTTGTAGGCATTCGTAAAAAGAGTCCTAAGAGACCACTACGAACTCCAAACCACTGGTTTGACAGAATTCGCAAAAAGAGCCGAAGGAGGCCAAAACAAAAAAGAGTTTGAGCCCATGAGCTTCGAATGTCTGTTAAAAAAGTCCAAAGTGACAAATCATTTAGGACATTAAAATGTCTAGAAAGTTGTCCAAAGTGATTTCTTTCAAAACATAAGGTACTAAGTTACCAATCTTCAAACTACAAATAGTCGAAGACATTTTATAATATTTTAATCAATCTTTAAATTGCTAAGGGGCTCTGAACCCCAAAAATTGTACTCCTAAGTTTTTCGTTGCGCCTAACCATCTTTGAATATAGTTCGAAGTTGCTTACGCCCAAAGAGGGGCTAGTAAATAGGGAGACAATTTTAAATCAATATTTATTATTTGAACAAATATGATTACATCATGGAAAATCGGTATCTATACCAAGAAGGAATCGAAGACCCCTTCGATCTCTAGAGCTAAGGTTGGAACGACTAGTTCCAGAGCCGGGAGTTCTAACAACTTTGCGTTTAACTCTCCTACCTCCCTTTGAAGCTCTAAAGTCTTTCTGTTCTTGTTGAAGCTCGGCCCAAGTTCGAAGTCGTTCGGGGCTCCTTTCCCAGCTTCCAAGTTCTTCAGGCTTTTTACCTTGAGCTTCATCTTCGTCTTCGGACCATACAATGTCTTCGGAAGATGAAGTTTCCAAGTTAACTTCTTTTTCTTCCTCTTTATTGCAAGACAATATGTCTTTGCTTACTTCGGGCGCAATTGCACCAGAGCTATCACGAGGAACTAAAAATCGAGGGCGCTTGTGAAGTCTTAAAATATCGAAGGTAGCCCATAGTAGGCGGAGTTCTTCGTTAACGTCTAACACTTCAACATCTTCCATGTGAGGCAAAGCATAAAAACATGATAAGCAAATTTTCATTCATAAATGTACAAAAGCATGATGCTTTACATAGTCGAAGATCCTAAGATATTTCTAAACCTGTGGGTTTGGCGGAGGATGACTGCTCGAAGCTTGGGACCGAGCTTGCTTCTGGCATTGCCCTTCATCAATCCAAGCCTTGATCGCAGAGTGACCTTCGGCTCTCCATGAAGTTTGAAAGGCTTGCCAAGCAGCGGCCACACCTTCAGAAGGGGTAAGAAGCTGATTGTCGTCGAAGGTAATGGGAGCCGCCCCTGCGTTTGGAGTTATCGATCGACCCAGATCTTCATAGTAACGAAGTATGCCGATAGCAGCCACTTGACCGGAGATTTCTCCGTACCGAATGCCTGCTGTCTTCATTTGCTTCGCTGCTCCTTGGATCCTCTTCAGCCGTCGTAGCAGGGGGATGTTGTCATCTGAAGGAAGCGTCCCAGTAGTACCAAAGTACTCTAGAACGCCTAGCAGTTGGTTCATGACCTCCGCATCTACCTTCTCTGACTTCATTTTGTCTTAAACTAAGGCATCCTTCGCCGAAGTTAATTCTCTTACCACTCTAGAGAGCCTAGCTGCCTCCGTAGCTAAAGAATTTTTCTGGTTGAGCAGCTGGCTAGCTTCCTCGGTAGCTTTGGTTTTTTCTTCTTGGAGCCTGACAAGTTCAGCTCCCGCCGCAGCATGCTCCACCCGCATCTTTTCAATTTCCGCTCGAAGCAAAATTTGTTCTGCTTCGAGCTCTTTGTTCGCAGTTTCCAAGCTTTGTCTAGCCCTGCGCTCCGTCAAAACCATGTTGTCCAAGTGGGCCACCCGACCTTCGGAGATAGTAAGATTTCGTTGAAGAGTTGTATTTTCCTCTCGAAGGCGAAGGCTTCCACGTTCATTTGAGATGTTCGCAGCTCGAGCCAAGACTATTTGCTACGAAGAGAAAAAACCAAGGTGAGAAATTATTTGTATATAAGTTTAATTTTGTTTTGCAGATACTTCTTACCTGGTCTGCTGCACGCTCCATGGCAGCGTTAAGATCCGAACTCTCCGCCTCGCTCAAGATGGCCACCAAGTCCGTCTCCCCGACTTTGCGGCTAGCTCGATCCAAAGGCTCGAGCAAAGTCCGAAGCCTAGTTCTTCGCTCCAAGAAAGGAGCTAGAAGAGGGAGCATGCTCAAGGCTTGCTGGTCATCTTCGTTTGGTGAAGGCCCAGAGTGCTGAGTCGTATTTTTTGGAGATCCGGCAGACTGGCCCCCCTCCGTAGATTGACTTTCGTCTGTTGATTCAGACGGAGTTGATCCTGAGCTCGGAGCAGGGAGGTGGTCCATCTTGCCTTTGCCTTTTCCAGGTCCCATTTGAGTGGCTCCTGGAATTGGCTCCGAAGTTGTCGAAGATCCAGGAATTATATCTTCGGGACAAACCTCTCCCACGGGAGTAGATCCTATTAAAACAAAGGTATTATACATTGTATAATTTCGCAGGAAAAAAGAACAAAAGAATTATGCGAAGCTTACCTTCGACGTTTTGGCGACGGGTGAACATTGGGCTGCTTGGCGGGTCGAAGGCTACTCCAAAGTCTTCATCGGAGTCGACAGTCAAATCTTCGACTGTTGGAGCATCTTCGGGAACAGCCGTTGTTACTTCACTTGGAATCGAAGTTGATTCTACAGCAACTTCGACTCCACCTTCGTTCACGGGGGCTCCGTCTTGCGGTAAATTTTCTTGAGCCGCCAGAGTCCTCACTTGCTCAAGGTTGTCTTGAGACTCCAGTACGCTCGGAGCATCATCAATATGTGCATCTCTTTGGGTTGCATCCTCGTCAATCAGGCCAACAAGCATCCTGCCTTCATCCTCCAAGGAATCGGAGATTGAAGATCTTGGGCTTGAAGGTGCAGGAACTCTTGGCTTTCGAGCCACCTTCTTTAGCGGGGTCTTGGCAGAGCTCGAGGCTCCGACTTCAGCTTTTCTCTTTTTGGGCCCTTTCTCCGAAGGCACCCAATCCAGAAGAGGGGGCGGAACAACTTCGAGTAGTCCCCATACTCGGTTGGACCGTTCCCAAGTACCAACCAATTTGATTCTCCATTCCTTCTCGGTTGGAGTTGGGACGCCCAGAATCTTCTCTGAAGCTCGTACAATCTGCTCCTAAGTTATAGGGGCTGAAGAGGCTGAAAAATGAGTTAAGTTGGTTATTTCTTCGAATAAATATACATGATATATGTTGTTTTCGAATTTACCTGCAGGGCTCGAAGTCGAAGAAATTTTGCGAAGACCGCCCTCCGAATCTTCCTCAAAGGTGATCGGCTAGTTGGCCATCACAGGAGGGATTTGAAGCCCGAGGAATTCTTCGGCTAAGTCCCGCATACTCAGGCAAAGACTGATTTTTTGGAGCAGGCTGAGGCGAGCTTCGAGCTGGCCCAGATCCAGGTGCACAAGAGCTTCCTTTCGGAAGTTGATATCTTGCAAGGGTCCAGCTAGGCGGCTGCTCGCCCCAACTTCGGCATAAAACCATTTCAAGATCCAGTCTGCATACCATCTGGCATTGATAGCCTTGGTGGGAAACCGGAGAGCATACTCGTCCCGAAGCCTGAAGTTGATGATTCCGAAGGCTACCACTATCTTCTCACCTCCGGGGCCTATGAAGGTCTTCGGTTGGCACGAAGCTCTGTGCAATGCTGCGAAGATCTCAGCCCTTCCTTCACAACCCTCGGCCCGCAACACCCATTCGAAGATGGCAAGACGTGCTACAACATTTGGAGAGAGCTGGGGGAGAGTAACGTGGAATAAGTCCAATACCTCCGCCAAGAAGTCAACTGCCGGAAGCCCCAAGCCAGCTTCGAAGAAGGCTTCGAAGACAACCACTTCTCCGGGCCTAGGCAACGGAATGATCTCTTTCCTGGGTTTGCGAATCATGACTCCGGAACTGATTTTGCCTTCTATTGCGGCCGCGAGTGATTCCCTTTTGCAGGTTGAGGGCCCCAATTGATAGGACTGATCTGTGTACTTCGTCGATGCTGGGAAAAGGTCTTGAGGGCCGACATTTTGGGGATTTCTCCCCGCCGCCGCCATTGTTGCCATTGATGGTGTCGGAGTTGCCATCGCCAATGTCGTAGCCACCGCTGCTGCCGCAGCCTGCTGCCGGGCCAAGGTTGAAGCTGCTTCAGGACCCTTGAAACTGGTTTTCACCATGGGATCTCACGGATTGCCTTAGAGGAAAAACGGAGGCTAAGGCTTGATTGATGGCTTGTTTGCATGAAAGCGGTGGAAAGGTACTCGAGAAGGGTTTGGGCCCTCTATTTATAGCCCAGACCACGATTTTTTACCGTTTGCATCTGCCGTTTCGCATTCTTAACCGTTACTTTGTTGCGGAATTAACGCATCGCGTAACTTCCGTTAGAAGAAAGAAGCCAACGGCTATTTCTTCCAAGTCTAAGAAGGCTTTCGGGCTTCTCGAGTTAGTTCTAAGATGGTTCGAATGTAATTTTCTTAGAAACTGATTCAAAGTTTTGCATCTCCGCGTATTTCGGAGGTGGTTTAAATCTGCGAACCCCTACGCATGATTATTTTTCTTGCGTATACTGCTCTCCTAACATTACAGATTTAGCAGAGAAGCGTATTCGAGGGGCTACTGTTAGGGGAAAATATTACATCTTCAGGGTTATTGCAGTAACATGACAAAGACTGGTGATTAAGCCAAAGATTTCTAGCATATAACTCCGGGGATGCATTGAATCAAGTTCGAAGTATGATGACGGACTCTAGTTCAGAGTATATGTTCGAACTTGGACTCTTCTGAGAGCTTCTTTGCCAGTTAAGATGGAAGACTTATCTTCTTTCTCATTAGTTTAGTCTTTTACCATTTTAGCCCTATTAAGGGTACCGAATAGTTTCCACTATGTCGTTTGTAATAGAGGGGTAAAAGGGGCTTTTCCTTAATGTTTGGGCCTATAAATACCCCCCGTTTTACCCTGTAATAGAGACCGAATACAAGTTATTCAATACACACTTTCGAACTATTTTAAGCTATTATCCTTTTGGAGGCTTGGAATAGTTTCCTTCGCAAACACTTCGTTTGTTAGTTTCCAATCTTCAGAAACCTGTTAGCGTAATCTTTTACGCCAACAGGATCCATCATGTATGCCATGATATGTACACGCCGAGATGTGTCATATGCTCTAAGTGTTACGAGCAGGTACCAATTGAACCCGGGTGAAAGTCACTAGGATGTAGTAAAAAGTATCCTCAAGTGCATGAGAAGGACTGAGGAAATGTTCCTAGAATACGGTGGTGAAGAGGACCTCATTGTAAGTGGTTACATGGATGCTAGCTTTCAGACCGATAAAGATGATTCTCGATCGCAATCTGGTTTTCTGTTTTCCCTCAATGGAGGCACAATAAGTTGGAAGATTTCCAAGAAAGAGACGGTGGCTGATTCTACAACAGAGCTGAGTATATCACCGCTTTAGAAGATGCGAAGGAGACTGTTTGGATCAGAAAGTTTGTTTCTGAGCTGGGTGTTGTTCCTAATGCGTCCAGTCAAGTGGACCTCTATTGTGATAATAGTGGTGCCATTTCGCAAGCCAAGGAGCCTAGATCACACTAGAAATCCAACCATATACTTCGGTGATATCACCTAATCCACGATATTATTGAGAGAGGTGATGTGAAGATTTGCAAGGTGCACATGGATTTGAAAATGGCGGATCCATTGACGAAACCTCTTCCACGGCCCAAGCATGATGTGCATATGAGCTCCATGGGTATTACATATTCGTGTGAGTGAGTCATGTGTTTGCGGTAGATGCTAGTAGAGTCTATGCTAATGTATGAGGATAATTGTTATCTTGTTCCTTGAATAAACGTAGTTTGCATTTAATTAATAAGTACGACTTGTTATGTGAAACTATTTCCTTTGTTATGATGTTGTTCAAAAGTGGTCCCTAATATTGTCATCATATGGCAAAGTGATGATACCTGGATTAGCACATCCGAGTGATTGATGATTTTGTTTCACATATCATAGACATAGAGATGTCAAATCAGTGATGTGGACACATGTTGGTGAACATGGTGTTGGACAGACCCACTTGAAATACTGCTAGGATTGTTATTGTAATGTGCCAACAGTTGTCATCTCAAATAGTGTACATGTAGAGTCCTTGGACCAAAGATCATCATTTGATTCCAGAATGCGTAGTGCTGGCGTAAAAGATTACACTAACAGGTTTAATAAATTGTATGTGTGACAAACGAAGTGTTTGTAGGAGCGGACTATCTCAAGCCTCCGTGAAGGATAATAACTCGAAATAGTTCGAAGTATTTATTGAATATCTAAGTATTCGGTGCCTATTATAGGATGAGAAGGGGGGTATTTATAGGTAAAAACTCTAAGGAAAAGACCTTTTTACCCCTCTATTACAACCGACATAGTGGAAACTATTCGGTATTCCGAATAGTGCTAATATGGTAAAAGACTAATTTAATCAGAAAGAGAATAAATCTTCTATCCTTGCTGGCAACACTCCTTCGGGTGTAAGGACTTCGGGAGACTTCATTATGCTGAAGCCTTGATGGAGGTCTTTGCTGCATAACACTCCGAATACAGCATAGCTCTGATGCTTTTAGAAGCTTTGAAGATTAAAGCTTCGGATTTCACCTCTTTTGCTGGTAAATACAGGGGAGCATTCTTGACTTCAAGAGGATGAAATATTTTCCCCCAACAGTAGCCCCTCGAATACTTCTCTCCAAATTTCCTATACAATAAGAGGGCAATATACGCAAGAAACAATTGCATACTTAGGATCAAGAATGTAACGCCTAGATTTAATAAATCCAGACCTTTATTGAAATTCCATAGAAAATCAATAAAACAAGACGTTCATCACGCGACCACGTACAATACGACAAGCATTCATGGTTCGTAGACCATATTAGTACAAAAGTGAATAAAGTGAAGAGAAACTAATAAAACAAAGGTCCTAGATGAACGCCTCCTTCCAGTCTCACCTTGACTGGGTCGCTACTCCAGACCTTCATCCTCCTCGTAGTAGATGGGCTCTGGTGGTGTAAGTCAACGGGGGTGAGTACAATCGTACTCAGCAAGCCACCGAATGCAAATATAATGCAGAGTAATAACAAGGAAAGTAGTGGCTAATTTTGCGGAAAAGCATGTTTGTAAAGCAATTAAATGTGATCAATTTATTATTACAGAAATGTAAACATGTGTATGCATAATCTTCTAACTCAAGGGGTACAGTCAGCCCACCCTTGCTCAACAGTCCTTACATGCCATGAATAACTCAACCATTCAAACAATTGTAAGCAAACTGCGAGAAGTCACACAACCCGCCCTTGACCGTGGGCTCGGCTTTTCGAAAAGATTTAAACTCTGATCAGAGGTGAATCACTGTACCCACAAGGCACGCACTCATCACTTACACCAAAGTGTAACGAGATGACCAATACCACGAGAACTCGTGCCAAAACCTTCCATATGGACCGCCTCGACCCGATAGCACCCTCATATGGGTTTCATATGGTGCCCCGACGTGTCGAGCCAACACCATACCCCCCTTGAGCCACGTCGGTACAAGTCACCCGCAGGTTGCCCCTTGCCCCCTCCACTATGGTGCATCGAGTCGGTTTGTTCCATACTTCTAGTTAGGACTTACCCATTAGACTTGTGGTTAGTACGGAAGTGCTTGCAACAGATCCCGCATACTGGTCCTTATAGTGCCCCGGGTGCGACCAACCAATGCCCTAGCTTGCACCCGGAACCCACCATACTTATAACATAGCCAACTCCAACAGAGTCCAGAGACGAGAATAACAGGGAAAATACATATAGTAGAATCCATCTATCTACGACTCATTCTTTTATCCTATAGCAGTTGTGTCGGTACATTGGACACTAGCTAATATAATATTGTAGAGTGACAAGGAGTTAAGGCTCGATAAGCATGGCTTGGGTTTGCACACAAGGACGGGGACCTAATAAATATAATGTGTAGGGCTTGAGATTGGACTAATGCAATATTATCCTATGAGTTATAGCGATAATTTATTAAAGCATGGGCTCAATGATGATCAAAATGGGGGTTGTGACTTTCCTTGCTCAGCAAATGGCGACGGTGGAACCTCGGGGTAAAACTCCGGCTCCTCGACGATCTCGTAGTCTTCTCGATACGAGAAAATTAAATAAAACATTCAATAAACAATCAAAATATCAAAACATAAGCATACAAGTTTTATGATTTCAAATTTGTGAAATTAAGCTTTATTATTCTGAAGTTATGTTGAAAAATATTAAAGGTTAAATTTTAGGGTTTTTCCTAATTTATTTCATGAATTATCAATTTATCTCTACGGGGGTTTATTTATTTAATAAGAATATTTGTTGCTAAAGTAACATACTGTTTTTATGGCATTAATATGTAGAGAATAAAGAGAGGAATTTAACAAAATTTGAATGGTGAAATTTGGAGTTAAAATGAGCAAGTTATGAATTTTTGAAGTTTAAACCATTTTCTGGAAATTTATTTAAACTGAAAAACAGTCTCTGGTCCACGGTGAACCAGGTTCACCATGAACCTGTGACTGAGCGCGTGGACTAGGCTAAATAGGACCGTTGGATCTAGATCCAACGGTTAATGGTGAGGCAGGGGGTTTAAATGAAATCGTGCGGCCATGATTAAAATGCGTGAAAGGGTACTATGTAAACGCACGAGATTCATCCGGGGGTTTAAGTAACAATCTATGGCTCAGATTTAATGATACCAGTTTGATGAGATCCGAGGGCCCAGATTACATCCCCTCGGGATCTAATCTGCGCCGCTCGCTCGGGATCGTGCGGCTCAAATGGAATCCGGCACGGCACGCACTAAGGGGGTTTTTACCCCCCTTTGTCCCCGACTCCTACGGAACAACGGTGACGAATTCCGGCGACGGCGTCTGTTAGTTGGCCAAGCCAAGGCCTAAAACGGGACCAGTGGGGCTAGGGGAACTCGGGTGCACCGGCGGTGGCGGCGGCGGTGAGCTGATGGTGACAGGCGACGAAGAGAGGCGGCGAAGCTTCTCAGGCTCGACGGTGACGGTGGTCTCCGGTGGCTTGCCGGCCCAACGGACGAGAGGCCGAGTATGGGCGGGGGATGGCGGTCACGGAGGTGTCGTCGATGAGGGCGGCAGCCGCTCGAGGTGCCGGCGAGGGCCTGCCAGAGCCAAAACAGAGCAAACGACCGAAAATGGGCGACGGCGCTCTGGAAATGCGATGACTAGGGCTAAGGGGGTGTGGCCAGAGGGCGACGAGCAGAGGGGTTCTTATAGGGTCGTCGGCGGTGGCTAAACGGAACCTTCTCCGGCGAGGCTTCCTTTTTCTCGGCCAAGCTTCCATATTCGCGAAACCACAATGGCTATAGATGGAAAGGGATCACCGACGATCGGGGGGGGGTGATCCGGGGCATATCCAGGTCGATAGGGACAACTGGCGGTGAGAAAAGGGAAGGGGGTCGCCCGGAAGGAAAGGGGGGATCCCCTTCCAATGAAGAAGACGAACCTGACAGGTGGGTCCCACCTGTCAATGGGTGAGCGGGAAAGGAAAGGGCCGACAGATGGGCCCGAGTGGTCAGTGGCGGAGGGAGGCGATAGCGGGGCTGACGGGTGGGCCAGGTGGAGGCGGGCATGGGGAGGAGAGAGGGGGTGCGAGCGCCGACAGGTGGACCCCACATGTCAGCGCCACACGGCTTGGACTGGGCTGGGCCGGAGCAGATTGGGGGTTTGCGGCCCAACAAGATTTAAAATGCCTTCCTTAATTAAAATAATTCCAGTAATTCATTTATTTGATTAAAGGTTGATTCTCTGTTGCCAAATTTTTTTAAAATTTCCTAAAATTATATCTTGACCTCTAGATTCCACCATAAATTTTCCAAGTTAAAATTTGAAGTATTTCCTCCTTTTTAGCTTTATTATGACTCTTTTAGTATTTTCTTTAATTTCATAAATCACTTATATTCCAGAAAATTCATTTTCTTTATTTTCTTTATTTTTAATTCTTGGGATGTTACAAAGAACTTAGCAAATTTTACCACTCCTTGAAGCATTCGGAGGCGTAAAATCTTCGGACCAAATTATAGGGAAGGTGCGTATCGAAGCAACGTCGGAGATAGGCCCTTGCGAAGCTGAAATAGCCGTTAGGCTTGCAACGTCGCTTCGTTTCCGGAAGATGTGATTTCTCACGAAAAGCCATAATGAACCGTAACGGTAAAGAAGATGGAACAACGCATATGAACGGTACATTACAATTACAAGTTCACATTATAAATAAGAGAGCAGGGGTAAGTTTTGGATACTTTACCAACTGCTCCCGCATTTCTCCCTTTTGCTTTCTGAGCCCAAACTTCATCTTCTCCAATAGCGAAAACTAGCCACAAAGTTCCTGCTCCTGCTTCGTCGTTGGCCAGGCAACAGGCGATGGCAGTAGCGGCAGCAGCAGCGCCTTCGGACAATCCTCGCCCAGTCGGTCCTCACGATCTTCTCTCGGCATCGACCAAATACACGGATCAGTCGTATAGTTTGGGGCCTTCAACTTGCTTGAAGAAGTCCATCGAGGCAGCGACTGCTGTGAATACGGGTCCCGGGGTCAAGATTCGCTAGGCCGGGAAAGAAGTGATTCCTGCGCCGCGAGCTGGAGAGGTAGTTGTCTTCGAAGCATTCTTCGAATCAGGATTGGGGATTCCAGTGGTGGATTTCCTCTCTTAAGTTTTAAGGTTATTTCATGTCACTTTGCCCCAACTTTCCCCCAACGCCATCGCTCGCCTAGCCATTTTCGAATGGGCGATGCGAGCCGATGGTTGTGCTGGGAGAGCTGAAATCTTCGTGGTGCTTCAGAAAAGCTTCCTGCCAACCGAAGGCTTACGTTGGAGCCTGAGGAGAGAAGATGGTGGTTTCCTTTGGTAGCATCAATTTCCGGCTCTGAGAAGAATATTAAGACCGGCTTCCGGCGAAGGCCATCAACGCTAGATGGTATATGGATTGGATTCTTCGCTGGTTTTATGCCGAAGTATGGGCGGACAGCGCCTTGGCCAGACCTCTGGAAGATATCTTCTATCAGAGGGAGGCAGAAGTCCAACCAAAACCCAGCCAACTCGAAGCTCGCCTCGGACTACTTCAATCCATAAGTCGTTGCATGAGCATGCACGACTTAGCAGAGGAGTTCATTGGACTCCGAATGCTGCCCTTGATGGCTAGTTGGTCAATCAACTTCGAAGAGAACCCAGAGGGTGGATTTCGAGAGATTCCTTCGAGCGCTGCAGGTAAACCTGTACATCCTGCAAAACGTTTTTGTATATAGTATTGATTCTATAAAAATGATTTAACTTAAAAGAAATCTTATCTTTCAGCTCTGCGCATCACCCTCACCCTCACTCCAGAGCTCCTACACCCGCGAAAAGGAGTGGATGGTGAAATTGGTTGGTATCTAGGAGCGATTCAACCAGGTATGGAGTGTACTCGGAGTTGAATCTCCCATTCTTCCAGTTTGGATCAGCTCCGAACAAGCTCCGAAGAAGAGGAAAGCTAAAGTAGGGACTTCAGTATCAGCCAAGACACCTGTTAAAAAGGTGGCACAGAAACTGAAAGCCCTTGCTCCTTCCAAATCTCCAACTTCGTCCTTAGAATCATCTGAAGATGAAGAAACCAAAGAAATGGGAAAAGAGTTCGGAGCCCTCCTAGCAAGGGATCAAGGGTCTCAGATTGGAGCTGAAGTCCTCATCCATGACAATGTAGTGGCAGTGCCTGTCGCTGAAGATAACCCTGAACATGCAGAGACTCAAAACGTCCTTCCTGACCGAGTTGATGCCTTTGTTACAGGGGAAGGCGGAGTTGAGACTGTGGATGCCAAAGTCTCGCTTCCGGACAAAGTGATAGCTGCAGTGGTAGAAGATATCTTTGCATCTATTCCTTCGGTTCGAAGTCCGAAGCCCGAAGAGGACTTCGGCCAAATGTTCGAGCCTCCAAGCAGTCCAGTGCTCGCTGAACAACAAAATGCTAGAGGTAAGCGTCAACAAAATACTTTGTCTTCTTCTATCTTTTCTTTGTGTTCTGCAAAATTTAAGCCATACCGCATACCTTTGGTTTTTAAAGGATTAGCACCGATTAAAGAGACTCCCTCTACAGAGGTTGTGCCGGATCCTGTTGTATCTCCGAAGCCAACTCCAGAAGTAGCTTCGAGGATGGGTCGTGGAAAAGGTAAAGGTGAGCCTTTGCCTGCTCCTATTCCAGGGTGGACCCCGTCAGAATCCACTGACGGAGGCCAATCCATGGAGGCCTCCAAAGATGCTTCGCTGCGTTCTAGACCATCTCCTACTAAAGACGATCAGAGCGCCTTGTCAAGGCTCCCCTCCTAGCTCCTTTTCTAGAGCGGCAGACTGGACTTCAGACTTTGCTAGAGCCTTTGGCTCGAGCTAGTCGTGAAGTTGGAGGGACTGACTTGGTTTCCACTCTTGAAGAAGCGGAGGGTCGGAGCTGGATGCAGCTTTGGAAATAGCATCCTACTAGGTATGAAGTATCTACAAACATAGAATTAATTCAATCATATGTAATTAATTTACTTACATTGCTCTTTTTCTTCCTTCGCAGCAAGTAGTTCTAGCTCTAGCTGCAGCTATATCACATGAGCGAGAATGCAACCGGCTCAAGGAGAAAGTAACAGCTCTTCAAGGGAGTCTTGTTAACTCCGAGATTCAGACTTTGAGCTTAGAAGAAATGGTAGCCGTAGAAAGAAACGCTAGTACTAGCTTGGAGGCTGCCAATAACGAGCTCGAGGCTGAGAGAATTGTTCTTTGGGCCGAGGTGGAAACACTACGGGGAGAGCAGGTGGCTGCAGGAGCCGAAATGGTCAAGCTTCGAGAGGAGCAACTGAAATTGACGGAGGAGGCCAAAAAACTGCTTGGACAGAAGAATTCTTTGATGATGGAGGAGCTAGACTTTCATCTCTGATAGACGAGCTGACTTCATCAAAGAAGACTTTGTCTGAAGAGAAGATAAAGTGTGAGACGGTGTCTTCGGATACCATGGACGCCCTTCGGGGTGTCCTAGAGTACTTTGGCACTTCTTGCGCTTCTTCGACTGGCAATGGCTCTCTGCTGCAGAGGTTGAAGATGATCAAAGCAACAGCGAAGACAATGAAGACAGTAGGTACTCGGTACGGAGAGATCTCCGGCCAAGTAGCTGCTCTCGGAGTACTTCGTTACTACGAAGATCTTGGGCTATCTGTTGCACCGGAACCCGAAGTAGCCCACATCAATTTTGGTGACGACCGACTCCTAACTCCCTCTATTGATGTGTCCGCGGCTTGGGAGGTCTTTCAACCATCTTGGAGAGCTGAAGGACGATCAGCCATCAAGACATGGATTGATGAAGGACTCTGTCAAAAGCAAGAGCGGTTGCAACCTTCGAGTAGCAAGCCTCCTTCGAACCCGAAGGTTTAGTTTTCCTTAGGGCTCCTCTTATGTAAAAATTCATGCTTTATTCTTTTTGAATGAAAAGACTCATTTGGAAATGTTTTTAGGCTTCCAAATCTTTTTTGGATGAGCTCTAATTGTTAGAGACTAGCGAAGAACTCCGCTTACAATGGGCCACCTTCGAAGCTTTAAGGCCTCGTAGGCGTCCTCGATTTTCAATTCCTCGAGGAAGTTCTGGGGAGGTTATACCCGATATATATAAAGAAGTATTAGCTTATATTAAAAAGGAGGAAAAGGAAGTTAGTATAGAAACTTCATCTTCATAGGACGCTAAATGGTCTGAAGAATAAAATGTTGATGAAGAGCAAGTAGAAAAGAGTCCCAAATGACTTCGAAGCTAGGAGAGGAGCCCCGAACGACTTCGGACCTGGGCTGAACTTCAGCAAGAACTAAAAGACTTCCGAGCTTCGAAAGAAGGGAAGAGAGTTAAACGTAAAGTTTTAAAGACTCCAGGCTCCAGGACAAGTCGCCCTCGAAGTCGAGCTAATTTTGAAAGCAGCTCCGGGGATAGAAGAGGTCTTCGTTTCCTTCTTGCCATAGACATAGATTTTTCATGATGTAATGTAATCTGTTTAAATAATATAAACTAGAAAGTTTCAAAATTGTCTCACTACTTCCCAGCCCCTCTTTGGGGGTAAGCACCTCCGAAATTTGATCGAAGGTGGTTATGCACAACGAAGATAAAGCTAGTTAGGAGTACAATTTTGGAGGCTCGGAGCCCCTTATTATATTAAATAGGATTGATGACTGAGTCCAAAAATGGTCCCTAAAGACCTCGAAATATCTTTGACTCTACTAATTTGGAATCTGAAAACTGGTAACTTAGTACTCTTTTTTGAATGTAGTCACTTCGGACTCCTTTTTAGACACATTAGAATCCGATTACAATGGTCACTTTGGACTCTTTTTACAGACGTTTTCAAGATATTAGCTCGGAGTTTGTTTTGTTTGGTCTCCTTCGACTCTTTTTATGGATGCTATCAAACTGGTGGTTTGGAATCCACTTTTGTGGTCTCCTTGGACTCTTTTTACGGATGCTTTCAAGCCGAAGCTTGGAATCCGTATCATTTGGTCTCTTTGGACTCTTTTTACGGATGCTTTCAAGCTGGTGGCTTGGAATCCGTTTTTGTGACTTTCCCGCCTCGTCGGAAGCTTCAAACCAATGGTTCGAAGTCCGTAAAATTGGTTCAAATGAATGACACTTTCCTTCGCAATCAACTCTGTTCTTCTAGTGCATCCACTAGAAGTAGGAAATGTTTGAGAAGTAGGCATTATCCAAACCATGAGCTTTATTTATTTAGAAAGTGTTTACAAATGATTACAAGGAGCCCCCCTATGCAAAATATCTCTTAAGGTGCTCCACATGCCAGGCATGCTTTAGCTGTTCACCTTCTAAATTAGCTAGCTTAAAAGAACCAGGGCATCTTGAACGAAGGATGATATATGGACCTTTCCATTTATTTCCTAATTTCCCTAGCGCTATAATGCTTCGCAAAACTAAATGACATGGTTTAAGTTCATTAAGTTTAATCTTCGGGTCATACCAAGTCTTCGTCTGATGCTGATACTTCGTCAGATTTGCAACAGCTCGAAGCCTTGTTTCTTCCATTAAATCTAGCGAAGCTTGCCTTTCATCATCTTTTTTAGGTTCGGTGGTGCGAAGAGATCCTCCTTTAAGCTTCATCGGCGTCATGGCTTCATCCCCGAATAGTAATCTAAAAGGAGTAAAACCTGTGGACCTTGCTTGAGTGGTCTGAATGGACCATAAAATCTTTGGGAGTTCTTCGGTCCACAGTCCCTTTGCCAATCCTACTATCCTTCAATTCAGACCTGATAAAATATTACCATTAGCTTGCTCGACGGCTCCATTAGACTGAGGATGACGAACAGCTGCAAAACACATTTCTATGCCAAGACCTTCGCAGAACTCTCTGAAGGGTTTGGCATCAAATTAGGTGCCATTGTCGATTGTCAGTTGTCGAGGCACTCCAAACCTGCATATAATATTCTTCCAGAAAAATTTTTGTATGTTTTTTGAAGTGATAGCTGTGAGGGGTTCTGCTTCGACCCACTTGGAAAAATATTCAATTGCTACCACTGCAAATTTCAGACTTGCTTTTGCCATTGGAAAAGGGCCAATGAGATCCATGCCCCATCTGGCCATGGGCCAAACTAGAGCAATAACTTGAAGAGGTGTTGGTGGACGATGACTTCGTCTTCCCATCCATTGACAACCTTGGCAAGTGCGGACCAAAGCCTCCACATCAGCTACTATTGTAGGCCAATAAATCCCCTGGCGAAGTGTTTTTCCTGCCATAGCTCGAGGGGCAAGATGGCTACCACAAAGGCCTTCATGAATTTCTTGGAGTATATCTTGGCCTTCTGTTTGAGAAATACATCGGAGTAGGGGGAACATATTCCGGCCTTGTAAAGAATACCATGGATAATGTGATAATCGCGGACTCTCAATTGCAATCTTGAAAGCTTCGGGGTTTCGGGTAAGTTGGCTTCACCTTGCAGTAATTCCATGATTGAACTCCGCCAGTCAGTGTTCGAAATGCAAAGGACCTCCGCAGGAGGGAGTTGGGGCACCGAAGGCGAAGGAAGCTCTTCATAAAAAGCCCCTTCTGGAATATCTATGGCTCCGGCTGCAGCTTTGGCTAGGATATCATCTTGTGCATTGTCAGCTCTTGGTATACTTCGGACAGAAATCCCTTTGAATGCTGTTTCGATCTTACGGATCTCTTTTAGATATTTTGCAAGTTGCAGATGCCTAACTTGAAAACTTTTATCAACGTGGCCTACTACAATTTGAGAATCTTCTTTTATAACAACTCTTGTAGCACACAGAGCACGCGCCTTTCGAAGTCCTAGCAAAATTCCCTCGTACTCCGCAATATTATTGGTGGACTTAAAATTGAGCCTTGCGGAGTACATTGCTCTTTGTCCCGAAGGTGAAATTATCACTGCCCCAACACCTGCTCCGGATGCTTGAAATCCTCCATCGAAGTATATGGTCCATATTCCTTCGCTTGATTTTTCCGGAGCCTAGACTGCAGACGGAGTCTATTCTGCTACAAAATCTGCCACCACTTGTGACTTGATTGCTGTGCTTGCTACAAAGAAGATACCAAAGGGTGCTAGCTCGATGACCCATTTTCCAATCCTCCTTGTAGAATCTTTGTTTCGAAGCATATCTCCTAGAGGATAAGAAGTTGGTACAATTACATTATGCGCTATGAAATAATGTCGCAGTTTCCTTGAAGCCATCACCAGAGCATAAGTGATTTTTTCGAGTTCGGAGTATCTTGTTTTTGCTCTAGATAAAGCTTCAGATACAAAATATACTGGATTTTGTACCAACTTCCCATTGAAATCCACTTCTCGAACAAGGACTGCACTGACAGCGGAGCCCGTAGCTGCAAGGTAAAGAAGGAGGGTTTCATCTGTCATGGGCACGGTGAGTGTTCCGAGGTTGCTGAGATAGTCTTTAATATTATCAAAACTCTTTTGGCACTCCGGTGTCCATGCAAAATCTTCGGACCCTTTCAATGCTTTGAATATGGGGAGGCTTCGCTCTGCGGACCCTGCTAGAAATCTACTGAGTGCTGCAAAGCGCCCAGTAAGCTTTTGAACCTATTTTAAATTTTCGGGCGGAGCCATTCTTTGTAGTGCAGTTATTTGAGTTAGGCTAGCTTCAATTCCCCTCCTCTAAAATAAATACCCTAATAGCTTTCCAGCTTTTTGGGGTTGAGGCGGACTCCACATGCTCGGAGGCTCTCAAATGTTTCTACTAAGTCTAGACTATGTTGGTGCTTTAAAGCACTCTTTATTACAATGTCATCCATATAGGCTTCGACATTACAGCCTATTTGGTGACCTAGAGCCTTAGCAATTAATCTTGTGAGGAGCCATGCTGAATAGCGTGGGCCTCATGGCTCGAGATGTGATGAGTCATTGTCAACGATAGTCAAAGAGGACAGAAGAAGAGAGGAGATCTGCTGTGTCTGGGCCGCGTGTGACTCAGGTACATGGGCAGCGAGTGACTGTCGGGCTGAGAGAGCTGCGAAGTCGGGCTGGCCCAATCCGGGTACATGGGCTAGGAGCAGCAGAAGACCCACTGGGCTGTTGACCAGGATTGATTCAGGTACACGGGCGGTGAGTGATTACCGGGCTGAGAGAGCTGCGGAATCGGGCCGGCCCAATCCGGGTACCTGGTGCAAAGTCGGTGGAGGCTTTGTCAGTTTCGGTGCAAAACTGACGACCGCTTATCTTGTATCGGACTGTCCACAAGAGAATCCATAGTCGCTACGAAAGCTTAGCTTCCGGATAAGTCATCTGTAACTAGGAGTTTACTATTTTGTCCCTAGGCCCACAGTCAGTTAGTCGAGTCTGTAAAAATATCCTAAGGGCAGTTTAGTCTTTTCCTTTTATTTCAGCGTCTGTAAAAAACCCTAAGGGGCTGGTGGAATATTCCTAGCTATTGGGCAGCCTATAAATAGGGCCCCAATCCCTAGGGTTAGGTCACCCTTCCAGAATTCACTTTTTAATCCATTGGGTCATTTTGTTTCCTGCATTCTCTCTCCTGTTTGTGCGCCGCCAGGCTCCTGCTCTCACAATGTTTATTCCTGCATTCCTTCTGTTCTTCATACTGTTTTGAGATCTCATTCTCTGTTCATGTCTATTGGTGTGCAGCGAATTTTTTCTGGATCCGAAGCTTCATTTTTAGTGCGTCTGTTGTTTATTCCTGAGCTCTTGCACGGCTCTGTTGCTTTTGTTCTTCACGTGAGTACTAGTTCATGTGGCTGATAGCAAGTAGTACTACTTTCCTGTAGCTACAGTGTGCTATTTTTCTTAGCTTTGCTTTTTTCCTCATAGCCTTTTTGATCGAACAGATAGTGTCTAGTTTCTTCTCTCGTTGTTTCTGTCGAAGCCCCTTTTCTTGTGTGAAATCCAACTCTGTGAAGCAAGCTTCGAATCTGCAGGCTTCGAATCAGCAGGCTTCGAATCTGCAGGCTTCGAATCTGCAGGCTTCGAATCCGCAGGCTTCGAATCCGCAGGCTTCGAATCTACAGGCTTCAAATCAGCAGGCTTCGAATCTACAGGCTTCGAATCAGCAGGCTTCGAATCCGCAGGCTTCGAATCCACACGCTTCGAATCCATAGGCTTCGACTCTGCAGGCTTCAACACTGCAGGCTTCGAAGCAGGCTTCGACACTACAGGCTTCGCCAAGTTTTGAACAGGAGACAGATTTTGAACAGTAACTTCTCATTCCATTCCATGTGTACTTAGATTATTTTACTGAGAAGTTTGATCTGCCATGTCTTGAATATTTTGTTAATCTGCCTATTAGCATTGTACTGGTGTTTCTCTGTTTTCGACACCGGTCTTTTCTAGGCTAGATACTTTTAGACTTAGGCAATCTGTTCTCGCTTTGCTGCTTAGTCTTTTGAGGTGCGTTGGGTATTGGGAGTAGGCCATCGATTCAAAAGAATTTTTTAGGCGACCATTCACCCCCCCTCTGGTCGCTACTTTCGGTCCTACAAGTGGTATCAGAGCCTGGTTAGGGTTTTTCCATACCTTAACCGGTTCTAAACCCCAGTAGTGATCATGACGTCTCCTGGCAAGGTCCCGTCCTTGGAAGCTTATGGCTATAATTATTGGAAGACTCGCATGTGAGCCTATCTTATGAGCCAAGGCTCGGACATCTAGGACATTTGCATTCACGATACGTTTGTTATATTGCCAGTTGCTGAGCATGGTACTCCTGGTATCATTGCCCAGCATCTGAGCAATAGTAATGATGTGAACATTCTGTTTTCTGGTTTAGGTCCCACTGAGTTTGAGCGTGTGAGCCATCTTTCCACTGCGAGAGAGATCTGGCTACCCTCAAGGCACACCATGACGAGACAGCCCAGGTCAAGGCTCGGCTCTATCAGACCTACCGACGTGAATATGAGAACTTCACACAAAAGCCGGGTGAATCTGTTGAAGCGTTGTTTGGTCATTTTCAATCGATCATAAACAAGCTTCGGGACAACAAGGCCAAGGGTGCTCAGTTAGTCTCAGATCACGAGCAGGCGCTCATGGTTCTCCATACCTTGGACCCAAAGATCTGGGAGATCAAGGTATCCTCTATTATTGAGAGCACTTCTTATGATACCTTGACCATTTCTGAGTTGTTTAGCAAGCTGAAGGCCACTGAGGTTGATATCCAGTTGAGATCAAATCTCACTGGCTCTGGTTCGAAATCTCTAGCCCTTGCTACACCTTCTGTTGATCCCACTTCCTTGAGCTGTGCTGGGTTCTCTTTGATGTCTATCACTGAGGACCAGCTTGAATCTTTGGGAGATGATGACTTGTGTCTTTTTAACAACCGGGTGCGTCGTGTTTATGACAAGAGAATGTTCAAAAGACACAACATGAAATCCGGTTGCTTTGAGTGTGGTGACCCAGGACACTTCATCGCCGACTTCCCCAAGCGCAATGGCCACAAGAAGGGCACCGGTGGTGGCTTCCACGACTCCAGCAAGCACGAGAGCTCCTCCTTCAACAAGGGCAAGCCAAAGAACAGATTCTTCAGAAAGGCCCTGAAGGATTACCGGTGCGAGAACAAGAAGCGTGACAAGGCCTTCTTCGCCGAGATGGAGAAGAGCTACTCCAAGCGGTCCACGTCTTCTTCCTCTTCATCGAGCTCAAGCGATGAGGAGATCGTCATCAGGAAGGGGAAGGACAAGGACGATCCGGCGGGCCTTTGCTTCATGGCTTTTGGGGACAGACCGAAGAGCCGCTCACATCAGCGCCGAAGATCCCATAAGAGCTTCGGCTCAATGGCTCTTGGGGATAAGGAAGAGAAGAGCTCCTCCGATGACTCCGACGACGACGACAACGAAAAGGTATCATCTTATGAAAGCGAAATCGTTGATTTACTTGAAAGCAATCGTCAGGAGTTAAAATATCGGGAAAAACTGCTTAGGGGAGCCAAGAAAAGGATAGATGAGTTAGAGAGTGAGCTTGCCGTGGCCAACGGCAGAATTGAGAGTCTATCTTCTTCCCCCTGCTTGGGTGATAGCAGTGAGTGCCCTAAGTGTGAGGTGCTTCTGTGTGACTTATCGACTCTGAAGTCCAAGTACACAGAAAGGGTTGATGAGAGGGACGCTTTGGCCACTGAGCTTGAAAGCGCTCAGTTGGAGCTGAAAGATTCTCACGCCACTGTCGTCGCACCCTATGCTGATTGCCCATCTCATCTAGCTGTCTTAGCTGAGCTGAAAGCCAAGGGCGATGAGCATTTGGGGGATTTGGAGAGAGTGAGAGCTGAGCTGGCACAGACTAGGCTAGAGCTTGAGATACTGTCAGTTCCACCCACTGTCTGTGAGAACTGCCTGTCTCTTAGAATGGAGTTGATCAAGCTGAAAGCCGAGAAGTCTGTCCAAGTAGATAGAGAGTGTGAGACCTACTTGTCTCAGGTGGAGGTTCTAGCTTCCTTGAGAGAGGAGCTAGCTGATTCTCAGAATGAGAACTTTTACCTTCGCTCTATCCTGAGTTGGATCAGTGCCCGAGAGCCACAGCTCGGCATGATGATCCAACAGTTCAAGAGGCAGGATGGGTTTGGGGTAGGTTACACCTACACCAAGGCTGACTTTGAGAGTGCCATTAGCCGGACAGTGGAGTGGAGTAAAATGACTCCTGAGCAGAGATATCCCAAGACTCACTCCACTGAGTCTTCCCAGGCTAGTCAGCCCAAGGATGGAGTAATCCATGAACAGCCCAAAGCTCCACCCAAGAAGCCCATCTGGGTTCCAAAGCCCAAACACCTCCACACTTCTCTTGACTCTCTCCCAGGACCCTCTCAACCCAAGAAGACTACACCAAACACCACTAAGCCCAAGAACCCCAAGCCTCAACCACATCCCAAGAAGCCCAGCTATCATTCTGAGTACTGTCAGAGAGACGGGCATCTTGCAGAGTTTTTCTTTAGGAGGAAGTGGGTTGAGAGAGCAGAAAGAGCTCGTGGTGGTCAGGAGCAGTTCTACTAGCAGGGTGGTAGACTGCGTGTTCCTCGACGCGGGGAGAGGCTAGAGGCTAGGCCGCGTCATGTAGGTGGTGGTAGAGGAGACGGCTTTCATGCCTGTGCTCCAGTTGGTGGTGTTCGTTCCGGTAGAGCTCCAGGCCATTTTGGCTACGGTCCTGGACCGCGTGGCCGAGGTTTTAGGCAGAACCATGGACCGCGCTTTGAGCCGCGCTTTGGTCCAAACTCTTCTGATGGTTTTAACTTTCCGTCTTTTGAGCAGATGGCTCGACACTGGTTTAGTTCTTTTGCTAAACCTGGTGCCGGACCATTTCCTCCTCCTTACATCCACTAATTGTGTAGGATCGGGGACTAGAGGATGTTTGTATCATGGACTCAGGATGCTCTCGCCACATGACGGGACTTCGCAGATGGTTCTCCAGTCTCACTCCCTGGAGCTCCAAAGAGTACATCACTTTCGGGAACAGTGGTCAAGGGAAGGTAAGTGGCATTGGCTCAATTCGCATTTTAGACCATTTCTCTTTGAAGAATGTTGCCTTGGTTAAAAATTTGAACTTAACTTGATTTCTGTTTCGCAACTTCTTGAGGATGGTTTGGAAGTGCGTTTTAAGAAGGGCAATTCTTCTGTGTTTGATTCTAGAGGGTCTTTGATTTGCCAGATCTTACCATTTGGTAAAGTTTTTCGAATTGACTTCTCTTGTTCTTTCGGCCCTTCTCGCTGTTTGATTGCTGGATCTTCTTTTGAGCTCTGGAAGTGGCATAGGAGGTTAGGTCATTTGAGTTTTGATCTGCTAGTCAGGTTAAGCTCTATGGACCTCATCCGAGGATTGCCCAAGCTTAAAATGGAGAAAGATCTAGTTTGTCATTCCTGTCGTCATGGGAAAATGGTTGCCGCTTCTCACTCACCTGTGACTCAGGTGATGACTTCGTATCCGGGCGAGCTGTTACACTTGGACACTATTGGTCCAGCTCAGGTGCGCTCAGTCGGTGGGAAGTGGTACGCGCTTGTGATTGTTGATAATTTTTCTCAATTTTCGTGGGTTTTCTTTTTGGAGTCTAAGGATGAAACTTTTCAGTTTGTTCATGACCTGATTTTGAAGCTGAAGAATGAGAACAATGGTCGGATGCGAGCAATTCGCTCCGGCAACGGCTCTGAGTTCAAGAATTCTCAGTTCGTCGGCTTCTGTAATGATCAGGGTCTTGATCATCAGTTTTCTACTCCTTACACTCCCCCACAGAACGGCGTCGTGGAACGAAAGAATCGCACGCTAGTCAAGATGGCCAGGACGATGCTCGATGAGCACAGGACTCCTAGGCATTTTTGGGCTGAAGCCATGAACATGGCTTGCTATCTGGCCAACCGCATTTTTCTTAGAGCTTACCTAGGTAAGACCTCATACGAGTTGCGGTTTGGCAGACAGCCCAAGGTGAGCCACTTGCGTGCGTTTGGCTGCAAGTGCTTTGTGCTCAAGAAGGGAGGGCATTTGGACAAGTTTGAGTCTCGTTGCTAGGATGATGTTTTTCTTGGTTATGCTTTGCATTCTTGAGGCTTCCGAGTTTGGAACCTCGACTCCCAACAGCTTGTCGAAACTTGTGAGGTTTCGTTTGATGAGTTCTTGCCTTCTTTGACTCCTTCTTTTGAGCTTTCTAGTGATGATGAGCTCAGAGAGTCCATCTTCGAGGAAGATGAGGATACTCCAGCTGCTGACGAGGGTGGGCCTTCTGCACCTCTTGCAGAACCCACACCTTCTGAGACTTCGACTGAGGACAAGGGCGGACCTCTGATCACTTCTTCCACTTCGATCGAGCCCCCTCAGTCGAGTCCAGAGGTGCGAGCTGCTGACTCCGGTGAGGTGACTTCAGATGACCAAGGATCCCGAGCAGTTCAGCGTGATCACCCCTCAGAGCTCATCATTGGTGATTTGACTGAGAGAACTTTGCGTTCATCTGATACCTCTCTTGCTGTGTTTGCTGAATCTGCCTTTGTTGCATCTTTTGAGCCTAGAGACGTTTCTCATGCTCTTTCTGATTCTAATTGGATTAATGCTATGCAAGAAGAGCTTGAGAATTTTGTCCGTAATCGGGTTTGGACACTAGTTGAGCCTCCACTAGGATGCAACCCCATAGGCACCAAGTGGGTGTTCAAGAACAAACAAGGTGAAGATGGGGTTGTGGTGCGCAACAAAGCTCGACTAGTTGCCCAGGGTTTTTGCCAGAAAGAGGGTATTGATTTTGAAGAAACTTTCGCCCCTGTTGCCCGTCTTGAGTCCATTCGCATTCTCTTAGCTTTTGCCGCTTCGAAGGGTTTTAAGCTTTTTCAAATGGATGTCAAGAGTGCTTTTCTTAACGGGTTCATAGAGGAGGAAGATTATGTTAGGCAGCCCCCCGGTTTTGAGAACCCTAAGTTTCCTCGACATGTTTTTAAGTTGCAAAAAGCTTTATACGGGTTGAAGCAAGCCCCAGGGCTTGGTATGACCGGTTAAAGAAATTTTTGCTGGGGAAGGGCTTTGTAATGGGTTCTGTGGATAAAACTCTCTTTTTGCTCAGAGTTGTTTCAGATTTCTTAGTTGCTCAGATTTATGTGGACGATATTATTTTTGGCGGTACTACTGATTCTCTTGTGTCCAAGTTTTCTGAGCAGATGCACAGTGAGTTTGAGATGAGCCGCATGGGTGAGCTCAAGTACATCTTAGGGCTCCAGATCAAGCAGACCAAGGACGACACCTTCATCCACCAAGGTAAGTATACTCGTGACATGTTGAAAAAATTTGACTTTGGTAGTGAGTTGAAGCCGCAGATGACCCCGATAGGCACATCTGGGGGTCTGGACAAGGATGAGAGCGGCGTCAAGGTCAATGAAAGGGAGTTTCAAGGGATGATCGGTTCGCTGCTGTACTTGACGGCAACAAGACCGGACATACAGTTCGCCGTGGGACTTTGCGCGCGTTTCCAGTCTTCACCACGCGCGTCTCATCGATAGGCTGTCAAGCGCATCTTCAGGTATCTCACTTATGCACCCGATCTCGGTCTTTACTATTCAGCATCATCATCTCTTGATTTATCTGGCTTTTCGGACGCTGACTTTTGTGGGTGCCGGTTGGATCGCAAGTCGACTTCCGGTACTTGCCAGTTTCTTGGTTCTTCTCTTATCTCTTGGTCTTCTCGAAAGCAATCTGGAGTTGCTCTTTCGACCACTGAGGCTGAGTATGTAGCTGCTGCTAGCTGCTACTCACAGTTGGTTTGGATGATTTCCACCTTGCGAGATTTTGGGTTGTTCTTTCCTACCAGGGTTCCATTGTTTTGCGACAGCACCAGTGCTATTAGTGTAGGGAAAAACCCTTGTCTCCATTGAAAAACCAAACAGATTGATGTGCGCTTTCATTTTCTATGGGATCAATATGAGAAAGGTGTCATTGACCTTGTTCATGTTGATACCCATCATCAGTTGGCTGACATTTTCACCAAACCCCTAGATCAGTCTACTTTTGAGCGTTTACGAGGGGATTTGGGTGTTGTGTATCCTTTCTAGGATATTTTGCGTCAGTTTTCTTTCTTCTTTACTCTTTTCTTGAGTCTTTTTGTGTGTATTCATATCATACATATTCACATATCACACTTTTGAGCTGCTTCTATTATATGATTAAACTGCTTTACTTATTCTAGCTGGTACATGCTTTTGAATACTTGTCAATGATCATGCTTTGGTTCAGTTCACTTGATATGTCTGATATCTGTCATATGCATGGCTTTTACGCTTTAAACTTGAAAAATGATCACCATTGCTTCTGGTAACTAGCATGTGTAGGCTGAGTGTTTTTGCTATCTGTTACATGCCTTGTAGCTAGTTCTTGACTTAGCTGCAAAAATGCAACTTGGATATCTTTATGCTTTTTACATGGAAAATGAGCCATAAAAACAATGAAAAATCAAAAAAATATGAAAATTCAATGCCTTTTTATGCTTAAGTTGAAAAGATCCAGGTGAGTTTGCTTGGTCGCATTGCATTGTTCTGGACTGCGTACCATAGCACTTTGGTATGAACTAGGACAGTGTAGTGTATGCCAAGACCAATGTCTTAAGCTTCTGATGGTCCAGTTCTGGCCTAGGCTTAACTTTGTCGGTCAGCATAAGGTTTGACATGCAAATAACCCCTGGCAAAAATGAAAAAGGAAAAAGAAAAAGCCTGAAAACTGAAATGATAACAAGTTTGATGAAGCACTATGTTTTTGGACAAAGATTATCTTGGTAAATATCAGTTAGCTTCTATATCTCATGCTTTACCTTGCTTGTCAACTGGAAAATGTGGTGATACTTTTGTTTGCAAAAATTGAAAAATGTGTGCTAATGACTTTCTTTAGATATCATATGTTGCACTGATCATGCCATGTGTCTTAGACAGTATGTCTTTTGCTGTACTTGGTAGATGTTGTAATTGCAGTCAATCATATCTGAGAAGCATGCTTTCTACACTCCACGTGCACCCCAATTGTATTAATTGCATATTTTGAGGGGGAGTTGCATTTCAAAGGAGTCTGTGTCTTTTTAGAGTGCTTGATGAGTTCACTTGTCAACAAGGGAGAGAAATTTTGGGATATTTGCTTCAGGGGGGTTTTTGGAGAGTTTTTGTCCCGTTTGGCCTTACTCTTTTGATATCCTTGTTGATGTTTCTGAGATTGCACTCATTTTGAGCTTTTACATTTTGGTTAACCATAATGACCACTTCTTGCTTTTTGTTTGGCTTTTGGTCATTACGGTTAAACTTTTACCTTATTTTCTTCTTCTTTGTTTTCTTGTGTTTTGTTTTCGTGTTTCCACGGTTGCTTGCAGGTACTGAAGAGCTGAAGAAGTGAAGTGTTGACAATGCACTCATCAAGGGGGAGATTGAGGAGCCATGCTGAAAAGCGTGGGCCTCAGGCTCCAGATGTGATGAGTCATTGTCAACGATAGTCAAAGAGGACAGAAGAAGAGAGGAGATCTGCTGTGTCTGGGCCGCGTGTGACTCAGGTACACGGGCAGTGAGTGACTGTTGGGCTGAGAGAGCTGCGAAGTCGGACTGGCCCAATCCGGGTACATGGGCTAGGAGCAGCAGAAGACCCACTAGGCTGTTGACCAGGATTGACTCAAGTACACGGGCGGTGAGTGATTGCCGGGCTGAGAGAGCTGCGGAATCGGGCCAGCCCAATCCGGGTACCTGGTGCAAAGTCGGTGGAGGCTTTGTCAGTTTCGGCGCAAAACTGACGACCGCTGATCTTGTATCGGACTGTCCAGAAGAGAAGTCGTAGTCGCTACGAAAGCTTAGCTTCCGGATAAGTCATCTGTAACTAGGAGTTTACTATTTTGTCCCTAGTCCCACAGTCAGTTAGTCGAGTCTGTAAAAATATCCTAAGGGCAGTTTAGTCTTTTCCTTTTATTTCAGCGTCTTTAAAAAACCCTAAGGGGCTGGTGGAATATTCCTAGCTATTGGGCAGCCTATAAATAGGGCCCCAATCCCTAGGGTTAGGTAAACCTTCCAGAATTCACTTTTTAATCCATTGGGTCATTTTATTTCCTGCATTCTCTCTCCTGTTTGTGCGCTGCCAGGCTCCTACTCTCACAATGTTTATTCCTGCATTCCTTATGTTCTTCATAATGTTTTGAGATCTCATTCTCTGTTCTTGTCTGTTGGTGTGCAGCGAATTTTTTGTGGATCCGAAGCTTCGTTTTTAGTGCGCCTGTTGTTTATTCCTGAGCTCTTGCACATCTCTGTTGCTTCTGTTCTTCACGTGAGTACTAGTTCATGTGGCTGATAGCAAGTAGTACTACTTTCCTGTAGCTACAGTGTGCTGTTTTTCTTAGCTTTGCTTTTTTCCTCATAGCCTTTTTGATCGAACAGATAGTGTCTAGTTTCTTCTCTGGCTATTTCTGTCGAAGCCCCTTTTCTTGTGTGAAATCCAACTCTATGAAGCAGACTTCGAATCTACAGGCTTCCAATCTGCAGGCTTCGAATCCGCAGGCTTTGAGTCTACATGCTTCGAATCTGCAGGCTTCGAATCCGCAGGCTTCGAATCCGCAGGCTTTGAATCCGCAGGCTTCGAATCCGCAGGCTTCGAATCTGCAGGCTTCGAATCTGAAGTCTTCGAATCCGCAGGCTTCGAATCTGCAGGCTTCGAATTAGCAGGCTTCAAATCCACAGGCTTCGAATCTGCAGGCTTCGAATCCGCAGGCTTCGAATCCGTAGGCTTCAAATCCGTAGGCTTCAAATCTGCAGGCTTTGACTCTGCAGGCTTCGACACTACAGGCTTCGAAGCAGGCTTCGACACTACAGGCTTCACAAAGTTTCGAATAGGACACAGGTTTTGAACAGTAACTTCTCATTCCATTCCATGTGTACTTAGATTATTTTACTGAGAAGTTTGATCTGCCATGTCTTGAATATTTTGACACCGATCTTTTCTAGGCTAGATACTTTTAGACTTAGGCAATCTGTTCTCGCTTTGCTGCTTTGTCTTTTGAGGTGCGTTGGTTATTGGGAGCAGGCCATCGATTCGAAAGAATTTTTTAGGCGCCCATTCACCCCCTCTGGTCGCTACTTTCGGTCCTACATCTTGAAAAAGTTGCCCCGGCGTTTCTCAAGCCGAAGGGCATTCTTACATAGCAAAAGACTCCCGAAGGAGTTACGAAGCTTGTTTTGATTTCATCTTCGCGTTTTAACCATATTTGATGATATCCAGAATACGCGTCGAGGAAACTCAATTGCTCCGAACCAGCAGTGGAGTCAACTAATTGATCTATACGAGGCATGGGGTAGGGGTCACGTGGGCATGCTTTATTCAAGGATGTAAAATCAATACACATGCGCCATTTTCCGGAGGCCTTCTTTTTGACGAAGACTGGGTTGGCTAACCACTCCGTATGAGCTACTTCTCTGATAATCCCAGCCTTTAACAATTTTTCAACTATTGTCTTAGCAAGGCTTGCCCTCTCTACTAATAATTTTCGGAGCACCTGTCGTACAGGCCAAACCCTTGGGTTCACAAGCAAACTGTGCTCAATGATATTTCAGTTAACTCCCGGAATGTCTTCATCGGACCGAGCAAAGACATCCAAATTCTCTCTAACTACTTCTTCCAGTGAAGTAGCGATTTCTGAAGGCAATTCTTTGCCAAACTGGAAGGGATAGTCTTTACCATCCTTTAAAATAATCTTCGTTATAATTTATCCTTTGGGACTTGGCCTTGGAAAGGATATCTTCCAAGATTCACTTGATGCAGGGATATCCTCCAAATTGTCTTGCACATTATTCACTTGTCTTGGATCAAGAGGTGGGCCATGGCCGTATTCTGCCCTTCGTAAGCACTCATGCTTGCGTGGGCATCTTCATGAATAAATAATTATGGTGTGCCATAGCTCCGAATTGGTTCAACATGCCCCTTCTGAAGATGACATTATAAGCGTAAGGGGCATCGACAACATCTAAAATTACTTCCTCCGTCCTTGTCAAGAGCCCCTCTCCGAAGGCAACATCAAGACCTATTTGGCTGAGGGCATCAAGAGGAGGTCTTGCGAAGCCTTGAAGTGGACGAGCTGCGGGAGGAGATGCTTCGAGGAGATACAAAGATAGTCGAAGGCCTGAACAAAGATAATATCCGCAGAACTTCCACCATCGACTAGTACACTTCGAACTTCCGTTCCTGCAATATCAGCAGTGATGACAAGGGGGTCTGCATGGGGGAATTTTATACCTGCTGCACCAGCTGTAGAGAAGGATATATGAACATGGGACCACTCGAGCATTTCAGCTGCCGACGAAGAGGTTCCGATATGGCCTACTTCACGAACATACTCCCTCTGTTGCCTTTTTGACATGTTACCTAGGGTTCCTCCTCCGGAGATAGGAAGAACCACTCTTTTGCCCCGGTCTTGAGTATCTTCTTGCTTCAGAGGTGTCATAACACTGGCCACCGGAGGTTGCCTTGGGGGATTGAAGTTGTCTACACGTACGACAGCCTACACTGGCTCCGGACGTACCTTGGGAGGAGCTCGGTCAGTAGTGCCTCGACGAGAGCTCCTTTTGAGGTACTCGCTTCTTAAAGCTAGTATAGACTTGCATGTATCTGTAGCGTGGCTTCGGTTTTAGCCGTGAACACAGCAGAAGAAGGCATGGCCCTTGCCAGCCAACTTCCCTGGCGGCTTCCAGCCACTGACCTTGTTTCCCGAAGCTTGTGGACTCTTGGGAGAAAATTTTTGAGGAGAAGGAGCGATGTTCAGGACTTTGGAGCGAGGATGCTTCTGCCCTCGACGCTTATCATGCTGGTTGTCAAAGTTGGGCCCTTGCGAAGGTGTTGAAGTTTTCTCCTCGAGCTTGACTTCTTGGACAATTGGTGAATACGAGGTTGTTCTTCGGAGCCATCCTTCCTCCGACGTAGCATACTCCTCAAAATAAGCCATTAATTGTGCTACAGAGGATATATGCTTCCGATGAAGCTTGTCAAGGAGGCCTGCATTGGTGACTCCTTCTCGGGCTGCATCGACCACGGATGATGCAGATAGTCCTCTTATCTGCAACTTCGTATGAGCGAAGAGCTTAAAGAACTACCTCAAAGTTTCTCCAGGTTGCTGCTTCACCTGAAAGAGACTTCCAGTAGACATATGGGGCACAAAAGTACCCTAGAAATTGCTTATGAATTTTTTTATTAATTGCTCCCAGGATTTAATTGATCCTGGCTTCAAAGACCAGAACCAACGCAAAGCAACTCCTTCAAGCACGAGGGGGAAGCATTTTGCCATTGTATCTCAAACCCCTTCGCTGGCTTCAATTGCCAAGGCATGTGAATGAGAGAACTCTCTTGGATCTTATTCCCTGGAGTACTTACAAAGCTTCAAAGTTTTGAACTTGGGGTCGAAGTGCACCTTTTGTAAGTCAGGGTGCAACGGAGACTCGCTATCAAAAGAAACATTCTCAGGGGCTTTGGGATAAAAAGTGAGGTCATTGTCTTGAGGCACCTCCGAAATGATAGGGGTAACTTCGAGACGAAGCCTGTCTACAGCTTCCTGTCTCCACCTTGTCACTTTGGCTTGAAGATTGGCCATCTGGGTTGCCACATCATCAAGGCGGTCTTCATTTCTTCCGGAAGAAGCTTCCGGGTCTTGAGAACTGAACAGGTCAGTTCGGAGTACAGTCAGAGCTATAGGAGAGGCTCCATCGGTTCTAAGAAGACGGAGTCCCTGAAGGGGCTCGTATGCTCGAGGAAGAGTATTCATTTCGGCGGTCTGAGGTGGGGGAACTATAGAAGGTCCTCTGACCTCAACAGTATTCGAAGATCTCACTCCAGAGGTCCGAGGGGACCTCTAAAGGGGACTACCACCTAAGCTCCGTCTAGGAGGCATGACTGTATGAAGAAATTGGTAGAGAATGAAGTTTTCATACTAGGTTCCCCACAGACGGCACCAACTGTTGGCGTAAAAGATTACGCTAACAGGTTTAGGAAACTGTATGTGTGACAAACAAAGTGTTTGTAGGAGCGGACTATCTCAAGCCTCCATGAAGGATAATAGCTCAAAATAGTTCAAAGTTATGTATTGAATATCTGAGTATTCGATGCCTATTACAGGATGAGAAGGGGGGTATTTATAGGTAAAAACTCTAAGGAAAAGACCTTTTTACCCCTCTATTACAACCGATATAGTGGAAACTATTCGGTATTCCGAATAGGGCTAACATGGTAAAAGACTAATTTAATCAGAAAGAAGATAAATCTTCTATCCTTGTTGGCAACACTCCTTCGGGTGTAAGGACTTCGGGAGACTTCGTTATGCCGAAGCCTTGACGGAGGTCTTCGCTGCAAAACACTGCAAATACAACATAGCTTTGATGCTTTTAGAAGCTTTGAAGATTAAAGCTTTGGACTTCACCTCTTTTGCTGGTAAATACAGGGGAGCGTTCTTGACTTCTAGAGGATGAAATATTTTCCTCCAACATGTAGCGACACACATAGATGCTTCCTAACACTATTCTATAACATGGTAGTAATAAGGGTTGTTTTCAGGTGTGTTGTGAAACATGTCTTGGAATGTGAGTAGTCAAGATGGAATTTACCCCTCCTAATAACCGGAGAGTTGTCTCTAGGCCCCTCGAGGTATTGGATTGGAAAAGTGCATGGCCATGCCGCTATGACTATGGAGTTAGTCATGTTTTGAATTCGATACTTGATCAAGTGAAATGTTGAGCTAACCATAAGGGTGGCACTTATCTCGCCTTGAGCTTTACTGACGGCGTGTGGTAAAGGGACTACTGCTTGCGTATATCAAGGTTCATGAAAATTTGATTTTGTACGCTTTCGGGGGTCAATATGTGCTGCTACGTACCCCTATTGATCAGTGAGTTGGAAACAGTTTCCGATGAACAGCCGTTAGTGTATGAACCTATCGGGTCACACAGTTAAGGGCATGGATTAAAAACATGCAAAGAATTGGTTCTTGTGCAAGTGGGAGATTGAAGGATATGCCCAAGAAAATTCCGTGTATCGGAAGTTCTGATAGGAAGTACCAGAAGTTCTAGTTATTTTCTGGTCTCGATACAGATTGCAAATGTTGCTTTGGAAGTTCCGATATAGTATTTGAAGTTTTGATGAGCCAGAAGTTCCGATTCAGAATCAGATAATTTTGTATTGATTGGAAGTTCTGATATGGTATTGGAAGTTCCAAGGTGGGCGATAATAGATTGGATCCGTTGCGTGTGGTACTGTATCGGGAGACCTGAAATACCCTATCGGAAGTTCTGATCAGGGATTGGAAGTTCCTACGTGGGCAAATAGATTGGATCTGTTACAGTTTTGAGGGTTTCGAGATAGGCACGACCAGGGGGCTCTCAACCCTATAAAAGGAGAGGAGGAGGACATCTTGAGATCAGGGAATAAGCATATATTAGACCTAGCCACCAAAGACTCCTCTACTTCCTATCTTGATCTCAATAGTTGAGATCAAGGATCCCCGTCTCTCACATGTAGTGATACCATGCTGTTGTGGGAAGTTCTCCATCCCTATACGTGTTGACTCCGTGCAAGCGTTGCTCCAACAGTGACGCTCATGGACATCTACATACGAACGACTACGTCGTCTTCATCGATCAGATCGATGAAGGACAGCAAGGATAGGCTTGACGTGCTACTCCAACATCTTCTTCCGCTACACCTAACACATCTCGTGCTAGAAGGTACTGATCCATGATCTCGCACGCACATGAGTCTTGGGTTTAGGGCGTAAATTTTGAATTTGCCACCTAGCGTGGATATGGAGAGTGGATGCCGAGGGGATCGGTGTTCATCGTGTTTCGTGTTTTGGCTTTTCTCATGTGTGTAGGGTGGAGATGTGAACCAATTGTCAACGGTGGGTGATCAAGGATCAAGCGGGGAGCTCGATGCCAGATGATCAAGGATACCGGGTGAAGTTGGAGATGATCTTAGGAGTGCACAAGGAGATAGAGCAAGATATGGACGGACGAATGGTTGAGACAGAGTGATGGTCAAGTCAACGAAAGGGAGTCCAGTGCAAGTGATCAGGCGACACGAGGGGATCGAGAGCGGGAGAGGCTTAGTCGGTTTTGTCTAAAAACCATCGCATCAGAAAATGTTTTTAATTCCAGTAATTAGGAGTTTATTTTTATCTGTTTTGTCGTTTAGATTAAGTGTAATCTTTTAGTATTTTTCGGAATTCTTAATTCTGAAAAAATATTAAAAGAATAGGGTCAATGATGTAATAAATTAGGAGTTTCCATTATTGGATTTTTCAGAATTTGTAATTCTGAAAATTCATTATGGCTATTAGGTAAATAACTAGAACTTTTACCCAAAAGGCATTTTGGAGATTTCTTTAATGAGAACCGACCACAAAAATTATATTGAGTGTTCATCCATTTTTGTTCTTCTTTTAAAAGCATGCACTATTCATAATCTGGAGAATTTTCTGCGTCCAGTTAGGCTACAGCGCTGCCAAGATCTCCACCGCAGGTACTGTTCATCCCTCGGAGATTCACTTTTGGAGTTGAGTTTTGAACTATTTGATGTAGTTTTTGGGTATGAGTTCTTCACAACTTTTGTTGTACATGTTCCAAGGTTCCATTTTTGAAGTTCACAAAAGTTTTTGACCACTGCTGAATATATTTTTTGTCCAACAAAGTGCCTAAAAAGTTCTTAAAACTTCTGATTTCTGCTGTGTTGAGTTCTGTTTTCAGTTTTGATTCAATCTTTAAGGCGGTTTTTGATCTGTTTTGGTACTGTTTTTTGACCTGAGATCTACATAACTCTTGTAGTCCAAGTTACAAAGGGTTCCATGTTTAAAGTTTGCAAAAGGTTATGAACATAGCTACATATAGTTTTTGGCCCACATTAATGCAACCAAAATTTTCTTTTCACTTTGGTAGGTGTTCAGTTTTGAAGCTGCAACTTTCTTAATCCAGTAAGTAATCTACCTTGCAATTAAATTCAGAAAACATCCTTACTATTCATCATCTTGGCTATGTCATGGGGTATTTTACTTTGCCGGATGTTTTCTGTTCTGTTTCCTAAAAACTCTCAACACCGCTAGGAAGATTCAACTGATCTTTCTTATTTTCAGTTGCTGGTAATTTTGCAAAGTATCGTCACTGTTCATGATCATCCAACAAAGGCTAAGAACAAAGTACTTTGTTGGATCAATACATTGGACAAGATTCGTCTCTGTTCTTGAAGAACACATGTGCACCCACTGATGTATATGTCTCTCTGTTTCTCTTGTTTCTTTTGCATAATGAGAGTTGTTCCGGTGTATTTACCTTGCCGAATGTACAACAGGAATGCAACCCACTAATTAATTTTTCTTGATCCTTATGAACTTGCTTTAATCTGTTGTGTATTCTAGATTGTCCGACACTCAAAATCTGACTTAAGGTAATTCGGCATTTCATTGTCCGAATAGAAACAGAAAAAGTTTCAGAGCTATTTTTAAGGTGTAGTCTTTATGTGTGCAAATTCAGTGATAGAAAAAACAGAAAAAATAAACTCCTAGTTACTAGAATTAAAAACATTTTCTGACGCCATGATTTTTAGCAAAAACCGACAAAGCCTCCTCGATCGCCGACATGTGACGTCAATCCACGAACTCGACCACCAGCAAGTCTCTCTCGCTCTCGATGCTCTCGATCCGCCTGATCACTTGCACATGGCCTCCCTTTCACTGACTTGACCGTCACTCTATCTCGACCATTCATCCGTCCATGTCTTGCTCTATCTCCTCGTGCACTCCTGAGATCATCTCCAACTTCACCCAACATCCTTGATCCTCTGGCATACACCTCCCCACTTGACCCTTGATCACATGCCGTTGACAGTTGGTTAGCATCTCCACCCTACACACATGAGACAAGCCAAAACACAAAACGCGATGCACACCGATCCTCTCGGCATCCACTCCCCATATGCACACATCGATCCCATCGATGCAATCAAGCCAACACTCACTTCACTCAAGATCCCTCAACCTGTTCAATCACTCATCATACAGACAAAAACCACAGTGCGACCTCACTTGGTTTCACAATCTCCCTCTTGATGAGTGCATTGACAACCCCAAACAGAAACATGATGAGAGTTTCAAGTTAAACACACTAGTGACCATAAAAACTCAGAAAAGAGCCAAAACATGTCACTTGGTAAATGATCTCCCCCTTTGGCAAAAACTCTTGCAAAGCATCCTATCTTTAGCAAAAGCATCAATGCATCATGAAAACCATTACTCCCCATTAACCAAGCAAACACATAATGTAAATCATTTCTCCCCTTTTGGTAATGCAAGCATCAATATGATAAAAAGATGAAAAGAGAGGTGTGAGGGTAGAGTATAGATGCAAGATTCTGAAACATGAGCAACTCGAATTACAGGACAAACAAGCATTTGCCTTGAATATTGTCTAAAAGTACTGTGTGACAAACTCAGATGAATATCATCTAAACAAACGGCATGAGCAAGAATTTTCAGATTTTAGCAAATAAGAGCATCACCACTCAGACTAGCATACTAGACATGGCAAGGCATGAGATGCAAAAGCTAATCAAATACTAACCAGATAGGCATATCCCACTGCAAGGAGTTTCATCAAACTTGAGATGCAATCGATTCAAGCTTTTTGATTTGATTATTTTTTTATTTTTCATTTGTGTCAGCGGTTATTTGCATGTAAAACTTATGCTAACCGACCAAGCTAAGCCTAGGTTGAAACCATCAGAAGCTTAAAGCAATGATCTCGGTATACAATTCAATGTCCTAGTTCATACCAAAGTGCTATGGTAAGTAGTCCAGAACCTAGCTACTAGGTATGTAAAAGATAGCAAAAGCACTCAACCTATTCATGATAGTTTCTAGACTAAGCAGTGATCATTTTTAAATTTTCACAAATAAAAGCCATGCTCATAACTAAAGTCAGATGTATTCAAGCAAATTATAATCAACAGTATTAAAGACAATACTTCAAAGGCATAATAAAGCATGTACTTGTAAAAGAAATCAAACATACAATAGAATCTCATGCAGTGCTACACAACTCCCCCTCAAAACATGCTAGAAGATCTCGAATGCTCAGTGTTGGGGTGAGTGAAAAACTGTTTAGGAATCCAGCATTGTAAAATTCGAGAACCAGATAAAGCAGTAGACTGATCATGCACAGGGTATGAGTCATGATAAAAAGTGTGTGGTCTACCTACAAAGTGCGAGCCTGGAAAATGACGAGGTCTCTCATGGGACCATGGGATGCCTCAAAATTAGGATAAGAGTGAAAAGCAGACTCATGCATACCAAAAGATGGGTAATGCACGTCCTGAAAGCTCATCGCAAAATAACGTCGTTCATCCTTGATATGACGAAAGCAAAACCCAACTAAATGACCCACCCGATGACAATAGTAGTGATACACTCTCTTGGTTGTGTGACAGTGGGCCTCAGGCGCAAATCTCACATTTTCTTGGGTTTTTGCTGAGGAGTTTCCTTTGGTAAACGAATAGCTTTCTTAATAGGTTGAGTAGGATTCTTGGCTTTTTGTGTGTTGTCTAACTAGGCTCTTTCTTTCGCAAGGGTAGTGGGTGGAGTGAACATAGTTTCGCTTGGAGTGTTTGAAGTGGTTCTCTCATAGCCCAACCCTAGAGCTAACCCTGCCCTGTCAGCACACGATTTTGTTTTAGCCGAAAGCAAATCCATCCTACCATTCCCTTCAGTGCATTTTTCAACTACGGAGAGAAGATAATCATTTTCACATTTTAATTTTTCAACTTGCTCTCTAGCAAAGCTGAGTTGGTCCTTAAGGGTGATGCAGGTGGGACACGCCAGCTGCACATCCTTAGAACACTAAACACTCTCCAATCTAGCCTTAAGTTCATCAACATGCCTATCTCTCAAATTGATGCTTTCAACAAGTAAAGGGCAATTCATGCATTCATTGATGACAGCAGGACTTGACTACACCTCCAAAAGACGCTTTTTAGTAATTTAAAGTTTTTCAACAGTTTGAGCATGTGTAAAACGCAGCTGAGCAAGTTCATTCATAAAAATAAGACAGGACTAACATTCAACATCATCAGACTTAGATTTTAAGATTACAAGTTAAGTGGATAAAGATTCAAGTATGAGTTTTAGTTCTTTTCATTCTTTAACAGCAAGTTTAAGTAATCTATCCTAAGAACAGACAACATCATGTAATTCATCATTCTAAACAAGAAGCTGGCCACGTGATAGATATACCTTAGATGTGTCGAGCTCGTCACTATTGTGGATGCTGTCGACCATGAAGCAAAGGCCGGTGAAGTCCACTCTCTTCTTCTCCTTCTTTTCTTTATTGGATGGTTCTTCTTCATCGGAGCTTGGCTCCTCACTTGATGTACTATCGATGTCACTGAGGGCGACCACAAATGCTCTAGCTACTCTCTTATCCACTTTGCCGTTCTTCCCCTTAAAGAAGGGTTTCTTGTTCCACTTCTGGTACTTGTGGTCATTTTCATTTTTCATTTTTAGTTTAGGGAAATTTGCTTTTATGTGAGAAGGATCTCCACACTCAAAACAACCTCGAGACCCTCCTTTCCTCTGATCTCATCTATCATTATAGAAGTGTGTGAACTTCTTGACAATGAGAGCTAACTCCTCATCATCTAGAGTGCCACATATTCTTTTGTGACAGAGACCAGGGAGGACAAGTCAAAACTATCAGAATAAGCACAAACTCCAGAACCACCAGAGTTTCCAAATCCTGGACGAGACGCTTTGGCAATCTCAGTGGACTTAAGCTTACTAAAAAGTATATCGCAGGTCAAAGTGTCAAAGCTCGCTGAATCTTCAATGCTAGAGATCTTTACCTCCCTTATGCTACGATCAAGAGCATAGAGAAGTTTGATCACCCTATAATGGTCTGAATAAGCTAAAGTCCCAGTGGAGCAGAAATTGCTCACAATCCCATCAAATCGAGCAAACATGGCATCTACAGATTCGCTCGGGCCTTGCACAAACATTTGATATTCTTGATTATATGTGCTTTGCTGCCTAGCATTAATCTGAGTAGTGCCCTCATGGAAAGTTTTCAAAGTGGTCCAAATTTCACGCGTATTTCGAAAATGTTGGACCCTATCAAACTCTTTTCGACTCAGACTCATGAACAATATATTTCTTGCCTTGCTATTATAATCATATTGTTCCTTTTGATCCTGAGTGGTGTGAGTTTTAGGGATCACATATTAGGAATCAACAATGTCCCATATAGCACTTCCTTGGCTTAGCAGGGAAGCCTCCATGGGCACCTTCCAATAAGAAAGATCATGACCATCGAATATCAGAATCTTAGTGTTCTTGTCCATGTTGCCAAAAAGGATCACAAATCGGTTAAGGTCAACTAGTGATCTAACCGGCTCTGATACCAATTGTGGGATGAAAATGGCGACTAGAGGGGGTTGAATAGGCGCCTCGACAAATTATTACGAATATGATGGCCTTTTCAAATCACCCAACACACCTCTAAATGAACAAGTGAAAGTAGATGTAGTAAAGACTCCGATAAAAAATAGATGATATCACCCTCCTATCTGATATTATGTAAAATGATAGATTGAGAGATCACCAGCACTGAATTTGCACATATAAAGACTGCACTTTAAAAATAGCTCTGGAACTTTTTCTGTTTCTATTCGGGCAATGAAATGCCGAATTACTGAAGTCGGATTTTGAGTCTCCGACAATCTAGAATACACAATAGATTAAAGCAAGTTTACAAGGATCAATAAAAATGAATTAGTGGGCTGCATTCCTATAGTACATTCGGCAAGGTAAATACACTGGAACAACTCTCCTTATGCAAAAGAAACCAGAGAATCACAGAGACAGATACAATAGTGGCTATGCATGTGTTCTTCAAGAATAGAGACAAATCTTGTCCAGTGTATTCATCCAACAAAGTATTTTGTTCTTAGCCTTTGTTGGATAATCATGAATAGTGATGGGACTTTGTAAAATAAACAACAACTGAAAATAGCAAAGATCAGATGAATCTTCCTGGCAGCGCTGAGAGTATTCAGGAAACAGAACATAAAACTGGACAAAGAATAGTAGCATCTGGCAAAGTAAAACACCCCATGACACAACCAAGATGATGAACAGTAAGGATGTTGGCTGAATTTAATTGCAAGGTAGATTACTTACTGGATTAAGAAAGTTGCAGCTTCAAAACTGAACACCTCCCAAAGTGAAAATTCATTTATAGTTCCATTAAAGTGGGCCAAAAACTATATGTAGCTGTATTCAGAACCTTTTGCAAACATAAAACATAGAACCCTTGTAACTTGGACAACAAGAGTTATGCAGAACTCTGGTCCAAAAATAGAACCAAAACAGATCAAAAATTGCCTCAAAGATTGAATCCATACTGAAAACAAAACACAGTTTGACATAAATCAAAAGTTTTCATAACTTTTTAGGTACTTTGTTGGACCGAACATTATATGCAGAATTGGTCAAAAACTTTTGCAAATTTCAAACATGGAACCCTTGAAACTTGTACAACAAAAGTTATGTAGAACTCAAGTCCAAAAACAGTACTAAAATAGATCAAAAATCATCTCAAAGATTGAATCCAGACTGAAAACAGAACTCAACACTCAACAGAAATCAAAAGTTTCCAGAACTTTTTAGGCACTTTGTTGGACATAAAAATATATGAAGAAGTGGCCAAAAACTTTTGCAAACTTCAAAAATGGAACCCTGGAAACTTGTACAACAAAATTTGTGAAGAACTTAGGCCCAAAAATAGCATCAAAATAGTTCAAAACTTAGCTCCAGAAGTGAATCACAAGAGGATGAACAATACATGCGCTCGAAGCTCCTGTATGTGCTAGCTATGCTTGATCTGACACAGTGGTGATGATGAACAGTAAGCACGAAATTAAGAACAACAAAAAGGCTAGAAGAAAATAGAAATTGTGGTTGGTAGCCCCCAAAATGTTCAGCTGAAAGAGTCTACTAAAACCTAGGCCTTTGTGTCCTTTATATAGCCAAGCCCATTAAAGAAATCTCCAAAATGCCATTAGGGTAAAAGTTCTAGATATTTACCTATTTGCCATAATGAATTTTCAGAATTACAAATTCTGAAAAATCAATTAATGCAAACTCCTAATTTATTACATCATTGACCCTATTCTTTTAATATTTGTTTAGCATCTCCACCCTGCACACATGATACAAGCCAAAACATGAAACATGACGCACAATGATCCCCTCGGCATCCACTCTTCATATCCACACATCGATGCAATCAAGCCAACACTCACTTCACTCAAGATCGCTCAACCTTGTCAATCACTCATCATACAGACAGAAACCACGGTGCGACCTCACTTGGTTTCACATATTTATTTTTGTCGGAATACAAGCCGACAGTTTATCTTCAATTAAATGCCACATCTTATTTTCCATTGGAAAAGCGCTCATCGGCCTATGTGGCAAAACTGCCCATCTTGTCAGCCGATGGGATGCTCGCCCGATTGCTTTACCCCTGGTCATCGACCCTATGGCTGATCGATATGATATTCTATGAATATCTCGTCCTCATCATGGTCATTAGCTCGACAGCTGATAGGCTATGCTATTGATACCATTTTCCTGTTTCCTTATCTATTGCAGGGTCAACTGATTAGCACTCCTTGAACCCCTTTTTTCTAAGAACGTAGGACCTGCACTAGAGTTAAGCAGATCTCCTAGGCCACACGTGTATCAAAGTGTGATAAAAAATACACCAACACGCTTTTTGGCATGACCGGTGGGACCATACTTCAGCAATCCACCCATGGCGTGTGAACTCAATGACGACAACATCATTCGGATCACCATGGAGACTTTGATAGAGAAACTGAAGGTGGTTGTACAAAGAAACATTGACGCTTTCCATGAGCTATGCCTGCAAGCCTACAGGATGACTCGGGTGGGTCCCATCTTAAGGGATCCATTGCCAAGACAAGCGACGACCATGGAGAACAGTTAGCCGATAGAAAGCCCTCATGTTAGTTTTTAGGAGATCATCGACAACACGCTTTACCATGCCCTCATAAACCAATCTGGAACACTGGTCAACAACCTCCACGGACTGATCAAGAAGACTATTGTTGGTAGTGTAGCCCACAAACCATTATAAGGTCTAATGTATCTCCTCAATGCTCAGACTAGACAGTTATAGAATCCGCAACACTCTCAGCCGGCTCCATAGCTGCAAGGGCCGATGAGGATAGAGCAGCCGACATTCTTGGTTCGACATGAAGGAAATAGGGCGACACAACAATCGGCCCACGCTCGGGGCTTGACGTCGAGTTTGCCATATGACCTCGAAAGAGGTGCATTGGCACCGTTCACAGCGGCCGGCCCCAGGCCGATGGTACAAGAGGCCCCACAAGTCACATATGGTGTTGCAAGGAGCGTGCTTCCAGACATCGTGCCGCCTAGGGGGGCACCCGATGGCATTCATCAGGGGTACCATAGGACCGTGAATTTTGGAGCGCATCCTTATGGTCATGAGGGGCATCCTAGATACAATGCTGCCTGGCTAGAGCAATAACAGTAGGCCTTAATTCCTAAACAGTACCCAACACCGGGAAAACAAGAAGATGACTGGGTGAAACGGATCACAGAGGTTATCAAAGATCAATTTGGGTTGAAGCCCAAAGAACAGGCGTACATGTATCGATAGCCGTACCTAGAATGGTTCGACTGGGTACCACAACCTGACCGATACAAGATACCCAACTTCACCAAGCCTCGAGACAAGACTCGGTTTCCATGATCGAGCACATAAGTTGTTTCCTTGCCCAGTGTGGGGAGGCATCGGCTGACGAAGCGTTGAGGGTCCGATTTTTCCCGCTCTCACTATCAGGATCGTCCTTCGCGTGGTTTGCTTCACTACCAGTGGATTCCATCAATGGATGGCAGGATCTGGAAAAGATGTTTCACCAATATTTCTTCTCCAGCGTTCAACAAATGAAACCCACTGACTTGAAAACCACAAAGAAAAGAATGGATGAGTCAGTGCGAAGACAACCACAGCTACTCACGTTTCAATCCACATTAGAATTTTGAGTTTTTCGGGCTCTACTAGAACGAAGGGTTGCGTCTACCATAAATGGATGACTACCTGGGGTGCGACACCAAGGATACGACACAAGCCGGTCATTGGCCATATAACGTCAAGCCAGGGCTACATGATCAAGAAGCCGTTCACCAAAGATTTTCGCACCAAAGGTGTCAGCGCAAACAGAATTGAAGACATAGAGGTGCAAGGTGGAAGATGATTGGCCATGCAAAATCAAGAGTGAATGGCGACCAAAATATAAGGCCAATCACGATGATAAGGAAGATGCATGGATAAACATGGTTTTCTTCCTCCCTGCAGAGTATCGGCCCATCTCAGAAGATGACATAGAGCAGGCCAATACGATGGCTCAATTAGTGTTGGCTCCACAACTAGCAGTTTTTGACAAACAGGAAGACCTTGAGCATCGACACCTAAGACCTCTCTATATCGAAGGACTTATTAATAGAAAGCCGATGTTTAAGATGATGATAGATGGAGGGGTGACTATCAACTTTATGCCTTATGCCACCTTCTGTAAGTTTGGAAAAGTGCCTGAGGACCTCAGCAAAACTAATATGGTATTCAGGGACTTCGGTGACAACTCTTCAAACATGATGGGAGTATTTAATGCAGAACTGACGGTTGGGAGCAAGACAATGTCGTCTAGCTTCTTTGTTATAGAGGGAAAGGATCTTACAGCCTGTTGTGTCCCATCAAAAATGCATCATAACCTCATACAATGGGTTGGTGATCAAGTGGAGATAGTTCCTGTTGGTAGATTAGTTAATATAGTTGCAACCGATTTATTAGCATGGGAGACATAAGGAGTCATCTATCTGTTAGGAAAGGCTTGGCATGACATCTTTCTTCAAGTATCAGATAATGGTCTCAACCCGATGAACTATGAAGGCGACGTTAAAGAACGAGGGGTGAGCTCGGTCAAAACTTTGCCGCAACCGATGAACTATGGAAATACAAACATCGGGCAATGGCAACAGACCAAGGCTAACCTTCGTAAGTACCTAGATCCCCGATGAGACGAATAGATTAAAGGAAACTACGTATGTGATGAGGGACAAGGCCGAATGGGAAGTACTTAAGGAAATATTTGAGTGGCCGTTCGGCCGAAGCATAAAGTTCTACACACAGAAATAGCCGATACCGATGGTATCTCCTTCATATGGCCGATGCAGAAGCATCGCCCTTAGACGCAGAACGTGAACATACTCAGAATCAAGTCAAAGTGATCAAGGATGATATATTACAAAAGGGACAACAGTTTCATTACAAAGATCGGTGATTTTACATCAGGTCAAAGGAGAGCTTGGAGAATGGCTTCAATCGCCCGCAGCCAAATCGTGTCGGTTCTCTGAAGAATGGCCACGTCCTCGGCATCCGAACCAGGAATGTCCTGGATAAGGTGATGGCGATGCTACGCATGATGAACGACATTGGTAAGCTGATGCTTTTGAGTCTCAACACGAGCTAGAAGGGAAGATAGAACACTCTCTTTCTCGGCGATTTCCGATCAAACTGTACCCAGCTTTGACACCAAATTGGCCTCTACCATCCGAAACCGATCGAGTTCCTGTGATTTGGCCGATGAATCACCCTCGAGGCAGTCCAAGCGGGCACCTTTGATCTTCACCAGCGCTCTATCAGTCTTCATTGCCTCCAACAGCGACAACCGGCTAGCTCAATTGGCTATCTTTGCATGGCCCAGTGCACCCTTGGCCGGTGAAACTCCAGGAAGGCAACTGCTATAAGAGCATCGACCAACTCCGGAGTAAGCGAAGCTGATATATCATCGAAATGAGTCCTTATCAGACTCGAGTCATTAACCAATATCTCGATCAAATCTGCCAGCCGATGCAGCAAATCCATTAAATTTCCCTTACTTTCAAAGTCAGTGGAGCAGTAGCCGATGGGGCAATACTAGCAACCTCATTGGCATCACGATATAGGCTGACATCGAAGGAGAACTGATGGGTGAAAGACTAAGAAAACAAAAGAAGGTTAGATAAATAGAAAGAGAGGCATGCCAGTGTCAAGATAAGGGGATTCACATCTGGTGACCGGGCTGGAACAACTGATGTGGAAAGTCTGCACCAATGGAGGTCGAATCAACTCCCTCCGTCATAATGACCCAGGGAGAAGGTGGGCACCCCTCATTATGATTATACTTCTGAAGCATCGGTCACATTCAAAGGTTAGCATTATACACGTAGAAAGAGAAATAAAGGATGAACAAGTAAAAATATCTAGCGAGCAGCGTCAGCACCGGTAGCTATTGCCTCAAGAGCAGTAACAGCATCATCAAGCGCATTATTCCTAGCAACATCGACACCTTCAGGCGTGACCCCAGCAATGGACGATGCATCTGGACCAGTGGTGGCGTCCCCAACATATCAGCAGACTCCGTAGCAACTTTGGCGGCTTTCACCGATTGAAAATCGGCAGGACTACCCTACATATGATCAAACGCCGCATAGAGGGAGTGAACATCAACAATGGATGGTGCGGGCTTCAAATAAAAATAACAATGTCCGACATCACGGTTACAAAAAGAAGAAATGATGGTACCAAAGACAAGGACAAACCTGACAAAAAATGGTATTTCAACCACCGACGAAGTACGAATGGCTAGGGTCAACATAGTCAAAGAGGCATGCAACGGTAAAGGAAACAGGTTCATCTGACTAGCCCGAGCCATGGCAGAGCTGCGTATGGTCAGCGCTGGTTCTTGACGTTTGCGCGTCGAACCCTTGGAATATCTCACACTTACCCAGGCCGTGGGAGTAGGGGCACTAGTTCCCAAATTCGTGATGGCCGATACCGGTCCATATCATATCGGCCGACCGCGGGAACTCATTGAAGGCGCGTCAAGATCATCCTCTTGTTGGAAGCAAAGTTAAGCATATGAGAGGAAGACAATGGAAGCAAATGAAGGAATTGAAATACCCACCTCGGGCGCTACCTCAACTTCACCTTGTTAAAGCCGTTGTCGATAGAGCATCGAAGGATGGTTAAGGATGTGTTGTTTCAACTAATCCCACCATCGACAAAATGCATTAGAAGATGACTTGCAGGGAGTCCAAGAGGCAAAATCACCAGTAAGGATCCCGTCGGGCATATGAAAGAGGCAATCCCACTCTAGGGTATTCTTCACCTCCCCGTGAGTCTAGATCCGATCAACAAAAAACAAATGGGGAGGAAGTTGACTAATGCCCTGCAGTTTGGCGAAGACCGATGGATGATAGAACTCATAAGTTCCTCTATGAAAAGGATCATCGGTAAAATTTATGGGCAGAAGACAAGGGAGGATCGCGGCCATAAAAATGTGAAGGGACTCATCGTCCCATATCACCTCGAGGAGGATTAGCCGATGAGGGCACTCATATTTGGAATAATGTTCGAAGGGATACTAGAGGATCTAAACAAAAAACCCAAGGTAAAAACATATAAAGCAAGTGGCCAAAGAAGAAGGAGAGAAAGGAAAAGTAGAACAACATGTTGTCGCCTCACCCAAGGAAGAACAGCGGCGATAGATGGGCATAGCCAATTCTAGAACAATGGCGGGAAAACACAAGCGAGTAAGAGGAGGTCCTCCCATGACATCAGCCATGTGCACATTAAGCTAGATCTAGATAAACTACCACAGGCCGTTAAGATGACCGATGGGGTCACCAACCAAGAGTTTGGTCGATGTAAGATGGAGAATATGATAAGTGGATGCAAGGAGGTATTGGCTAAGGGGAACTCTCGCACGAGCAACAAGGTGTTCAGCCATAAATTGGAACTAGAAAATTAGGCCTAAGGTCGATACACAAAAGACTAACCTTTCCAACCGCAAGGTAAGAAAGGCTACGCGTTCACAAACTTCCACCGGTCTAGTCTTCTTGTTGTGCCTAGCGATATATCATCCCAACTATCAAGAGACTTGGTACCGAGATGATGGCTTGGTTTGGAACGAAAAAAAGAGGGGTCTTTCGATGATTCTATGTCAAGGCAGGTTAGGAAAACAACGTCAAGCAAGGAAGGACTCATCAGACCGTGACTAAAGATAAAAGGATTTAACACACTAGGCCAAAAATAACAAGCGACGGCCACATCGGCTCATTTTCGTATGGTTCGGCAAGGGAAAGACCGATACAATGGTCGATGTCATTTTGTGCCCAATCGGCACGGTAAGAGGCTGATACCCTGATATACTAATCACGCCAGCCACGGAGAGAAGGAGGAAAGGGTTCAAAACTGGATTGCCGGACCGAAGAAAGCATAGAAGAGAATTTGAAAGGTATTCGGTAGGATTCATCATTAATAAAGTCCATAGGGTCAGGATTACCCATAGGGCCTAAAAATAAACAAGACGGATGAGTGCCAATGGGGATCAAAAGGGAAGCAGATGAACCAAGAAGAACTAAAGAAAGAGGATGCCAAAGAGTTTACCTCGGGGACTACGCTGACGGTGGCCATCGCTGGTGATGCCGAAAGCACGGAACCAACAAAAAGGAAGAAAACGGCGAGCGATGATGATCATAAGGAAACGGTGGCAAGCTCAGGGGGTAAATATAGAAGCAGTGAGCAGAAAGCATGAAGAAGAAGGGCTTAGTAACCAGTGTACTTATAAAGCAAGAAGTAACACCTCGACGGCCAGGTCAAGCCAATTCCGCCAGATTTCGTGGGGACACTTGCAACATTCGAGAAAAGGTAATCATGAGTATGATTTTCAAAACATTCGAGATCTTTGCAGGCCCAAGATTATAGGGACCGAATCTTTGGCTTAAAGAACACCAAAACAAAACTGTGTGGGATGAAGCCTGGTCTAACGCCAGCATGAATAGATGTATGTACATCAGACCAGACAACACCCAACACAGTCGTGAATGGCTGAAGATGAGGAAGTGGGAAAATGAGAGAAGATTATGAATCCAGAACCGTGGGTGAAGTTTTAAAGGTACTAGAAGATGAAGGATTTTGGCTGGCAATCGAAGTGAAAAGATCATGCAGATAGACGTTTGAGAAGACGTGGCAGCAGGAATAATGATTGTTGTTAATTTGGAAGGATCAGCGGCCACTTAATGCTCCAAAACTGGGGGGGCATGTGTTGACGCCAAGATTTGGTAAAGCCCAGACCCACTAAAGATGCCACACATCAATAGAAGTCAAAGAGGATCGAGTCAAACATGGTAAAGGAAGTTTGTCCATGTTGTTACAAGATGACCGGATGTAGAGGAGCCGATAGAGATAAAGATGAAGAGAAGATAAGTCCGGAATCGGTTAGGATAGAGTAATTTGACGGCAAGTCTCCAGACTATAAATATGAACCCATAGTTATCTTAGAAACACACATCTTTGTAAAACAACTACTCGGCGCATCGCCACCCTTGGTTCCCAAGGTTTATCCCAATGGGGTTCGACACTCTGAGTTGGGCTGCATCATTTCGATCTCTAGCGAAGAGGTGAGTCTCACCACCCCGACGACCGTATCAACTAGGTCAGTATCCTCACGGTTGTATCAAATTGATCTCTTGAGGAGAACGTCGAAATAGTAGGGTCGACGGTTCTCGGTGTATTGGCTAGGTCTAAGGCTGCATCAGATTGATGTCTTAGATTGTTGTGATCTATGTGTGGTAGTTTGAGGCTTCATCAATTAAGTATGACATCTCTTGTTATTGTATGTTTTTTATGTTGTATATGCCCGATACTTTGATATATTATTATGATCATCATGATTAGCTACTATCTTGGTTAGGTATGATCTAGTTATTGCGATGACTTTCATGATATAGACATATTATCTGGCACATTTTATTTTTTTCTATTGGAGTACAAGCCAACAGGTTATCTTCAATTCAACGCCACATCTTATTTGCCATAGGAAAAGTGCTCATCAGCCTATGTGGTAAAACTACACATCTCGTCGGCCGATGGCATGCTCGCTCAATTTCTTTACTCCTAGTCATCGGCCCTATGGCCGATCGGCATGATATTCCATGAATATCATGTCCTCATCGTGGTCATCGGCTAGATATCTGATAGGCTATGCTATTGACAATATTTTCCTATTTCATTATCTGTTGTAGGGTCAAACTGATTGGTACGCATTGAACACCTTTTTCTAAGTACGTAATACCTACACTAGAGTTAAGAAGATCTCCCAGGACACGCGTGTGTCAAAGTTTGACCAAAAACGCGCCAACAGGTCTAACCGGAAAACCCGAGGTAAAAACTATTGAAGCAGGCGACCAAAGCCACATGAGATAAAGCAAAAGTGGAAAAACATGTCACTGCTTCAACCAAGGGAAAGAATCGATGACAAGAAGGAATGATCGATTTTGGAAAATCGGTAGGAAAATGCATCTGAGCAAGAGGAGGCCCTCCGATAAGATCGGTCGTATAAACGTTAAGTGAGAATTGAACACCAAGGACCACTAGGGAGGCCGATAGTATTGTCAACCAATAGGTTGATTGATACAAGATGAAGGAGGCGATAGGTGGCTCTAAGGATGTAGCGGCCAAGGGGGGACCCGTGCGTGGGCGGCAAGCCATTCGGCCAAGAATTGGAATTCAAATGTCAGGACTAGAGATGATACGCAAAAATAAATTTCTCCAGCTAGAGGTTAAGGAAGGCTATATGTTCGCAAATATCCACGACGACAGTGGGTTGGTTTGGAGAAAAAATAAAAGGGATTGGCTAGTGACTCAATGTCAAGGAACGTTAAAAAGAAAACATCAGGAAGTGTTGGACTAATCAGCCATGACCGAATATGAAGGCATTCAATGCATCGGACCAGAAATAACAGGAGGCGACTAGCATCAGCTCATTCTGATATTGATCAACAAGGGAAAGGCCAATGCAACACCCGATGTCAATCTTGTCACAAAAGGAATGGTAGGTGTCCGACACCCTAAGATACTAGTCGCGCCAGCAAGGGAGAGCAGGAGGAATGGAATCAAAACTAGAGTTCTAGTCGGAAGAGTGCATATGAGAAAACTTAAAAGGGATTCAGTAGGTTTCTTCATTAATGAAGTTAGTGGGATCAGGATTAGACAAAGAGCCCAGATAGTAACAAGAAGGATGGGTAGCTATGGGGAGAAAAACTTGATTCTGTAGGTTCTATAGAAAAGAAATAACAAGAGAAATAACAAAAGAAAATAGGAGCAGTGAGTAAAAACTGCAAATGAACCAAGAAGGACCAAAGAACAAAGAAAAGAGAGAACGTCGAAAGCTTACCTCAAGAATCACATTGATAGTGGCCATTGTTGACGTTGCCAGCGCACGGGATCGACAATGAGAAAGGTGATGACCGGCGGTAGTCACTGACGGTACTAGAAGCAGATGGTGTCGAGCTCGAGAGGCAAGAATAAACGATGGATACAAAGCATGAAGAAGAAAGGTGGAGTGACTGGGCACTTATAAAGTAAAAAGGTGACTCCTTGATAAACCGAGTGAAGCCAATCCCAGTGGATTTGGTGGGATCACCTCAAACGTTTGACAAAATGTGATTATGAGTGCAGTTCTCGAAATGCCTGAATGGTTGATGGCCCGAGATCAGGAGAGGCAAGATCTTTGGATTATAAATGTCAATGCATAACTGTGTGGAATGAAGCCTAGTATGACTTTGGCACAAAGAAAAGTAGATTCATCGGGTCAGGCGACACTCGTCATAGTCGTTAATGGCCGAAGGAAGAATGAGAAGAGGAAGAAATCTAATGCTCGATGTATTTGATATGAACGATTGGAAGGTGAGGATTTCGGTAACTAATGATATATTTGAAAATACTTCACGAAGGCATCTGAGAGGACATGATGGTAGAGGTTGATGATGACCGATAATATCAAAGCATGAGTTACCCATTTGATGCTCTCAAACAGGGGGCATGTATTGATGCCAAGATTTGGTAAAGCCCAATCCCACCAAAGATGTTGCATGGTCAACAGAAGTCAAAGAAGTCCAGTCAAAGATGGTCCACAAAGTTTGTCCATGTGGTTACAATTTTACTGGACATGAAGGAGCCGATGAAGGAGGGAATATGAGGATGATCCAGAATGGGTTACAATGTAGATTACTTGGATGGCAAGTCTCCGGACTATAAATATGCTTCTCAAGGTTAATCCCGGTGGGATTCGGCACTCGGAGCTGGGCTACATCATTTCAATCTCTGGCGAAGAGGTGAGTCCCGCCACCCCGACAACTGTGTCGGCTAGGTAAGTGTTCTTTAAGGTTGCATTGTATCGATCTATTGAAGGAATCGGCTGGATCAGTACGGTCGCCGGTTTATCCTTGTGTATTGGCTGTGTCTAAGGCTGCATCAGATTCATCTCTTGGATTGATATGATTTAGGTGTCATGGTTTGTGGCTTCATCGGTTAAGTCCGACATCTCTTTTTATTGCATCTCCTTCATGTTGTATACCGTTCATCTAAAAAAACATGTCTGATACTTTGAAGTATTTTTGAGTTCATCATGACTAGCCACTGTCTTGGTTAGGTCCAATCTTGTTATTATGATATTTTTATGATACCTACATGTTATCTGGAACGTTTTATTTATTTCTATCGGAGTACAAGCCGGTAGGTTTCCTTTGATTCCATGTTCTATCTTATGTGCGCTCGAGAGATGCCTATCAGTCGATGGCGTATCCACACCGATCGCTCTACAGTAGTCATCGGCCCTATGGCTGATCAATGTATTCATTCTCGATTATTTTATCCCAATTGCAGTCATTGGCTCAGCGACTGATCGGCTATGCTACTAACACTACTTCTTTTCCTAGACTCCTTATCAGTTGTAGGGTCAAACTGATTGGCAGGCTTTGAACCATTTTTCTTCTAATATTATAGGACCTGCACTGGAGTTAAGCAGATCTCCTAGACCACGGGTGACCAAAAAATACACCAAAACTATCTTTGATCCTCAGACCTGATCTTGAGTGTTTTGTATCTAAAGGCGATGCCTCCGCATCGGCCATCTCAAGGCGATGCCATCAGTATCGGTTGTCTTGCGTGTAGTCCTTTAGGTGTTTATCCAAACGCTAGGAAAATAATTTTTCAGGTACTTGCCATTTAATGCTTTACCGAACACTTTACCATCTAATCCTTCAAGAAAATAGACGTTTCCAAGCACCACTCGATGTATTCAAAATGATCCTTCCCAATTGGGTGACCACTTATCGAACCGATTGTCCTTGGACCTGATCGGTAGGATAAGTTTCCATACGAGTTCTCCTTGGTCTAATGACTTGGCACCACATTCTTGTTGTAGAACCTGGCAACCCTTGCCTTGATTTATTTGACTTTCTCGAGGGCTCTCAATCGGACTAGTTCTAGATCATTTAGGCTATCTGTCATTAGATTATAATAATCATCGATTGTGAGTTGGTCATGTAATGCAAACCTTCTCGTGTGGATATTAATCTCCCACAATAGTACTGCTTCGTGGCTGAAGACTAACTGGTATGGTGGCACTTGAGTGGATCTATGTCACGCATTCTAATAAGCCCAAAGTGCTTCTAATAACGACCAATGCCAATGATTCAGTTGCTCTTTATTAACTTGATTATACTCTTGTTGGATGCTTCAGATTGACCATTAGCCTGTGCATAATATGGTGAAGAATTTAAGAGCTTGATTCCCATATCAGTTGCAAACTGCTGGAATTCCTCTGACACGAAGATGTCCCTTGGTCCATGGTGATAGTCTGTGGAATCCTGAATTGATATATTATATGTTCTCTGATAAATTCAATAGCATCTATAGAAGTAACCTTTTGTGTGGAATGGCATCTACCCATTTCGTGAAATAGTCTGTGGCTACCATTATGAACTTATGTCCTTTACTTGACGCTGTGTATATTTTGCCGATCATATCGATGCCCCACCCTCTGAAGAGCCAATATTTTATTATCGGGTTCATTACCGATGCGGGCGCCATTTGAACAGCTCCAAACTTCTAACAGCCTTGGCATCCTTTATAATATTTTATACAGTTCTCCACCATAGTCAGCCAAAAGTAACCTACCCTTTGCAACAAACATTTAATTTTCTAGGCCGATTGGTGTGTTTCGCATATGCCATCCTGTACCTCACACATCACAACTTTAGCTTCCTCAATGCCTATGCATTTAAGGAGTACTCCATTGGTCGTCCGATGGTACAAATATTCTACGACGAGAACGTGTCTTGTTGCCTGATATCTGAATTTTCTTGGTGCCAATGATGAAGGGTTCTTCAACTAATGAATGATATCATACCTCCAATCATCGGCCTCTAGCTTCACGATCTCCACCTAGATTGTCTTGTCTCATGTTGCCGTCTAGGTCAAATCGTTTGCTTCTGAGTTCTCCTCTCTCGGGATATGAGTAAGAGTTACGTTTCGGAAGCCCGACATTATGGCTTGGCACCGATAATGATATTCTTTAAGCACGTCGTCCTTGCATTCATACTCGTCTAACAGCTGCTTCATTACTAGCAGTGAATCCACCATGATTTCTATCGTATTGGCACACACTTATTCCAATGTTGCAACCCTTTCAATACTACTTTGTATTCGGCCTGGTTATTGTTGGAGAAGGATTTGATAGTGTATGCGAATTCAAATGGTGCCCCTGAGGGGAGATGATTATCACGCCAATACTACATCAATGTGGACACACTGATCCATGGTGTCGGCTCAACATGGGTCACTGCCTCATCCTTGTGTTGGACTATGAAATTGGCTATCACTTGACCTTTTACAGCCTTAGCCGATTCATACCTGAGGTCAAATTCAGTGAGGGCAAGGACCCACTTTCCGATATTGCCCTTGAACACTAGGGCCTATAGCATATACTTAATGACATCAGCCTTACAAATCACCATGCATTCCGATGATAGTAGGTAGTGTCTTAGTTTGAGGCATGAGAAGTGTAGGCATAGATAAATCTTTTTCACCGTGGGGTATCGGGTCTCGGCGTCTAGTAATATTTTGATAAGGTAGAAAATCACCCTCTCCTTATGATCAATCTCTTGTACCAGGACCAATCTGATGGCTTGATCATCGGTTGACAAATATAGCCTGAATGTAACCCATTTTTGTAGCGGCATCAGCACAAGCAGTGAGGCTAGATACTCTTTGATCTCGTCAAACGCCTTCTGCTACTTCTCTCCCCATATGAATCTTCTGATTAAATTTATCTTCCCAATCAGCGACTGCAACTTGGTTTTATCAGAATGGGTTGGGTATTCTTGATCGCTTCAATACTGCGTTGGCTTATCTCAAATCCTCTTTCATGCACAATAAATCCCATAAATTTCCCCGCTAATAGACCAAAAGCACATTTCTCGGGATTCATATTTAGTCCATATTTTCTAGCTCTCTCTTGGACCTGGCGTAGATCGGCCACGTGGTCTTGGGTACTGCTTGACTTTACCACGATGTTATCTATATATATTTCAACCAATAGGCCGATAAAGTCATGGAAAATGTAATTCATGGCCCTCTTGTAAGTCTCTCCGACATTCTTCCAGCCGAAGGTCATCATCACCCACTCGTATAGTCCAATAGTGCTTGGGCACTGAAATGTCGTTTTGTGGATGTCTTTGTCAGCCATGAAAATCTAATTGTAGCCCCCTCAAACTCGTTGTGCATCTGCTCATAAAACTTGGACACAAGAGCATCAGTAGTACCGCCAAAGATAATATCGTCCACGTAAATCTGAGCGACTAAGAAATCTGAAGCATCTCTGAGCAAAAAAAGAGTTTTATCCACAGAACCCATCACAAAGCCCTTCCCCAACAAGAACTGCTTTAACCGGTCATACCAAGCCCTGGGGGCTTGCTTTAGACCGTATAAAGCTTTCTGCAACTTAAAAACATGTCGAGGAAACTTAGGGTTCTCAAAGCCGGGGGGCTGCCTATCATAAACCTCCTCCTCTATGTACCCGTTCAGAAAAGCACTCTTGACGTCCATTTGGAAAAGCTTAAAACCCTTCGAAGCGGCAAAAGCTAAGAGAATGCGAATGGACTCAAGACGGGCAACAGGGGCGAAAGTTTCTTCAAAATCAATACCCTCCTTTTGGCAAAAACCCTGGGAAACTAATCGAGCTTTGTTGCGCACCACAACCCCATCTTCACCTTGCTTGTTCTTGAACACCCACTTGGTGCCTATGGGGTTGCATCCGGGTGGCAGCTCAACCAGTGTCCAAACCCGATTGCGGACAAAATTCTCAAGCTCTTCTTGCATGGCATTAATCCAGTTCGAGTCAGAAAGAGCATGAGAAACGTCTCTGGGCTCAAAAGATGCAACAAAAGTAGATTCAGCAAACACAACAAGTGAGTCAAAAGAAGAACGCAGAGTCCTTGCAGACAAATCACCGATGATGAGCTCTGAGGGTGATCATGCTGAACTGCTCGGGATTCCTAGTGATCTGAAGTCACCTCACCGGAGTCAGCAGCAGGCACCTCTGGACTCAACTGAGGGGGCTCGATCAAAGTGAAAGAAGTGATCAGAGGTCCGCCCTCGTCCTCAGTTGAAGTCTCAGAAGGTGTGGGTTCTGCAGGCAGTGCAGAAGGCCCACCCTCATCAACAGTTGGAGTGTCCTCATCTTCCTCGAAGATGGACTCTCCAAGCTCACCATCACCAGAAACCTCAAAAGAAGGGGTCAAAGAAGGCAAGGACTCATCAAAAGAAACCTCACAAGTCTCGACAAGCTGCTGGGAGTTGAGGTTCCAAACACGGAAGCCTCGAGAATGCAAAGCGTAACCAAGAAAGACTCCATCCCAGCAACGAGACTCAAACTTGTCCAATTGCCCTCCCTTCTTAAGCACAAAGCACTTGCAGCCAAACTCTCGCAAGTGGCTCACCTTGGGCTGTCTGCCAAACCGCAACTCGTATGAGGTCTTACCTAGGTAAGCTCTATGAAAAATGTGGTTGGCCAGATAGCAAGCCGTGTTCATGGCTTCAGCCCAAAAACGCCTAGGAGTCCTGTGCTCATTGAGCATCGTCCTGGCCATCTCGACTAGCGTGCGGTTCTTTCATTCCACAACGCCATTCTGTGGGGGAGTGTAAGGAGCAGAAAACTAATGATCAAGACCCTGATCACTATAGAAGCTGACGAACTGAGAGTTCTTGAACTCAGAGGAGTTGTCAGAGCGAATTGCTGGCATCCGACCATTATTCTCATTCTTCAGCTTCAAAATAAGGTCAAGAACAAAATGAAAAGTCTCATCCTTAGACTCCAAGAAGAAAACCCACGAAAATAGAGAAAAATCGTCAACAATCACAAGCGCGTACCACTTCCCACCGACTGAGCGTACCCGAGCTAGACCGACAGTGTCCATGTGTAACAGCTCGCCCGGATACGAAGTCATCACCAGAGTCACAGTTGAGTGAGAAGCGGCAACCATTTTCTCGTGACGACAGGGATGGCAAACTAGATTCTTCTCCATTTTAACCTTGGGCAATCCTCGGATGAGGTCCATAGAGCTCAACCTGACTAGCAGATCAAAACTCAAATGACCTAACCTCCTATGCCACTTCCAGAGCTCAGAGGAGGATCTAGTAATCAAACAGCGTGAAGGGCCAAAAGAACTAGAGAAGTCAATTCGAAAAACCTTACCAAAAGGTAGGATCTGGCAAATAAAAGACCCTCTAGAAGCAATCACAGAAGAATTGCCCTTCTTAAAGCAGACTTCCAAACCATCCTCAAGAAGTTGCGAAACAGAAATCAAATTGAAATTCAAATTTCCAACCAAAGCAACATTCTTCAAAGAAAAATGGTCTGAAATGCGAATTGACCCTATGTCGTGTACCTTCCCTTGACCACTGTTCTTGAATGTGATGTACTCTTTGGAGCTCGGGGGAGTGAGACTGGAGAACCATCTGCGATGTCCCGTCATTTGGTGAGAGCATCCTGAGTCCATGATCCAAACGTCCTCCAGTCCCCGATCTTGCACAATCAGTGGTTGTAAGGGGGAGCAAATGGTCCGGCACTAGGTTTAGCAAAAGAACTAAACCAGTGTCGAGCCATCTGCTCAAAAGACGGAAAGAAAAAACCATCAGAAGAGTTTGGACCAAAACGCGGCTCAAAGCACGGTCCTCGGTTCTGCCTAAAGCCTCGGCCACGAGCTCTAGGACCGTAGCCAAAACGGCCTGGATCTCTACCGGAACGAACAACACCATCTGGAGCACGGGCATGAAAGCCGTCTCCTCTACCACCACCTACACGACGCGGCCTGGCCTCCATCCTCTCCCGCGTCGAGGAACTCTCAGTCTACCACCCTGCTGGTAGAACTGCTCCTGACCACCACGAGCTCTCTCTGCTCTCTCAACCCGCTTCCTCCTGAAGCAAAACTCCGCAAGATGCCCGTCTCTCTGACAGTACTCACAATGATAGGTGGGATTCTTGGGATGTGGTTGAGGCTTGGGGTTCTTGGGCTTAGTGGTGTTTGGTGTAGTCTTCTTGGGTTGAGAGCGTCCAGGAAGAGAGTCAAGAGAAGTGTGGAGGTGTTTGGGCTTTGGAACCTAGATGGGCTTCTTGGGTGGAGCTTTGGGCTGTTCTTGGATCACTCCATCCTTGGGCTGACTAGCCTAGAAAGACTCAGTGGAGTGAGTCTTTGGGTATCTCTGCTCAGGAGTCATTTTACTCCATTCTACTGCTCGGCTAATGGCACTCTCAAAGTCAGCCTTGGTGCAGGTGTAACCTACCCCAAACCCATCCCACCTCTTACACTGCTAGATCATCATGCCGAGCTGTGGCTCTCTGGCACTGATCCAACTCAGGATAGAACGAAGGTAAAAGTTCTCATTTTGAGCATCAGCTAGCTCCTCTCTCAAGGAAGCTAGAACCTCCACCTAAGACAAGCAGGTCTCACACTCTCTATCTAATTGGACAGAAGTCTCATCTTTCAGCTTAATCAACTCCAGTCTAAGAGACAAGCAGTTCTCATAGATAGTGGGTGAAACTGACTGTGTCTCAAGCCCTAGCCTAGTCTGCACCAGCTCAGCTCTCACTCTCTCCAAATCACCCAAATGCTCATCGCCCTTGTCTTTCAGCTCAGCTAAACTAGCTAGATGAGATGGGCAATCAGCACAGGGCACGACGACAGTGGCTTGAGCATCTTTCAGCTCCAGATGAGCGCTTTCAAGCTTAGTGGCCAAAGCATCCATCTCATCAACCCTTTCTATGTACCTGGACTTCAGAGTCGACAGGTCACACAGAAGCACCTCACACTTTGGGCACTCACTGCTATCACCCAAGCAAGGGGAAGAAGATAGACTCTCAATTCTGCCATTGGCCACGACAATCTCACTCACTAATTCATCTATAATATTCTTAGCCCCTCATTCGTCACACGCAGCGTCGCCATCACCTTGCAGGAGCCATGTTGAAGATCATGGGCCTCATGGCTCCAGATGTGATGAGTGATTATCAACGGAAGTCAAAGAGAGAGGAGACAAAGATGAGACGAGACTTGTCGTGTCTTGGGCTGTGTGTGACTCAGGTACACAGGCGGTGAGCGACTGTCGGGCAGAGGGGCTGCGGAGTTGGGTTGGCCCAATCCGGGTACATGGGCTAGGACCGATAGCGAATCCGCTGGTCTTTACTACTCAACATCATCATCTCTTGAGTTATCTAGCTTTTCCGACGCTGATTTTGGTGGGTGCCGGCTGGATCGCAAGTCGACTTCCAGTACTTGCCAGTTTCTCGGTTCTTCGCTTGTTTCTTGGTCTTCGCATAAAAAATATGGAGTTGCGCCTTCTACCATAGAGGCTGAGTACGTAGCTGCTGCTAGCTGCTACTCATAGTTGGTATGGATGATTTCTGCTTTGAAAGATTTTGGGTTGTCTTTCCCTGCTAGAGTACCTTTGTTTTGTGATAGCACCAGCGCGATTAGTGTAGGGAAAAACCCATGTCTTCATTCAAAATCCAAACATATCGATATGAGCTTTCACTTTATGAGGGATCAATATGAGAAAGGTGTCATTAACCTTGTTCATGTTGATACCCATCATCAGTTGGCTGACATTCTCACCAAACCCCTAGATCAGTCTACATTTGAGCATTTGCGAGGGGATTTGGGAGTTGTGTATCCTTTTTAGGATATTTTTGAGTCTTTTCTTTCTTCTTTACTCTTTTATTGAGTATTTTCGTGTGAGTTCATACCATGCACATTCATATATCGCAGTTTGAGCCTGCTTCTGTTATATGATTGACCTGCTTTACTCATTCTTGCTAGTGTATGCTTTTGAATACCTGTCGATGATCATGCTTGTTACAGTTCACATGATGTATCTGATATCTGTCATATGCATTGCTTTTATGCTTTAAAATTGAAAAATGATCACCATTGCTTCTGGTAACTAGTATGTGTAGGCAGAATGCTTTTGCTATCTTTTACATACCTGGTAGCTAGTTCCTTACTTAGATGAAGATATGCAACTTGGACATCTATATGCTTTAACATGGAAAATATGCTATAAAATGATAAAAATCAGAAAAATGAAAAATCCATGCCTTTTATGCTTAATTGAAAAGATCCAGGTGGGTTTGTTGTGTCGGATTGCATTGTTCTGGACTGCTTACCATAGCACTTTGGTATGAACTAGGACAATGTAATGTATGCCAAGACCAATGTCTTAAGCTTCTGATTGTCCTATTCTGGCCTAGGCTTGACTTGGTCGGTTAGCATAAGGTTGACATGCAAATAACCCCTGGCAAAAAAATGAAAAAGGAAAAGAAAAAGCCTGAAAATTAAAAAGATAACAAGTTTTATCAAGCTCTTTTTTCTGGACAATGCTTATCTTGGTAGATATCAGCTACCCTTTGCATCTCATGTTTTACCTTACTTGTCAACTACAAAATGTGGTGATGCTTTTATTTGCAAAAATCTAAAAATGTGTGCTAATGACTTTTTTGATATCATCTATTGCAGTGATCATGCCATGTGTCTTAGACAGTATTTTGTGCTATACTTGCTAGATGTTGTAATTGCAGTCAATCATATCTAAGAAGCATGCTTTTTACACTCCACTTACACCCCAGTTGCATTCAATACATATTTTGAGGGGGGCTGCATTTCAGGGGGAGTTCGAGTCTGTGTCTCTTTTGAGTGCATTTAGTCTCACTTGATGAGTCCAATTGTCAACAAGGGGGAGAAATTTTGGGTAACTTGATCTTTTAGAAGAGTTTAGGGGGATTTTTTGCTTTCTGTGGGATTTGTTTCAGTGGGAGTTTTAGTCTTTTTTGTTTTTACTCTTTGGATATCCTTGTTGATAATTCTGAGATTGCACTCGTTTGAGTTTTTATTTTTGTTTAACTATAATGATCGTTTTCTGGCTTCTGTTCGGCTTTTGGCAATTAGGGTTAAACTTTTTACTTTATTTTCTTCCTTCTGTCTTCTTGTGTTTTTGTTTTCGTGTTTCCACATGTTTTGCAGGTTCTAAAGCGATGATGATGAGAGATAGTGTTGACAATGCACTCATCAAGGGGGAGATTAAGGAACCATGTTGAAGATCATGGGCTTCTTGGCTCTAGATGTGATGAGTGATTGTCAACGGAAGTCAAAGAGAGAGGAGACAAAGATGAGACGAGACTTGTCGTGTCTTGGGCCGCGTGTGACTTAGGGACACGGGCGGCGAGCGACTACTGGGCAGAGGGGCTGCGGAGTCAGGCTGGCCCAATCCGGGTACATGGGCCAGGACCGATAGGGGATCCACTGGTGTGTTGACCGGGTTTGACCCAGGTAAACGGGCGGCGAGCGATTGTCGGGCTGAGGGAGCTGCGGAATCGGGCCGGCCCAATCCGAGTACCCAGTGTGAAGACAGCAGATGCTTTGTCGGTTTTGGCGTAAAAACGACGCAACCATCCAAGACCGCCCATCAGAGATCAGACGGTCCTGAAGCGAAGCTGTAGCTGCTACAAAAGCTCAGTATCAGAACAAGTTACCTTTAGATAGGATTTTACTATTTTTCCTTTTAGGCCCACAGTATATGTTAGTCGAGTCTGTAAAAATCCTAAGGGCATGTTGGTATTTTTCTAGTTTATTTCAGTGTCTATAAAAAACCCTAATGGTAAATTGGGTTTTTTCCTGATTTATTGGGCTGCCTATAAATAGGGCCCCAATTCCCCCTAGGATTTCTCAACTCATCCCATGAAAAATTATAGTTCACTTTATCCTTCCTGTGTTTCTCCACCCCTCCGCCGCTAGTGATTCTTCGTTCAACTTCTATCGCGTTGCGTGTGTTCTTCTACCTGTGATTCCTCCCCACGCATGTGTTTTACTGTTCGGTGGTCTCACGTGGTGATCTGCGCTAGCAGTGCGAACGCACATAGCATGTTGAAGGGAATACGCCGCCACCGAGATTGGTCGCTTGCCTAGTCGGCGCAGCAGCGCACTCAGGCGCCTTGCGTAATGGTCTTTCTCCGCCTGGAGTCCTGCGCCATGTGGGAGAAACCGCCTGGAGTCTTAGACCATGTCAGTGCGCTGTGAAAGCAAGAGCTCAGCTCTGCACCTTGTTCGAGGTATAGCACATCGCGTCGCTGGTCTATGGTGGTGCTAGTTTTTAGCAAGCGGCGCGCAGAGAAGCTCGTGGCTTCACTCCACGTGAAACTTGAGGCATCGCATGTGACTTCGCCATGGGAGCTCACAGGGTACGTATCGGCGGCATACTGGTGTGCGGAGGAACCTACGGCACGACGTGTTGCTTGGCACCTAATTGCGCAGAAGCTATTCGGCCAAATGCACATAGGAGACAAAACTCAGAACAGAAATTAATTTCGCCTCGTTTTGTGTGCACATGCATTAAATTTCTAGATAGATTTAATTACTGCAAGAATTTTAATTCAGATTGCACTATGATTGGCCATTGATATATTTCCATATCGTTAGTGCATTTTAATTCATCTGTAAGCGAAATTTTTTCATCTGTAGTTATTTTGTTTGGTTAAATACCTGTTATGATTGTCCCTATGATGCTTGAAATGTCTGTGGGTTGAATGTACTATTGGTCTGCCTTGAAACACTTTGTTGGTGTCTTTTCGATTAGGACACCGGTCGTTTTTAGGCTAGATTATTTTTAGAGCTTGTGATTTATTTTGGTTCTGCTAATTGTCTATTGAGGCGCGTTGGGTGTTGGGCCAAGGCCATTGATTCGAAAGAATTTTTTAGGCACCCATTCACCCCCCCTCTGGTCGCTACTCTCTGTCCTAGAGCCTTATCTAGGAAATTCCTAGTTAGGACGCCGAGGACCGGGCCATTCTTCATAGCATCGATGTGATTTGGCTGCGGGCGATTGAAGCCATTCACCAAGACCTCCTTTGACCTAATGTAAAATCACTGGTCTTTGTAATGAAATTGTTGTCCCTTTTGTAATATATTGTCCTTGATCCATTTGACTTGATTCTGAGTTTGTTTGCGTTCTGCGTCTAAGGGTGATGCTTCTGCATCGACTGTCTGAAGGTGATACCATTTGTATCAGCTATTTCTGTGTGTAGATCTTTATGCTCCGACTGAATGATCACCCAAATATTTCCTTAAGTACTTCCCATTCAGCATTTTCACACATCCCCAACGTAGTTTCGTTTGATCCATTCGCCCCATTAGGGATCTGAGTACCGATGATGGTTAGCCTCAGTCTATTGCCGACGCCTTATGTTTGTATTTCCATAGTTCATCGGTTCCGGCAGAGTTTTGACCGAAGTCACCCCTCATTCTTTGATGTTGCCTTCATAGTATGAGCTTGGGCAGCTCTTCGTTGTTCGGGTTGATACCATTATATGATACTTCAAGAAAGTTGGCATCCCAAGCCTTTCCTGATAGACAGACGACTCCTTATGTCTCCCATACTAATAAATCGGTTGTAGCTATATTAACTGATCTGCCAACGAGAACAATCTCCACTTGATCACTGACCCATTGTATGAGGTTCCGATGCATTGTTGATGGGACGCATCACTTCACATGTATCTAATCACGACTAGCAACAAGCTATAAGATCCTTTCTCTCTATAACGAAGGATGTAGTCGGCATCGTCTAGCTCCAAACCGTCAGTTCTGCATTCAATACTCCCATCGTGTCTGACGAGTTGCCGCCGAAGTCCCTTGATACCATATTAGTTCTGATGAGGTCCTCAGGCACTTTTCCAAGCTTACGGAAGGTGGCATAAGGCATCAAGTTGATAGCCGACCCTCTGTCTATCATCATCTTCGACATCGACTTTCCATTAATCAGTCCTTTAATATAGAGAGATCTTAGGTGTTGATGCTCAAGGTATTTCGGTTTGTCAAAAACTATTGGCTATGGAGCCAACACTATATGAGTCATCGTATCGGCCTACTCTGTGTCATCTTCTAAGATGGCCCGATACTCTGCCGGGAGGAAGAAAACCATGTTTATCCACGCATCTTCCTTATCATCGTGATCGGACTTATATTTTGGTCGCCATTCACTCTTGATTTTGCGTGGCTGATCAGCTTCCTCATCGCACCTTTGTGTCTTCAATTCTCTTTGCCATAGATGTTGAACCCTTCTCTTCAGACTCCTCGTGAAACTAACACAAGGGCACCATCACGGCTTCTCCCATGCATCACTGCCATCGACCGGTTGGACGATTTCCTCAGAGTTGATGGGGCCAAGCCTTTCAAGCGCTGACACCCTTGGTGGCGACAATCTTTGGTGAATGGCTTCTCGATCATGCAGCCATAGCTTGACGTTATATGGCCAATAAATGGCTTGTGCCGTATCCTTGGCGTCGCACCCCGGGCAGTCGTCCATTGATGGTAGACGCAACCCTTCATTCAGTAGAGCCTGAAAAACTCACAATTCTAATGTGGATTGAAATGTGAGTAGCCGTGGTTGTCTTCATTGTCCATCCTCTCCTTTGACATCCTATGATATTTCCTAATAAGATCGGAGGAAGCGACATTGATGCCGGTTCGCCTGCTTTTCCTTGTACACCAATCATCAGTGTTGTACGCGTGTACCCTGTTGACTGGGAACGGATGACTATCGATATTTATCGGCTTATTCCCATCATCGAATTTGATTCGGCCTTGCTCCATGGCTGATTGGATCTGCTGCCCGAACACTTTGCACTCGTTAGTATGATGCGATGGGGAATTGTTCCATTTGTAGTGTTTTCCCTTCTTTAGTTCATCGGCAGGCGATATCACGTGACTAGGTGACAAGTGGTTCTGCTTCTCGTTGACCAACAGATTGAATATTTTATCGGCCTTGTTGATGTCGAAGTCATACTTTTCCTCTTTCTCGGCCAGTTTCACCTAGGAGCATGCGACTTCCTTTTTATTTCTCGACCATTCGGCCATACCAACTTGCATCTGAGTCGTTGTCCTCGTTGGACTCCGAACGATATACTTGAGTCTATGCCACCATATTCTGATACTTGTCTCTCTTGGCTTCTTGGAATCGGCTTTCATGTTCCAATACACTTTGCACTAGTTGGGAAAGGCTCTCGAACTTGTGTGATGAAAATCTCTCCTTAATATGGTTTAGGAGTCCCTGACACGCCCACTCCGCTAGTCCATGTGTTGTACTTCTTTTATAAACCTTTCTGCTTGGAGGTAGGTTACTTCTTCTTTGATGGCCTTTCTGTGGACTTCCGCATATCTTTGCATCTTCTGTTTGACCAGCTGGGTGGTCGAGTGAATGTAGGGATCGTGCTTTATCAGCTCCCAGGGCACACCTAGCATATTGAAGGGTTGCTAGGCGAATATGTCGGCATTGGAGCAAAGGAAGCTGACGGGTGTGCTTTCCTATCTAGGATCAATTTTTGTCTCGATCAGCGTCGTCTTGGAGTGCTCGGTGTCCAAGAGCAGAATACTCTTGTATTCAGTTGGAGAAGGTGCCAATCTTGTCGTGCATGGAGCAGGGCTCAGAATCTTGATCCCCATGGTCGCCACTGTCTTGGCCTCTTGGACCGTCTCATCCATCCAGATGGATATATCTAGGGCCTTTCTCAGGGAGAGGCTGTCTTTCTCGCAAGTGTGCGACGTGGCGACATCTCCTTTCACAGAATAGGGACAAGGTCAGACCGGTCTAGGGACACCGGTCGGACCGACAATGACGCGACGGTCAGACCAGCCTATAGGCGGCGGTCTGACAGGCGATGCAGGATGATAGCACTCGGATCGACCAGAATAGAAAATAGGCCGACCTGGCCTAGCGGTCGGACCAGCCTTGTGTCACCAGTCAGACTGTCCTATGCCGGCAAGGCCCGGTTGTAGTGACTGAGGTTCGCCGGTCAGACCGGGCGGCGACGGTGCAATCCGATCGACTTGTCGGCAATCCCACCGATGGAGTTGTCTCTGTGTGAGGATCTTTAGAATTGAAGTAGAAGATGAAACGCTGCAAGAACACCAAAAGATCGGGGCAATTCGGTCCAGGTACCGAATTACCGATAAAAACCCGTACGAGGGTGAAACGAAAGGTTTTCGGATCAAACCCACAAAGAACTCGCGGTAACGTGGAAAAAATACGGACAATGTGCTGACCAAATTGACAAAGGTCGACTGCTAGAGCAAAGAATAAAACTAGGGCAGAAGTAGAGAAGAAATAGTTGATTGAAAGCAGAAAGAACGATTCAATGTAGTGTCACCAGGCGGGTTGGCTTGAATCAGCCTTGGTCCTTTATATAGGGATTGGTATTGCGGTATTTGGAGGTTATCCACGTCCTGGGATGATTACAAATTGATTTGGATATTATATAAGGTTGTTAGAATAGGTTTAGAGATAAAATACCCCGAGATCTCTCGTTTAGGGTTCGGACTTGGCCTCTGTCGGTCGGAACGAGGGTCCCTAGCCGGTCTGACCAGCCTCACACTAGCGGTTGGACCAGCCCCTACCGACGCGATGCCCATTTTCGGTTTTTTGATCTTTACCCATTTTAGTGCCAAACTTGGGTGTCAACACATGCCCCCTGCCTTTTGGCAAACTAGTGAGCCAAAAGCATAATCTCTTAGGGCTAAGGACGATTATTACTATCGCCCATACAATTTCTCAAGTGCATTACTAAGCCCTTAAGAAGTACTCGTCTTTTGTTCATCAACCAAATCGTCCATCTCACGACTTAAATGATCTAAACTCTTGAGGACGATATCCATAACTCAAAATTCATGAACTAGGGGACTAAGCGCCGAATTTATCTATCAACTCGGCCTTTAGTACTATTATTAGTTTTGCCCCCAGTCCCCTGTGGGATCTACTCTTTACACAATGAGGCCAAAAGCTAGCTCTTCAACCAACTTCGGTCTCCATAACTGTTGTGCCTTTGCTAAGGATTTGGACTCATCGAGCAGGTTACCCTTGAACTCTTCGGCCTACTTCTCTTTAAGATGTTCAGCACGAATATGTGGTAGGCATCCCTTTTGAGACTTGGTCATTCCTGGAGGTGCCCACGAAGGTAGCGGCTTCGATCCTGGGGCCACAAACTTACTCCTGGAAGTTTTAGCCGAATGGGAAGTACCCGAATCAGCCTCGACAATTTTGCGCTTATCATGATTGTCTTCGTGTACACTGTCAGACAGACCGACCTCATGAAGCCGGTCAGACCGGACAGTGTCGGTCAGACAATTCATGCTTGGCCAGTCAGACCAATTATTGCCGGGAGTCTGACAAAATGCGGTCGGACCGGCTGTAGTATGCCGGTAAAATCGGTGCACTATGGCCGGTTGGACTGGCCCTAGGGTGGCGGTTGGACCGATACTAATACCTTTGGCAGTCTCCACCGGATGCCCTCCATCTCGCTCCAAAAGGACTTCTCCAGGGATTGGGACGTTGCGGAAACCCGTTCTACTAACAACGATTGCCTCATTGTATTCACCTCCTTTGTTCCTTTCCTTCATCCTTGAAGACTTAGGCCGATTTTTTGCATGAACACGACCATCACTATGATTACGCCCCCGCCTTTCTACCAATCCCTTTGGCTTTGCTAGTTCTTGGTGGAATGGCACTTGCGGTGGTGAGAACGACATCCATGGGGCAAAGTATCGAGGAGGACCACCGTATTGGGGCATTGGGCAGGCCCCCCACAACATCATCAGAAAACCATATGAATAGAATGGCATTAAAGGTTATAATGACTGAGGGCTATGACCAAGTACTTTCTTAGGAGTCAAACTTGGTATTTCTACATTATTAGGTCGATTATTCGCTCTTTATTCGGCCATATACTCATACTTCTTTAATGGCACATCAAAAGTAATTGTCGTTTGCCTAGCCGTCTTGTTGCCAAGCGGCTTCTTTTTGTTCATAGAATTATGTGTATCAGATCGAGCCTCTCCAACTACAATATTATTTCCTTTAGTGGATTCGGCTTGATCAGGCCGAATCAATACTTTGGTGTTGCAATCAATACTAAGGAGAGAAGGATCATTCTAAACTTCAATCGTCCTTCATTGATTGCTGATTGAACCCGTTGGTGGAAAACATAGCATTTATCAATAGAATCAGTTTAAGAGTCATGCCACTTACAATATGTACGGTCTCCTAGCTCTTCCTCCAATGGGATGGCTTGGCCTTCGCGCACGTTGATTTGTCCCTTCTCAAAAATATAGTTGAATACTTTATCGCACTTGGTTAGATCAAATGTATACTTACCTCATGAAGTCTTCCGAGGTGTTGGCTTCAAACTAAAGCATATGAATGGACCTTCCTCATTATACCAAGTCCATTGGACTGTATAAACATCAAATTTCTTGCTTTTGCCAGATGATTTCTCACCGGGATTCTCGTATAAGTAATCCTTGGATTTTCCCTTTCCACGACTCGACTTTCAATAGCCAGAGCGCTTCATAATACTTGACCAATATCCATGAAAGTCCAACCATGCATAGCTTCTTTAATGTGGACAAGCAAATCGTCAAGTGCAAGATCAGCTAAATCTCTATCACTAATAGTCAAGTTGGAGTATCGGCTTTTGGTTTTTAGGAACCTTTGAATGTAAGAATCAATGGTCTCACTAGTATGTTGCTTAACTGATCTCAATGTATCTAACTGACACTCTATTTTACTAGGAGAGAATTGCATGTGAAACTTTTGGACTAAATCTTCCCAAGTAAAAAGAAAATGAGTGGGCAAAGACATAAACCATTCATAAGTGGTTGCACATAAAGATAAAGAGAACAAACTAACCTTTTGCTCATTGCCACTACTCGCCTCACCACACTGGGCTAAGAATTGTGCTATATAGTCACTTGTGGTCTCAGCACCATTGCCACTGAATCTTGTGAATTCCGGCATTTCGAAATTATCAGGGAACCTGCAATAATCAAAATATATAGGATACACCTTTTGATTAATCCAATCCTTTGACTCAACTTCTAAATATTCCCTGAGTGTGGCATACACTTTCTTCCTTGAAACTTTAGGCCTTGTGTTGCTACATTGTTGTGTTAATTGCCTAAAGGGGGAGGGCACATTGGGAGTGTGAGCAAGACTATCCCGCTGGCCATGAGGACTAGTAGTGGAATTGTTATTTTTGATCGCCGTATAATGCATATCAACACTTGATGTTGGTGCATGTGAATAGATTGAATGTGGTGGGCTAACAGGGGTGCCAAAACAATATCGTTAGGGCTAGGGTGAGGACCCTAAACCGACGTGGCATAGTATGTCGCGTGCCCAGGTCCATACACATGTGGGGTCATGAGTGGTATAGCAACGTGGGCAACAGAAGCATCGGCGCGGGTGGTGGCGCTACAACTATAATAGGACACGCATCGGTCAGACCGTCCTGATGTGGTTGGTCAGACCGACCATACTCTTCCGATCAGACCTAGCAGCTGGGCCCGGTCAGACCGACTTTTGTCGGGGATGTGGTCACACCGGCGTGACAACCGATTGTCGCCGTCTGGCAGGGACCGGTTGGACTAGCCCAGAAGACAGTCAGACCGACTGTTGTTGGTGGCATAGTGCTACTTAGGTGAAGGTTGGGTGTAGTGGGATAACACGCCTCAATTAGACCGGCGTGGTATGGCTGGTCGGACCGACCATGTTCACACGGTTGGACCGGCCAGCCTAGTCTGGTCAGAGTGACAGGAGCTAGAGGGGCCTCAACCATGAAAGTCAAGGCTACAGATGTGACATCTTTACCCATGTTTCCATCCATCCTACTGCGCATGTGATGAGTAGGGGGAGCGCTGGCAATTTTAGCAGGGGAAACAACCTTGGAAAAGCCAAATCTTTTAAATCTAGCTTCTAACATAGATTCTATCTCAGGCCCCCAACGTTCAGCGAACGCGCTGCCAAACGCTTCTTCTACCTTGGAAGCCACTATTTGCTTGAGATCAAGGCAAGAGAAGGGAGGATGGGAGTTTACATTAGTCGACGTGGTGATGGTGATGAATCTCGTGTCGTGCTTGACGAACATGTCACCTATCTTGACGTATCTTCCAAGCATGCGATCGCGAAGTTCCTTCACCTTGGCTTCAATCTCCGCACGGTCCTCCTCTGAGAGGTCCTCTAGGGTAGCGGTATAGGAGTCATCATCATCCTCTATGTTCCCCGCCATGCTTGTTTGCGTAGAAGGTACTGGTGATGTAGTTGTAGTAGTTGTATCTAACGTCGACATAGTCATACTTGGCGTGTATGTCACCAGCGGAGTCGCCAAAAAGTGTGTTGACGCTAAAATCTGACGACGAAGCGCCAAACACACCGATGTTGGTTTGATTATCCAAAACCACGTGGATACATAGAGATAACCCTAAGCATAACACGACGTCGACATCGTATTTCGACAACCCTTGATCGTAACAAGGGTGTATGGGTGGAGTCGCTAGGCAATCAGATTACCAAAATAACCCAATTAGCCAAAGTGGAGATAATTAGATCGAATAGGCCAAATAAAACCGATTGGACCAAAACAGGAGCACAGTCAGACCAGTCTAGGGACTATGGTCGGACCGACAATGAGGCGATGGTCAGACCGACCTATAGGCGGTGGTCTGACCGGCGATGCGGGAGGACAGTGCTTAGACCGAACATAATAGAAAATAGGCCGACCGGGGCTGGTGGTCGAACAGGCCTTGTGTTGTTGGTCAGACCGGCCTATGCCGGCAATGCCTGGTCAGACCGACTGAGGTTGGGTGGTCAGACCGGCTAGCGACGATGCAATACGATTGTTTGGGGGGAATAGTTCTCCCTTAACAAGGGGTCAAATGACGCCAGTCTCCAGAGATGTAGAGCCCTACAGTCTTCCAAGCTGGCGAGGCCTACAACTAGGCGCCCACGCCTCTCCAGTCAAGACCTCTCCAGATACTACCTCAAGAAACCGCAAGATCAAGACAAACCTCCGGTCCTCTCTGAGGACACATCTGAAGCTCTCTTCGGAGCCCCCTTCAGAGCCCTCTCCGATGAGCTCTGGAAAATACCCTCAGGTAGGTACTCTGGCCCAGAAGACAAAATATTTCAGTACCACTGCAGTACAAAAAGCTATACCGGGGGTCCATGCCCCTGAAATGGTGTATACCTACCAGGTTTATAAAGCTACATGTACAGCAGCCTAGCTATTTCCCCCCTTTTTACCCCTACAAAGCCCATGGTATGTCGAGGGTAAAAGGGTATTTTCTTTTTACTTTCTTGCCTATAAAAGCAAGGCACCATCCTTGTAATAAGATAGACCACACAGAGGCAATATTATGCCAAAATCACTATGAACTGGACGTAGGGATATTATCCCTCTTGGGAGGCCTAAACTAGTATAAAAACCCACTCTCTCTAAAAGAACCATTCGAGTTTCATGTTCCACATATTACACCTCTATCATAGAAACCTGTTTGTAGCTAACGCAATTGCTACAATAGTTGGCGCCATCCGTGGGGAGCCTAGTACTAAAAGCTAATGTCTCTGCCACCATTCACACCTTGGAGTACACCCACGAATATAGCGGCGAGGCCCAATAGCCTTCCGCACAACCTTCGGCAAGGGGCTCTGGGTGCACGTCGAAGGCCTCCTGGCCTTCTGTTCAAGCCTCAGGAACCATAGGTGCTACGAGGCAAGTTTTCTACACCGGCGCGAAGCCTTCGGTCTCCAAACCTTGTTAGGCTTCCAAAGGTACATACGCTCATCCTCAATCACTCAATCCGAAGCCCTGCTTCACCTTATTAGCGAATCAAAATTTCACATCATTTTATAGAAAACCCGAAGCCTCGCTTCACCTTATCAATAGTCGAAGTCATATCAAATTATATGAAGCCTTGCTTTGTCATATCACAATTCGAAGCCTTTCTTCGCCATATAATGATTCGAAGATTTGCTTCGTCATATCACAACTCGAAGACCTTCTTCATCGTATCATGGTCCGAAGCCTTGCTTCGCCCTATCGATTTCTGAAGCCTTGCTTCGTGAGCTACACAGTGCCCCGGGGCCCATAGCAATAAATCAAAGTACTCCGAGCAAGCACTCGAAGCGTTCAGCAATCTGGTGTAATCTGCTCCACCTTTATCACTACACGATGCCTCGGGCTCATAGCAATATAAAAGAAGAGGATTCCGATCTTGCGATTCGAAGCATCCTAGGGACTCCGAGCTCGCAACTTGATGCATCCAAGGTTTCCGGGCCCCGGCTCAATGCATCCAAGAAAGAGTCGAAGGTGGCTCAGATTCGAAGGTGGCTCCAATAATCCAGTGCAATCTGCACCATCCTCTCTAAAAAGCAAGCTCTGAAACCTTGCTTCGTTATCTAAGCATGTTTTCGAAGCCTCGCTTCGCATGCCGTATAATTCGAAGCCTAGCTTCACTTACCCCGAAATAAATCCCTAAGCTTTACTTCGACCAATCATCTCGAAGCCCCACTTCATCAATCGCTTACCCTGAAGCCCTCTTCGGGGCCCCACTTTATGCCAAAATGATACATTACGTTTATTCATGCCAATTGCGGCGAAGCCCCCTGGGGCCACCAAATGTTACGATTGCGTCGTTGATTGCTCTGAAGTCCCTAGTCGCTATACGGAAGGGGGACTTGAATCGTGTGGTCCGAAGTATGGCTACACGATCGAGTGACAAGATAAAAACGTTTGGTAGTTCGAAGCCGTCTAGCCTAATGCCCCTCCACACTCTATATTGAATTGAGCATAATTGCACGAACTGACTATGCCAAAGTCCATAGCCGCTCCGTCCAAGGGGGGACCGATGAGTATGCGTGCGGAGTGCTTACGATCCATTTTCGTGCAAAGTATGCTTATACCCCGCCTTTCATTTACGCGAAGTGTTGAATTAATCTCATTCATTCAAATAGTGAAGTACAATACAATTGCGAAGTACACTTAGAAATCGAAAAGCTAAGAGAAAGCATTATATAAGCCTAAGAAAAAGTAGGCTCGAGGCCCCGACAGGTTCGACCCCCGCTTGTCTTTCTTCCGAGTAGGGCCCCCTTGGCTGGACGAAGCACTGTCGGAGCCAGACCTCTCGTGGCTGGATCATCCACTCTTCGAAACCCACAAAATCCTCCTTTCCTCTTGTATGTTAGCACAAGTCTGAAGTGCAGGGGGCTCCGTATCGAACGCAGAAGAATCTAAGGCTTCGTCACCCCGCGAAGGCATCTCCAAAGGCTGGACTCCCTCCCCTTCAAGGATTATCTCAAATCCGCTCAAGTCCGGCGAAGATGAAGATCTTTAAGGGGGCCCTACTTTCGTAGAGGCCAACAGCTCCTAGGCTACCTCGAGTATGATATCACCCCTAGGACCCATCGATATCTTAAACCGATGGGGGCCTTTGGACCTATCTCCCTCGAGCACTACCCAACGCTGACGAAGCACTTCTGAATCCTTAAGCACTTCGACATCAACATCCGAAGGCTGAGCCTAGGCAGGTAAAAACACCCCCACATTCTCATTAATAAACTGATGAGTTTGTCTTATAGGCCTATGGCTAAGTATAACAAAAGTGAAGCCTAATAGAAATCTACACCTTCAGAGGCGGAGGGTTCAATCCCAAAGGCGGAAATCTACACCATCAGAGGCGGATGGTTCGATCCTGAAGGCAAGAAGGCATGGATGATATTGATGAGCGAATTGGCGTGCTTGTTCAGGAATGCACTGGTTACATTCCTCGGGATCAGGCTAGAGTTTACCGTAAGCCGTACTCGGACCACTTCGACGCTATCCCATACCCTCACGGCTTTAGGGTCCCCGAGTTCACAAAGTTTGACTGTGAGGGTAGCAGGACCACCCTAGAGCATATAGGTCAATTTCTAGCACAATGTGGCAAAGCAAGCGGGTCATACGTGCTTAAAATTAGATTATTCTCTTTGTCGCTTTCCGACACCGCTTTCACTTGGTTTTCGGCATTGCCGCCGAACTCCGTGCAAACTTGGGCCCTGCTAGAACAAAAATTTCATAACTATTTCTATACTAGGGAAACCAAACTTAGGCCTTCACACTTTACATCGGTTAGACAAAAGGCTAGGGAGAGTGGCATTGTCTCAGCCGGTTGAGCGGTTGCTACCTAAGTCATGGCTCGAGCCCTTTGAAGCTCGGGTGTATCAGGGAGCATAGCTAGCATCTTCTCGATGGTGAGTAGGTTCACTGTGGGCATTCGGTACATGTCGTGGCCTTCAAAGGCCACAATGTACACATCTTGTTCGCCTTGTCGAGCGGCTCCAACCTCGGCACGAGTTCTTGTTTGACGGTCATGTCTGGTGATGTTCCTCCTTTGACACACACGTCGATGGGTACTAGATTTGGCATCATTGGAGGACTCATCTTCAGAGACAGCCCCCACGATTGCCATGATGGTGATAAGAAGTGAAGCTTGGTGGAGCGAGAAAATTGGTCGACGGGGTCGCTCTCATGCGACCATGGAAAATTGTCATCGTTGAACGGTATGCCCTCTAGAGTTGGCAAAGATGACATAGTCGGAGGGAGAGTCAACGACATCTTGGGGGCAAGCCCTGAGTGGAGTTAACCGCTTAGGCATACAAGGGCCCCAAGGAGATGACTTAGATAGAGGAAGGCACTCGGACGCTTCGGTCATCGACGGGCACATTGATTGGAACCAGTTGGTTCATGCAATCACCAATGAAAGTCAGACTTCCAAAGGTTATCATGGCACCCATTGGAACCTTGGTGTTGACATTGCAAATGACTACCATTGAATCGATCCATGGATCACAAGACTTCACCCCTACCTGGCGCACCAACTGTCATTGTGTGGGAACAACAATAAGAAATTGAAGAAATTGAAGGAGAAGGAAAAGAAGCTGCTACGGAAATAGAAAACATGTCTACGCAATCTTGTTACACCAGTAGTTAAAGAGAACCACTTTGCTTTGTTAGAAGTTAATGTTGAAACATCATGCTCATCACTTGATACGGAACAACCAAAGAAACTTTGTGATAGTATGGAGAACAAGGATGAAACAGAAAAGGCCAGATTGCTCCAAGGTGCACTGAGTGAAGAAATCTCCTCATCTTCTTCAAAGGAAGGAAAGAAAATTCAAGCAAACAGTGTGGATGTTCTACTCCAAAATCAACCACTTCTAGAGAAAAAGACACACAAGGCAATGCACTAAGAAACTATGAGGAAAAGGAAGAGAGACCATGGGGAAAGGAAGAGATTGACATGCTTAGGAAAGCGATACAAAAGTATCCAAATGGAACCTCCAGGAGATGGGAGGTTGTTTCTGAGTTTATTGGAATAGGAAGATCTATTGAAGAGATTTTGAAGGCTACCAAGATTGTTTTTCTGTATAATCCAGACTCTGCTAAAGCTTTTGACTGCTTCCTTGAGAAATGCAAGCCATCTCCGTCTAAGGCCATCTCCAACCTACTTCTCATCTCATCCCTATCTCATTTTTAGCAAATTTTACTCATAATCCATTTCCAACTAGCTCCCTACTTCTCTCCCTATCCCATCCTACTCAATATTATTCCTCCCCGCCTCCCCAAACTAGGGAGCCAAATCTGCCTCTCCATCACATTTTCAACAAATTTAAAATGGGAAGAGATAATATGTTGAAGCAAATAACAAATTTAAACCATTTTCAGTTTGCAAATATTACAATTTTTACTAAATTCTAATGTAATTGATATAAATTTTGATTCGTTTAATGGCAAAACATAACTAGATTGTAAAATTATAGTTACAATATATATTAGTTCTAAATTTAGCTATTCAAATATGAATCAGTTATAAATTTGGTTAGTGGTAATTATGACATATTACTAAAATATAGGTAGATGAAATATAAGAAACCAAATATAAGAAGTCGGATGTATTGTTTTAAAACATAAAGAGGAAATCTTGATAGGAATGTGTTGATAGAAAAAATGGCATTAATGGTCAAAATTGTCAAAAAGTCCAAATTGGACATTTCAACCGAAAATATGCCAAGTCCTGGCACAGGCCGGTCTGACCGACCATGTACCGTTGGTCTGACTGGCCCACTTCAGTCTGACAGGCCCTATAAGGCCGGTCTAACTGGACAAATCTGAGTCCAAGTGAGATTAGTTGATTTCGGGTAGATTTTATCTCTAATTAATTTTTAATGACTTGGACTCGTATTTATGCCAATTTAGAGCCCAAGCATGTCATGTCCAACCCCTATAAATATAGGGGCAAGGCCGATTCAAGGGACCCCAAAAACCCTAATAAATCCAATCTATTATTTTTCCTTGAATCGTACTTTTATCATTCAATCTACTTTTCTTGCCCTATGATTAGCTTAGCACGTACATCTTTGTGAGGCGGTGGTCAGACCAGCCTACAGGCTTTGGCTGGCCTATTTTCCTTTCCAACCGACCCGTGTGCCATCACTACTGCACCACCGGTCAGACCACTGCCTGTAGGCCAGTCTGACCACCGCCTCAAGTCGGTCTGACCAGCAACCCTAGGCCGGCCCGACTGGATATCCCCTATTTGGTCTAATCGGTTTTTGTTGGGTGATTAGATCTAATTGCCTTCACATCGGTTAATTAGATTATAATTTTGTGATCTGATTGCCTAGCGACTCCATCTTCCCTTGTCACTATCAAGGGTCATCCCCACCCTCACTGACCTCTTTGAGGAAGATAGGACAGAGATCAAGGCCAAGACGGAGGGACTGCGCACTCTCATACTTGGGCATTTCACCAGGACCCATGGGGGCTTCGTCAAGCGTGACATCGACATCCCAGACCTCCCTGGGAGCAAGGTAACATCATCGTCTCCTCGACTATACTCCCTGGACATCGAGCAAAAGATAGCCGCAACAGTGGACCAAGCCATTAGCGCTACCGTTGCAAATCGTGTGGAGGTCATAATCGACTCTATAATGGAGGCGATGTTTAGGAGATTTGGCTTTTCTGAGGCCGCTTGTCCAACTTCGATCGCAAGTGTACCCCCTGTTCATCGCATATACAGTAGAACCGATGGGAGTATCAGAAAAGTCATAGCTTTTGCAGCCACATCATCCATGGCCAAGCCCACGTATGGCCATGTCAGTAAGACCAGTCCTTGGGCCGGTCTGACCGGCATGTGCCAGCCTCACTAGCTGGCAACAGTCAGTCAGACCAGCCATTAGGCCGATCTGACCAGCTACTACACCATCGGTCAGATAGGCCCTTTGACCGGTCATACCGCCCTTGCCACGTATTATGCGCCGCTACTGCCCATGCCTATGCTACCTTTTCCTGTGCTGCCCAGACCTCCTACTCCTGCGCACCCATACAGACCCGAGCATGTCACTCATCATGAGCCGGCATGAGAGGAGGAGTCGCATGGCCGACACGCCGATATACCACCACGTGTCGCACCACCGCATGAGAGACGCACATAGGCAGTAGGCATAGACGACATCGAACAGAGAATTCTCGAGTTGTTTAGAGAATGTGCGGGTTGGACACCTAGGGGTCGGTTTAGTGTTTACCAAAAGCTGTACCCTGACCACATTTACACAATCCCATACCCGTGCAGCTTTAGGGTACCCGAATTTACAAAATTTGATGGTGAAGGTAGTAAGACCACCCTAGAGATCATAGGCCAATTCCTGGTGCAGTGTGGCAATGCTAGTGGGTCGGACGCATTGAAGCTTAGACTATTTTCTCTATCGCTTACCAGCATCGTATTTACTTGGTTTTCGGCGCTACCGCTGAAATCCGTGCAAACTTTGGCCCAGTTAGAGCAGAAGTTCCACGACTACTTTTATATTGGGGAAACTGAACTTTGGCTATCACATTTGACATCGGTTAGGCAGAAGGCTAGTGAGAGTTTCTCTGAGTACATTAAGCGCTTTAGGGACACTACAAACCAATGTTTTACCCTGAACATTTCTGATAAAGACTTGGCCGACCTAGCTTTCAACGGTTTACACTCTGAACTTAAGGAGAAACTAGATGGCCAAGATTTTTTAGATGTTAGTCAAGTTCTGCAGAAGGCTCTAGTTCAGGAAAGTCGAGCCAAAAGTAGAAAATTCACTAAGACTTTTAACATGCCAAAGGCTGAGGTGCACGTCGTGCAGCACTCTAATGAGAAATCATCAGAGAGCGAAGATGACTCAGCTGACATGTACACCGCAGAGTGGACTTTGTCTAGTAAGGCCAAGCCCGTTACTTGCTCTGAGTTATGGTCGTCTCCCACTAAGAGTCAGCCCAGCGAAGTAAAGTATGCCTTCGACGTGGCCAAGTGCGATAGAATATTTGATTTTTTGTTGAAGAACAAGCTCATCGGATTGCCGAAGGGTCACGTCATCTCGACTGTCGACGACTTGATGAAGTGAGCCTACTATAAGTGGCATGATTCTCATTCCCATTCCACTGATGATTGCAATGTTTTTCATCAACAGGTTCAATCGGCCATAGAGGAAGGACGATTGAAGTTGGACACCAACCCTAAAATGAAGCTCGACAAGGACCCCTTTCCCGTGAACATTATTGATCTCGACAGGAAGAAGGTGCTGATTCAGCCTGAGTAGGTCGGGAAAGCTAAGGGGAAGGAGGTCGTGATCAGAGAACCACGCACACACACACTCATGCCAAAGAACCCTGAGGTAGTAGTGTGGAAAGTGAATACCAACACATCGTCTTTGGCTGTGACCTGTAAGAAACCGAAGGTGACGTATGGCATGTTGTTACGAAAACACAAGAAGAGGGCCAAGAAGGTGAACACTCGGTTAGGACCTCCAACGAGGCTGAACCCTCGTCAGAAGAGTGGGTTCGGCCCACGAAGGGCAAGACCACTAGAGCCACCTTTTCCTATACTGTCGTACACTGGAGCATGGCACAGTGGCCTTCGTGCTATTTTCCACCTCTCGGGTTCCCCGCACCCTACTATATTGCTCCATTTGTACCTTTCGAGTTTTATAACATGCAGAATAAGATTGGTGCGGTGAGGAGCGACATCTTCGATGGATTATCCATCGCACAACGAGGGCATCCGAAGGATGTATCCGAGGCCATCATGGTCAGGGTGGGGTCCCAGCACATCCCAATCCCTAAAGGGGCCCCCTCGGAGCAAGGCGGAAGTGAGCTGCAAAAAACAGCCGAACAGGAGAAGAGTGCAGGTGTGACCACAGCCCCAGGGCCGGTTAGACCGCCCTCATTACCCCGGTCTGACCGGCCAACAGTGGTTGGTCCGACCGACATTTTTCAAGCACCAGACACTAGTTGGTCAGACCGGCCCACCATGGCCAGTCCAGCCGATAGCACTCGGTCAGACCGCCCTAGTAAGGCTGGTTCGACCGATAGTGCACAGGAAAACACTTCTTGATGAGAACATCACTTCACATGATACACACATGGAGCCTCCACCTACAATTCAATTACTAGGACCAATCACACGCGCCCGTGCCCGTCGCTTGAACCATGAGGTTAATTCTTTCCTTAGCAACTATGTTAATATTTGTTTGGATGGGATGCTACTGAATTCTAGTGATATTTTGTTGCTTAGGAACATGGGAGATGGAATAGAAGAGTTGGAGTTGAAGACGAAGTCGCATGGATGATTTGAAGTCAAGAACTCGCTGGTTCGGACTACATCGACCACCTTGCACCAAAATGGGCATAACTTCCTCATACGAAGTCCGATTGGCGCGTTCTTGGACTTTTTGCAAAGCTAAGGAGAAGACGGATCTTTTGCCGTTAGTTTCGGCTCATTTGGAGTCTCGAGTCGATCTGTGTGATTAAAACAGTCCTGCATGACAGAACTGGGCCGTGTTGGCCCATAATCCGAGTCTGTACATCTTCTAGCCCACAGCCCAAGTCTGTTCACCTTCCACAGGCTACCCACGCCCTATATATTCACTCCAGCCGCCTTTAGGGTTAGGTTTTGCTTTGTTTGCATCTACACTGTTGTGTTTAGATCCCGCCTCTTGCACCGGACCGATTGGCTGCTGCATTGGCGTTTGTGAAACCTCACCTTATCATCGTTTGTCTGTGATTTGGCATTCGACTTGTATCCTTCCTGTTCTTGCTTGTGTTCTTGGGTTCGCTTGCAGGAATTAGCCTTCGTGGCGAGGTCAATCGCATTCTGCGTGGTTGATAACCAACAGAAACAGTGGTGTAACGATTGCAAGGTTTGGATCCGCCGGACCGGAGCCTTGGATCACCAACGTCGAGATTCTCCACCAACCCAAGTTATCCTTTACCTAGCGGAAGATCGGGACCATTC